>CAMZMU010000033.1:2674759-3874759 GCA_947311845.1 Poa pratensis | reverse complement strand
CAGCCGTGGTTAGAACGGTTTTCCGGTGTAATTTCCTGGCCCATCTCGAGACACCAGAAAACACGCCACACTCGATTTGGCAGGCCGGGTTTGGTCGGGCCGAGCCCGGCAAAACCGGTGGAAACCCGTCGGGTTGGAGTGGAATCGAGACGCGAAGCCCCCCTCGCGTTTTGGCGCGTCTCTGGCGGCGCCATCGCTCGTCGCTCGCCCTCCGTGCTCCTCGCTCGTCCGTCGCCCTCCGTCGTCGTCGCTCCTCCACTGCCCCGACGCCAGAGCCCCGACGCCGAAGCCTCCCTCCCCCGACGCCGAAGCTTCCCTCCATCCCTCCGCTCCTGGCGCCTTCCGAACTCGCGCCGGCGACGAGTTCTTGGATCCCGCCGCCGCCTCTCCTCCTGACGCCGCCGCAGTTCTCCTTCTCTGTCGCACTTGTTCTGGACTTCTATCAGGTACGTCTCCTCTCCTCTCCCGTGTACTGATAGCTGAATGACCTAGCTAGGTTCTAGGGTTCTTGTTGATTCCGGTGAGATCCAGTTCTTGTATATGAGAGGAATCTGGGTGCTCTTCTTGTTCTTGGTCCAGAGGGAAGCCAAGTGGTCTGATTGGGGGAGCTGCAAATCTTCGATTGCAGCACTAGCTCATGTCCACTGTCTAAGCATGCACCTCAGTAGTTTTTCACCCATTGCGTTCTGGATGTAGGTATTTGCTGTTTAGGCTACTTAGTTGTATGCAATGCAGACTAGCTATGTCCCTCCTCTAGGATGTAAATTCTGATTTGTGGCAATAAAGGGCGAGCTTGTCCTATCAATTCTGAAAAAACGCTATTGTTCTTATGATAAACCTGGGATTTATATATGACTGTTTAAACCTGCGTGAGAACAGATAAGTTTTTGTGTGTTTAAACCTGCCTCTATTGTTTCTGATGTTGTGTTGAACTGTGTGCTCACGTGATGTTTAAAAAGATCAGTTTTTGTGTGTTTAAATCCTGTGAAAACAGATCAGTTTTTCTGTGCTCTGGTCTTGTGGAAAAAGATCACATTTTTAATTGTTGATGATAAAACACTTGTGTGATAAAACACTTGTACCAAACAACGTGAAACGGTGGGGAGGGTTTGGTTGAGAAGGGGATTGGGAGGGGTTGGAGTGTTTTGGGTGTGAGGAGTGTTTTCACCCAAAACACTAGGTAATATACACTAGAAAACACCTCAAAACTCTTCTGCCAAACAAGGCCTAAACGAAACCGCCTTGGGCAGTACTCGATCGGTTTGGGACTTGTTGGCTTTTCGAACAAGAAAATGAAAAAATAACCGCGGAGCCATTAATTCTTCCATGCAGAAGTTTCACTCGTTTGTTCGTCCAATATTTCGTGGAGAAGTAGAGCATGCATGCATGGAAAACAAAGTATGGTGCCCTGACACGATGTCCTATCCGATTCTTACATTATTCTTTTGTGGGGAGTAAGCCAAATTCTTGCACTTAATCTTTTTTTGTTTGAAACAAGGTAAAATACTTGCCATTTTAATTAATTTAGAAGAGAGATGTGGCCGGTTAATTAGCGGAAAACCGCCGGCCAAAAACCGATACAAATGCACCTGTGTCGTCATGGAACACAACCATATTGGGCACAACCACCGGTCGAACTGGCCACCCACACGTTGCACATACGTCGTCGAGAAGAAAGCCACCGTCGGGGTTGCCACTAAGTGACATCGTCATCACTCCTCCTCGAGCAAGAGACTACGACTTCACTTTTGACGACCACCGGCAGGAGTCTCGTCCCAAACACCGCCGACACCCATGTCGACCCATGCCAATAGTTGGCCACACACGACAAACATAGACAGTGTCGACTTTGACGAAGAGCTTCGCGAGAGAAATATGCTAGGCTTGCGCCGGTCGAATCTTCTGTAAAGAGCGTCAGTTGCCCGTCATTGCCGCCGCATGGACGCACACCACCACAGGTCCGACTACATAGCGAAATAAGAAACACGAGAGAACCCATCGGACACGCCAGATAACCGACTACCGAAACCCAAGCCGTGACCCAAACTCTGCTCGATGCATCATCATTGCCAAACTGCCCTCAGCGTCCCCAATGTGGCCGTCTCAGCAACCACGTGGACAAGCCGCCGTCCACAAGATCCCAATTTTGGCACTTAATTTTGCCTAGTTAAGCTTTGGTTCTTTGTTGGCCAAATTCTATAGAAGGAGGTTTTTTGAGGCTAAAGGCGGTCGTCCGATTAGATAGAATAGAGGTTTATGTACAGAATTTTGAGATAGGGAAAAATCCGTTTACAAACAGGTGGCGCCTAAACTTCTTGCAGTTGGACATGAAACGAGTGAAATATCACATGTTGTGGCCATAGGTCCATTGACTTTTTTGACTTAGCATCAAGCATGATTCTTGTTATGTGATGACAATAGAGAAACCCACGGCGATGCGAAGTTGTCATTTTTTCAATTTTCTTCAAAAAGTGCTCACGTTCGATGAATGCAGATGTTATGTTACTCCAATTCTCTATCTCCTCTTTAATTAATTACCCGCCATGTCATTATTTTTTGCCTATGTGAGATGCTTGTTACTACTTGCTACCTATATATGTCGAATAAGAATGTCGAAAAAAAAAATGTCGAATAAGAATCGTCCGACAAACCGAGCACACGTTACTACTTACTTCCATATGTGCGGCCAGCTTCCTGAGCACACGTTGACCAAAATAAGAATTCTCCGACAAACCGAGAAACCAGTACTACGTACTTCCAGAAGAAGAAGAAGAAGAAGAAGAAAAGAAGATAAACTGGCGTAGGAACACCGCCATAACCGCTAAGAAGGTTCCTCACCAAGTCACCATCGTCCATGGCATTGAGATGGAGCCAGGGCTAGAGATTGTTGGTGTCTACTCCACGGAAACGAAGTTTCCATATTTCAGGACTGGCCGAAACCAACCAAATCCAACGCAAGTAGGTCGCTTTCATATGTACTGGCTGGCTGGCCTGTTGTGCAAGAAATACACAGTTTAGTTCGTTGCTGACCAAACTTGATCGAGACCAAACGTAAAGTTGTTATTCGGCAATGTGAAAGATCTGATCGTGCGTGCGAAACCGACCGGAGAATCTCCTGCAGCTTCTAGATCATCCTGCGGTATCGACGTCGATGATCGACTCGCTTTCCTTTCCAGTTGGCTGCGTAATGGCAGCCTGGCCTGTTGTGTAAGAAGAAACGGTTTAGTTATTTGTGCGTCCGAACTCCGAACTCAGTAAAGATCCGAAACCATGGAGCCACATTTCATTCTCATCCCATGGTTTCTTCAGACTAGCAGCACAACTACTGCTCACTATAAAGCAGCCTGCCCAACCGTGGATCGATGTGGACATATGTACGTGCATGCCATCCCGCCAAATGCACTAGTTATGCATACCTATAAAGTCTAGAGATACATGTGAGTGACGTCGTACGGTGGGAGATTCCAAAGCACGATCTATCCAAGCATTCTTTAGCAAATTTTAAGTCCAAAACAAAACATCTATGTGCATTCTATAATCTAATTGGTTGCCGCCAGTCAACCAGCCATCAACCCCTTGCATCCAGTGTATCCATATCCCCCCGCTGATCCGTAACCTTTGAAACATAAGCCTTATTAAAAACAACATCGTTCCGGTAATTCAAAATTGCCCAAACTAAAGCATGAACTCAGATTCAAGCTTTTTTTCCTATCGAGCCCATTTAGCCTGTTATCAAGCATATTGGTAACATTATTAGTTGGGGATATATTGAAGGTGAACGAACAACTCTCCAAACTGATTTCGTAAATGGACATGAGATAAAAACGATGATCAATAAATTCTTATGAATCACAAAAAGGCATTTTTTTACATCTCGTCCAACGCATATTTACTAATTTGTCTTTCGTGAGTAACACCTTCCTGTTAAGAAACCACATAAAGATCTTTATCTTTAGTGGTGCCTTCAATTTCATAAGTATTCAGCTCAAAAGAAATCATAAGTATTTCCGCAAATATAGCGTATTCACTCATGAAGTCCTCGCACATGAACTTAACCGAGAACACACGAGGAAAATTAAGTTCCACGTGTACATGTACGTGTTGTCACAATGTATGTGTATATGGTGTATGAAATGTTCGACGAAATAATATTTGGGTGTGCTACTGTTTTTTATATATGGAATGTTTTGCTAGTTGGCCACAGTCATACCGCACGCAATTACTAATATCAAAGCGGCCGGTCTCTTCAATTAGTTTTCCTACGACCTGGCTGCTTGCCACTTATGCAAGAAACGGTTTAGTTAGTTGGCTGACCAAACTAATCGAGACCAACGCACGGTCGGAAACCATGCGCCCATTCTGTTGCCATACCGGAGGCCGGCGCTGCATCCGTCCATGGTTTCCCTCCCTTCAGGCTACCAGTACTACTAACTAGACGGGCATGCGCGCTTTGCCGCGCCGCCTGCCTCCCGTTCTTGCCCAGTGAAATGCATGCGTCGGTATTTTGGTTTGGGCGTAGCATTATTAGCAGCTTGTTTTGATGGCGTGATTATGTGCTCCGTAAACAGCCCAAAGAATACATGTGCCGAGGGAAGAAAAATACTCCACAAATAGCCCAGATCTCTCACCACACGACGCAATAATCATATGCGGGGTACCACAGGACACACAAAAAGGTAATCATACCTACAGCTAAAACTGAACCTTTTCATTGAACTACTACAAATACAGAATTCACTCCGACCAACAAGCCCTTTTGGCAAGCTCCAGCATACGACTCTTGAGTCAGAAATGTAATCTGTATAGGTGCAGTTTGCATCTCCATAAGAACCCATCATCTGAAAGCACTGGGCCTGAGCAATAATCTGTTTGGAAAAAAAAGACATATGGATAACTCAACTCTGTGGCCTAACAATATTATTAATGAGCAAAATGACCTTCTTATTCATACATACTAAAAGAAAAAAATCTACCAAAAACAATCACACACAAATTTTAAATTTGGTACAAGTGCTGCCTGCATTTGCGTCATCTTAGACAGTAAGTAAATACACACATATGGTCTCTGATCTCTAAACAACATGATTCAATACAAATGCATCGTTAATTACATAACAGTTCTAAGCATGATATTCTTTTATAAGCACTGTAACTCATGTGCTGCTTTACAGCTCATGCCTCTGCATCTCGCAAAAGCTATTTGCCAGCTAGCATCCAGATTTAGGGAAAACAAACATATGAACACTCTACTGTGTGGCCTACCAATAGTATAAGCAGAATTATCTTTCTATTCAGAATGCAACACCAGATTATATAGCTTCCAAGTAATTTTCTTTGCAATATCACAAAAAACTTGGCATATGCAACTAATATCCATGTCGTGCACAATATTATCATGTTTGCATTCTTAGAGTAACCCTTTTAAAAAGAGGGTGTATACAACCAAGGGGACAACTTCACCATGACTATGAAATTTTCAACCAGGGTGTACTTATCAGTACTGCAAGAACTTACCAGGCTTTGGGGATATGTGACTACAATGATTGTTAGGAGCTAGTACAAACCTTATATTCAGCCAGCATAATCTGCTATGAGAATCTTGAACTTCTAATCTATCTAATTATTGTATGTAAAACTCACACTATATAGAACTGTTAAATTTTGATGATGAGAAATAATATTACAACGTCGGCTACAGGATTTACTCATCTAGTACACACACATGGATGGCGTAGACAATCTTGAAGAGCCTATGAATCAATTTCATCCAAGAAATCTTTGTCTTCTGGTTGCTATATCTGAAAGGATTTTGGCCACATTAAGCTAACCATGACAATTACCTCAAAGATTAAAAAAGAGTGGGTACGTTTTGTATTAGTTCAGAGGGACAGACTAAATTGCTCCTCACTATACAGATGATAGTTTAACAAAAATGGGTACTGACATGAGCACAACAAAACTATATGATCACCTACAGGCGGACAAAAAAAAGAAGAAATTACTGCTAGCTTGCAACACCAGATTTCGGTAGGTGTTCCTTCTCCGCCTCTTCCACCATCTGCACGCAGCTCTGCGTCTACATCTGAACTGCACACACGGGACGGAAGGCGGTCAAACACCAAATCACAATCATATTACAGGGTGCCCACGGGATAAAACGACCAAGGTAGGGGAGCGTAATGGATCGTAGATCACCTTGATGCGCTTGGAGATGCGGGTGTGGGAGGCCTCGAGGTCACAGACGGAGTCCCCGTGGAGCGCATCCAGGCGGCGCTTGAGCGAGTCGAGGGTGGACGTGGCGAGGTTCCTCAGGTCGCCGACGGTGGAGATCGAAACAGGGGTGGGCATGCAGAAGTGGGGTGCCGACACGGAGATGGGGGACCTGGTCTTGGTCGTCAACGGCGAGGCGGGTGGGAGGAAGACACGGCCGATAGCGACGACAGACGGCGACGCGTCGCTGCCGGACGGGGAAGGGGACGGGGCTTGGACTGCCCGCACCGAACCTGCGGAGCAACCCCTTTAGCGCGGTTCTTCCGGAGGTGAAGGAGACCGGGTAGGACGCGACGGCGGCGGCGGCAGGCTAGGGATTGCGCGTGCCGGAGGCGTCCATGTCTATGGAGAGGAAGAGGAAGAGGGAAAAAAGGAGATAGGAGAAGACACGGGGCTGGGTCTGCGGGTGCCTCTCTGTATTACGGGTTGATTGCGCAGTTTCTGAGGGGCTAAAATAAAAAACCTAGACGGGCTCACAAACAGTGACACATACTGTGGCAGATGACGGACTGCGGGTTGAATTCACAGTTTTAAGGGTTAAAATGCAAAAAAAAAGACTACACGGACCCACCTGCAGTGACACATTTGCTGCCGATGCCCTGAGAGTGCTCCTAGGCCATCGGCCTTAATTCTTGTAGTGATTAAACCTTTCCTGTCCAATTAAGTATGATTAACCTTCGAGGATCGATATGGACGTGCGTGCACGCCATTTCGCCAAAATGTACCAGTTATGCATATACCTAAATATGTATGCATATTATATGGTAGTAGTGACTAGTGAGATCCAAAGCACCATCTTGATTTCTTCGTGAAGTACGGAGATGATGATGCATTTCCAGTGTGCCGCCGATGAGCGGTTTTTGGTTTGGTGCCGATTTGCAGTCGTATATAAATGTTTCCATATATATACACTAATGCATGCACATGGTTCTTTATTTTTTATGAGGCTGTTTTTTTTTGGTACACTTTTTTTCGTAGAGTGCCACGAATGGCATTTCATCACCAATTTGTTAACGTAATTAGAGCGCTCGAACATGTTAATTTGTTGAAAATTTTCCTGAAATTACTGTTCAGCATCAGGTGCGTGTAAGCTCAGGGAACAGCCGCTTGAAATTCTAGCTCTTTTGTGATATTAAATCTAGGTTATATGAGCTATAGAGAATTTGTGAACCGAGGCCTATCCCAGATGGCTAACAGGTGTTGATACCTATGATGCCCACCTGCTCAAGTTCGAGTGCTAGTGTTAGCGCTCGCTCGCGGGTGCGTACACACTGTATTCTTCTTCTGAATAACTGTTTGGTGGGTCTATCTAAACCCCAAGTCGCAGATAAGAGTTTGGGTTACAACTGTTAATCATGTAACTGAAAAGCCTCCTAAACAAAAAGAGAAATTACAATCAGGACCCTAGACCTCGGCCCCCAAATGTAACCAAATTAGGAACATTAATTCTCTCTTGCGTGTGCCTTTTGTGACTGCGAATTCTTTTTTGGGGGTCAACGTACGTACACTCACCTTTCCTACTGGCCGGAATTAAACCACTACTTGGTAGGAGGAATAAGAAAATAACAGAAACCAGCTTAGCCGGGGCTAGATTGCTATGGTCTCCTCCATGGAAATGAATTGATCGATCGAGAACGAAGCTTCCATGTTTCAGGCTGGGCTAAAACTAACCACATTCAACCGTACGTCGCTTTCCTGCTGGCTGGCTAGCCTGTTGTGCAAGAAACGGTTTAGTTCGTTGGGTGAACCAAAATCGATCGAGACCAAATTAACCTACAAGTTGTTATTCATAATATGAAGCACGGTTTTCGATATTGGTAGCACTGCCTGTTCGATCCAACCCTGGATCGATCGATGTGCACGCCATTCTGCCAAATGCAATACTTATGCACACCTAAATTAATATGCACATGCCATGCCATGCCATGCCATGCCAGTGGGAGATCCCAAAGCAAGATCTATCTATTTCTGCGTTAATAAGTCCCAAGCTAACCAATCAAAAAAAAAGTCCCAAGCTAAGGATGTGTTCGGTTCCGGAATTAGGAGGAACGGAACGGGTCGGTTCCGTCCCTAGGACCCGTTCCTGTGTTCGGTTGGAGAGAAGGAACGGAACCAACTAGTCCCCCGGAATGGAATATTCCTGCAAGATGCGGAACGGACTCATCCGGCCAAATCGGCCGGATCGCGAGGAACGGCTCGCTAACGAAAAAAGTAATCGGCATCTCTCTCGCTAAACGGCATCTCTCTCGCTAATTAATCAAGTTTAGCAATAATTAATCAAGATTAGGAATAATTAATCAAGTTTAGGAATAATTAATCACGATTAAGAATAATTAATCAAGTTTAGGAATAATTAATCGAGTTTAGTTATAATTAATCAAGTTTAGTAATACTTAATTGAAAAAAATAATTATTATTACAAAAGTTTAGCAATGCGGAACGGTTCCATCCCTCCCAACCGAACACGGGGTCGGAACCATTCCGTTCCTCGAATTTTTCCGAACAGAACACAGGGTCGGAACCGTTCCATGACCTCGGAACGGAACCATTCCGTTCCATCCCCTGTCGTTTAGAACCGAACACATCCTAAAGGAAGCAGCTAGGACGCATGCACGGGTCGTGCTTTTCCGGTGTGCCGCCGATGAGTGGTTTTTGGTGACGAGTAAACTACGGTATACTCCCTCCTCTTAGATGTTACACATGTTGTTTAGATACATACACAAATGAGTGAACATACTTATACATGTGTATGTGGACAAAATCTAAAACATCTTATATTTAGGAACGGAGGGAGTATATGTAGAGCACAACCTAGCTAGCTAGTTGCTTAATCAAGTAATTAACTAATCATGTAGTACGGTCACATTTAAAAATCGAACATATACCCTAAACCGAAATTTCAAATTCTAGTATATTCCACTTGAATGTACTACTTAGTCCGAGCATCATGGTAATTAAACTGACAAAACAAAACAAAAGTCCATAAACGAAAAAGAAATTACAAGTAAACATGGGGACCCGATATCCTTGCTGAAACAACAGTAAAACTCTTCGCCGTAGCGCCACCATAGCTATGGGACGTCGGTGAGTGACAACATCGATAAATTAAAGCACCGGAGCATCTACCAAGACATGAAGAGGACAAAACCTCTTTGAATTGCGGTAAGGGTAGACCGTCTGAGCTGAGCCTTAGCACTGCCATGCCATAAACCCTAAACCCTAGGAGCACACCAAACGAACATTGCCAAGTCAGGTCAACGGCCTGCGCGCAATGACTTGAAAGAGGGTTGTTGAAGAATTGCCTTTGATGATGTTCACAAATCCATGCCCATAGGCAACAACAAAAGCAAGCAAACCATCACACCTGAAGACTTGAAGGGACAAAACATCATGGATCACGAGCTTCACGGCAACACCGGACCAAGCACGACATGAGATTAGAGCTGAAGAACTTTTTTCACACCACCGCCGTCTAAGCGATTTCATTGAAACACCAAAACATGCACTCTAGTTAAATCTAAAATGCCCCTTATTCGATAGATTCGCCACTGAAAAACAACCAACTTGTTATCCCTGAAAACTGATTGGCGATAAAAAAATTCATGAGCTCCTCAGCAACATCGGACGCCTCCAAGACGGAAATGAAACGACTTTTATTCGGGACAACACCTCTGTCACTGTCTACGTCGTTGCGACGCCGTAACACATGCTAGATTTGAAGTTTCCAGATTATTTCGGATCTTATTCTTCATTCAGGCAGCTTCCTTTCTAGGGAATTTTCTCATCCAGCTTTGTCCAACAAAAAGAAAACTTTATTTTCCTTGTTCAAAAAGCAAGGAAAGTCCCAAACCAGGACCAGTAGTCAAACCGGTAACCGGCGGCAATGGCGGTTTCGTTTCCCGGGATTCCATTTATAAAAATCCACTCTCCATTCCCATTCCCCTCCAAGAACAGCTCGCCAGACCAGTTCATCAATCCCATTCGATCTGATCATCAGCATTCCAATCCAATCCACCGAAGATGCACAAGACCTCGTCGCTGTCGGAGCTGGGCTTCGACGCCAGCGGCGCCTCGCGGGGCTTCTTCCGCCCCGTGGCCGACGACTGCCCGCTCACCCCGTCCTCCCTCTCCGTCCCGCACCGCCGTCTCACCAAGGTCTCCGTCATCGGCGCCGGCAACGTGGGCATGGCCATCGCGCAGACCATCCTCACCCAGAACCTGGCCGACGAGATCGCCCTCGTCGACGCGCTCCCGGACAAGCTCCGCGGCGAGGCGCTCGACCTGCAGCACGCCGCGGCCTTCCTCCCGCGCGTCCGCATCGTCTCCGGGACCGACCCCGCCGTCACCAAGAACTCTGACCTCGTCATCATCACGGCGGGCGCGAGGCAGATCCCGGGGGAGACCAGGCTCAACCTGCTACAGAGGAACGTGGCCCTGTACCGCAAGATCGTCCCGCCCGTCGCCGAGCACTCCCCCGAGGCGCTGCTGCTCGTCGTGTCGAATCCGGTGGACGTGCTCACGTACGTCGCCTGGAAGCTCTCCGGGTTCCCGGCCAGCCGCGTGATTGGGTCCGGGACCAACCTCGATTCCTCCAGGTTCAGGTTCCTCATCGCCGAGCACCTCGACGTCAACGCGCAGGACGTCCAGGTAAACATACCTTCTGAACCCATTACTTGTTCTCGTCTAGACATTTTCTCCGGCTCGCCGGAGTGGGCAGTGGAGTCAGTAGGGAGGGTTGGTGCCACGCGGCGGCGGCGCCGTGGGGGCATGTGCTTGTCGTTGACTGGTCTCCACGTCACTGTCCAGTATCAGAGCAGTTCAGGATGTCATCTTCAGTATTGTTTTTTCCCCAGAAAGTGCAGAGTTGTTAATTTGTTTGGTGGGTGGATTGATACCTACTTTGTTCATATGATTAAGCGTGAGATGGCTGGTAATTTGTTATAAAACCGAGGCATTTGGAACTGGAGAACAGATTTAGTGAATAGGACTTGGGTTCAGCAGATTGCGATATCCATATGTTTACAGAGTTAGGGGATTTGGCACCCGTGTGCTCACGTAGCACTAGAGTGACATGGAAGTAAACTTTAAGTAGTACCAAAATGACCTGTAGGTAAAATTCAGTCAAACAACGTTGCATAAACTCCAATGTTTACTATAAATAATCAAATGACCCCAGTAGTCCAGTGTTTGCTTCTTCCTCAGTATGATCCGGCAAAATCCAAAATATGCTAATTTACTGAAGCTCTGTAATTGCATTTGCACTTACTGCAGACACACACATACAGTTTGTATGCTATATGCTCATGAAGGTCCCAGCAGGATTTAAAATGAATTCAGCGGATACACGCGTGCACATACAGAATTTTACCAGAGTACTTTAATGCGACATAATCCACAGTGACAGTGCTTGACCATCCTTTTCAAATTGAGGTCCTTTTTTAATGTGTATATATTTCATTGATTACATACCTATCAGGGCATAAACCATCTGTTTACATAAAACATTAATAAAATATGCATATGAATTGCCCTTATATATTTTTTGTAAGATCTGCCACTGCACAATTAATGACACTGATGTCCTTGCATGCTACATAAGAAGTACATAGTTCTCTATTCCAGAAAATTGACCAACCTTTTGTTGTGGTTGGTAAAGAAAAATCCTACTTTGTACTTGAGTTTTGATTGCTCACTAACTAACCAAGCAAGCAATGTGGTGCAGGCATACATGGTGGGGGAGCATGGCGATAGCTCGGTGGCGATCTGGTCAAGCATCAGCGTGGGCGGGATGCCGGCGTTCAAGTCCCTGCGGGACAGCCACCACTCCTTCGACGAGGCGGCGCTCGAGGGCATCCGACGCGCCGTGGTGGGCGGCGCCTATGAGGTGATCGGCCTCAAGGGGTACACCTCCTGGGCCATCGGCTACTCTGCCGCCAGCCTTGCCGCCTCCCTGCTCCGCGACCAGCGCCGCGTGCACCCGGTCTCGGTCCTCGCCTCTGGTTTCCACGGTATCTCCGACGGCCACGAGGTGTTCCTCAGCCTGCCCGCCCGCCTCGGCCGCGGTGGCGTCCTTGGCGTCGCTGAGATGGACCTCACCGAGGCCGAGGCCGCCCAGCTCCGGCGCTCCGCCAAGACGCTCTGGGAGAACTGCCAGCTCCTAGGCCTCTAACTCATCACAGGAACCCAGTCGATCTACTGGTGCAATCTGAATGGCATTTACAGGAACTCTACTGCTATATATTTCTACTGCTGCTGCCACACGAATGCTTGTGTAATTTGTTACTGCTAATGTAACCCCTGTTAATTTCGTGAAATAAAATGTGTTTCGTGCCAGCATTGCTAAATCTGGTTGGATTTTGGATGGTGTAGGCTTCTGTACAAGCCAATAAACCATATAGTACGATCATTGCTAATTTAGAACCAGAAAGGGTTGAATATGATTTTAGAACAGCCATGCAATGTCGTGGTCTCTAAATGGGAGTAGTTTTGCATGTTTTAACTTTGACCACTAATTTCATCAATAAAACACGTGTCAATTCTTATAAAAATTATATAGTCAGAAATTTTATTCAAATACAAATTCAATGGTATAACTTCCATGAGATATGATTCATATTTCGTAGATAAAACTGATGGTCAAAATTAGACATCGAGAAAAAGTGCACCACCGAAAGAGGGCCAAAGGAGTATTTGCCAACTATTGGGTAGCCAAAAAACTGGTTGAGATTTCCCGAGACTTTGCTGTTCAAAATATTGGCAAAAATTGTGAAGGAAACATGATAACAGTAAGGATTTGAATTTTGGTTTTACCAAAATTTCTTGACCCACCGAAATCTGCGAGTTTTCAGAATCAAATTTAAAGCAAAATTCAAGTAAATTTGACATATCCCGAAAGTCTAGCGGAAAATATATTCCGTAACCACTGTTATTACCAAAAACTCGTCAAAAATTTAATCTCTAGAGGGGGAGTGGGCAAGTTCTTGTAGACAAATCAAAAATTTACAATAAAAAAAGTATGAGCCACATTATCACGGGCCGCCGGAATTTCCACGCGAAGGCAGCGACCAAACGAACTCTCGTGAAATATACATGAGATGTAAACACAAATGCTTGACAAATTTTCTTGGTGTGCTATAAATTTCTTTGCTCACCGGAAATCTACACCCAGTTAACATGATTCTCACACAATGACGAAACTAGGGTTAAAAACTGCTAGACCATGTTCTGTACTTTATGACTTTTTTTAGATCATGTTATCTGGAGTTATTTTATTTTCAGTAGAGTTGGCGGATGAGTTTTTCTTTTCTCATTGGGCCACGGCTTGAAGGCCCACCGCAATTACACGTTCTACATCCATCTTCTTCTCCACGAGTCTTCCTGGCACCGACCGGCGGCGCTCGTTCCCTCGCCGCCGGCGCACCAACGCCGTCGCCTGAGGCATGCTCCGCTTCCGCAGCCGCATCCTGACCCACATCCTCTATCCTCCCTCCGTATCTCCCATCCCGTTCCATCTCCACCGCCTCCTCTCCGCGGCCGCGTCGGCCGCTGCCGTTTCCCCGAACCCTAGCTTCGCCGTGGAGGAGTACCTCGTAGACACCTGCGGCCTCACGCCAGCCCAGGCCCTCAAGGCCTTTGCAAAGCTCTCCCATCTCGATTCCCCCTCCAAGCCTGACGCCGTCCTCGCCTTCCTCGCCGGCCTCGGCCTCTGTAGAGCCGACGTGGCCACCGTCGTCGCCAAGGACCCGCAGATCCTCTGCGCCGACGTGGAGAAAACCCTGTCCCCGTTCGTTGTCGGGCTGACCGGCCACGGCATCTCACATTCTGAGGTCGCCCGCCTCGTCTCGCTCGCCCCCCGCAGCTTCCGTCAAAGATGCATCGTCTCCACCTACCATACTACCTGTCGCTCTTGGGCTCCTACGACAACCTCCTCCGGATACTCAAGAGAAGCTCCCATCTTCTCGGATGCAGCCTGGAGAAGGTGGTCAGGCCCAATGTTGAGTTCCTGCGTGAGTGCGGGCTAGATGCTTGTGATGTTACCAAGCTGTGCATCCGTCAGCCATGGCTGCTCACCACCAACCTGCAGCGCGTCCAGGCGATGGTGGCTTGCGCCGAAGCCATAGGTGTGCCCCGTGGCTCTGGGATGTTCAGGCAAGCCCTGCAGGCTGTAGCATTTCTCAGTGAGAGAAGATTGCCGCCAAAATGGAGTACTTGAAGAAGACATTCAGGTGGTCAGATGCCGAGGTGAGCATTGCTGTGTTCAGTGCTCCGGTGCTGCTGAGGAAGTCAAAGGAATCGCTGCAGCGCACCTCCGAGTTATTTTCTGAGATTGGGTTGGAACCGGCCTACATTGCTCGCCGTCCAGTAATTATCAATTATAGCCTAGAAGGCCGGCTTAGGCCGCGCTATTATGTCGTGAAGTTTCTCAAGGAAAATGCATTGCTCAAGCGTGACCTAAGCTACTATACAGTTGTCAAGCCGACCGAGAAGGTATTCATGGAAAAGTTTGTATGCCCTCACAAGGAAGCTGCACCACACCTTGCTAAAGGCTATGCAGCAGCCTGCAGAGGGGAAGTGCCTATCAGATTCAGATTTACATGAACCAAGAACGGGTATGAAAACTGGTAACTGTGATGGCATAACAATTTTCACTCTGCGTATTAGGCTGACAAGACATGACTTGGTGTTCTTGGCCTAACTAAGTGGTGGATGTTTTCTATATTATGTTTGTTATTTACCTGTTGATTTTCTGTTGGTAATCTGGGTGATGGGTGTCCATTCTGTTAGATGCTGGCATGGTCATTGTTAACCCCTGATGAAACTAGATTCCGGAATCTGATATATGATGTTATCATTTATAGTAGAGAAGAAACCGTTGTTTGGTTATGAACTTGTTTCTGAAATACACATACTGGAACTAAGAAAGTGTAGGTACACTAGTACAGGTCATTCTACAATGCATTAAAATTTCTAATTTTCTATTGTGGATTTTAACGCATTCGGGGTGATGTTGGCTTGTGCCTATGCCATAGGTGTGCCCTGTGACTAAAACATCTAATTAGGCTTTAATCTTATGCAAACAGAGTTAGGCATTAACATTTGCGAGCTGGCTTCCACTAGATGTCATCTATTTTTCAGTGTTGTCAAAATATATCTTCACAACTATATCGAGCTTGTACTGCTGACCTTTGCACTAAAACTTATTAATGCAAGATGTGATACTGAACGACATGAATTATCAGCTATCTAGAATTTTACTCTCACAAGAACAAAAATCGCTGAATCTATCTGCATATTTAACAGCTTTTATGTGCATTATGCTTTGATTCCGTGGTTTGTAAGCTTCAGAACCCCTGTTTTCATCAAGGCATGAATATGCTTCACAACTCCATGCTTTCTGAAAAATCCAGTGTCTTCATATATAGTAGTTGATTGATCCACTATAATGCCCCAGATCTCTCACTATAATTGCCCCAGATCTATAGGTCCATTGGTTCAACAGGTAATCATGAAGTTGCAATGTTGCGATTTCATTTAGGAGTCTTATTTCAAGATATATGTTGTGGACATCGATTAATTATCATTGCATCTCCTGTAATATTCCACTGTGGTACTCTTGCAAGTTTTTGGAATCTGTAGGCATGCAATTCCTAATGGCAAGTAAGCATCCCTTTGATTAGGTACCAATTTTTCTTACTTAGGTGGGCATTGAATTTTATGCCCTTTCTGTGCGATTTTCAATCTATGGCTGCTGCATAAATGTGCAAATCCAGAGCACTTTGTGCTGTAGGAGATACACTTTGCATGATCCAAATGTAATTGTGAATCTGAACCATGTAGTGAGTTGGCATACACAATTATGTTAATTGCAGCCAAATCAGGGTCATGCCCGACAAATGCGGTTTACCATATCCAGTCAAATACGGAACGGGAAACATTTGGAAATTTGTTCTCAAAGGCTTAATGATGTTAGTATCTGCTACAAGTACCCACGGCGAACCTGATACTTGCATGACAACTTACTTTCACACTGCAGCATTTTTTGTTTTTTTGCATTGACTCTGGAATAGAAACTCGTGCTCTGACCTTGCTTGTGTAGAGTGGGAATCTTCTGGTGTTATAATTGTCTTCACTTCTACTCAATGCCAGCATTATTGCAGAATCCGCAATGACTTACTAAACGCTATGGACAACAAAGCTGATACTGTACAATGGACAGGTCTAACATGAAGTTGTGAAAGCTTTCTGGGATATGACCAGGCAAGTTGTTGTGTGAAAGATTTAGTGCTTTAATGCCACCCATGAGTACCCGAGAGTGTGTTTGTGTTTTGAAAACTTTTCAAGCATGTGGACGAAGGCACGTGGAAATTTCTGATGATGTTTTAGCCCTGGCTGGACGAAGGCCTTTGTGGATTAAACATTCCGTGGCAGTGGCTGGCGTGTTGTTGGACTGATCAGACAAACATCTAGTGTATCTGTTGGGATGCTTTGCTGTCGCAACAAATTAATTGTGATCCAAACTGAAGGAACTTGTTTGTAGATACATTTTTTTTGCAGTTCCTATCGCTGAGGATTAAGAGCAATCTACTCTACCCATTCCTTGGTGGTGCTTAATTTTCGTGGCAACATGTCTCTTGGTAGGAATATAACTCTGTTTTATTTATTAAGGTGGTAGCAAATGTATGATTAGGTGGGTGCAATCTTAATGGCGTTTCCAGGAACTCTACTGCTATATATTGCTACTGCTGCTGCCACACGAATGTTTGTGTAACTTATTACTGCTTTTTTAGAGCTGAAGTTCTTAATTTCAGTTTCGTGGAATAAAATGTTTTTCGTGCCAGCATTGCTAAATCTGGTTGGATTTCGGATGGTGTAGGCTTCTGTAGAATCCAATAAACCATATAGTACGATCATTGCTAATTTAGAACCAGTAAGGGGTGAATATGATTTTAGAACCAGTAAGGGGTGAATATGATGCAATGTCGTGGTTTCTAAATGTGAGTAGTTTTGCATGTTTTAACTTTGACCACTAATTTCATCAATAAAACACGTGTCAATTATTATAAAAATTATATAATTAGAAATTTTATTCAAATACGAATTTAATGGTATAAGATTTGTGAGAGATGATTAAATTTTGTAAATCAAATTGATGGTCAAAATAGACATGGAAAAAAGGGCACCACCTAAACAGGGGCCAACTATTGGGTAGCCAAAATAATGGTTGAGATTTTCCGAGCCTCTGCTGACAAAATATTGGCAAAAGTTGTGAAGGAAACATGATGGGAGCAAGTAGTTGAATTTTGGTTTGATCAAAATTTCTTTACCACCGAAATCTCCGAGTTTTCAGAAATTTTAAAATTATTTAGTCCCAAAATTCAAGTAAATTTGACATGTCCTGAAAGTCTAGCGGGGAATATATTCCGTAACCACCGTTATTACCAAAAACTCGTCGAAAATTTAATCTCCGGAGGGGGAGGGCAAGTTATTGTAGACAAATAAAAAATTTGACAATAAAAAAAGTACGAGCCACAGTATCATGGGCCGCCGAAATTTCCACGCGAAGGCAGCGACCAAACGTTCTCTCGTGAAATATACATGAGATGTAAACACAAATTTTCTTGTTGTGCTATAAATTTCTTTGCTCCTTGGGAATCTACGTCCAGTTAACACGCATGATTCTCACACATTGACGAAACCACGGTCAACAAGTGCTAGACCATGTTCTGTACTTCATGACTTTTTATAGATCATGTTGTATGGAGTTATTTTCTTTTCAGTGGATGCTCTCAATTTGGTTGGCGGATAAGTTTTTATTTTCTGAATTTGCAACTGGCGAGGGAAGCCAGTACTGCATCTTGCAGTGGGCCAAGGCTTGAAGGCCCACCGCAATTACACGTTCGACCAGACCACACCCATCTTCTTCTCCACGAGTCTCTCTGGCACCGACCGGCGGCGCTCGTTCCCCTCGCCGCCGGCGCACCAGCACCGTCGCCTGAGACATGCTCCGCTTCCGCTGCTGCATCCTGACCCACCTCCTCTCTCCTCCCTCCGTATCTCCCATCCCGTTCCATCTCCACCGCCTCCTCTCCGCGGCCGCGCCGGCCGCTGCCGTTTCCCCGAACCCTAGCTTCGCGGCGGAGGACTACCTCGTCGCCACCTGCGGCCTCACCCGACCCCAGGCCCTCAAGGCCTCCAAGAAGCTCTCGCACCTCAAGTCCCCCACCAAGCCCGGCGCCGTCCGCGCCTTCCTTGCCAGCCTCGATCTCTCCGGGGGCGACGTCGCCGGCCTTGTCGCCAAGGACCCGCTGTTCCTCTGCTCCGGCGTGGACAGAACTCTGGGACCTAACCTCGTCGGGCTCACCGGCCTCGGCCTATCTCATGCTGAGATCGCGCGCCTCGTCTCACTCGTCCCCCTCAAATTCCGTCGTAAATCCATCGTCTCGAACCTACCCTACTACCTGTCCATCTTCGGCTCCTACGACAACCTCCTCCGGGCACTCAAGAGAAGCTCCCATCTTCTCGGATGCAGCCTGGACAAGGTGGTCAAGCCCAATGTTGTGTTCCTACGCGAGTGCGGGCTAGATGCTTGTGACATTGCCAAGTTGTGCATCGCTGAGCCACGGCTGCTCACCACCACCTGGAGCAAGTCCATGCGATGGTGGCTCGCGCCGAAGCTGTAGGTGTGCCCCGTGGGTCTGTGATGTTCAGGCACGCTCTGCACGCTGTTGCATTCCTCAGCGAGGAGAAGATCGCCGCCCAAGAGGAGTACTTGAAGAAGGCGTTCAGGTGGTCGGATGCCGAGGTGAGCATTGCTGTTTCTAAGCTTCCGATGGTACTGAGGCTCACCGAGAACATGCTGCAAAGCAAACCAGAATTCCTTATCTCTGAGGTGGGGTTGGAACCCGCATACCTTGCTCATTGTCCGGCATTGCTCTATTATAGCCTGAAGGGCCGGCTCAGGCCCCGATACTACGTTTTGAAGTTTCTTAAGGAAAATGGATTGCTAGATCGTGACAGGAGCTACTATTCAGCAGTCACAGTGACCGAGAAGGTATTTGTGGAGAAGTACATATCACCTCACAATGAAGCTGCACCGTACCTTGCTGAAGACTATGCAACCGCTTGCAAAGGGGAAGTGCCTACTAGATTCAAATTTACATGAACCAAGGGTGGGCTATGAAAATAGTAACTATGTGTTGGTTGGTTGATGTTGTATATCTGTTAGATGCTCATATGGTCGTTGCTAGAAAGTGATAATTTTATTTCTGAATCCTGGTATGTTAATGTCATCATTCAGTAGAGAAAAAACCATGGCTTGCTTACGAACTTGTTCATCCTCTCGCCGTGTTATTAACACACCTATTGGAGCTAAGAAAGTTTGAGATCTGGCCATTCTGCAATGTGCAGTGCATTACAATTTCTATTTCCAAATTAGTTGCTGGCAGGTTAACATTTCGTTACTTTCACTAGCACATCATAA
Source organism: Poa pratensis (assembly GCA_947311845.1). Taxonomy (NCBI): domain Eukaryota; kingdom Viridiplantae; phylum Streptophyta; class Magnoliopsida; order Poales; family Poaceae; genus Poa; species Poa pratensis. The sequence continues at coordinate 3,855,009 of CAMZMU010000033.1, read as the reverse complement.
AGTTGCTATTTTCCAGCTGTCCCTGCAATTGCTAAAAGTGGTATTAGTGTTCCAAGAAATGAGTAAAAGAATGCAGTTTAGAGCACAGAGTGCTAATTTATCAACTTGCAATCACTTCAGGTCGGATTTCTGCGAATAACCGCTAGGAAAGCTAGCACATCCTGGATATCGTTGTCATTTAATCTTCTATACTTGCAATCATATTTTGCGGCAATTTTTTTACCCTGTTTAACAGTTCATTAAAGTGTACAGATGTGGAGCTCTTTAGGAGGATAAATTTGCACAGAAAGATCTCATGTGCACATTTGTGTGTCCCTTCTTTCACCATTATGCCCATTCCCCGTTTTACAAATAATCCATAGATACATGAGAAGGCAAAAGATGCAAGGGAGTGACATCAATGTCATATAAGACTATTAGAGCATCTGTATGCCTAGGTAGAGGCTAAAGGTGAGATTAGCTGTCTAGCACAAGGAATATGACGGTAAGAGCTAAGATAAGAAGGCTTAGCGCCAGTATTAAGTTTACCATGCATCAAATAAAGTACTTTTAATAAGGTTATGCATATCGACTGGTAATAGGGTAAAAGATGGTTCAGAGATGGCAGCAACTAAGCTCGTTCTGTTTACTAAGAGAAGCAGTGCTCATATGGGGGATTTTGGATCCAATGTTCTTTTCTTAAAAATATCCTCTGCGGAAGTCAGATGTAGGTAGTTCTTCTATTCTGTGCCAGCCATATTTAGCCAGATGTTCCCCAGTGGAGGGAACCTACTTTGCTCGTGTGCTGTTGCATAAGAGGTCAATTGTTGGGGGCCTGAAGACATACTTGCTTTACAACTTGGGGATAAGGTTTGCTTAAGTTTAACATTTTTCTTGATTTGACTATCAGTTTCCAATTCCCTAAATCTGTTTTCTTTCTCCTTAATTTGACTGGTATTTTTTTACCATGTGTTATATGCAAGGTTTTGGTTACCGGTAGAAAAAATTTCCCGAGGGTGGTCGGGATTTCCGGTTACCGCGGTTACCGGAAAATCCCGACCTTATACCGGACGAATTTGAAATCTGAAATTTGAAAATTCAATTTTTTTCATACCCAGTTTAATCATTTACCAAAAGATTTCGTTAAAATTCAAAATTTCGGAATTTTTCGTCCGGTATTGCCATTTCCCGAGGGTGCTCGGGATGTCCGGTTACCGCCCGGTAACCGGATTTCCCGACCGGTAACCAAAACCATGGTTATATGACTATTCCTGGGTTGGGGTATGAAAACACTTGTAATTGATGTTTCATGAGAATGATACAATTCAGACGCTTTTCGTTTACTGTGGGATGATATGTTTATCGTTGATCTCCGTTTTCGTAGGTGTGCTTCATCTAATTGAGAAATTAGTTTCGCATTGTATATACAGTTGACGAATATGCATGTGCCTAGCTAGTTAGTGATTGGTCTGCTCATGCCGTGTCGGCGCGATTTGCTCTGTGCATATGCATGCTACTATTGCATCGTCGCATGACCTCGATCGAGGCATCATGCATGTGCACCTCCATAGCAGATATTCTATCCTGGCATGAGTCTCGCTCCATGTTAGGAGTATTAGCACTAAGTATCCTAATCCACACTAGGATCTATATATAATCTCGAATTAGAACACCAACATGTGCACCCGAAAAAATATACGAGTGCGGTGATTTGTCTGCCGAGCTACATGTAGCCCGGAATTTTAAAAATTCAAAATCAGTAGTTTTACGTTTCCAAAAAATTCGAAAATAATTCTATACATAGATGATGATGATTTCTACCAATGTGCAAAATAGAAATGCGAAACATTCTGTATTTTATGTGGTGCAAAAATGACAAATTTCTTAAACTGGGATGGTAAATAGTGTTAGATTCAAAGCCTCCCAAAATGTTCAGTATTTTTCATTTTCTTGCAGGCCGGAATATATATTATTTCGAATTGGAAATTTGCATAAGCATAGAACATGTCATTTTCAACATTTAGGATTTTTTCGAATTTTTTTGAAACTTTAAAACGGTGATTTCAAAAAAATCAAAAAATGCTGGTGATTTGTCTCCCACGTTACATGTAGCCCGAATTTTTGAAAATTCCAAATCTATAGTTTTAAGTTTTTAGAAAATGTGAAAATAATTCTATACCTAGATGATGATGATTTCTACCAATGTGCAGAAAAGAAATGCTGGTGTTTTGTTGGAGAGACGGCCTTCGCCTGCTCGGCTACCGAATCAAGTCAAGTTGTAGGGCGGACCTGTCAACGACGAGCTGTCCACGACAAATCATCCCTGGTTAACACGCAAGCAAAAGAGACAAAGAAGCTTTCTAGGTTACGTGGAGAGAGGAGTCGGGCCCACAAATAATGCAGCGAACCGAAACCGACGGCTCTCTCGGACTCTTGCGCTAGAGCATAGACGTACTCTTCTCCTTGTTTACCCTTCTCGTGGTTCACAAAGCCAATCAGCGAGCGAAAGCTTCTTTTTGTTCGTTCCCGAACTATGCATAGGTGAACGAGGAGAGAGAGAGAAAGAGAGATGTTTCATCCATAAAAGCAGTAGCGTTAGCAATTTTGGTCACTGTCCTTGCTCGCTAGCTAGGATGAGCTAATTTCGATCCGAGAGAAGTTCTTCCAGATTCAGCATCTCATGGCACTGGCAGCACAATAATGCAGATCTATGGATTTGGACAGAGACCTTGGATCGGCCGTTGGGTACATACGTGCACACAGAGCTTTGTCTTACAAGTTTCTGGGAAACGAATGGGATGGAACTGGAAGTATATGTGGAACTCTTGGCTGTGGCTCTCTCCACGTCTACATGGCTAGCTCCACCTGGCAGGCAAGTCCCACGCGAGTTACGTCCGCAATGAACATACTCCCTCCTATCCGATATAATTGTCGTGACATTTTTTGTGGATCGGAGGGAGTACCATTTTGCTCTTTCTTTTTCTCGCACTGCCACAATCAGGTCGTCGGCGAGTATGCGTTGAACCTTGTACTCCAGAGACGCGATCGATGTCAACTCAAGACCCATTAGCATCAACATCGGCACAGACAAGGACAATATAGAGGATGTATGAGACGATCTAGCAACCTCCAAGTGTCGCTTTGTCAAGTACACGCGCCACATCATCAGCTACTACCCACACTTTTTTCCTATGGATCTCCATTTATCGAGCAATACGTTGGCCTGGGGATAGATGCGGTGGTATTGTAGTCTTGAGGCCGTGAGCTCGTTGTTGGCTGGTCTAACGATGACGACAGAGCAGAGTATACATGGCGGAACAATCAACGCAACTAGCAATTATTTAGAAAGGCATGTCATGATGATTTTACTATTCCTAATCTAAGTTCGACCCTGTGCGTTGATGTTCTTCATGGTTCATCTCAAACAATTCTAAGTATAATGAATAGTGCAATCTTTAAAAACTCCAATTTTTGTCATTTTTTTGTAGCCCGGAATGAACTCCGCATTGCTATTTTGTACGTCTGTAGTATACCATATTGACTTCCTTCACAAGTATTTTTTAGAATTTTTAAAAACTGCACTAAGGTTTGATATTTTATCATACAAATTAGTTACTAGGTTTGAATAGAATGATATGTGGCAGGGTGGTTGGTCACTATCTCGGTTAAGCAGTAGTCCCTCCGTTACAAATTATAAGATAATCTAACTTTTTCGTGGTACTAGCTATATGCCACCACCCCAAGTCGACTTGGTTGAAAAAAAAAGACGGAGCTATGATGTTTGAACCCTTCGCCTACTGCGCTAGCGAAATTAAGTTGGGAAGCGGAATTGACAAGCTGTTCTCGACACTCCTAAGAGCATCTCCACAGGGGGCCTCCAAGTGACCCCCAAAGGCCCATTGGGGGTCCGGACGGCCAAAAACGTCACCAGCAGCACCCCAAAGGGTCACCCGAGCAAAAACATATCCGGCACCCCCCGAAGAGGGCTCCAAATTTGAAGGCCTCTTCGGGGGTGCCGGACATTGCCCGGACATGGGCTCTGACATGGGTGGCCCGCCCGTCATAGAGACAGCGTCCGCCTCGCCATGGGTTTAAGGCGCCGTGCAAGAGGCCGTTCCGCCCGCGTTAATGGCGACGCGTTTCCCGCACGCCTCGCATTTACGGCGGCGCCTGCTGAGCGCCCAGCCTTTCCCGGCTTCCCAAGCGGCGCAGTGGCGGAGACGTGTCACCGCCATTAACTCCGACGCGACGCGTGCTCACCCACCCGGCGCTTCCCGCCCTGAGCACCGCTTCCCGCCGAGACATTGGGCTGGCTATAAAGAGGCCCCCACCGTGCAGCCATTTCGCCACACCAGCACCGACGCTCGCCGGTAGCCATTTGAGCACATAGTCTAGCCGTAGCCAGTTGAGCACATAGCCATGCCTCGCCGCCTCGCCACCTCATGTGCCACGCTCACCCAGGCAGCGCGCCGCGCTCACGGCACGGCGCAGGAGGACGACGCCGCCGCCGACGAACAGCCGTTCGACTGGGCGGATGTGGACGACGTCGACGTCGACGAGCAAGAGGAGCATGAGCCGGTGCAGGACCCGTACCCCGGCCAGGAGCCGCCGCCGGAGCTCGACGAGGTACCGCCGCCGCCGCAGCAGGCGCCGCAGCAGCCGCTCCCGCCGCCGCTGTGGCCTGACCAGGTGGTTGCCGCCAACTCGTTTGAGAGCTGGCGCAATGAGCAGGCAAGCCGCCAGGTCAGGCTTGGCTACGAGGCGGCTGCTGCGGCCGTGGAGGCCGCAATCGTCCAGGCCTCCATCCTGAGCGCGGAGCGCGATGAGCGTTGCCGCGCCTTCATGGCCGCCGAGCGGGCGGCGTAAGCGCAGCTCAACGCCCAGGCGGAGGAGCCCACGCAGCAACAGCTCATCGCCCAGGCGGAGGAGCTAGCGGATGCGGCCTCCCGGCTGCGCGCCGAGCGGGAGGCGCACGAGGAGCTGAACCAGATGCACCGAGCAGGACGCGCACGACGAGCTGAACCAGACGCGGCCGAGAGGGATGCCATGCGCCGGGCGGCGAGTCAGCTCCGGCAGGAGAGACGTGTGCGCTCCCGCTTAGCCAAGGCCGCGCACGACGACGAGGCTGGCCCGAGCGACGGCGTTTAGATTAGGCTTTAGTTATCGTTTTAGTTTTACTTTGCAAACGTGTTAGTCTAAGTTTGCAAACGTGTTAGCCTAAGTTTGCAACTTGTATCGGTTTAATTTAAATTTGTATGTTTAAAAATAGTTCGAATGCCGCGACCGACACAAGTTTCTGCCCGCAAGGTGTTCAATGATTTGCTCACGTTTGGGGGCGGACGTTTGGGGTGCGCCGCTGTGGGCGCGGTCAAAAACATGGGCGGACACACGTCCAACACCCCCCAATTGGGACTCCATTGGGGGTGTCGGACACGAATTTGGAGGCCCCGACGGAGATGCTCTAATACGCATGCAAGCTGCAACAAGAAACAGAAAACATAGGAATCTCCGTCCCGTGGAGAGAGAAACGACCCGGTCCCACAAATAATTCAGTGAACGGAAGCCGATGGTTCTTGCGGACTCTGGTGCTGTCAGGCTGCTCCGGTGGTTAGCACTGCTTCATCACAAACCGTATTTCTTCATTGCCAAACCTAAGCGAGTCCATAAGATTGAGGATGATGTTTTTATGGTTAAGCAACAATGCTCCGGTGGCAGTAGCTGAAGCAGGGCTCGCGTTCTGCAACGGATAGTGCTGACTAAGGTCCATGTGCACCGGAGCCAATCAGCAGCCAAATAGGTGGATCTGGAGAGATCCATGGGCGCTGTACAAGGTACTGGTCCAGCTACTGCTTCAGCTTGTAGGTATACGATGCTTACGATATGATCAGCTGTTGTATGATTGCGATCCATCGGCATTAGTCCAGTAGCAAGAACAGGTCCTGCAGTGCAATATAATTAGCAGTTGCTGCCGGGCTTCACATGCATTATCGGAAAGAACACAACAAGAACGGGTGATCGATCATGGATAGGATAGAGGAACTGGTGTGGTCACTGTCCTAGCTACTCCCTCCGTTTTTAATATAAGACGTTTTAGCATTTGTCCACATTCATATCTATACAAATGTATATAGATATATTTTAATATGATTTTTCACTCACTTTATATGTATCTAGACAACATGTGCAACACCTAAAACATCTTATATTAATTTTTTTAGGGAGAGTTTATTAATTTTATTAGCCAATTAGAGTTCGTGTGAGCAGTACAAAATCGTTCCTCCCAGTCTCCCACTGTGTGGCAACTGACTTAAGATAAATCCTGAAATTTTCACCAACATCAAATTAATGTACATATAACAGCAAACGAGATGGGTCCAACTTCCAAGAACCACGCCATAGACACGTCGGGTGCATCATGTGCACATGACTATCACTATTCTTGCCATGATGTGTGGGTGCTGCAATTTACTCAGATGTATCAACATCACCAAGTACAATAATGCGACGGTAGGACTACGATCATCCTAATTTCAAGCCATTTAGATGTATGGTTTGGGATTACAAAGCATTCTGAGATTATATACATAAAAAATTGTTTACTCACAAACTGTACATAAAAATTAGTTGAAGCTTGCACATAATTCAAAACGAAACCTTTATGATTTATCAGATATTTTCAAACGTTTATGAACACGTTAAATTTTTTATTTTAAAAGCTTTATCAATGTGGTACGTCATAAATGGATGGCTGATAAAGTGGGTATGTCACCGTGAGACTTGGTCTCATGAAGTCACGGAAGCTGAGTTACTTAGGAAAGGTTTGCGTACCCCTTCGCGTCGCTCCCCAGGGCGACCGAAGGGGCGACTCAACCATAGCGCCGCCAGAGGAAAGGCCGGCGATAGCCCCTCCGCCGCTGCCGTCGGCGCCGGCCACGGTGGCGGCGGGCCCCGGCGTCAAGGGCGCTCGGGGGGGAGGAGGCAGCGGCGACACGAGGTGGCGGCTGGGGCGGCATCTTCGGCAGAATCGCGGGCGGCTTCCAGGGTGGAGCCCCTGGACGTGCGGCGGCGGCGGCAGTCTCCATGGCCGGAGGCGGTGATGGATCTTCCACGGCCGGCAATGGCGAAGGCGGCGGCGGCTGCAGATCTCGATCCCGTCGAGATCCATCTTCGATCTCCCGAAGGTGCGAGAAGGGGGCAGCGAGGGGTGGCGGCACTCCACTGTCGGCGCTTGGCCCCATGCTGGGCCTAGTGCGATCCGGCCAGCGGCGGGGTCGGGTGGTGCGGCTGCCGGTGAAAATCGCGCCGGCTTCGGCTATGGCGGACGATGGCGGCGTCTCCGACGTCGTTTCCTTATTGAGGCATCATCATTGCAGTCCGCGTCACCCATCTTGGACTGCTCCGGGGAAACCCTAGATCTGGGTCTCCCGGATCGAACGATGACGGCTCTTTCAGGGTCGTTCTCCCTCCTAGGGGCATCGTTTTGGAGCAGCTGCTGATTGGGACGGGAAAGGAGAGGTGGCGTGTTGAGTCATCTAACACGTCGTCGATGGCGAGTCTTGGCGGCACGGTGCAGCGGAGTCTCGGCGCTGGACGTGTGATGATGGTGACACGCAGATCGGATATGTTGTCAGGCATCGTGGCGATGTCGATGGCTGGCCTTGCAAGGTCATTACGTTGATCGCTCCTGAAGATGGGATGGCGGAAGATGGTGGCAGCGGCTCTTGTCGCGTACGCTGAAGAGCGGCTGGACCGGTTTGTGCTTCTGGCACGCTGTCGGGCGGCCTAGTTGAAGCCTCCGGATTTAGATGATGTGCGTTGGTGTGTGTAGGTCAGGGCATCAGTTCTGATTGTTCCACCCCCTTCATCAGGGTTGTAGGTGTAGCGAGTTGTCGCTAGTTTGCTGGTTCGCTTCCGGTTGATCTTTGTAATTCTCTTGTAAGGTGTTGTTGAATAATTGCGGATGGCTGTGTGCATCACTCGATGCAGAGGCCGGGGATCCGCACCCCCTTTTCTAAAAAAAAAAAAATCAGCCGTAGCTGCCTAGCTGGTTCTTCCAGATTCATCATTATTAGCCCATATGAACTTAGCATATATAATCGTAGTATTATTTTTTAGGTAGAGTTTCCTAAATTTTTTTGAGGTATAAGGTGGTCGTATCCACCGCCCGAATAGATAGAAAGAATTGACCCAGTTTATAAGGAAAACCGGATCCAAAAACCATACAAGCTGTACAAAAGAAAGACACAGACGAAGCGACCCGCCGCCCACACGACCCAAGTCGAACAAACGCCACAACACACACCACCCTCTCCGGGGCCGCCGCCCCGGCGTAACAACCAGATCGACCTTCGCATTGCCCGAAAGTGATCCAGTCATGGTCGACGAACCTTCTGCCCACGCAGTCTTCATCCAGGTTGCCACCCCCGGAGTAGCAACCAGATCGACTTTCGCATTGCCCGAAGGCGATCCAGTCAGGTCGACGAACCCTCTGCCCGCGCAGTCTTCATCCAGGTCGCCACCCAGACCCCAGCTAGACAACGGCTCTGACTCATAGAACCGTCGTAACTTGGGAGACCGAGGCCGCCGCCTCGACGTCCACCACCATCCGGGGCCGCCTCCCCGGCATCCGTCTCCCCCGACCATGGGGCTATCCTACCGATCCATCGCGAAGCTATCGCACCGAGAGGGCCAAAAACTCCAAGACGACGCCTCCAACAAGGTAGTGACGCGTCCGTCACCGTCGCCCGCCCCCGAGGGGCTTAGGTTTTCACCCGAAGAGTCTTGCACCACTCACGTCGGATCGGGTCGAGATTCCACAACGACGCGATCAAGAAGGGAACGACGCCAGAAGGCGCCGCCGTCGTTGGCACAGACCGGAATCCGTGCAAGATTTCGCTCGGAATACTCCCCGTCCACGAAGCTCAGGGAGCAGCCGGTTTGGAGTCTATCCCCGTCGCCACCACCGATCTCCATCGCATGCTGCCGCCACCGTGGCACCTCACGCCACGGAGGCAGCCTTGCCGGCCGCGCTCCTGCCGCAGCCACCGGTCCGAGGCCGCCGCCCCGGCTTCCTCTGCTGCAGCGCTGGAGCCTCCACCACGTCCAGCCACCGCAGCTCACCACCCCCTCCGCGCACAGCCTTCGTCCACGCACGGGCCACACGACACCAGCCCGCATCCGCAGCAACACCAGGGCGCCAGGGGACCCCCAATGCCGGTGCCCGACCTCCACTGGCCACGAAGCCCAGGGCAGGCCCGCGGGGCCTAGATCCAGCCCCGCTCGTGCCCATGCGGCGCGCACTGCCGGCTCCTCCTTCTTCCACCCCTTCTCTGCATCCCGTCGTCGCACGCAGCCCACGTCTGCCCACCAGGCCTGAGCCGACGGCCGGCGCCCCGGTCCAAACGCCCGTAGACCGGGCCCGCCTGATGCGGCCGCCACGCCCTTCGACGCCAGTCGCACGAACCACCTCCGACCCGCAGAGGGCCTTCAAATGCGCGACGGCGAGCGCCTCCGCCGCGCCATGGCCAGATCTTCCGGTCCCTAGATCCCGCGCTCGAGGAAAAACGAACCATCGCCCCGCCGCCACCTTCCCCGGGGGCGCGCGCGGCTTTGCCGGCGGCCCCTCCGGTGGGGGCGAAGCGGGGGTGGGGCGGCGGGTGGCCCTACGTCGGCGGCGGCTAGGGTTTGCCCCCGTGTCGCCCAGAGGAGGATGACGCGGGGGTGGGAGTTGTTTTCTCTAGTTTCCTAATTGCACTAGCCGATTAGAGTTCATGTGATCGGTACTTCTCCGCCTGTGTGGCGACTGACTTAAGATCAGTACCGTACTATTCACCAACATCAAACTAATGGACATTTACTAGCAAAAGAGACGGGTCCGGGAACCATGACATAGACGTCAGATGCATCATCCGTGCGTGAGTGTCACTATCGTTGGGAAGATGTGTGGACACTATGGTTTACTCAAATTCATCAACATCACCAAGTACAATAATGCGAAGGTTGGGGACTACAACCATTGAAATCCTAGGATCCATCCGGTGAACCAAACTCCTGGTCATGGCTATCGCCATGTGTCACGCGAGTTACTCGTGCCACGTCACGTGTTCTTTTCTTTTTTCCTCTTTGTTGCGGACACGTACGTGGATTGAAATTATAAGGCGGACAATGTGTTTTACATGACCGCTCGATGGTTTGATGCTGACATGGCTGCCGGTGGCAGGTGGCGAAGATAGGTGCAACACAACTAGCGGTGGTATGGAATGCACGACAGGTGAATTTACGGCCACGATGAAGTGGATCGGCCACTAAAAATGGACACTGCTATTGTAACCTCGGACGATGTTGACATGGCATTGTGATCGATGTGACTCCACAAGACACCAGAACCCCACTACATGTGTTTAAAAAGTAACCATGGGTTGATCGAAAAGCCGTTGGCAAATACTTTGCGATCGGCTTAGCGGATCGTATACCGAGTTATCGGTTTACGGGCTCATATGTGAGTGCCACTTCATTTGCCGAGTGTTTTTGTTACACATGGGACCCACAAATAATTCAGCGAACTGAAACCGATCGTTCTCTCGGACGCATATGCAAGCCGGTCCCACCTCAGACTCTTCTCTTACCCTTGTGGTGGTATATACCAATACTGGTATATACACAGCGTCTCACAAAAACCAAAGCTCTTTGCTCAATCACTATCAAACCTAAACCAATCTATGGATGGATGGAAGATGGTTGTGTAGGTGGTTAAGCAACGATGCCAGTTGGCAACAGCTACCGTTTGGACAATCGGACGTGACACCGCATCCTCCCGTGACACCGCAGCTACCGTTAGGATTTTAAAAAACCATCAAGATGTGAATTTTTCGCAAAATACATCCACTGTTCAGTAATAGCGTAGCAAAAATACTTTGCGCGTTCTAATTGATTTTCTGACCGGTGGAGCCCACTTTCAGGCTGACGTAGCCCCACATTACACTCGTCTGGATTACATAGCCTATCGTAAAATCGAGAGCCTCTCTTGTGTGCCAACCAAACTAAACCAAACCAAAACCATAGATAGAACATGGATGGTTGTGTGGATAAGCAATGGCAGATGGCATGGCAGCGTTTTGGTCACACTTGGATCATATCACTACAACAACTCCTGTGTCTTCTCACTCAACAAACCATGAGTTATGGCAGCGTAGGGCACCTTCTCCATTGATTGGTTGTCCGGTCACGAGGTGGTGACTCGTCAGTGTCGGAGAGACGGACTGAGGGGAGACCCATCTGGAGGTACCGAAGCCAAACAATCAGTTTCACATGATCGGAAGAAACAACAGTATAATAACTAGGTGTACGATGATCAAACAATAATATGGATAGAGGGAGAGGCTGCATGGGTACATACGGTCAATGTCCTAGCTAAGTTAGGATGATGGGTCAATTTCGTGAATCAAATCAAGAAGTAACAGAGAATCTAGAATAATGCAGATCGTATATCAAGAGGTAAGAGGTGTCGATGGCCCAGATCGACCGATTGATCCGAACTTTTTTTTTTATGGTCACCGGGGAGGACAAAGTCCCCACCTGAATTGTTCATTTCTATTTTTCACAGACAAAGGAGAGATTTTACATGGAGTGTAAGATGATTACAAGGGAGGGGGAGTAGAGAGGAACAACTAGGAGGAAGAAAACCCTCAGTTTTTATCTTGGAGTCAACTCCTAAAGTTGCTAAGACAGATCAGCCAGGAGTCAGCGTCAGTAGCACTACCCGCAGGTAGCCTGACCCGCCATAGGTGAGATTCATCTCGGCAGTTTTTGAGCAGAAGAGAGAGGCTGGGGTCCTGTTCACGGAAAGCAACAGCATTGCGATGCTTCCAAATATTCCAGAGACACAGCAGAACGAAAGTGGGCGCCGTCTCGCGCGGAACAGCAGCGGGAGTGTCATAAGCATGGAGCTGGCGGACGTCAGCATGCAGCGGGAAGCGGAAGCCGAGGGACTCCCAGAACCTCGCCGCAATGCAACAGTCAAAGAAGATATGGTTTGGCGTCTCCTCCGCAGCGTTGCAGATGGGACAGTGGGCCTCGGCAGCGGTCAGAACCTTCTTCCGAAGGAGAGCGCTGCGAGACTGGATCCTGGACTAGGTGAGCAGCCAGGCGAAGAACTGAACCTTGGACGGAGCACAGTTCTTCCAGACAAAGTTGTAGGAGGGGGAAACGACGCCTCCCCAAGTTCGGAGCTTATAGAACGCCGCGGCATCCAGCTCCCCCGACTTCTTCTTGCATCTCGTGAGCACACGCTCATCCGCAGCCTCGGAGAGCACGACATCATCGAGTAGAATCGAGAGCGTTTCCATTGGCGCTCCCCAGCCGAGTTCAGACGGGGGGCAAGAGAGCGGCGGACGCCCCGCCGAGCACAGCAACCACAGAAACCTCGGCGTCGAGGGCGTGGGAGAAGACGGCGGGGAACTGCCCGTTCAGCGGCCCTCCCGGCAGCCAGGAATCCAGCCAGAACGCCGTGCGGCGCCCGTCCCCAATCTGGACCTGCGAGATGTTTCTGTATAGCGGCATCAGCGCATCCAATTGTCTCCAATGGGGTCCAAGGGTTTTGCGATCGCCGCCCACCGCCCACACCCAGCGCGGCCAAGGAGCAGCAACATGAACATACAGACGATGCAGCAGCTTGAGTTGGAGGCACTCGTTTTTAACCGCAAGGTTTTTGATGCCGAGCCCTCCCTCTTCCTTAGCCCTGCACACAGCCTCCAGGCAACCAAGCACTTCGCGCCACTTGGCCTGTCCTTGACGTTCCAGAGGAAAGAGCGCCACAGGCCCTCGATCGCCCGGAGCAGAGCGGGTGGCAACTCCACCGCACCCATAGCGAAGGTGGGGAGAGCGTCCAAAACCGCATTCAGCAAGACCACCCTGCCGCCAGAAGAGAGGAGGATGGAGCTCCAGCCTGAGAGATATTTGATGTGGGAACTGAAACGATCCATCTCCTGGCTGTGGCTCTGTCCACGTGTACGTTGCTCCACCTGACAGGGTGGCGGGTGTCATGTCAGGTAGAGCACATGATTAATTAACATGTGATTTTGCTCTTCATGAATTTTTCTTCTTCACGATCGTGGTGTTGAGCGAGTCGGCAGAGGAATGCACCATGCAGTGAACCTCCACTGCAGAGAGGCTAGCTCCACGCCACTGAGCATTTGCATTGGTTAGTCGACTGACTGACGATCGATGAATTGATGCTGACATGGCAGTGTGACACGTGGTGACACATCAGGGGCCTCACCGGCGAGCAGCTATAGCGACACGTCGGCGTGGTTGCGAGGCCGGGGGAGCACGCGAGCTTGCTCAATTGCTTCATGCTGACGAGGCATTGTGCATGCGACAGGTGTGTTATTTTGTGGTGATCCAAATTCGTATATACTGATAAAGGTCAACTTGTGACGAGGAGAGCGGAGGTCACGTTACTGACCTAGATTAGGTCAGGCCACCTATAAATACATCTTGTAAGCCGTCGTCATGGGATAAGTCGCATGTTGTAAATCTCCGGCGTTTGTAACCTCACCCGATATAGTGAAGTATTGCTGGCTGGCGCCCGCGGTTTTTCTACTCCATTGTTGGAGGGGTTTTCCACGTTAAATCTCGTGTCCCCGTTCGTTGATCTTTCCGCTACTTCGTCGTTTTCTTTGCTATCGTTTATAACAAGGTGGCACTGATGAACGAACGCGAGTAACTTGCACGATGACACCATGGATCAGCTGAACGCATGATGACACTACTAGCCCACCGTGAGCGAGGCTAGTTGTAACATCCCAATATTTTGGAATGTTCAAAAATCACAAAAAATTTAAAACTTTTGTTTTTATTAAAAGAAAACATTCAATTTATAATAGAAAACAAATAATAGAAGACATTTGGCATCTTCAAAAACTTTAATAGTTTAATATCCAAGTAATCTTTAAATTCAAAATTTGAGTTTAGTTTAAATTTTGTTATTCAAAGTATTTCAAGGAAACCTTCCTCTCATAAAATGTTGTGTACTAATTATTTGATTTTAAATATTCAACTTTGACTATTTATTAAACCCTGGAACCAAATTTGCAAAGTGCATATGTTATTTAAAGTATGCATATTTCTAAAATAATTTTTGGTTTCTGTTAAACTATATGATTTAAAATTTGGAGTTTACGAAACTCTAAAGCAACATTTGCAAAGTGGTTAAAATTATGTTTAAAATACCCAAAAGCATGTTATGGATTTAAATTAATTCCCCAACTTTTAAAACATAAAATGTATTACAGGAACAGATTGAACACAAACATGGGTTTAAATAGTAAACCTTCAATAATAAATGTTTATGTTATGTTTTCAAAAATTCTATTAAGACAATAATGATTTACCTAAAACAATATTTATAAAGTGTTTTAAGTTATTTATTTAAAGCTTGTTCTAATTTAAAATCTTGTATTAATTCAATTATATTTAATTAAAGAAAATAAGCTTAATATAGCTTTCTCTCAATATTTACAATGGTGGTATTTTTAAAGGCCATGATATAAATGGGTAACTATATTAAATTGATTTTATCAAAATCTATTTAAATAAAATGTTTTGTCCAAAATTGTTTTATTGGGTTTATCATTTTGAATGATATTACTCATATTAATTTTTCTGGATTTTATTTAAACTATTTTGGAATATTTTATACCCCTATTTTAAATCTCCCAAATAGCCATATAAGACAAATTTGGACACAAGGGTATTTTGGTAAAAAAATCATAAAACAATAATGCCTAAATGTCTATATTGACTAATGTGAATTTTACAAATTTTTACAAATTTATTTGACTCAATTTGGAGGCCTAAATCAAAAGTTACAAATAAAAACAGAAAAAAAAGTCGATGGCGTCATCGTCTTCAAGCTCACGTACGTGAATCACGGCCGAGAACAGCTCGACTTGCCCATTTTCTTCCCAAATCGATTCCGGGCTATTTAATGCCCCAAATCACGCGCCGTTTCTTCCAACAAATAGTCCTCGACCTACTCTACCGTTTGCCCCCAAAATCCCCCTGCGAGACGCCCCCAGGCCGACGAATTTTGTCGCCGGAGCTCCGAAACACCGCCGCCGTTCTTCTCCATTTCCGGCGAGTACAGTAAGCCCCCGAGCCCGAGACCACGTCCAATCCATTTCTCTTGTCCGTGCGCCTCTCCCTGACCTCCTCCACGAATTTTTCTGCAGCCTTTTCGTCGAGTTCGAGTACGACCCGAAGGTCGTCGGCGACCGCACCACCGCGTTCGTGCTGCGTCGTCGTTCGAGGAAACAAACCACGGCGCCGTCACCGCCATCTTCGTCGCCGCGAGACTCCGCACCCCGTAGACCTCTTCCCCGAGCCCAGGAACCACCGGAGCGCCCTCGACATCGACGTCCGAGCCGCCGGCCGCCGCGACACCATTTTTCCGGCGAACCCCGCCGCCACGGTATGGTCGAAGCCCCCTGATCCGTCCGATCCTGTTTCAACGGCCAGGATTAGATTCATTAAACGAATCGGAACGATTCAACCAGATCCGTCAGATTCAGATCCAACATCCAGATCGCATCACTTAACCACGTCAGCGCCCAGTCAACGCCCAGTCATCGGCCACGTCAGATCCAGTCAGCGCCCGCATGGAAAATGATTTTTCTATTTAGATTTAATTGGCAGTTTTGTAAAAAAGCCCCTGGATCTTAGATCTATTAGAACTTTTTATTGGTTTGGCCAAATTTAACAAACTTTATATTTTTAAAAAGCTCTGGACTTGTAGAATATTTTAGCACTGTTAATTTTCTGTTTTACATTAGTTTAAATTATTCAAATTTTAAATGTGTGATTTGAGTAATTTTAGCATATCTTTAAATCTATAAATCCAATTTCTGCAAATAAAATATTTTTGGAAACCTTTGGATCTATAGAATAGTTAGCCACTGCTAGAAATAATTTTTGGATAATTTTTAAACTGTATTAAAAATCAGAGGCTCAATTTTGGGTATTTCACATTTATTCAAATTACAAATGGATAATTTGAATAAATTTTACAATTAATATAAATTGGTATGTCCAAAATTTGTAAATAAAATATCCTTGGAAAGCCCCTGACCTGTAGATTATTTTGGTTCTGTTAATTTTCATTTTTGAGTATTTTAAATTTATTCAAATTGTAAATGGACAATTTGAGTAAATTTGGCATATCTTTAAATTTATAAGTCCAAAATTTTCATATTAAATAGTTTTAGAAACCTTAGAATATGTATAATTTTATTCCTCTGTTATAAAATATTTTTGAGCATTATTTTGATTTAAAATCAGAAACTCTATTTGATTAAGTGGCATAGTGTAATTTTGGCATAATTTAAATTCTATTAATAATTTTAATATGTTTCTTTTTGAGAAATATCCTAAATAATCACCTTTGACAGAGAGACTAAATGCCAAAATTATTAATGTAATTTAAAACTTAATTAGTTAAGTTTGTGTTAAAAGTCCTTATAAAAATGCTGTTTTATAAATCTTTAGTTTAAATTGTGTGTTAAACCTTTCAAATGTTTTAATCACAATTAATGGTTTATTATAGAACTCTTGGAACTTCCTTGACAAATATGTTATGTACAACTTCTTCTTTAACCAAACCTTTTGATGAAAATCTTGTTATGTATGTTTTGTATGCCTTGAGTTGTAGAATTGTTGTTTATTGGTGTGTTATTTCTATGTGTAGATTGAACGGAGTTCAACGTTGTTCCTTGTTAAAAGGAGTGTGTGAGAAACAACAACTTCCAAAGGCAAGTGGCACATTCATAAATTTCCTAAGTATTTTATCAATGCATGAGTAGTGTATTTTCCTTAAGCATGTGTAGGAATTGTTAGTATTGCTATGCAAGACATGTTTAGAATTGCCCTATTCCTATGTGTCTAGGAACCTATATAATTACTTAGTAGAAATATTGAAGCTATGCAAAAGTTATTTTATAAAAAGCTAAATTCTACTAAGTTAAAGAAAACTCCTAGGTGGATTGGTTTGATAGAGGAGGCGAGGTTGAGTGGCTACTCAGGCCCATTTTCATGGTATGAACCTGAGTATGTGCACTTGTGGATGGCCACCCAGGGATCAAAGGGATTTGAAGAACTCCAAGAGAAGATTGCTTCCAGTGCTGCCATTGGTCATATGGGCTCTGTCTTGATCGAATAAGTTGCGTGGACTCACCCCGGCTTGACAGGTTTGGAAGAGAATTGTAGGTGGAGCGCGTCAGGCCGGTATGGGGTGGGAAAATGCTTCTGAAGGATCTCGTCTTAACCTTCTTCTTTTCCCCTATCACTACTGGAGTGTGGGGATAGTTTGGGTTGGTTAAGTCTAATAGTGAACGTGCACAACCTCTCGAGAGTGTCAAACTAAGTACTTCGCCGTGTCACCGGTTATGGGCAATTCTGAGCAGCTGATCAAGGATGTCAACTGAGGATCCCAACATTCCAACTTCTCAAGTAAAATTGTGATGGGTGAACAAGGGTAGATGAGACAGTGGTTTTCATGCCATGGATGTCTCGATTAGAAGAAAAGTGTTTTCAAAAGAGTTAGGAAAAATTTGGCTTTCTGCAAAATGGCATTGAACTCCACCAGCCAAATATGCATATAGGATATTAGAGTTATTCCACTAAGTGTCCACAGAGTGTCACTTGCCAGTTCCATTTTATATGGTTCTGACCCACCTAGTTGCAACATTTTTCCTGTTGCAGGTTGTTCCGACGATGAGTGAGAATTCGTTTAAGGGTTTCGAGTCTGCAACCAACATGTTTCGCCTGTGGCACATGAAGATGATGGAGACTCACTGCTACTTTTATTTCCGCTGCTTTACTCTTTCAAAGCTAGCTTCGTGCTACGCAATTTGTAATGGGTATTTTCTAAGTACGGGATCCACGTGTAATAATTGATACTTTGTTGTGATATTTCATCTTAAACTGTGTGTGCAAATGAATCAATCCAGGGGTTTGCACTATACACACGGATCTTGCCAATTTTTAAGTGCAGGTCCGCTACAGATGGTATCAGAGCACTGTGTTGCCTGTAGGTTCGAAACCCTTGGTTTGGATAGAAATAGGTTTGACCATAGGATTGAAAATCTATTTTTATTCAGTTTTCTAAAAACAAAACTTTTTATTTTATCTTTCTTGTACCCTCATCTACTATATCTACCTTCTGAAAAATATCTTCTCCTGTTCTAGATGACCTACCTCCTTGTATCCATGAAGACGTGTTTTGGTGATGACTACATCCTTAAGGAGTAAGTGTGGTACTTCATATGGAAAGCTACGATTCAACCCGAAGCACTACATGCATGGAAGACCATTGAAGAACCCAGATTCAGAGCTCAAATACTTAAAAGATTTTTAAGAAAGTTGCATAAGAACTTGAAGCACTCAAGAAGGAGATAGACTAGAGACCACCACTTAAATTAGAACAACGATATCGTGTTAGCGTATTGATCGTACCAACTTAGGTTGTATGACAATACTAGATTATTTGTTTGTGTTTGAACCATGTTGTTTGTTTGATGTTTGTTAGGAGTTGTTTGTAATGAATTGCCTTGATCTTCTTGTATGGGTTAGAATACCAACAAAATTTTCTTTTAAGGGTGGTAGCCCACCCAACTGTCCTAAAAGCTCGGATAATCCAAACCCAGTTGCCTAAATCCGGAGATCCCAAACACATCTTTCTTTCTAGCCTCCCCAATTAGCGGAATCATTCTCTACTGGTTTTGCAGTTCCCGTGCCAGCAGCTGCATTACTCCACCCTCCCCAGTTATCAGAATCATTTCCAGCACTTGCATTTTGTTCCCAACTTGCCCGAATCTCGAGGACGAGATTCCTTTTAAGGGTGGTAGTCTGTAACATCCCAATATTTTGGAATGTTCAAAAATCACAAAAAAATTAAAACTTTTGTTTTTATTAAAATAAAACATTCAATTTATAATAGAAAACAAATAATAGAAGACATTTGGCATCTTCAAAAACTTTAATAGTTTAATATCCAAGTAATCTTTAAATTCAAAATTTGAGTTTAGTTTAAATTTTGTTATTCAAAGTATTTCAAGGAAACCTCCCTCTCATAAAATGTTGTGTACCAATTATTTTATTTTAAATATTCAACTTTGACTATTTATTAAACCCTGGAACCAAATTTGCAAAGTGCATATGTTATTTAAAGTATGCATATTTCTAAAATAATTTTTGGTTTCTGTTAAACTATATGATTTAAATTTGGAGTTTACTAAACACTAAAGCAACATTTGCAAAGTGGTTAAATTTATGTTTAAAATACCCAAAAGCATGTTATGGATTTAAATTAATTCCCCAACTTTTAAAACATAAAATGTATTACAGGAACAGATTGAACACAAACATGGGTTTAAATAGTAAACCTTCAATAATAAATGTTTATGTTATGTTTTCAAAAATTCTATTAAGACAATAATGATTTACCCTAAAACAATATTTATAAAGTGTTTTAAGTTATTTATTTAAAGCTTGTTCTAATTTAAAATCTTGTATTAATTCAATTATATTTAATTAAAGAAAATAAGCTTAATATAGCTTTCTCTCAATATTTACAATGGTGGTATTTTTAAAGGCCATGATATAAATGGGTAACTATATTAAATTGATTTTATCAAAATCTATTTAAATAAAATGTTTTGTCCAAAATTGTTTTATTGGGTTTATCATTTTGAATGATATTACTCATATTAATTTTTCTGGATTTTATTTAAACTATTTTGGAATATTTATATACCCCTATTTTAAATCTCCCAAATAGCCATATAAGACAAATTTGGACACAAGGGTATTTTGGTAATTTTTGTTTTTGTAAAACAATAATGCCTAAATGTCTATATTGACTAATGTGAATTTTACAAATTTTTACAAATTTATTTGACTTAATTTGGAGGCCTAAATCAAAAGTTACAAATAAAAACAGAAAAAAAAGTCGATGACGTCATCGTCTTCAAGCTCACGTACGTGAATCACGGCCGAGAACAGCTCGACTTGCCCATTTTCTTCCCAAATCGATTCCGGGCGATTTAATGCCCCAAATCACGCGCCGTTTCTTCCTACAAATAATCCTCGACCTACTCTACCGTTTGCCCCCAAAATCCCCCTGCGAGACGCCCCCAGGCCGACGAATTTTGTCGCCGGAGCTCCGCAACACCGCCGCCGTTCTTCTCCATTTCCGGCGAGTACAGTAATCCCCCGAGCCCGAGACCACGTCCAATCCATTTCTCTTGTCCGTGCGCATCTCCCTGACCTCCTCTACGAATTTTTCTGCAGCCTTTTCGTCGAGTTCGAGTACGACCCGAAGGTCGCCGGCGACCGCACCACCGCATTCGTGCTGCGTCGTCGTTCGAGGAAACAAACCATGGCGCCGTCACCGCCATCTTCGTCGCCGCGAGACTCCGCACCCCGTAGACCTCTTCCCCGAGCCCAGGAACCACCGGAGCGCCCTCGACATCGACGTCCGAGCCGCCGGCCGCCGCGACACCATTTTTCCGGCGAACCCCGCCGCCACGGTATGGTCAAAGCCCCCTGATCCGTCCGATCCCGTTTCAACGGCCACGATTAGATTCATTAAACGAATCGGAACGATTCAACCAGATCCGTCAGATTCAGATCCAACGCTCCAGATCGCATCACTTAACCACGTCAGCGTCCAGTCAATGCCCAGTCAGCGGCCACGTCAGATCCAGTCAGCGCCCGCGTGGAAAATGATTTTTCTATTTAGATTTAATTGGCAGTTTTGTAAAAAAGCCCCTGGATCTTAGATCTATTAGAACTTTTTATTGCTTTGGCCAAATTTAACAAACTTTATATTTTTGAAAAGCTCTGGACTTGTAGAATATTTTAGAACTGTTAATTTTCTGTTTTACTTAGTTTAAATTATTCAAATTTTAAATGTGCGATTTGAGTAATTTTAGCATATCTTTAAATCTATAAATCCAATTTCTGCAAATAAAATATTTTTGGAAACCTTTGGATCTGTAGAATAGTTAGCCACTGCTAGAAATAATTTTTGGATAATTTTTAAACTGTATTAATAATCAGAGGCTCAATTTTGGGTATTTCACATTTATTCAAATTACAAATGGATAATTTGAATAAATTTGACAATTAATATAAATTGGTATGTCCAAAATTTGTAAATAAAATATCCTTGGAAAGCCCCTGACCTGTAGATTATTTTGGTTATGTTAATTTTCATTTTTGAGTAGTTTAAATTTATTCAAATTGTAAATGGACAATTTGAGTAAATTTGGCATATCTTTAAATTTGTAAGTCCAAAATTTTCATATTAAATAGTTTTAGAAACCTTAGAATATGTATAATTTTATTCCTCTGTTATAAAATATTTTTGAGCATTATTTTGATTTAAAATCAGAAACTCTATTTGATTAAGTGGCATAGTGTAATTTTGGCATAATTTAAATTCTATTAATAATTTTAATATGTTTCTTTTTGAGAAATATCCTAAATAATCACCTTTGACCAGAGAGACTAAATGCCAAAATTATTAATGTAATTTAAAACTTAATTAGTTAGGTTTGTGTTAAAAGTCCTTATAAAAATGTTGCTTTATAAATCTTTAGTTTAAATTGTGTGTTAAACCTTTCAAATGTTTTAATCACAATTAATGGTTTATTATAGAACCTTGGAACTTTCTTGACAAATATGTTATGTACACCTTCTTCTTTAACCAAACCTTTTAATGAAAATCTTGTTATGTATGTTTTGTATGCCTTGAGTTGTAGAATTGTTGTTTATTGGTGTGTTATTTCTATGTGTAGATTGAACGGAGTGCAACGTTGTTCCTTGTTAAAAGGAGTGTGTGAGAAACAACAACTTCCAAAGGCAAGTGGCACATTCATAAATTTCCTAAGTATTTTATCTATGCATGAGTAGTGTATTTTCCTTAAGCATGTGTAGGAATTGTTAGTATTGCTATGCAAGACATGTTTAGAATTGCCCTATTCCTATGTGTCTAGGAACCTATATAATTACTTAGAAGAAATATTGATGCTATGCAAAAGTTATTTTATAAAAAGCTAAATTCTACTAAGTTAAAGAAAACTCCTAGGTGGATTGGTTTGATAGAGGAGGCGAGGTTGAGTGGCTACTCAGGCCATTTTCATGGTGTGAACCTGAGTATGTGCACTTGTGGATGGCCACCCAGGGATCAAAGGGATTTGAAGAACTCCAAGAGAAGATTGCTTCCAGTGCAGCCATTGGTCATATGGGCTCTGTCTTGATCGAATAAGTTGCGTGGACTCACCCCGGCTTGACAGGTTTGGAAGAGAATTGTAGGTGGAGCGCGTCAGGCCGGTATGGGGTGGGAAAATGCTTCTGAAGGATCTCGTCTTAACCTTCTTCTTTTCCCCTATCACTACGGGAGTGTGGGGATAGTTTGGGTTGGTTAAGTCTAATGGTGAACGTGCACAACCTCTCGAGAGTGTCATACTAAGTACTTAGCCGTGTCCCCGGTTACGGGCAATTCTGAGCAGCTGATCAAGGACGTCAACGGAGGATCCCAACATTCCAACTTCTCAAGTAAAATTGTGATGGGTGAACAAGGGTAGATGAGACAGTGGTTTTCATGCCATGGATGTCTCGATTAGAAGAAAAGTGTTTTCAAAAGAGTTAGGAAAAATTTGGCTTTCTGCAAAATGGCATTGAACTCCACCAGCCAAATATGCATATAGGATATTAGAGTTATTCCACTAAGTGTCCACAGAGTGTCACTTACCAGTTCCATTTTATATGGTTTTGACCCACCTTGTTGCAACATTTTTCCTGTTGCAGGTTGTTCCGACGACGAGTGAGAATTCGTTTATGGGTTTCGAGTCTGCAACCAACATGTTTCGCCCGTGGCACATGAAGATGATGGAGACTCACTGCTACTTTTATTTCCGCTGCTTTACTCTTTCAAAGCTAGCTTCGTGCTATGCAATTTGTAATGGGTATTTTCCTAAGTACGGGATCCACGTGTAATAATTGATACTTTGTTGTGATATTTCATCTTAAACTGTGTGTGCAAATGAATCGATCCAGTGGTTTGCACTATACACAGGGATCTTGCCAATTTTTAAGTGCAGGTCCGCTACAGATGGTATCAGAGCACTGTGTTGCCTGTAGGTTCGAAACCCTTGGTTTGGATAGAAATAGGTTTGACCATAGGATTGAAAATCTATTTTTATTCAGTTTTCTAAAAACAAAACTTTTTATTTTATCTTTCTTGTACCCTCATCTACTATATCTACCTTCTGAAAAATATCTTCTCTTGTTCTAGATGACCTACCTCCTTGTATCCATGAAGACGTGTTTTGGTGATGACCACATCCTTAAGGAGTAAGTGTGGTACTTCATATGGAAAGCTACGATTCAACCCGAAGCACTACATGCATGGAAGACCATTGAAGAAGACTAGAGACCACCACTTAAATTAGAACAACGATATCGTGTTAGCGTATTGATCGTACCAACTTAGGTTGTATGACAATACTAGATTATTTGTTTGTGTTTGAACCATGTTGTTTGTTTGATGTTTGTTAGGAGTTGTTTGTAATGAATTGCCTTGATCTTCTTGTATGGGTTAGAATACCAACTAAATTTTCTTTTAAGGGTGGTAGCCCACCCAACTGTCCTAAAAACTCGGATAATCCAAACCCAGTTGCCTAAATTCGGAGATCCCAAACACATCTTTCTTTCTAGCCTCCCCAATTAGCGGAATCATTCTCTACTGGTTTTGCAGTTCCCGTGTCAGCAGCTGCATTACTCCACCCTCCCCAGTTATCAGAATTATTTCCAGCACCTGCATTTTGTTCCCAGCTTGCCCGAATCTCAAGGACGAGATTCCTTTTAAGGGTGGTAGTCTGTAACATCCCAATATTTTGGAATGTTCAAAAATCACAAAAAAAATAAATTTTTTGTTTTTACTAAAAGAAAACATTCAATTTATAATAGAAAACAAATAATAGAAGACATTTGGCATCTTCAAAAACTTTAATAGTTTAATATCCAAGTAATCTTTAAATTCAAAATTTGAGTTTAGTTTAAATTTTGTTATTCAAAGTATTTCAAGGAAACCTTCCTCTCATAAAATGTTGTGTACCAATTATTTGATTTTAAATATTCAACTTTGACTATTTATTAAACCCTGGAACCAAATTTGCAAAGTGCATATGTTATTTAAGGTATGCATATTTCTAAAATAATTTTTGGTTTCTGTTAAACTATATGATTTAAAATTTGGAGTTTACTAAACACTAAAGCAACATTTGCAAAGTGGTTAAAATTATGTTTAAAATACCCAAAAGCATGTTATGTATTTAAATTAATTCCCCAACTTTTAAAACATAAAATGTATTACAGGAACAGATTGAACACAAACATGGGTTTAAATAGTAAACCTTCAATAATAAATGTTTACGTTATGTTTTCAAAAATTCTATTAAGACAATAATGATTTACCCTAAAACAATATTTATAAAGTGTTTTAAGTTATTTATTTAAAGCTTGTTCTAATTTAAAATCTTGTATTAATTCAATTATATTTAATTAAAGAAAATAAGCTTAATATAGCTTTCTCTCAATATTTACAATGGTGGTATTTTTAAAGGCCATGATATAAATGGGTAACTATATTAAATTGATTTTATCAAAATCTATTTAAATAAAATGTTTTTGTCCAAAATTGTTTTATTGGGTTTATCATTTTGAATGATATTACTCATATTAAATTTTCTGGATTTTATTTAAACTATTTTGGAATATTTATATACCCCTATTTTAAATCTCCCAAATAGCCATATAAGACAAATTTGGACACAAGGTTATTTTGGTAATTTTTGTTTTCAGAAAAAAAATGTCTATATTGACTAATGTGAATTTTACAAATTTTTACAAATTTATTTGACTCAATTTGGAGGCCTAAATCAAAAGTTACAAATAAAAACAGAAAAGAAAAAAAGTCGATGACGTCATCGTCTTCAAGCTCACGTACGTGAATCACGGCCGAGAACAGCTCGACTTGCCCATTTTCTTCCCAAATCGATTCCGGGCGATTTAATGCCCCAAATCACGCGCCGTTTCTTCCTACAAATAGCCCTCGACCTACTCTACCGTTTTCCCCCAAACGCCCCTGCGAGACGCCCCCAGGCCGACGAATTTTGTCGCCGGAGCTCCGCAACACCGCCGCCGTTCTTCTCCATTTCCGGCGAGTACACTAATCCCCCGAGCCCGAGACCACGTCCAATCCCTTTCTCTTGTCCGTGCGCATCTCCCTGACCTCCTCCATGAATTTTTCTGCACCTTTTTGTCGAGTTCGAGTACGACCCGAAGGTCGCCGGCGACCGCACCACCGCGTTTGTGCTGCGTCGTCGTTCGAGGAAACAAACCACGGCGCCGTCACCGCCATCTTTGTCGCCGCGAGACTCCGCACCCCGTAGACCTCTTCCCCGAGCCCAGGAACCACTGGAGCGCCCTCGACATCGACGTCCGAGCCGCCGGCCGCCGCGACACCATTTTTCCGGTGAACCCCGCCGCCACGGTATGGTCAAAGCCCCCTGATCCATCCGATCCCGTTTCAACGGCCACGATTAGATTCATTAAACGAATCGGTGCGATTCAACCAGATCCGTCAGATCCAGATCCAACGCTCTAGATCGCATCACTTAACCACGTCAGCGCCCAGTCAACGCCCAGTCAGCGGCCACGTCAGATCCAGTCAGCGCCCGCGTGGAAAATGACTTTTCTATTTAGATTTAATTGGCAGTTTTGCAAAAAAGCCCCTGGATCTTAGATCTATTAGAAATTTTTATTGGTTTGGCCAAATTTAACAAACTGTATATTTTTGAAAAGCTCTGGACTTGTAGAATATATTAGCACTGTTAATTTTCTGTTTTACATTAGTTTAAATTATTCAAATGTTAAATGTGTGATTTGAGTAATTTTAGCATATCTTTAAATCTATAAATCCAATTTCGGTAAATAAAATATTTTTGGAAACCTTTGGATCTGTAGAATAGTTAGCCACTGCTAGAAATAATTTTTGGATAATTTTTAAACTGTATTAAAAATCAGAGGCTCAATTTTGGGTATTTCACATTTATTCAAATTACAAATGGATAATTTGAATAAATTTGACAATAAATATAAATTGGTATGTCCAAAATTTGTAAATAAAATATCCTTGGAAAGCCCCTGACCTGTAGATTATTTTGGTTCTGATAATTTTCATTTTTGAGTAGTTTAAATTTATTCAAATTGTAAATGTAGAATTTGAGTAAATTTGGCATATCTTTAAATTTATAAGTCCAAAATTTTCATATTAAATAGTTTTAGAAACCTTAGAATATGTATAATTTTATTCCTCTGTTATAAAATATTTTTGAGCATTATTTTGATTTAAAATCAGAAACTCTATTTGATTAAGTGGCATAGTGTAATTTTGGCATAATTTAAATTCTATTAATAATTTTAATATGTTTCTTTTTGAGAAATATCCTAAATAATCACCTTTGACCAGAGAGACTAAATGCCAAAATTATTAATGTAATTTAAAACTTAATTAGTTAAGTTTGTGTTAAAAGTCCTTATAAAAATGTTGCTTTATAAATCTTTAGTTTAAATTGTGTGTTAAACCTATCAAATGTTTTAATCACAATTAATGGTTTATTATAGAACACTTGGAACTTCCTTGACAAATATGTTATGTACAACTTCTTCTTTAACCAAACCTTTTGATGAAAATCTTGTTATGTATGTTTTGTATGCCTTGAGTTGTAGAATTGTTGTTTATTGGAGTGTTATTTCTATGTGTAGATTGAACGGAGTGCAAAGTTGTTCCTTGTTAAAAGGAGTGTGTGAGAAACAACAACTTCCAAAGGCAAGTGGCACATTCATAAATTTCCTAAGTATTTTATCTATGCACGAGTAGTGTATTTTCCTTAAGCATGTGTAGGAATTGTTAGTATTTCTATGCAAGACATGTTTAGAATTGCCCTATTCCTATGTGTCTAGGAACCTATATAATTATTTAGTAGAAATATTAATGCTATGCAAAAGATATTTTATTAAAAGCTAAATTCTTCTAAGTTAAAGAAAACTCCTGGGTGGATTGGTTTGATAGAGGAGGCGAGGTTGAGTGGCTACTCAGGCCCATTTTCATGGTGTGGACCTGAGTATGTGCACTTGTGGATGGCCACCCAGGGATCAAAGGGATTTGAAAAACTCCAAGTGAAGATTGCTTCCAGTGCAGCCATTGGTCATATGGGCTCTGTCTTGATGGAATATGTTGCGTGGACTCACCCCGGCATGACTGGTGGTGGTAGAGGATTGTAGGTGGAGCGCGCCAGGCCGGTATGGGGTGGGAAAATGCTTCTGAAGGATCTCGTCTTAACCTTCTTCTTTTCCCCTATCACTACCGGAGTGTGGGGATAGTTTGGGTTGGTTAAGTCTAATGGTGAACGTGCACAACCTCTCGAGAGTGTCAAACTAAGTACTTAGCCGTGTCCCCGGTTACGGGCAATTCTGAGCAGCTGATCAAGGACGTCAACGGAGGATCCCAACATTCCAACTTCTCAAGTAAAACTGTGATGGGTGAACAAGGGTAGATGAGACAGTGGTTTTCATGCCATGGATGTCTCGATTAGAAGAAAAGTGTTTTCAAAAGAGTTAGGAAAAATTTGGCTTTCTGCAAAATGGCATTGAACTGCACCAGCCAAATATGCATATAGGATATTAGAGTTATTGCACTAAGTGTCCACAGAGTGTCACTTGCCAGTTCCATTTTATATGGTTCTGACCCACCTTGTTACAACATTTTTCCTGTTGCAGGTTGTTTCGACGACGAGTGAGAATTCGTTTAATGGTTTCGAGTCTGCAACCAACATGTTTCGCTTGTGGCACATGAAGATGATGGAGACTCACTGCTACTTTTATTTCCGCTGATTTACTCTTTCAAAGCTAGCTTCGTGCTATGCAATTTGTAATGGGTATTTTCCTAAGTACTGGATCCACGTGTAATAATTGATACTTTGTTGTGATATTTCATCTTAAATTGTGTGTGCAAATGAATCGATTTAGGGGTTTGCACTATACACAGGGATCTTCCAATTTTTAAGTGCAGGACCGCTACACTGGTCAGTTCTGCACTTCACTCCTATGGCTACTTGATGTGCCCCTCACTGCCACACGTTCTCTAGAGTCTAGACAACAAGCCTGAGCTCCACGTTGTTCTTTCATGAATGAACAGTGAATTGCACAGTGGAAAATCTTCATCCAATTTTTTTTGTGTGTATTCGGAGTCTAGCTACTTTTCCCTAAGAACCAATCTTCATTTAAATTCCCAAATCATCGAGGATCAAACCATACATACAACATCTATGGATTATTCTGTGTTAGTGGAGGCAATGTTTCTGTCTCGCGAGGCATCATGATGGCTTCTACGATCTCAAGCTCAGCAACAACTGCCTTGGACAAGCGTTGTTTGAGTAAGTGGACGTGGCATCTCTAAACAAAAGTTTCCAAAAAAATTAGCCAACCAAGTGTAGTTCCTGCTTGTGCCGAGAATTTATTTCACTATGTATGTGGCGACTGAATTAAGTTCTAGATTGAACATTTCACAAGCATCGAATTAATGGATAATAGCGAGAGAGATGCCTCCGGGGCATAATTCCGCGGTAGGGACTCCAGTCGGACTCAATTCAAGCCATCAAATCGAGGGAAAGCCAACTCGTGGTCATGGAAATCTCCAAGTGTGAGCCATCTGGTTCATGCCAGGTTAGTTGTTCTTTTTCTCATTTTGTCACGGGCACATCGGCATTGTAAGCTCGACGACTGATTCAAGCCATCTAATTCCAGGGAACACAACTCCTGGTCATGGCTATCTCCAAGTGTCGGCCATGTGGCTCATGCCACGGTAGGTGTTCGTTTTCTCCTTTTGTTGCCGGCACGTCAACATTGTAAGCTCGACGACGCGGATTAAATGATTGCACCATGGTTCGAAGGTGACTTGATTATGGGTCGACGTGTCAATGCATCTGCTGCAATATCGGGAGCACACTCTACATCTATCGACTGTGTGCATCTGAAGATCTATAGGTGGGAGATTTAACACTCCTTTTCGTAAAAGAAAAAAACGCACCAGAGTTGCTCGAAAAGAATTTGGCAAGAAACAACACGCAGGGTGATAGGAGGGAGGCAATGTCATTTTCAGCTCTCTGGAATAAAAATTGTCACGCTTCAGAATTATGATGTAGTTCAAAACATAATTAATTCGCACCAAAATGTTAATATTGTAAAATGCACTACACGTGACATGTAGTAAATGCTAGCTCGAAAACCCCTCTTACCCAAATATAAAGCATATCAATCTTGTCCTAAATCAAGATATTAGAACTTTGACCAATTTTATACAAATAGTTATAAACACCTACACTACTAATTTTATGCACGACGTACGAGTGGTCCCACCTTACACTCCTCTTACTCTTTTCATGGTTTAACCAGCCTCTCTTGCAATGGAAAGCCTCTTTTTTGCGTGCTACCAAAACAAAAACAAACCAATAACCTTATATATAAAAGGTGGACATGACAGCCCCTGATCCAGCGCGCCACGTCGCCCCATTTCCTCTCGCCGTCGGATCGATCAAACGGATGGCCAGGATGAAGCCACGTCGTCCCTAAACACGCGACACTGTTTATAGCTACAGTGCAACCACATCCGCACCAATCAGAACTCGCCACGTCACCGGTTACCACCCAGTCGCGGCGGTGGGCAACCGGTCACCCCTCCCGCACGAAATTTGACGCAGATTTTTACATTAAACCCCCCCACAAAGGACTCATTTACAATTTGTAGAAACTTCAGGAACTTTCGTGTAAAATCATCCACATACCTCATCTTCTCTTTCTTCTCTCCCCGCGCGCCGCTCTCCTCCGCCGGCGATCCGCTCCCGTCCCTCTCCGGTCGTCTCCTCCCTCTAGTCCATCCAGAGCTCGCGGATCGAGGGACGCGACTCGCTCTGCGTCCCCCTCCCCGGACTAGCCCCGTCGCCGGCCGTCGGTCGAAGAGCCTCTCCCCTTTTCCCATGGCGGCTTAATCTAGGGTTTCGCGTTCGTCCTCGAGTGACCCAGACGCGTCTCCGCTCGGGTCTGAACCGGTGCCACGAAGACGTGGTCGCGGCGGCCACCGCCGCCGCCGCTACTAGAGGCGGGATTGAACCCGTCTTCTACGTCTCCGGCTGCCGGCTGACGAGGTTGCTCCGGTCGCTCTCCACCTTTTCCGGCGTCCTCGACCTCAGATTCGTGCTCCTACTGTCCTCGCGATCCACCTCGACCTCTTCTTCTTCTCCTCATCGCTCTGATTCAAGATCTGAAGACGACGGCGGCGGCAGGAGTGATGGATGCGGCCGGAGGTGGCGGCAGATGGTGAGTGGTCAGTGGACTGGTAGCTGGTGCTGCTGCTTCTTCGTTCCGGCGAGTGGCGCGTGCGCGTGGCTGACTTGCCCCCACGCCATCGCCCTCGATCGCGACGAGGTCGAGGGGATCCTTCACTACCTCAAGAGGATACTGCAGAATGTGGTGGAGCTCAAGGACTTCTTGGATCATAGGGCCATGCTCGCCATGCCCAGCCAGAGGAGCATCACGCTGCAGTCACGGACCGCCGTGGCTCAGTGCTGCGTTGCTCGATCCATTTCTGCAGTGCAGGTACTATTACTGGCTCGCGATTAAGAAGTCTTGATTCTTTTCGGTTCCATTAGATTGTTCACTGTCGGGTTTCCCTTTTATTTTCCTCCCTGCAGTTCTATGCTTCTTCCCCATAGATGTTGCTTCTTATATAATACCAGGCTGTATTTTCAGTGTTCATGTGTTAACATATAGAAGAGTGGTATCCTGGTCATGCATTTCCTTGTGATTTAGTCGACTTAAAAGACACCGGTAAGGCTAGAATATGTTTTCTCTAATATTATCATTTAATTGTAAACTGAAAGAAGACCACAGTTAGTGGCATGTAGATATATGCATATGTCGGTTCGTTGAAATTCACAACCTATTGGTTGGTCAAGCAAATGATAAATATGATAAAATGACTAAAGATCTGACTATAAAATGGCATGTGTACATCCAGCTTTAAGTAAATGTTATTTTTGCTGTCTTGCAAAATGTCGTCATTTAAGTAAGATAGAGGAGGAACTACATAAAAATTGAAATAGAAAAACAACTTAATATGTTCTCCTGTATGGAGCCTTTATACTGCTTTCTTCAAAATTTGTTGTGTTTTGAGAAAGCTATGACTATTATTTTGTTCCAGCTTCAGTTGATGACCGGACTTACTATTATTTACTCAGCTACTCTGATACATGCATGCAGCTTTCCTATTCTAATCTTGAATGAGTAAATGGTTCTGAAGAAAATAAATTCCCGACATTACAGTTGCTTCATATAGAACATACAATCTATTTTATCTATTTGTCATTCTCCTACCACTGATCACGGTTCTCTCTTATTTTTCCTTAATAATTTTGACACAACTAATCTGGATATTTCATCACGATACTGCACGTTGCCAATTTCCTATTCACTCAAATTTTTCATGAGTTGTGCTACATTTTTTCCTTATATGTTCAAGGTGAATATAATGAGTCTGAAATGATTATTTCCCCATGTTCAGATGCAGTCATGTGTGCTTCCACCACAACTCCAATCCTTCACCTAAACTTGCCTCACCATTATCAGCAACTATGCTTCCACAGTATGGCTTTGGTCCTGCCTCTATGTTCTTACTACATGGCTTAGTGTACCTCAATCTCAGACCACTTTGTTCCAGTTTCTCAGTGTGTGATACATAGAAAAAGAGCCTATGGAGAGAAGGGAATTTACAGTGTGCTCTTTGAAATTAAGTAGTTGCCATCAGTTTATTTGAATAAACACTGATCTTTATTTTGTTTGGCTTGGAAAATCGATCAAAATTTCGAGTCTTTGTTCTGCGCCTATGACCTTCTAACTACAGGTGATATCTTTCCAACAAATTCTGAATATTAATTTCTCAAAAGAGAAGCCTGATGTCTCATTCTGAACTATTAATATGCATGTAAGTGGTTAGCTTATTTGACAGGCTGCTGCTGGCTGAGCCAGCGCCCTCGCCAACTGTATCTTTCAAAAGCACGGTCCAGATCCATGGCCGAGCTCTTATCTAGAGACGGATGTTGTTTTGTCAGGCCACGTAACGTCACCAGTTGTTCTATGCCTCGCTTGTGAGCATTTGTCTAGAGGCATCTTTTTTTCCATTGTACCGCTGATAAATCCAGCCACCCTGATGACCTATTCACATATCTGAATTTATTTAGCAAGTTCATCTACGACTGCATTTGTATTTAGGTGATTTGAAGATTTGGACTCCAATCCCTTAGCTCCTATAAATCTTCGTCTTCTCCTGGCTGCCTCAAGAAGTTGCATCATGTGTTAAGAAGGGCAATAACAGCAGGAAGAGATGCTCCACTTGATCGAGAAGCAAGGAGACACTATGTTCCTTCCGAAATAAAGCAGAAGAAACTGCCATGTCCTTTGGTCCGTTAGGAATACAAATTGCACATGAGAAAGAGATATTATAGTGGCAGGTTGATGTGCACATTATCTTCATTTTTGTAAACCGTCATATTATCTCCATGAGGCGTGTTATACTCAATGTTGTAACCTTTGGAATGTGTTATTCACAGTAATGTGTTTTGCCAGAGAACAACGCTTATATGCTAGGATTCTACGATGCAAGATTTCATTCTTCAAAGTACAGTGTGACAGTTTGCAGGTGGGTGCAAGCAACAGTTTTCTCTCTGTTGGAAGGATGTGCCACACAATTTGATAAGTGAGATCACTCGAGTTGCCCTGCTATGAATGCTCCCAGATCATTGTTTTTCGGGACGATGGAATGTAATCTGGTTGGTGCACATATCCATGGATGATGAGATGGTAGATGATTATTTGGTAGTACTGGCTAGCACCCTAAATACTATCAGATCATGTGAAACGATGCGAGTGTCAAGCTCAAAAGTTCTATTTCCTAGCCTAATGAGAAGACTATGCAAGGATAACCAGACTGCTTTGAATTTCTTCGTCACGGTGGTTAAAACCGAATTACAATTAATATATACATAAAATTTTAGTAATTTTATAAAGGCACTTTAAAAAATTCCAAAAAAAAAGAGAAAATCCATGGATGTTCTTCTTAACACTCTTTAAACAAAAAGACTAACTACTTAACACTATTTAAAACACAAAATACGCTCATGTACACACAGGTGCGGCGTGTCGCCGCGCCATCTTGCCTAGTAGCCAAGAATCGAGGATGAACGGATGTGTGTGGTTAAGCAATGGCAGGTGGCATGGCATCGTTTTGGTCACGACGTGTATCATATCATTACAAGTACCGGGCATGACACTGTAGCAACTCATGTGTCCTGTCACTAAACCAACCATGGGCTCTCGTTTCTGGCAGCGTAGGTTACGTAGTCCATTAATTGGTTATCCGGTGCTGGCCCATTTGTGTCGGAGAGGCCGAGAGTGAGACCCATCCGGACGTACCCAAGCCAATTAATCAGCCAAGCAAGATGCTCTAGATAGATCGATCGGCAGCTAGTAGTACTGATCCAGCAATAATATGGATAGAGGGAGAGGCTTGCATATTAATCCCTCTGATCTAAAAAAAACTGTCGTGAGTTGTACTATTAAGTAGTACGCGATTTGTTCTTTTCTGGCAACACTTATACCGGATCAGAGGGAGTATATAAGATCGCCACGTTACCTCTAGCCAACAATATCAACCACTTATACAATAGGGTTGACTATAAAGTTGGCTATTAGTTTAGTTATTTTTCTTCATTTATCTCTTTTTCTTTCCTCTCATTTTTTTTCCAGGAGCACGCGTAGAGCTTGCCTCTTACATGAGACCTCACTTCTTATCTTTTTCATTGTATCTCTCCTCCACGTAATAGAAATGTGGTCTCAGGTTCATGCAAGCAAAGCAACCACGGCAAAGCAATCATGCATATATATATACACCGTCGATCGCAGGAAAGAAGAAGAATTCACTGAGGAGAAGCACATGCATGGATGAGCAAGTACCTGTCCTGTATTACGTAGCAGGAGACGAAGCTACTAGCCAGTTCATCCAGCGGTTGCACAACCGGCGGACCTGAATTCTGAACCGTGTTAATTCGTTGTAGCTAGCTTTTTTTTTCTCGAAAATATTCGTTGTGGCTAGCTACGTATCTACGTATGTATTTTTTGACTCCCTGGTTCACTCAGGTATAATAATAACCCCTGAGGCAACTCAGTTAACTGAACCTAGCTATCAGAAAAGAGCTGGAAAAAAAGAGATGGCTTGCACCAAGCGGCACTTCAGGCTGGCGCCGCCTGAAGGAATCCCGCTGCGGACCGGCCCATTAAACTTGTTTTCGTTTTTTTTCTTTTTTTTTTTTTTCGTTTTCTTTTCTATTTTTTCGTTTCTTTTTTTCGCTTTTTCATGATTTTGAAAAATGTTCGGTTTTAAAAATTGTTCAGATTTAAAAAAATTCATAATTTGAAAAATGTTTAAATTTGAAAATTGTTCAAATCTAAAAGATGTTCAGATTTGAAAAATATTCAAAAAATTGTTCAAATTTTAAAAAAATAAGATTTAAAAATTGTTTAAATTTAAAAAAGTTCAGATTTTAAAATTGTTCAAATTTAAAAAATGTTTAGTTTAGAAATTTATGCAGATTTAAAAAAACGTTCAAAATTGAAAAATGTTCATATTTGAAAATTGTTCATTTTTAAAAAATATTCCGATTTTGGAAAAAAAAATAGATTTTAAAAAAATGTTCAGCTTCAAAATTTGTTCAGTTTAAAAATGTTCAGATTTTTCAAAAATATTCAGATTTAAAAAAACAAAAAAAAATAGTACCTTTTTTATTGGGCCGCTTTTGATGCGGCCCATGAAGCACCGCTTCAGGCGGCGCGAGCCTGAAGTGCCGCTGCGGGCGGCATATAGGAGCTCCCGCACCATGCTTGGTTTAAGAAATGACTATCGGATGGATACGGAGGCCGATGGGCCACAGGATCTCGTGAGGTTTCTGCCCTGGCTTCAGGCCGATATGGCTTCTACCTTTTGTGTTTTTTGGAACTGGTGAAAATATGTCTTGAGAAAAATATTTGAGAGATCTCACACCACCACCCTGCCAAACTTCAAGCTTGAAGTATAATGCTTCAATATACGCTTA
Organism: Poa pratensis; assembly: GCA_947311845.1. Lineage (NCBI taxonomy): Eukaryota > Viridiplantae > Streptophyta > Magnoliopsida > Poales > Poaceae > Poa > Poa pratensis. The sequence continues at coordinate 3,819,709 of CAMZMU010000033.1, read as the reverse complement.
CTTAAATGGAGACATGAACGGCCAAAGCGAATCGCGTTTCAGTTTCAGCTTCGAAGCTTTATACAGTTATTAGTTCCGTGCTTCTGTTTACTCAAAACTACAAAAAGAAAAGAGGCGATTTTTTCTTATTTAAATGGCTACTTACTTACGCAGTAACCTAAAATGCCCAAAAGCAATGCAGAATGTAACACCAGAATGACAGTAATGTATATATCGAGGCTAAGTTAATTGCCACCATCTCTGGAAGACGGTGCATCATTTCACACAGATGGAGCTCGTAGTACATCTGGGCGAAGGAAATTCCAGCCAGGAAGAACATGCCAGCCTAGCGAGTAGCAACGCAATGTCCAATTTCAGGATGGGAGAACAATGAGCACTAAACTTAGCTTTGGAACGAACAGCATCCCAGTCAACAGCTCTTACTATAAGAAGAAAAATAAAACAAGGTGAATTCCTTCACAGCCTTCAGACTCTGAGCGTGCCAACGTCGCCAAGGGATGGGCCTCCCTCCAGGTACTTCAACATCCCTTCTTCTTCTTCCCCTACAAGATTGCAAAGTTAATTTATTTACATGCATCGGTTCTAAAAAAATGGTACGTTGTTAGTAATTCGCACTTCTGTTGGGCTCCACGGACACACTGGTACGGCAAATAATAGCAGCCACTTAGATGAATCATAGATAGATAGCGAACGCGGCGATTCCATAACTAGTCCGACGTCCACGAACTATCATGCCCGTCCATGTTGAATCTAACGGCTGGTAGATTTGTTTTGCATATACACCCCCATCTTTGAATAAATTAGCAACCAAGTCACCCTAGATATAAGCCAACGAATCAGGCCGATTTCCTTTCTTCCCCACTGTAGCACTACCCTTTCGCAGCTGCAGTCACCGCGTCTCCCACCCTGACGACCGTGCCACCACTGCCTCCCTCCCTACCGGCGACGATGTACGGATCCGTCGTCCCCGACCCCGGATCTGTCCTCTCCAAGCCTTGCCGCCCCCAGATCCGACGTCCTCATCCCAAGACCACCCTCCTACCGAGATGCAACCTCGCTGGAACCGAATCACCTCGAAGGAGACGGCGAGTCAGGGCCATGGAGTCTGGATCCATGGACAAAAGCATGGCGGCTGGTGGCCGGCCGGGAGGCCAGTGCAGGCCCATATTGGGGATTTTTCTTGCTTTTCTGTCTGTTGAATGGATGATCTGTGTGTTGATTCGTGGGTTTAATCTTGATCCTATTTTTTCTTGGTTCAGATCCGTTTTCTTCTAGATGCAATTTCGGATTTTGTCCCAAGATTTTTGTGTGGAGTCTGTTCATCCGTTTTCTTATTGATGCATGGATTGATTTTTTTAATACATGATCCACAAATTTAGTGTTAAATACATAAATCTGAAATTCTTAATAATGCATTGATTCGGAAAATCTTGTTGATACATAAATCTGAAAATTTCTTGTCAATACATAAATCCGAAACTCTCCCTAACGGTGAAGAATATGTAGAAACTTTTTTTTGATCATGAATTCGTCAAAAATTGTAGAAGCCTGGAATGTTCAGAAGTTAAGAAATTTTCATGACTTAAATGATGAAGTTCTAGATGTGGTCCGATGAGCGAAATGTGAGGGGCTTCAAGACACAAATTTGGATGAATGGTAGGACTGCTTTGCAAAATAGTTGCACGAATCTTGATGTTTTCAATGGACGAGATAGCTCATGTGCCACCCCATGTGGTCTAGTGGCATGGAAGATTGGAGAATTTGGTACTGTCACCAAACTAAATACTCACAATTTATGTTAGTACATCCAAACTGGGTTTAGACAAAAAAAAAAGGGTTCTCCTGTCTTCTTAGCTCAATTTATAGTTGCCGTCAAACGATACCAAGAGGATTCTTCAAGGAAAAAAAATGATTCCTAAAGCAGACGTTGATGATAGAACAAAAGGTGTACAGAAAATTGTGTAAATAAAGTATATTAACAAGGAGCTGATTGGTTAATTAACTAGTGCCAACTGCTAATGCCTGCCTGATGTTTTCTGTTGCTGCAGTTGATCCCTCGCACGGTGGTGCTGGACACCAAGACCGGCAGCAACCTCCTCCAGTGGAGGAGGACAGGAGGTGGAGACGCTCCGGACCAACTCCACCCACATCGGCAGCGTCACCGTCGACCGCGGCTCCGTGTTTCCACTCAGCCTCCACCGCGCCGCCACCAAGCTCGACATCGAGGCCTTCTTCCACCTCGACCCATATGTGTAATTTCCCTTCTGAATTTTGCTTCACTCCTCCCTTTTTTTCAATCTTTATTATGTATAATAGTCGTCAAAGGCCTTCCAGTAAGTTGTAATACCTAGTGGAAGATGTCATGATTCAAAGCTATAGCAGTACATGTATTATATCAGTGCAATCAATTCCTACAGAGAATTTTGTCTTTAAAAATTTAAGTTGGTTTATATTGCGTTGGGCCATCTATAAATGCAAAAGAAACACTGTCACTCTAAGTCCATAAAATGAACACATAAAATAAATGTGATTATTTGCATACTGGATAACAATATGTACTGTGATATATATCAGATATCTAAAAATACACTCACCTGGTTGTCAAAAAAACAAGGAAACACTCACCAGGCCCTCATGATCTGGGATGGACTTAGTGACTATCATCTATCTTCCAGTCCTAATCTCCTATTGCAGTATCTTCAGGGGCATTTCTCCAGTGAGTTCTTCCCAGCGCTTGCTCCAACTTTATTCTCCAGAAATATTACTAGAACATATGAAAATTTCCCAGCATGCATGGTTATGTAAGTGCTACAAAAATCTATCAACTTCTCCTTACCAGGGCACAGTCCTCCGTCGGGATGAGCATCGGTTAAGCTATCATTTGGAACAATAAGCATGAATCTAATTCCGGGAACAAACAGCATACTAGCCAAAGGCTCTTAGGTAGGAACCTTGCCAATGAATTTATAACCACTCTGGAAGTGTTGCACAAATCACACACAAAATCATCATCATTATCATTTATGCTTACAAATTGCAATCAGTAGATAGTTGAGTATTTATATCACAACAAACAACCCCAATTACACAAAGCATCACCATCATTGTTTATGCCTAGAAATTACAATAAGTCCACAGCTGACTGTGAATACCATAACAAGCAACACCACACACACAGAGAAGGAGCATGGCAGCAACATGAGCACCCAGGGGCTCATGTCGCATAAGATGAACACCCACTCTCATTTATTTATCATTTGCTCGTCAGCTTGTACCATCATCTATGCAACCAGATGACCAGTACTCCGATGGACAGAGCAAGGATGATCAAACCAAATCAAGCCAAACCAAACCAAACCAAACTGAAAGTTCACCGCCACACCATGACAATGCAGATGTAGAGAAGAGAACCCACAAACCAATCTTGCAGGAAGCAGGGCAAGCAACATACACACGGCAGAAAAGCTCCCATATGAGTGAACGCACATGATGATCACTTCACGGAACAGATGGATTACCTGCAACATAATAAAGCAACATTGGTTGGGAAAATTAACTAGATATACTGGCATTACATACAGCAGTATGTTTGGTTTTTGTTCTAGAAAATAAAAGATAATAACTCAGTTTAGCAAAAAAGTGTAACTTGGTTCAGCACAAAAGTAAGTTTGTGTACAGTAGCGAGAGTTGTATGTATACCTCACCTGAGCACGCTGACTCTCGGCAGCTGGGCCTTGTATTACAGCGAGTGGATCGGCTTGTAGAGGGAAGGGTGGTGGTACTTCTCCAGCCCGTCCCACTCCAGGTTATCCCACCATTCCTTCTCGCAGTCCACCTGAGGCGGCTCGGTGTACCGACCGACTGCGGCAGACGCCTGAGGCTCCAGCAGCCCCTGATCTTGATGGTCTCGAGCATGGGCGCCCGCATCCTGAGCCGGCAGATGTGCTGCAGCATGGGGAGCTCGTGCAGGTGGATGCCCGTCAGGGTGGGGAATTCTAGTATACCTTTGTCCTGCTCGTGAAGCTCTGGGTCCAATGGGAATACCTCCTTGAGGTCACCACAATACACTATCTCGAGGGTCTTCAGATAAGGAAGCCGCTTTTTGCTTGCTGTGTGGACAAGGGGAGCACATGTACGAGCCTTGGGCAGTGGTCCAGGTGCAAGAAGTACACATAATTACACTATCTCGAGGGTCTTCAGATAAGGGAAGCCGCTTTTTGCTTGCTGTGTGGACAAGGGGAGCACATGTACGAGCCTTGGGCAGTGGTCCAGGTGCAAGAAGTACACATAATTAAAATCACCATATGGCCTGTCCCAGATGTTGCGTGCAGAGAGGAGCTGGGACGCCCAGAAAGTGCCCAGATATTTAAAGCTGTCCACGTCACTGCCCTGGGAGGAGTGAAGACTGTGTGTATCTTGGGGCACCTCTCGACCCGGGACCACATCAGCCATTTCCATCCTGATCCTTTGGGAGGTGCTGGGATACTGGTGATGGATGGGTTATCGTACACGTGCAGCGATGTAGCATGTTCATATACGAAATCAGGGAATAATAAATCACTAGTACTAGCACTTGGAGCATCCTCCAAGAGTTTGTTGCCCTGCCCATGCATGATCACCTTTATGATACCTGTTCTGTGTATACGCAACCACGGTAGATCAGGGCAGGCGAGCATCACCATCACTTCAACTGGGCCATCCTTCAAGACATCTCTGTAGTCGCAGTCCATTATGGTACTTGTTTGCGGCTGGACTTGCACTAGTTGGTCGTTGTTTGTTCCTTGGACGTTGCTACCACCAAGAATAGCCGGAGAACAGATATCAATATGTAAGCCTTCATATTCAAAATAACCTCTTACAGGAGAAAGCGACCTGAGGAGCCTTGTATCCGTAAGAGAAATCTGCCATCCATCCTTAAACTTTTCTTCTTTCTGCTTCTGGAGGGATCGATCCACAAATGGATGTGCATGTGCTGCTTCTCCTCCTTCAGTTGACGCTGATGTTGAGGCCGTGCCAATCTGCAACACATCCGGCCATTTTTCTTCTTTTACACTCTCTGGCCACAATATTGCACGGAGCTTCTCGCAGCCCAGCAAGATGATCCGCTTGGGGGTGTCGATTGTACTCCTCGAAGGTCGAGAGTTTTTACTTTTGTGCCTGAGAGATCAAGCTCCTGGAGACTGCCCAACGAACCTTTCAACAACATGTTCTTCAATTCTTTGCAGTTCCTAAAAGAGATGATTTTTAATCCATCACATCCATCAATAATGACAGTCGTAAGGCTATTGTTGCTTGCTGGCCCAGATAAGCTTCTCATGCCTTGTCTTATGGTATTTCCCGAGAAATCAAGAAGCTCTATGCTTTCCATATCTGAGAGCTCGTCGTTGTTGAAGTGGCACGTGGACTTTGTTACCCGGAGCTTGCGAATGTTACGCAGCTGTCCCCGTACATGGCTCATGTTCCAGTTCTTGGCTCCCATCACATTTAGCTCCCTGAGCTGGGTCATGAGATCCATCACCTGTGCAGACAAGATCTGATCCCAGTCAGTGTAGCGCAGGTCAAGCACCCACAAGCTTTGGAAGCATTCCCACGACGGCGTGGCGCTACTGTCTAACTCATGCTCTTCCTTGTCTGCTTCTCTTTGGTGATGATCTGCAGTGCTTGTTCTTGGTAGGAGGTCTTTGCAGTGCTCAAGCCACAAGAATCTCAGACTGTGGCAACAGAGGAACGGAGGCGATGAGAAACTGAAGGTGCACCTTGAAAGCTTGAGCACGGTGAGCCTGTGTGAATGCTGAAACATATTCTCGGGAATTACACCAGAGGGGCTCACTACAAATCCAGATGTTGAAGGAGTGGTCGAAATCCAGTATGGCATGTGCTCAGCAGACCTTGCCAGGTGAGAGCTGAAAGTCATTACTCTTGACTCATCATTGTTAAGCCGGTTGTCCATGTTAGACGACAATAGCACCTCGTGCTGCATAACATCACCAACTTTCCATGCTCTATCAGTGTCTGTCAGTGGTATGATCCCATCACATACCCAGTAGTTACCGGTGTGGATAGCCCAGTTATAGTCAACGGTGTGATAGCCGATGGAGCATTGTTTCAGCATATACAAGACACATGCAGCAGCAATTGCGGGATCGACGATGCCTTGGCCATGCTTATTGCGAAAAGCTTGTTCAGCCTCGTGGCTCACCAGATATGACCAAAGATCATGTGGATCTCGCTCATCTCTTGAAGCTGAAAGAAGAACGTCTGTTATTCTGCTCTTCTTCACATTGTCAATCATCTTGGGTCAAGCCGAAACCTCCCTTGGAAAGTCCACACCATCTTGCTATTGGTATATTCATATAGAGAAAGACCAAATTTGTATATATCAATCTCCTCATTGCTTCCATTGTGCAGAATCACCAGGAATTTGTGATTATGTACAGTTTGAGAGATCTCTGTGACAACTTGTTCTATCTCACCGCGGGAGCCCTGATCTAACCCATCAAAATCATCCTCCTCATCTTGTTTATCAAACATCTCCATCACAGAATCAGGAAGCTTCAGCTGCTCTACGATTTCCCTCTGCATTGCTCTTCTGCTCTTCCACTTTGAGCAATCGATGTGGATGACTTCGTCAAACTCCAGCCCCGCAGGCCTCATAGACAGCTCACTTGATACTGCAAGGTGTTTGGCTACGGCTTGCAGGACGGCAGATGCCCCAAGCCCGTTCCAGCCATCAAAGTAGATGGCATTCTCTCTGTTGCTGCTTCTTCTAGTGTCCGCCCTAAGCTCATTGAGAATCCTTTCGACGGCGGCATCAATGGTGTCCACTTTGATAACCTGTATGTGTGTGCAGCAGTGAGGAGGGACTCAGTTCAAAGTTCAAACTTGGTAATTAATACTAACTAACAAAACACGCAATAAATCGACTGATGGACTTGGAGTATTGACAATACTCCGATGCATGCCAACTCGTTTTTTAGATTCTACTAACTGAGCATGCCTAATAAAGGACACATGATCCAAATTAATTGGTGAACGTGTTGAATGCTAACATATATAAAACTCTACCCCAAAATCTACCCCAATTAAATACTTTGCAAATTAGGCTTAAATGGATGCTAATATATATAACATGCAGAATGGAACAAAAGGTGAATTTTATGTAACCTCTGTGCGCATACTGAATTAGTCAGATCCGTCAGTCTACAGCCTCTAGATTAATTCCATTTGGGGCTTAAGATCCGGTCACCTCTTCAACAATTTCCTGACTTCCTGTACACATTGATACACAAGCAGGAACGACAAATAAAGCTAGCTTACGTAAATCTGAAGCAGGCAGACAGATTGAGCGCATGTGAGGTGAACTAGTTTCATACCTTGGTTAAGTTGAACAACTGAACTATGTAGAGAGTATGTAGCTCGAGGGAAGCCAAATAGATTTTTCAGGTGCCACTACCAGATGGCCGGATCGGAGAGCAAAACAGGGACAGGTAACATGCTGCGCCGAAATATTTGGGGTCCTTCGTGCTTGTGTGTGTGCACAACTGCCTTCTACAGAATAAAGGAAAGTGTTACTATCCTTTCCTTTTGCTTTGATTTACATCCTTTATCTTTTTTGCTTTCACTAAAGACAGAAATCAATTCTTTGCTTGTGCCTGGCTAGCTGCATGGTACAAAGTTAAAGATAAAAGGTGGCAAGGCTGTCTGTTCACCGTCCAATTTTCCTCCTAACACTACAGGAATAACTCTATATGCCTACAGCCAAATGCCGTCGGCAAAGGCACAAATGCCGTCGGCATACAATATGCCGACGGCCAAATATTTATGCCGACGGCCTTTGCCGTCATCTTTTGCTCCCTCGGCATATAAGCTTTATGCCGTCGGCATACAAAAGCCGTCGGCATATGCATCAATGCCGACGGTTTTCTTTGACCGTCGGCATACAAAAACCGTCGGCATACAAACTAACGGACACGTCCGTTTGACGGTGTCAACATATTTGCCGACGGCCGACAGCCTGGCCGTCGGCATATAGCCAACACGTGGCACCTCTTTGTTCACTTCTGTTTCCTCATATGCCGAGGGCAAAAGCCGTCGGCATACTTGATGACCATAAACCAAAAAAAAAGACAAAAAAGGCTAGCAATTTACAGAAAATACTGGCAACCAATATATGAAATACAGAAAACAGCCTTGCCCAGCAGAGGCATTACCTCGATCATATTACATATGAGATGATTACAAAATACATACACAACATTCAACAACCATGCATTTACAAACACGTTCGATGCTTCACATCAAAATCCGGATTCTTGTTAATACTCGGTATTAGTTGAGTCAATAGGATCGTTGTGTTGTTACCAATGTTAGATAGGTTGGACAAGCAAAAACATCCAGTGAAATACCTACCATGTTCCATAGCTAGAACCACAAACATTACCTACAAGTGAACATCAATTTTTTTATTTAGACAGTACAACTAGCTATAATTATCATGTACGTTGAACATCATCCCTCACAGACTAAGCAGTACTCACGAGCACCGAGGCGGAAAAGGCCATGGTTAGTCGAAGCAGCAATCATCAGTTCATCACCACCGAGCAGCAACCCATGTGCATCCCAAGTTCTTTCTCCTTGTCTGCACAAGCAGGAGCAAGATGAATAAACATGAAAGCTCGTTCAAAAATTCCAAAATGAACATGAATGCAGGAAAATAATATACCAAACAAAAGGCTTAAAAGAGGCACCACCCCATACAGAACAAATGATAAGACAGATCAATCACCAACAACTAAGGATATTGCTTTGGACACGATGCTTATGCATAACACGATGCTTTAGCAAAAAATTGATTGCATATACCAAACTAGCATACATCAGGTTCCCTCTTTTCTTAATCATGTCACTGCTCATATATACTAACCTATTTATTCATATCCTCTGACCATAAAGTTTGAGTATTTGTTTAGTTCGGCCTAGGCTGAAATATGCATGTTTTACAACGCAATAGGTATGACCGTATGAGACTGATGGTCTTCACCAGATAATGATTTAGCCCTGCAATTTTTAAAACACATCAGTAAACCAATCAGTATGTTTAACGCAAAGGGTGACCCATCTTGGAGATATACACTTGACAATGGATATGTAAGAAACCGACTGATCAAATTATAAGAAATTTTCTGATCAGCACTGAGTTATTATGGAAATAAATCTCAACATAAGCGGAACAATAGACCAGTTCATCAGCCAATCTATTTCGTAAATCCAACCAATAAAAGAACTTCACAGCAAACAATAAAAGAACTTCACAGAAATGACTTTCCACCGACGTGTATAAATGTTGAATTATGGTGGGATAAAAAGAGAGATGACCCATGATCTGGGATGAATCTAGAAAAAGTAGAAGCTCCTAGCTGCCTTCTGCTCATTCCAGTACACTCTTGATATTACCTTGTGCTGACAGCAGCGCTTCAAGCTCGTCTGAACTCAACTGCTCCCTGCAATCATATATATATGCTGATTGGTTAACTAATGATTCATCAAAAGAAAGAAAATGATTAATTAGCAATGAGATTTGGGTATGACAAGAGGAAAGATACACACACCACCTCTAGTAGGAAACCAACAAAATAAGATCTAGTTGCCACACACATTAATTTGTTTCTTCTTCCATTCTTTTATTCTCTGTCTAGAGAGGGAGTTGCTTGTCATCTTGTTGTGCTACAATTCCCTATGCAACCGGGACAAGCTGGTGGTAGCAAACAAGCAACGCAGAAGAAAACTCCAAATCCTGCAAGCAAGCAGGCAAGAACCCATACTGTTCTAGGTGGTAGCAAACAAGCAATGCAGAGTTTGTAATTTGGCAGCCCATTTGATCAAATGAACTAGCTAGATATGGGACTAATAAAGTCAAATTCACCACAAAGGCACAAACCAATCAACCCTTTCGATCTGGAAAACATGAATTTGGAGGGATTCGCATAGGAAGGGAGTTCGGTGGAAACTTACAGAGGAGAAGGTCGCAGCTCGGGGAAGACGCAACATCACGCCCGGCCTTCGGATCCTGCGCGCCCACGACCTGCCTGGCGTCGGGGAAGATGCCTGCTCGCAGCACGAGGCGGACGATGTCCCTCCGTGGCTCGCATCGGCGCCGTCGCGTCCTGGTGGCCACCGTCGCCCCCTTGCCCGCCGGGAGCAACGCAGCGCAAACCGTAGCCCACGCACAGGACGCGGTCCGGCGAACTCGACGGAGCGCCGCGCATGGTGCCATGCACGAGCGCGCCGGCGAGCAAGCCAGCAGCGACGCCGTGCTCGCTGGGCGGCGGCGCGTCTGTCTGGTCAGAAAAGCAGGGCTGGCGGCGCTTGATCTGGTTCGGGAGAGAATCTCGCTCGGGTTGAGGTGAGGAGGGAAGGAGGGACGGGCGGTGGCCACGGCTAGAGAGGCGAGCCGGAGATGAGGGAGAGGGAGGAGACCGGAAGGAGGAGGCTGCAGCGGTTGGCGGCGCAGAAGGGAGGAGGAGAACGGATCGAGTGGTGGACCGGTGGTCTCGTCCAGTGCTTGCGTCTGATGTTAGGGTTTGGGGTCGGGTTGGTGTGGTGTGGTGGGCTGGCTGGGCCGGTTGGGGCCTGGCTGGCCTCTCCAAAATCTTTTTTTATTGTTTATTTGTTTTTGTATTTCAAAAAACCTTTAGAAGAATATTAACAGAATATTTTTGTTAATTGTTAAGCAAGTGCAAAATGGCACCCAGCAATTATTCACACAAAGTAGTCCATATTTTATGGATAAACCCCAAGTATTAGGAATTTTCTCGTTTTCAACCTAATTTCGCCTATTTAAATGACTTTATGCCGATTTTTCGAAAGTAATTCAAATTTGAACTACAACCGTGCGATAGTTTGCTCTGATTTTTCTTCAAAAATCATTTTAAGGTACACAAGTAGTGATTATATCATAGAACCATCGATAATTTTGAAAAATTCGACCTCTTTCAAAGAATAGACATGGCGGTCATTTTGACCATATTTTAAAACAAAATAAAAGAAAGTGAAAAAATACTCAAAAAAAGAAATCCTTTGGCATGGAGTCCTTTTATGTGTATTAGTTGATAGGATAAATGATAAACTTGAGTTTTGACAAAGTTTTCAAAAAACTTCTTCACAAAAAGATCAATCATCTATAAACATGTATAAGTTTTGAATCAAATGACCTAGCTATGATCATTCCCGTGGCATAGTTTGTGATAGTATGCCCATATTTGACACATAGTTGTATCTTGATATTACAAACAATGTTGCAGAACTGAGTTTTTTCAAATTACTTATATAAATAACATTTTCCTTTTTTTAAGTGTCAAAAATGACATTTTTTGTGAAGCAAGTACAAAAAATATGGTGCAAAATGGCACCCATCCAAATATCTCACAAAGTATACCATATTTGATGGATAATCCAGAAATATTAGGAATTTTCTCGGTTTCTACCTAATTTTGCCTATTTAAACGACTTTATGGCTATTTTCCAAAAGTAATTCAAATTTGAACTACAACCGTGCGATAGTTTGCTCTGAATATTTGACAAAAATAATTTTAAGTTACACAAGTAGTGGTTTTATCATAGAACCGTCGATAGTTTTGAATAATTCGGCACCTTTCAATGAATAGACATGGCGGCCATTTTGACCGTTTTTTCAAATAAATAAAAGAAAGTGAAAAAATACTAAAAAAAAGAAATCCTTTGGCATGGAGTCCTTTTATGTGTATTAGTTGATAGGATAAATGATAAACTTGAGTTTTGACAAATTTTTCAAAAAACTTCTTCACAAAAAGATCAATTATCTATAAACATGTATAAGTTTTCGAATCAAATGACCTAGCTATGATCATTCCCGTGGCATAGTTTGTAATAGTATGCCCATATTTGACACATAGCTGTATCTTGATATTACAAACAATGTTGCAGAACTGAGTTTTTTCAAATTACTTATATAAATATCATTTTCCTTTTTTTAAGCAAGTACAAAAAATATGGTGCAAAATGGCACCCATCCAAATATCTCACAAGGTAGACCATATTTGATGGATAATCCAGAAATATTAGGAATTTTCTCGGTTTCTACCTAATTTTGCATATTTAAACGACTTTATGGCTATTTTCCAAAAGTAATTCAAATTTGAACTACAAGTGTGTGATAGTTTGCTCTGAAAATTTGACAAAAATAATTTTAAGTTACACAAGTAGTGGTTATATCACAGAACCGTCGATAGTTTTGAATAATTCGACCCCTTTCAATGAATAGACATGGCGGCCATTTTGACCGTTTTTCAAATAAATAAAAGAAAGTGAAAAAATACTCAAAAAAAGAAATCCTTTGGCATGGAGTCCTTTTATGTGTATTAGTTGATAGGATAAATGATAAACTTGAGTTTTGACAAATTTTTCAAAAAACTTCTTCACAAAAAGATCAATCATCTATAAACATGTATAAGTTTCGAATCAAATGACCTAGCTATGATCATTCCCGTGGCATAGTTTGTGATAATATGCCCATATTTGACACATAGCTGTATCTTGATATTACAAACAATGTTGCAGAACTGAGTTTGTTCAAATTACTTATATAAATATCATTTTCCTTTTTTTAAGTGTCAAAAATGACATTTTTTTTAAGCAAGTACAAAAAATATGGTACAAAATGGCACCCATCCAAATATCTCACAAAGTAGACCATATTTGATGGATAATCCAGAAATATTAGGAATTTTCTCGGTTTCTACCTAATTTTGCCTATTTAAACGACTTTATGCCTATTTTCTAAAAGTAATTCAAATTTGAACTACAAGTGTGTGACAGTTTGCTCTGAATATTTGACAAAAATAATTTTAAGTTACACAAGTAGTGGTTATATCACAGAACCGTCGATAGTTTTGAATAATTCGGCCCCTTTCAATGAATAGACATGGCGGCCATTTTGACCGTTTTTTCAAAAAAATAAAAGAAAGTGAAAAAATACTCAAAAAAAGAAATCCTTTGGCATGGAGTCCTTTTATGTGTATTAGTTGATAGGATAAATGATAAACTTGAGTTTTGACAAATTTTTCAAAAAACTTCTTCACAAAAAGATCAATTATCTATAAACATGTATAAGTTTCGAATCAAATGACCTAGCTATGATCATTCCCGTGGCATAGTTTGTGATAGTATGCCCATATTTGACACATAGCTGTATCTTGATATTACAAACAATGTTGCAGAACTGAGTTTTTTCAATTTACTTATATAAATATCATTTTCCTTTTTTTAAGTGTCAAAAATGATATTTTTTGTGAAGCAAGTACAAAAAATATGGTGCAAAATGGCACCCATCCAAATATCTCACAAGGTAGACCATATTTGATGGATAATCCAGAAATATTAGGAATTTTCTCGGTTTCTACCTAATTTTGCATATTTAAACGACTTTATGGCTATTTTCCAAAAGTAATTCAAATTTGAACTACAAGTGTGTGATAGTTTGCTCTGAAAATTTGACAAAAATAATTTTAAGTTACACAAGTAGTGGTTATATCACAGAACCGTCGATAGTTTTGAATAATTCGACCCCTTTCAATGAATAGACATGGCGGCCATTTTGACCGTTTTTTCAAATAAATAAAAGAAAGTGAAAAAATACTCAAAAAAAGAAATCCTTTGGCATGGAGTCCTTTTATGTGTATTAGTTGATAGGATAAATGATAAACTTGAGTTTTGACAAATTTTTCAAAAAACTTCTTCATAAAAAGATCAATCATCTATAAACATGTATAAGTTTCGAATCAAATGACCTAGCTATGATCATTCCCGTGGCATAGTTTGTGATAATATGCCCATATTTGACACATAGCTGTATCTTGATATTACAAACAATGTTGCAGAACTGAGTTTGTTCAAATTACTTATATAAATATCATTTTCCTTTTTTTAAGTGTCAAAAATGACATTTTTTTAAGCAAGTACAAAAAATATGGTACAAAATGGCACCCATCCAAATATCTCACAAAGTAGACCATATTTGATGGATAATCCAGAAATATTAGGAATTTTCTCGGTTTCTACCTAATTTTGCCTATTTAAACGACTTTATGCCTATTTTCCAAAAGTAATTCAAATTTGAACTACAAGTGTGTGATAGTTTGCTCTGAATATTTGACAAAAATAATTTTAAGTTACACAAGTAGTGGTTATATCACAGAACCGTCGATAGTTTTGAATAATTCGGCCCCTTTCAATGAATAGACATGGCGGCCATTTTGACCGTTTTTTCAAAAAAATAAAAGAAAGTGAAAAAATACTCAAAAAAAGAAATCCTTTGGCATGGAGTCCTTTTATGTGTATTAGTTAATAGGATAAATGATAAACTTGAGTTTTGACAAAGTTTTCAAAAACTTCTTCACAAAAAGGCGTAGGCATACAAACTCACAGATTATTTATTTGGAAAAAAAAGTTGTATGCCGACGGCCTAAATAAGCTGGCCGTCGGCGTATAGGTGGCGCCGTCAGCTTGGTAACGGATGCAGAATTGTATGCCGACGGCCAAACATATGCCTACGGCTTTTTTGAAAAGCCGTAGGCATACAACATAGTTGCCGACGGCCATACGTATGCCGACAGCTTTTCTAAAAAGCCGTAGGCATACAAAGTATATGCCGACTGCCAAACGTATGCCGACCGCTTTTATAAAGCCGTAGACATACAACCATATATGCCGACTGCCCCGACAAAATGCCGCCGTCGGCATACATTTAGCCGTAGGCAACTATCCGTTTTCCTGTAGTGTAATTGTAAAACTTTTGTGTATTTGAAGCCACCTGACTTGGAGAAACTCTGAAGTAGGGCATCCAGATTTGGGTTTTCACTTACACTGCCATTGCTGACACTACTGAGCAAATTGTACTCCTAGTTATGTTGCAGAATGTGGCCGATATCTGCAAAATGTACACGGATTCCTACGAGTCCTACTAAAGGGTTTCCTGCTCTCCAATGCAATGTGAGGTTGAATTTCTCAGCGTTCCCTTTATAAATCAGAGGATGGTTCACACACTGCTAGAAACATTACGCCAACTACTCGCAACGAAAAATATCCTCTTGTGCTCGCGCCGATCCTAATACTGAATGTTGGTATGTACCATTTATCCTTGTTCCAAACCGTCCAACTAAAAGTTAATTTAGTACACACAGAAATACTAATCTATCACCAAAGAGTCCTTACTACATCAACTAAAGTTCAACGGAATTGCAGAAACAGCCGCACCTGAATAAAGTTTCTGTTAGTTTTTAATCTTGATTAGTATATGCATTTTCTAGTTCATTGCATGTAGTTGTAGCTAGCTAGGAGTTTTCCCGTAGTGTTGCACTCCGGCAAGGTGTTGCGTGCGATGCGTACGAAGCCGACGGAGTTTCAGCGAGGCATGCATGGCGAGATGCCGATGCGCCGTGCGATGTGGTATGCTTGGTGAGATGCCGGTGGTCGTGTGATGTGATGCCACATGCAGGAGCTGGTGCGAATGTGCTGCATGGGAGCCATCCGAGAGACTCGGTGGTCTCCTAGTTGGTTTAGTTAGTTTGTTAGTAAGCTGCGTGCATGTGTTTGGCTGGGTCGTGATTAGTGGCTGGTGTTAGTGCATGGGTTAGTGTGGCCTCTGGCCGTGTGTGCGTGTGTGAGCCTATATAAGGCATTGTAGTCTACAAGTTTATTTGAGAAGAGAAACAGGGAAGAAAAAACAAGAGAATAGAATAAAACTTGTGGCTGTGTGAAACGGCAGTTCAAAACTGCCGTGTCATATTGTTCCTGTGTGAGCTGTGAGAGGCAGCTTGAGGTAGCAACATTTGGTATCAGAGCCCGAATATCCAAGGCGGCGGCGGTGACGCGGCGCCCTCGATGTTAGGTGGAGAACGACGACACGAGGTGGTGGTCGCTAGCGGAATTGCAGAAACAGCCGCACCTGAATAACGTTTCAGTTAGTTTTTAATCTTGATTAGTATATGCATTTTCTAGTTCATTCCATATAGTTTTTAACTAGCTAGGTATTTTCCCGTAGTGTTGCACTCCGGCAAGGTGTTGCGTGCGATGCGTACGAAGCCGACGGAGTTTCAGCGAGGCATGCATGGCGAGATGCCGAAGCGCCGTGCGATGCGGCAAGCTTGGTGAGATGACGGTGGTCGTGTGATGCGATGCCACATGCAGGAGCTGGAGCGAATGTGCTGCATGGGAGCCATCCGAGAGACTCGGTGGTCTCTTAGTTGGTTTGGTTAGTTTGTTAGTAAGCTGCGTGCATGTGTTTGGCTGGGTCGTGATTAGTGGCTGGTGTGAGTGTATGGGTTAGTGGGGCTAGTGGCGGGTGTGGCCTCCGGCCGTGTGTGCGTGCGTGAGCCTATATAAGGCATTGTAGTCTGCATGTTTATTTGAGAAGAGAAACAGAGAGAAGAAAAAACAAGAGAATAGAAGAAAAGTTGTGGGTGTGTTATACAGCACCAAAACTTTCGTGTCATCTTGTTTCTGTGTGAGCTGTGAGAGGCAGCTTGAGGTAGAAGAAGAGGAACTGCCTTTGGCAGCTCCAACATTTGGTATCAGAGCCCGAAGATCCAAGGCAGCGGCGTTGGCGCGGCGGCCTCCATGTGAGGTGGAGGACGACGACGCGAGGTGGAGGCCGTTGGCGGTGTGATGCCGCTAGCGGCTGGTTGCGGCTGCGGCGCGAGGCTGCTACGAGGAGAAGACGACGTGGTGATGGGTGCCATGGAGGCGGCATCCACGTCAAGAGCTGGCCCTTGCGTGCGGCAAGATGACGTGGTGACCGGTGCTGCGATGGCGTCATCCACGGCAAGTGGTTGCGGGTTATCCGCCTCGAGGATTGAAGAATCAAGATTAGGGGGAGATTGTTAGTTTTTTAATCTTAATTAGTATATGCATTTTCTAGTTCATTGCATATAGTTGTAGCTAGCTAGGTGTTTTCCCGTAGTGTTGCACTCCGGCAAGGTGTTGCGTGCGATGCGTACGAAGCCGGCAGAGTTTCAGCGAGGGCCTTGTAGTACAGGGAGTGGCTCGGCTTGTAGAGGGGAAGGATGGTGGTGCTCCTCCAGCCCGTCCCACTCCAGGTTGTCCCACCATTCCTTCTCGCAGTCTACCTCGGGCGGCTTGGTGTCACGCCCGACGGCCGGCAGACGCCTGAGGCTCCAGCAGCCCCTAATCTTGATGGTCTCGAGCATATGCGCCCGCATCCTAAACCGGCAGATGTACTGCAGCGTGGGGAGCTCGTGCAGGTGGATGCGCCTAAGGTTGGGAAATTCTATAATAACTTTATCCTGCTCCTCAAGCTTAGGGTCCAATGGGAATACCTCCTTGAGATCACCACAATACAATATCTCGAGGGTCTCCAGTGCATGGAAGCCTCTTTCTACCTGCCGTGTGGACATGGGAGCACATGTACGAGCCTTGGGCAGTGGTCCAGGTGCAAAAACCACAGCTCATTAACATAATCATATGGCCTGTCCCAGATGTAGCGTGCAGAGAGGAGCTGGGACGCCCAGAAAGTGTGCAGAAAATAAAAGTTGTTCACATCACTGCCCTGGGGAGGAGCGAAGACTGTGTGTATCTTGGGGCACCTCTCGACCCGGGACCACCTTAATTCTTTCCATCCTGATCCTTTGGGAGGTGGCGGGATACTGGTGATGGATGGGTTATCGTAGTATCGTACACGTGCAGCGACGTAGCATCTTCAAATACGAAATCGGGAATAATAAAGCACTGGTACTAGCACCGGGAGCATCCTCCAAGAGTTTGTTGGCGTGCTCGTGCATGATCACCTTTATGATACATTTTTGGTTCCACCCAACGAACTCTTGGATGCGGTTGGACTTGCACTGCGGGAGCCTTGGTCTAACCCGCTGAAATCATCCTCCTCGTCTTGCTTGTCAAACATGTCAATCACCCGGGTGGGAAGCTTCAGCTGCTCTGCAATTTTCCTCTGCATTGCTCTTCTGCTCTCCCACTTTGAGCAGTCGACGTGGATGATTTTCTGAAACTCCAGCCCCGTAGACTTTGTTGCCAGCTCATTTGATATTGTGAGGCGTCCGGCTACGGCTTGTAGGACGGCAGATGTCCCAAGTCCATCCCAGCCATCAAAGTAGATGGCATTCTCTCTGCTGCTTGTAGTGTCCGCTCCAAGTTCAACGAGAATTTTATCGACGGCCACATCAATGGTGTCCGCCTTGATAACCTGCATGTGTGTGTAGCCGTGAGGAGGGAATCAGTTCAATGTTCATACTAGGTAATTAATACTAGTTAATAAAACACGCAACAAGTCGACTGGTGTTATTGACAATTGTCTGATGCATGCCTACTCGTTTCTCAGACTATACTAACTGAGCAAGCCTAATAATGTACACATGATCCAAGTTAATTAGTGAACGTGTTGAATGCTGACATATATAGAACTCTACACCAAAATCTACCACAATTAAATACTTTGCAAATTAGGCTTGAAGTTTATATATATAACATGTAGAATGGAACAGAAGGATAATTTTATGCGTAAAAATACCTCTGTGCGCATAATGAATTGGTCGGATCCGTTGATCTGCAGCCTCTAGATTAGTTCCATTTGGAGCTTAAGATCCGGTCTGCTCTCCAACAATTTTCTGAATTCCACTACATTGATACACAAGCAGGAGCGACAAATAAAGCTAGCTTACATAAATCTGAAGGCAGACAGATTGAGTGCATGTGAGGTGAGCTAGTTTCATACCTTGATTAAGTTGAATAACTGAACTATGTAGAGAGTATGCAGCTCGAGAGAAGCCAAATAGATTGTTCAGGTGCCACTAGCAGATGGCTGGATCAGACAGCAAAACAGGGACAAGTAACATGCTGTGCGTCTCGTGCTTGTGTGTATGTGCACAACTGCCTTCTACAGAAGAGAAGAAAGTGGTAATATTCTTTCCTTTTGCTTTGATTTCCGTATTTCGTCCATTTTGCTTTCACTAAAGATAGAAATCAATTCTTTACTTGTGGCTGGCTACCTGCAGGGTACAAAGCTAAGGATAAAAGATCAAAAGGCTGTCTGCTCACTGTTCAATGTTCCTCTGAAAACTTCTGTATATTTCAAGCCGCCCAAATTGAAGAAACTCTTAAGTACATCATCCAGATTTGGATTCGAACTTTGAAACTTATATTGCAATTGCTGACGGTAAGGTAGGACGCAATTGGGCAAAACGTACTCCTAGTTATGTTGAGGAATTGGACGCAATTGAACTGGAAGACAGCACAGCCAAGAGTTAGATTGTAGGTGAAAATACCCCTTCGCTCTCGCGACCTGGTCGCCCCGCGCGGGCAACTGGGCCGCGCGCCACCGCCGTCCCTTCTCAGCCCTCCCTCTTTTCCTCCCTCTCCGCCGTCGCCGGCGTTCGTCGCCGGGCCAGGCCCGGGTGGCGCCGGCGGCGATGGCCACATACCTTTCCCCTCGCGGTGGCGCCCGTGCGCGCGGCGGCGCGGCTCCGGGAGATGCTTCCATGCGGCGGAGGTCTGTGCGGCGGCGGGGTGACCTGCGGCTGCGTAGGTGGTGGTCATGGCGGTGGAGCTACCGTTGGTAGCGAGGCTGACCGGGGAGCGCTCGGCCGGAGCCCAGGCGGCCCAGATCTGAGCCCTTAAGGCCCGATCTGGGTTAGGGCGGGCCGGACGTGACCCAGCTGCCTCCGGTTTGACTTCGAGCAACAGCTCGTGACATGGCTGGCGGAGACGACACCGCCCCTGCTGCAGCGCGACGACGGGAGCTTCGCGGGCTCGTCTGGGTCCGGCCGGACCTATGGTGTCAGCCAAGCGGGTAGCGGCGGCGTGGCCTACGTGCAGCAGCGTGGTGGCGGGGACTTTACGGGTCCTCATGGACCCGGCCGGGCCTGCCCGGCCTGGTGTGTCCTTGCTACCGCGTCCGGTCGGCAACCGCAGGTGGCGGTGGAGGACGTCCTCCAGGTGGCCGTGCAGCTGCCACCCTCCGGCTCCGATGGTCTGGTGTGCTCTTATTGTTGTGTCCGGTCGGCTACCGCCTATGGCGGTGGAGGTTGTTCCCTCCCGCGTGGTTGTGGTACCGCCACCCATTGTCTACGGTTGTCTCTTCTCTGGCCTCGCAGTGTTTGCCATGGTGAGACGGCGTTTGTTACTTCAAGACCGAGGTGGCGTCTGGTGGTGGGCGGCAAGATTTGGTGGAGCACTACAGATTGTCCGGGAGGTGGTTTTTTTGGGATCGGGAGAAATCCCCGTCGTTTTGGTACTGACGCGGTGACGCTTGAGAGTGTCGCCCTTCCTTCTTGAAGGGCGTCGGGTGTGCCCCTTCCCCACTCCTCGGAGCGTACCGGGGGAAACCCTAGGACCTGTCCGGGCAGCAGCGGCGTCGTCGTCGTCGTCGTTTTCCTTCTTGGAGGTGTTGTTTGGTACGCAGCGATTCAGAGCGCTAGGATCGTGGTGGGAATATGCCGGAGAGGACGCAGCGGTTGAGAGTCCCTTTTATTTTCGTTGATCCGCCGATGTCGGCGTTGTTTTCTCTTCTTTTTTTCTCTTTCTTTCCTTTTGGGCTGGACTGTGATGTTTGCCACAACAGTGGACTCAAAGTTGTATCGGGTGGTTGCTATATTAATATAGCGGGGTGAAAACCTATTTCTTCAGTTATGTTGAGGAATGTGGCCGATATCTGCAATCTTATTCATACTCCTAGCTACACGGATTCCTACGAGTCCTACAGGTTTCCTGCTTTCTAATGAAATCTGAGGTTGAATTGCACAGCGTTCCTTCATAAATTAGAAGATGCTTCACACACTGCTAGAAACAAGACACCAACTACTCGGAAAATCAAAACAAGAAAAACCATTGTGCTCCCCGACCCTGGTATGGAATCTTGATGTGAACAATCTATCCTTGTTCGATCTAAGCCAGCCGAGCAAATTTAGATATTTTCTATACACAGAAATACTATCTTATCCTCACCAAAAATGAACTTACTGCATCAATTAAGTGCAACAGAATTGCACAAACAACCGCACCTGAAAAAAGTTTTATGGTTACCATGTATAGTCGAACAGCTAGCTTACGAATCACGACTGTGTAATTCCTAGGTTCGCCGGGACACAGAAGAGCCAATGGAGACACAGAAGCGGATCGCGGCAAGAGGAGGCGCGGAGGCTGCAGTTGGGTTCTATGGTAGCGGGATTAAATTTTCGACGACTTTTTGGTAATTACGGTTGTTTCGGAATATATTTTCAGCTAGACTTTCCGGATATGTCAAATTTACTTGAATTTTGCTTTAAATTTGATAAAATTTGGACGAAATAGTCACTAAAGTTCTGAAAACTCAGACATTTCGGTGGGTCAAGAAATTTTGGTAAAACGTAAATTCACAACTTTTGCACCCCTCATTTTTTTTTGTTGCTCCCCTCATATTAACGTCACGACTTTTGCCAAAATTTTGATCAGCAAAGGGTCAAGAAAGCTATACCTGTTTTTTGGATAGCCAATACTTGGCAAATCGTCAAGGCCTAGTATGGCGACCCAGCAACAGCAACACAGATGGTGTAAGAGGCGTCACTTACTAGCCAAATTAGCAATGATCGTACTACATGGTTTATATAGAAGTCAGGGTTGTCTACACCATTCAGTGCCGGCACAAAACACATTTTATTTCACCAAATTAACAGGGGTTACATTAGTACTCCAGTTCTAACAGAGCAGACCAAATTACACAAGCATTCGTGTGGCAGCAGCAATAGGAATATATAGCAGTACAGTTCCTGGAAGTGCCACTGAGATTCAGCGGCGGGACAGGGGGGGACCAGCAGGGGCCCTGGCCCCCTAATCACATGGATTTGTTCCTAAAAAATCATGAACAGTAATTTTTTTGAAAATTTTGCTTAAACCGGCCCCCCCTAACTTTGAAAATTGAGCATTTCTGCCTCCGCCAATGGAGATTACACCAGTAGATCCCTCGGATGAGTCAGAGGCCTAGGAGCTGGCAGTTATCCCAGAGCGTCTTGGCGGAGCGCCGGAGCTGTGCGGCCTCGGCCTCGGTCAGGTCCATCTCGGCAACGCCGAGGATGCCGCCGCGGCCGAGGCGGGCGGGCAGGCTGAGGAACACCTCGTGGCCGTCGGAGATGCCATGGAAGCCGGAGGCGAGGACCGAGACCGGGTGCATGCGGCGCTGGTCGCGGAGCAGGGAGGCCGCGAGGCTGGCGACAGAGTAGCCGATGGCCCAGGAGGTGTACCCCTTGAGGCCGATCACCTCATAGGCGCCACCCACCATGGCGCGCCGGATGCCCTCCAGCGCCGCCTCGTCGAAGGAGTGGTGGTTGTCCCGCAGGGATTTGAATGCCGGCATCCCGCCCACGCTGATGCTTGACCAGATCGCCACCGAGCTGTCACCGTGCTCACCCACCATGTAGGCCTGCACCACCACATGGCTTGCTTGGTTAGTTAGTCAGCAATTAAAAGTCTACAAACTTAGGATTTTTCTTGACTAATCACAATAAAAGGTTGGTCAATTTTCCGGAACACAGAATTATGTTCATCTTGTCTAGCATGCAAGGGCATCAGTGTCACTAATTGTGCAGTGGCAGATCTTACAAAATATATATAGAAGGGCAATTTATATGCATCTGTATGACTGTATTAATGTTTTATGTAAAGAAATGGTTTATGCAAGGTATATAATCAACGAAATTTCTATGCATTATAAAAGGACCTTAATTTGAAAGGGATGGCCAAGCACCGTCACTGTGGATTATATCACGTAAAAGTGATCTTGTAAAATTCTGTATGCAAGCGCAGATATGCTGAAATCATTGTAATATAATCCTGCTGGGACCTTCATGGGCATATAGCATACTAACAGAAAACACTGAACTACTGACGTCATTTGATTATTTATAGTAAACACTGGTGTTGAGTGTACAAAACAACACTGAACCGAGCATGGTATTTGGTTTCACTCTGTAAAATTCAAAAGTTTAGCATTTTTTCTGCTACATATATGATATTGAAAAATATAAATTACCGAGCATTACTGAACTATCGTTTCTCGGCCCTAAACCATCATATTTAACTGATCATTACTAACTAATATCCTGTAATTTTCTTGACTAAATTTTACCTATAGGTCATTCTGGCACTTAATTTACATTTCCATCACTTAAGTGCTATGTTAGCACTTAGCAAAGAACATTTCTTTCTTTGCCTTGAAGTAACATCAAAATTTCACTAGCATACCATTTCCAACTACAGTTATGCAAACTTTGTTGTCTAATATTTACCTATGCGTCATTCTGGCACTTAAGTTTACTTCCATATGACTCTTTAAACATACACAAATCGCAAGTCAGCCCTCTTCTGAACCCAAGTCCTAATTACAGACTCTGATATCGAGTTCCAAATGTCTCAGTTTTATACCACTATCTCATCTTTAATCATATGGACAAAGTAGGTATCAATTCACCGACCAAACAAGTTAACAACTCTGCACTTTCGATGAGGAATCGATGAGGCACCGCCGCGTGGCATCACCCTACTGACTCCACCCCGCGTGGCATCACTTAATACTAGTTGAATTTAGCGCGGCGACAGGCCGCGCCCTTTAAGAGAAATTTTATGTATGAAATGTTTTGTTGTAATGACATAATAAATGTTGAAGGAAATTCGAATTTGACTAAATTCGTGGAATGTTTGTGCGAATTTGGATCTAAAATTGAAGAGTTAGAGTCGACAAAACTCGGAATCGTTAACGGGGGTGGAACTTACTCGTTGGCGCGCATATATTTCGTGTATATAATTATTGGAAAACGTGGGGTTTTTCCTGCAAAATTTTTGGCAAAATTCGTGGAATGTTTGTGCGACTTTGGATTTAAAAATTGAGGAGTTAGAGTCGATTGAACTCGAAAGCGATGACGGGGATGGAACCTACTAGGCGTTACGCATATTTTTCATGTATATAATTTGTGAGAAGCGCGGAGACTTTTCTGCAAAAAATTTGACAAAATTCGTTAAATGTCTGTGCGAATTTGAATCCAAAATTGAGAAGTTAGAGTCGATTAAACTCGAAAGTGATGACGGGGATGGAACCTACTCGCCGTTACGCATATTTTCATGTATATAATTTGTGGGAAGCGTGGGGACTTTTCTGCAAATTTTTTGACAAAATCAAATTCGTTAAATGTATGTGCGAATTTGGATCCAAAATTTGAAGAGTTAGAGTTGACAAAACTCAAAACCGTTCACGGGGTGGAAACTACTCGTCGACGCGCATATATTTCGTGTATATAATTTTAGGGAGAACAAATTTTTTTTTTAAACAAAAAAAAGTAAAAAAAAATGAACAGTACCCGCCGGGTACTGTAGCTTCGCGAAGCTACAGTGACCCGAGCAAGGAGAGAGCGAGGATTTGCTCCTCCTTTATATACAGATAGAATTTGTGGGAAGCGCGGGGACTTTTCTGCAAAAAATTTGACAAAATTAGTTAAATGTCTGTGCGAATTTAGATCCAAAATTGAAGAGTTAGAGTTGACAAAACTCAAAACCGTTCACGGGGTGGAAACTACTCGTCGACGCGCATATATTTCGTGGAAACTACTCGTCGACGCGCATATATTTCGTATATATAATTTTAGTGAGAACAAAAAAAATTTAAAAAAAAATGAACAGTAACCCCCGGGCACTGTAGCTTCGAAAGCTACAGTGTCCGGAGCGCTGAGAGCTCGGCAAACTGCATGTCCTTAATATAGTTAGTGATACGTCCCATCAGTTAAGTGCTAGCACTTAGCAAAGAGCATTTCTTTCTTTGCCTTGAAGTAACATCAAATTTTCACTGGCATACCATTTCCAACTACTGGTATGCAACGTTGTTGACTAATTTTTACCTACACGTCATTTTTGTACTTAAAGTTTCCTACGTTAACACACGGTGCCAAATCCACCAACTATGTAAAAGAAATATGCATATCGCAAGTCAAGTCTCCTCTTGTGTTCTTAGCAAAGTTTGCAAGTTCAGCTTTAGCCGATAGTACTAAATCTGTTATCTAGTTTCAGATGTCACAATTTGTAAATTACTACTAGCAAGACAAATCTCTACTATATAATATTGTTAACAGTGTCCGTGGTACGTCATTTTTTTGGACGGTTTCACCCCTACAGTTCAGAGATATTACATGCCCTGCCACCGCTTAAGTGAAATATACCGGTTCGATTCGTCAAACCGAACTGGGCCACCGTCCTAAACTTTTCGTCCATCTAACCGAACGCCTGGGTACGTGGCAGGGCAAGGTCGAGCACAGTGTTGAGATATGTAACCCCGGTAACCTCTCTAATTCTACTCCCGCCTCCACTTCCTCCCGCATAATCGTCGGCAACGGTCATGCTCTTCCTATTACTCACACTGGCTCCGCCTCTTTTCCCTCCACCTCCACTCCTCTTTCTCTCAATAATGTCATTGTTTCTCCTCAGTTAATTCAAAACCTTGTTTCTGTTCGTTCTCTTGCTCGCGATAATAATGTGTCTGTGGAATTTGACGCCTCTGGTTTTTCTGTTAAGGATGGTCGTACTCGGATGCTTCTCCACTGCAGTGACAGCCCCGGCGATTTATACCCTGTTTGGTCGTCCTCCACCACCGCCAGCAGTCCACTCGCCCTCTCCGCCGGTGTCGACCTATGGCACGCTCGCCTCGGCCATCCTAGCTCCACCGCCCTCCGTCACATACTGCAAGGATTTGATTTTACTTGTAATAAAACGGATGCTCATTCTTGTGAAGCATGTCGTCTAGGCAAACATGTTCGTCTTCCGTTTAATTCTTCCTCCACAGTCGCGTCCTTTCCCTTTGAGCTTATTCATAGTGATGTTTGGACCTCGCCGGTTCCGAGTAATTCTGGTTATACCTATTATCTTGTGATTTTGGATGATTACTCGCATTTTGTGTGGACTTTTCCCCTCCGCCGTAAATCCGACGTCGCCGCCACCCTCACCGCCTTTTTCGCGTACGTCTCCACTCAATTCGGCCGCCCCATCCACGCCTTACAAACCGATAACAGCAAAGAGTTCGACAACATCACCATCCGCACCCTTCTCGCCTCCCATGGTGCCATCTTTCGTCTCACGTGTCCCTACACTTCCCAACAAAACGGTCGTGCTGAACGCATCCTTCGTACTCTCAACGACTGCGTGCTCACCCTTTTGTTCCATGCCTACATGCCCCCACGGTTCTGGCCGGATGCCCTCGCCACGGCGACCCTTCCCGTCAACATCCTGTTGGAAATATGCCCTAGAGGCAATAATAAAGAGTTATTATCATATTTCCATGTTCATGGTAATGTTTATTCTCCATGCTATAATTGTATTAACCGGAAACCTAATACATGTGTGGTTATGTAAACAACACAGAGTCCCTAGTAAGCCTCTACTAGACTAGCTCGTTGATTAATGATGGTTATGGTTTCCTAACCATGGACATGAGTTGTCAATTAATAACGAGGTCATGTCATTGGAGAATGACGTGATGGACAGACCCAACCAAGCATAGCAATATTGATCGGATCAATAAGTATATATTGCCATGTCTTGTATTGTCAAGTATCCTGTTTCTTTGACCATGAGATTATGTCTATCCCGGGTACTGAGGAATACGTCTTGGGGACTTCAAACGTCACTTCGTAACTGGGTGACTATAAAGGTGTCTTACAGGTATCTCCGAAAGTACTTGTTGATTTGCATGTATCAAGACTGGGATTTGTCCCTCCGTGTGACGGAGAGATATACTCTGGGCCCACTCGGTAATGCACATTCGGTATCGCTTGCAAGCACGTGACTAAAGAGTTAGCCACATGGAATGTTGTATTATGGAACGAGTAAAGAGTACTTACTAGTAACGAGATTGAGCTAGGTATGGTGATACCGCCGATCAGATCTCGGGTAAGTAAAATATCGTGAGACAAAGGAAATGGAATACGTTGACATTGTGGTTCACACCGATAACGATCTTCGTTGAACTTGTGGGAGTCATTATGGGCATCCAGGTCCCGCTAATGGTTATTGATCGTAGAGGAGTCTCGATCATGTCCACTTGTTCTCGAACCCGTAGGGTCACACACTTAAAGTTCGGTAACGCTAGAGTAGCTTTGGGATAATTATAATGGTGAGACCGAAGGTTGTTCGGAGTCCCGGATAGGATCCGGGATATCACAAGGAGCTCCGGAAGAGTCCGGAGATAAAGTTTCATATATAGGAATGTGGTTTTTGGGTTCCGGAAAGGTTCAGGAATTAACCGATATTGTATCGGGGTTTTTCCTGAAATGTTCCGGTGGGTCCCATGGTGGGGCCCACTATCCCGAACGTCCCACTTAGGATATTTGGCAGCCAAGTTCCTTCCTTGAGAAGTCTTGGCAGCTAGGTTCCTTCCTGGGGAAGCCTTGGAGGCTGGTTCCTTCCTGGGGAAGATTTGGAGGCTGGTTTCTTCCTAGGGAAGATTTGGAGGCTGGTTTCTTCCTGGGGAAGATAGCCTCACACCCCTCCCCACATCCTATATAAGGAGGGTACCATTTGGGGAAAGAATATGATTGATTCCTAAGCCGGTACACTTCCTCTTGCTCCTTTCTCTTGTGGTCTTGGCTTGATGAAGCCCTGCCCGCGTGAGAGCTCACCGAACCACCACACCGTCGTGCTGCTGGTTTGAATCCCATCTACTTCTCCTTCAAGCTTGCTGGATCAAGAAGAGGAGACGTTGCTGAGCCGTACGTGTGTAAATCTCGGAGGCACCGCTCGTTGTGGTGCTGATCGGAGTGAACCGCATCAAGGTCTACACCAAGCTGCGTTGTGATTAACGTCCAACGCTCGTGTTCTTCGAGGGTATGTTGATTACCCTCCCCGTTACTTGCATCTCCTTAGATAAGATCTTTGGGTGTTGCTTCCGCATGTGAGAGAAATTTTTGATTTTCTGTCGCGCATATCCCTACAGTGGTATCAGAGCCGTGCTTTGCGTAGTTGCTTTGTACGGATAGAACACAAGGAGTTGTGTGGCGTTTGATATTTATTGTTGCTACCCTCTCGCGTGTACTTCTTGGTTTTGTGGCATGGTAAGATGCAGCGGCCCGGACCAACTTTACAGTCTTCGGATTGAGACCGGTTCCGCACTTGACATGCAACTGGTTTGCATATGCGGCTGGCGGGTGTCTGTCGCTCTTATCATAGTGAAACCGGATTTACAATGGAGGGCTTATAGAAGTTAATAAGCAACTTGTATTATCAGCGTTGTGGTTTTTGCGTAGGTAAGAACGGTTCTTACGCAGCCCCTAGAAGCCACGTAAAATTGCAAAAATCAAGGGAGAGGCGTCTAACTTGTTTTTGCAGGGGTGGTTGTGATTTGGTATAGCCCAATTTTACAATATTTGTTGTATGAGATGCACATTGATTGTAATATTATTTTGTGACCTGCGTGTCATGAGATCGGCAGCCGGCAGGAGCCAAATGGTTGTCTTATTATTTTGTGACCTGCGTGTCAACTTAATACGCCATGTAATTGCATTACTTTATCGCTAAGGAGTTAGCAATAGTTGTGGATGCAACGTGATGGTGGAGGCAACCATGCATCTTGCTGGAGGGATGATGGAGATCATGCCGTGCGTTCTAGATGGAGATCAAGACGCAAGAAAAGGGCTATACCATATCACATTGTTTAAGCATGTGATGTTTATCCTTTATGCATCTTATTCTGCGTGTGCACGACGGTAGCATTATAAGATGATCCCTCACTCAAAATTAAGATCGTGTTCTCCCCAAGTATGCCACCGCCAAGACAGTTCTTCGTTTCTAAGCACCACGTGATGATCGGGTGTGATGGATTCTACGTTCCACACAGCGGGTGTTGCTCGAGCCTAGCATGTACAGACATGGCCTCGGCACACAGGCAGATATACTTGGGTTAGCTTAACGAGCCTAGCATGTGCAGACATGGCCTCGGAACACAAGAACCGAAAGGTTAAACACGAATCATATGGTTGATATGATCAACATGGTTGATGTTCACCATTGAAGCTACATCGGCTCACGTGATGATCGGAGTTTGGTGTGGTGGATTTGGATCGTGTTCCACTTAACAACTATGAGGGATGTTGGTTTAAGTGGGAGTTCACTTGGTAATTTGATTACGCTGAACTCTTTATCATGAACATAGTCCAAATTATGTATTTGCATCATTCATTGTAGTCAATGGCATTCGTTTTCTCAACTACCACTAGGCTTGATTGATTGAGATAGATTAAACTGTTGGATATCTGGTAATTATCTTTACGGACTAGTACCGTACTGTGAGGATTGTCCTCAAAGTATCAAGTTAAGATTTAGTCCTATTGCAAACTTTTGGTAACCCTCCTGCTCAATGTATGTCATTAGATATGATCTATGAGATATGCATATATAGATGTGATCTAAGAGCATTGATTCCAGTTTAGCGTCTTATGTCATACTTGCCTCAGTGGAACTCAAACCTCAGAAATGTTTTTGAGCACTGAGTGTCTGAGAGACAATCCAGGAGCTGAAATTGTTTCAGACACAACCAATGGTTGAATGATATATGATATCAAAAGATTGGTTTGTGTGCAAATGACCAAGGATAATTCAGTGAGTTAACATGTATACCTAGATTGTCTAGGTACATGTCAATGTTGTAGACGCTTGGCGTCCTAAACCCCAACCAGTTGGGCACTGATAGTATTCTTGTTTTCCCTCCCTCCGTGCAATAGTAGCATTCTCATGAATTGTTCATGACTGAGATGGAAAACAGTATGGGTGATTTGATCACTATGCTTAAAAGACTGTTAAGAGTGGAATCTAGAAGAACGCCAATCATTTGATGATGGTAAAACTTTCAGACACGGGGAAACCGGAAGAGGAACTACAGAAAGAATCTGGCAGTAAAATAAAAGTCTGGAAATGTCCAGCTCAGGTATAATTGTTATACATGTTATTGATGTATTGTTTGTTGGTCAAACAATGTACTTCTTGGGTATAGTGACCAATTGTTGATCACAAGGATACCAGGTCGGTTGCTCTTGTTTGCAACTCGATGCAAGAAATACAATGGCCTAAGAGACCAACAAAGGATGTTATGGTGTGTGACAAGAACAAGCAATAGTTGCTACGGTCGTCGTCATACATTCAGGATTTGGTGAAATCTTGACAAGTAACAAAATACATCTATAACACTGGCGCTAAACGTCGTAAGATTCATGATTAGAATTCCACATTTTGTGGTACTGCCGTCTAAGTCATATTGGAAAGAATCACATGAAGAGACTCCATAGTGATGGAATTTCTGGAGTCATTTGATTATGAATCATTTGACGCTTGTGAATCATTTCAAAAGGAAATGACTAAAGACGTCGTTCATAGGCAATGTTGAACAAACGGTTAACTTGTTGGAGATCATACATGTGATGTATGTGGCACAGAAGTGTAACCGTGGGCAGTAGATTCTTTTACTTCATATCCTTCTCGGATGTTTTGAATAGATATATGAGTATATGTTCAAACGATACATAAGACTGAAACTTTTGAAAAGTTCAATAATTTCAGCATGAAGTGGAAATCATTGTAACAAGAAAATAAAATCTCTATGATTGGATCACGGAGATAAGTATTTGAGTTACAAGTTTAGCGAACATCTGAAAGGTTGCGGAATTGTTCCACAACTTACGTCACCCGGAACACCATAGGTGTATGATGTGTCCGAGAGACGTGATCGAGCCTATTTTGACATGGTGAGATCGATGATGTTATTAATCTGCCATTATCTTTTGTAGTTGTGCTTTAGAGACTGTCGCTTACACACTGAAAAGAGCGCCATCTAAATCCGTTTGAACGACACCATATGAGATATGGCACGGGGATGCGATGCATATGTAAAGGAGTTTACTATTAGCTCGATCCTAAAACGGATATGTTTTGTTTCTTCGTTGGTTATGCCAAAAACGTTTTGGTATTCCTCGGCTACCGCACGTAAGGCAAAATGTTTGTCAGGAACAATGTGTGTTTTACGAGAAAGAGTTTCTTGCAAAAACATGAGTGGGAGGACAGTGCAGCTCGACGAGATTGTGAATCTTCGTCTTCAGGTCAGAGTGGCGCATCGGAAGAGGTTCCGGAGTTTCTCACTTTGACTGATACGGAAGCTTCTACATGTGATGTAGTAACTTCAGTCGAGCCAGCAGCTGAACCATGAAGATGTAGTAGGACTCACCCGAAACCAGAATGGTTATCGGATGGAATATTATTGTTAGACAATGATAAGCCTGCTACCTACACATAAGCAATGATGGGCCCTGACTCCGCTAAATGGCTAGGCGCCATGAGATCCGAGATAGACTCCATTTACGAAAATCAAGTTTGGAACTTGGTAGTCCCTACGGAAGGCGTAATGCCTACGAACGTATATGGATCTATAACAGATATGGATGTTTACATCCATGAAGCTTGACTTATGAAAGGTGTTTCTGTCAAGTTCAAAGAGTTGACTACGATGAGATTTGTCTCCCGTAGCAAGCTTGAAAGTCTGTTCGGATAAATCTAGCAATTGCTACATATATGATATGGCAAATGGACTTCAAAACAGCGTTCCTAATGGAAGCTAACCGAGGACATGCATTTGATGCAATCTGAGGGTTTGTCGTTGCATATAATGCTAGAAAGGTATGCTCACTTCAGAGTTCATTTTATGGAACTGAAGCAAGCATGACGGAGTTGGAATATTTGCCTAGATGAAGTGTTAAAATGTTTTGACTTCATCGTGGACGGCAAAGATGCTTGAGAATTCAAGAAAGTAAGTGGGAGCGCCGAGAAATATTTCTAAAACTTTATGTGGAGACATATTGTTGATTTGAAATAATGTATATTTTCTTAATACAGCTAAATCTTCATTGAAAATAGTTTTCTATGAATGATTAAAGCAAAGATGCCTACATATTGGATATAAAGATCTATGGAGATAGATTCCGATACCTAATATGGCTAAGCCAGAGTACATGGACATAGTACTGAAGTAGTTCGGTATGAAAAGGCAAGAAGTGTTCTTACCATGTTCATATGGTTGAAGTTGAGCAAGACTCAGTGTCTTCGACACATGATGAGCAAGAATGCATGATTGATTGGATCAATCATTCATACCATAACATGTACACAACCAGATGTGTCCTATGCCATAAGTGTTATGAGCAGATACCAGAGTGATCATGGATGATGATCACTGGACAACAGTGAAAAACTTCCTTAAGTACTTGAGAAGGACTAAGGAGTTGTTTCTCGTTCTATGGAGGTCATGATGAGCTCGTTGTAAGGGGTTACACCGATGCTAGACTCATGACTAATCCTGACGATTATCGATCTCAATCAAACTTGCTGGTTATTCGGAGACGCAGTAAGCTGGAAGGAGTTCCATGCTGGATTTGGAAGTGTTCCAAAGTTTAACACTGTGACGAATTCTACAATGATAGCTGAGTATATCGCCGCTTTGGAAGCAGCGAAGGAGGGTGTTGAATCAAAAGTTCGTAACTGAACTTGGTGTAGCTCCGACGAAGGTAAAGCTATGGAGCTCCATTGTGAGACAATGTTTGGCTCCATAATTAATGCCGAGGAGTTAAGGTTCCACCAGAGATTCGAACATATACAAAGCTGATTCCACATCATTATGAATGAGTGGAGCGTGAAGACGCAAAGATATGCAAAATACAAACGGACCTGAGGTGTCAGACCCGTTGACTAAAACTTCTTCCACTAGCCAAACATGATCAACACCATAAGCCCATGGGTGTTAGATCCTTACAATGTTAACTAGATTATTGACTCTAGTGCAAGTGGGAGATTGTTGGAAATATGCCCTAGAGGCAATAATAAAGAGTTATTATCATATTTCCATGTTCATGGTAATGTTTATTCTCCATGCTATAATTGTATTAACCGGAAACCTAATACATGTGTGGTTATGTAAACAACACAGAGTCCCTAGTAAGCCTCTACTAGACTAGCTCGTTGATTAATGATGGTTATGGTTTCCTAACCATGGACATGAGTTGTCAATTAATAACGAGGTCATGTCATTGGAGAATGACGTGATGGACAGACCCAACCAAGCATAGCAATATTGATCGGATCAATAAGTATATATTGCCATGTCTTGTATTGTCAAGTATCCTGTTTCTTTGACCATGAGATTATGTCTATCCCGGGTACTGAGGAATACGTCTTGGGGACTTCAAACGTCACTTCGTAACTGGGTGACTATAAAGGTGTCTTACAGGTATCTCCGAAAGTACTTGTTGATTTGCATGTATCAAGACTGGGATTTGTCCCTCCGTGTGACGGAGAGATATACTCTGGGCCCACTCGGTAATGCACATTCGGTATCGCTTGCAAGCACGTGACTAAAGAGTTAGCCACATGGAATGTTGTATTATGGAACGAGTAAAGAGTACTTACTAGTAACGAGATTGAGCTAGGTATGGTGATACCGCCGATCAGATCTCGGGTAAGTAAAATATCGTGAGACAAAGGAAATGGAATACGTTGACATTGTGGTTCACACCGATAACGATCTTCGTTGAACTTGTGGGAGTCATTATGGGCATCCAGGTCCCGCTAATGGTTATTGATCGTAGAGGAGTCTCGATCATGTCCACTTGTTCTCGAACCCGTAGGGTCACACACTTAAAGTTCGGTAACGCTAGAGTAGCTTTGGGATAATTATAATGGTGAGACCGAAGGTTGTTCGGAGTCCCGGATAGGATCCGGGATATCACAAGGAGCTCCGGAAGAGTCCGGAGATAAAGTTTCATATATAGGAATGTGGTTTTTGGGTTCCGGAAAGGTTCAGGAATTAACCGATATTGTATCGGGGTTTTTCCTGAAATGTTCCGGTGGGTCCCATGGTGGGGCCCACTATCCCGAACGTCCCACTTAGGATATTTGGCAGCCAAGTTCCTTCCTTGAGAAGTCTTGGCAGCTAGGTTCCTTCCTGGGGAAGCCTTGGAGGCTGGTTCCTTCCTGGGGAAGATTTGGAGGCTGGTTTCTTCCTAGGGAAGATTGGAGGCTGGTTCTTCCTAGGGAAGATAGCCTCACACCCCTCCCCACATCCTATATAAGGAGGGTACCATTTGGGGAAAGAATTATTTTGATTCCTAAGCCGGTACACTTCCTCTTACTCCTTTCTCTTGTGGTCTTGGCTTGATGAAGCCCTGCCCGCGTGAGAGCTCACCGAACCACCACACCGTCGTGCTGCTGGTTTGAATCCCATCTACTTCTCCTTCAAGCTTGCTGGATCAAGAAGAGGAGACGTTGCTGAGCCGTACGTGTGTAAATCTCGGAGGCACCGCTCGTTGTGGTGCTGATCGGAGTGAACCGCATCAAGGTCTACACCAAGCTGCGTTGTGATTAACGTCCAACGCTCGTGTTCTTCGAGGGTATGTTGATTACCCTCCCCGTTACTTGCATCTCCTTAGATAAGATCTTTGGGTGTTGCTTCCGCATGTGAGAGAAATTTTTTGATTTTCTGTCGCGCATATCCCTACACATCCGCCCCTGCCGCGTGCATTGGCAATACACGCCGCACCAGCTCCTCTTTGGTGCGCCACCCTCCTACGATGATCTACGCATCTTCGGCTGCCGCTGCTACCCTAACACAGCCGCCACCGCCGCGCACACGCTCGCGCCGCGCTCTCTCCCTTGTGTGTTTCTCGGCTACCCCGCCAACACCAAGGGCTACCGCTGCTACGACCCGGTCTCGCATCGTGTCTTCACCTCACGGCACGTTTACTTTGACGAGTTGGTGTTTCCGTTTCAGCAGATACCTTCGGCGACTCCATCGACGACTACCCCGGCGCCCGCTGGCCCTCCTGCGCCCGGCCCTCCGCGCCGACGAGTGACCGCGGCGGCCCCTTCCGTGCCCGCCCCGCCTGGTCCCTCGGCGCCCGCGCCCGCGTCGCCCCCTGGCTCGCCGGCTGTCGCGACTCCGCCCTCGCCCGAGCCCGCGCCGTCGCCAGCGCCCGCGCCGTCGTCACCGCCCGCGACGCCGCCATCTGCGTCGTCCCCGACCAGCGCGGCGTCCTCCTCGCCGGCTACGTCATCGCCCGCCTCGTCGTCCTCTCCCGCCGCTGCTCCAGCCGCGGCCGCTGCTGCTCCTACGGGTGTGCTCACCTACGCGCGTGCGGGCGTGCGTCGGCCGTCCACTCGCTACCCCGCCGACCAGTACGTCTGCACGGCGTCTACGTCCGAGCTATCGCCGGTGCCCACGTCTGCCAGGGCCGCCTTGCGCGACCCGCAGTGGCACGCCGCCATGCAGGAGGAGTACGACGCGCTGCAGCGCAATCGGACCTGGGAGCTGGTCCCCCGTCCTCCTCGCGCCAACGTCATCACCGGCAAGTGGGTCTTCAAGCGCAAGCTCGGCCCGGATGGCAAGCTGGAGCGCTATAAAGCGCGTTGGGTGGTGAGCGGATTTCGCCAACGCGCCGGCGTCGACTTCACGGATACGTTCGCCCCGGTTGTCAAGCCGGGCACGATCCGCACTGTTCTGCACCTCGCCGCCTCTCGCGCGTGGCCGGTGCACCAGATGGACGTCTCCAACGCCTTCCTCCACGGTCATCTCTCCGAGCAGGTGTACTGCCAGCAGCCCATCGGCTTCGTCGACACCGAGCATCCGGATCACGTGTGCTTGCTCTCTCGGTCCTTGTATGGACTGAAGCAGGCGCCCCGCGCCTGGTACCAGCGCATCGCCGCGTTCCTCCACCAGCTCGGCTTCCGCTCCACGCGTTCTGATGCGTCGCTCTTTGTCTATCGACAAGGCGCCGACACCGCCTACCTGCTGCTATATGTCGACGACATCATCCTGACGGCATGCACTGATGGTCTCCTTCGACAGCTCACCGACCGTCTTCGTGCTGAGTTCGCCTTGAAGGACCTCGGCCCGCTCCACTACTTCCTCGGCATCGAGGTTGTCCGGCGCGCGGACGGGTTCTTTCTTCATCAGCGGAAGTATGCCCATGAGCTTCTCGAGCGCGCAGGGATGCTTAACTGCCACCCCGCGCCCACTCCTGTCGACACGAAGGCCAAGCTCTCGGCCAGCGATGGGTCGCTGGCCTCCGACGCGCCGTTCTACCGCTCCATCGTCGGTGCCCTGCAGTACTTGACGCTGACACGTCCGGAGCTGCAGTATGCCGTGCAGCAGGTGTGCTTGCATATGCATGCTCCCCGGGACGCTCACTGGTCAGCGGTGAAGCGGATACTCCGCTATATCCGCGGCACCATGGACTTCGGCCTCTCGCTGCACGCCTCGCCCTCGACCGACATCGTCGCCTACTCGCATGCGGACTGGGCTGGCTGCCCCGACACGCGGCGCTCCACCTCGGGTTACTGCGTCTACCTCGGCTCGTCGCTTGTCTCTTGGTCCTCCAAGAGGCAGCCCAGCGTGTCTCGCTCCAGCGCCGAGGCCGAGTACCGCGCCGTGGCTAACGCCGTGGCTGAGTGCACGTGGCTTCGTCAGCTTCTCTCCGAGCTCTCTTGTCCTGTCGACAAGGCCACGGTGGTATTTTGTGATAACGTTTCGGCTGTCTACCTCTCCGCCAACCCCGTTCATCATCGGCGCACCAAGCACATTGAGCTGGATATCCACTTTGTCCTTGAGCAGGTTGCCCTCGGTCACGTTCGAGTTCTTCACGTGCCGACTTCTCAGCAATTTGCAGACATCATGACGAAGGGATTGCCGTCGACGACTTTTCCTGAGTTTCGCTCCAGTCTATGTGTCGGTACCAACCCTTCGACTGCGGGGGGTGTTGAGATATGTATTGTGTAGATATAGGTCCCGTGTATTTCAGGGTTGCACCTGTATTTGTGTCTATATATACATGAGCAGCCGGCCCTATTGGGCTCGTGCATTGTCCCATACCTTTCCACACACAGCACGTGAAAGCGGAGCCTGGGCCGACCGGAGTTCCCAGACCCTATCCCTGGAGTTCGTGGCCGAGCCGTAGCTAGGCACGCGGCGGCGAGCTGGTCAAGGAAGGTGTCGGCTCTCCTACCCGCCTCTTCTCCACGCGCCTCCGCAGGTGAGGCTGACGATTGACGACGAAGGGCCCAGGATGCTCCCCGCGCGCGGCAGCCCATGAGGGAGCCTCTTCAGTCCCCGGCGGAAGGAGGCGCGGCCACAGGCGAGGGAACCCCTTCCGGTCCAGTGGAAGGAGATCGGCGGAACGACGCGTAGCGTCAGGAGACGGAAGGGAGGTGGCGAATTCCGGCAAGGGAAGAGCGGCGGCGGCCGGCGAGGTAAGGCAGGCTGCGGCGGAGGAGGATTCCAGCGGGCGTCCGACGATGAGATGTCACGATTTGGGGATTTTTGCCTGCACGATGCGGTGCTCGACGACAAGAACATGCAATTTAGTCAACGTCGCTTGGACTGGATCGATTGGCTCCTTTCGGCTGGTTGGGCTAGCACGTACGAGTGATACAGCCCACAACTGCTGCCGGCCATGGGCAAAGCATAGGAAAAGGATTGGGATCATCCGGGGAATCACGCGATTCCATCCTCCGCCTTGACGGTGCGACACGCGTCCCCCTCTCGTGGCAAAAAAGGGACGAGACGTGCAGGGGCCCACCACGTTCTCAGTCCGCCTTATCCCTTCCTTTCCTCTGCCTCTTCCGTTCTCATCTTCTCCACCGAAACAGCACATCGCTTGGAGCCATGGCTGCCCACCTGCATGCCCCCGCCTCCCATTCTCTGCAGCTGCCTCCCTCCCCCCCCCGCCCAGATCTCCCCCACCATGGCCGCCGCTGCCTCCCTCCTCGCCCCCCGCCCAGATCTCCCCCACCATGGCCGCCACTGCCTCCTTCCCCACCCCCACGCATGCTTCTACCCCACCATGACCGCCGCTACATCGTCCTCTAGATTCGCCGCCGCACTCAGGCGAGGTTACGCCGCTGCCCGAAGGTCCCTTGCCTCTCACCACCATCATCCTCTCCGCATCCGCCGCCCCCGAAGGTCCCTTGCCTCTCACGGACGGGTCCTCACGGAGCTCCGCGGCCCCGTGGCTCCCGTAGGCCGACGGCGGTGCTGTGGGAGCAAAAATTCGATGATTTTTGTGTTCTTCTTCCCTTCCTGTGGTGCAAATTTCTCGAAACTTTGCAGCAAAATTCTTCATCTTTTTATGCAAATTCACGGAGCAATTGCAGCAAGTTGTTCTTTGATATATTTTTTTTTTCTTACTGTGGTGCAAATGTTTTGATGTAATGTAGCAATGTTTTTTCAGTTTTGTTGCAAATCCGTAGATCTGTTGTAGCATTTATAAGATGCATTTTTGTGTTTATCTTCCCTTTCCTGTGGTGCAAATTTCTCGAAACTTTGCAGCAAAATTCTTCATCTTTTTATGCAAATTCACGGAGCAATTGCAGCAAGTTGTTCTTTGATATATTTTTTTTCTTACTGTGGTGCAAATGTTTTGATGTAATGTAGCAATGTTTTTTCAGTTTTGTTGCAAATCCGTAGATCTGTTGTAGCATTTATAAGATGCATTTTTGTGTTTATCTTCCCTTTCCTGTGGTGCAAATTTCTCGAAACTTTGCAGCAAAATTCTTCATCTTTTTATGCAATTGCAGCAAGTTGTTCTTTGATATACTCCCTCCATCCCAAAATAAGTGTCTCAAAGTTGTCCAAAAGTGAATGTATCTATACTTGTTTCATGTCTAGATACATCTACTTTTTGACAAATCTAAGACAGTTATTTTGGGACGGAGGGAGTATATTTTTTTCTTACTGTGGTGCAAATGTTTTGATGTAATGTAGCAATGTTTTTTCAGTTTTGTTGCAAATCCGTAGATCTGTTGTAGCATTTATAAGATGCATTTTATCTTTGAAGAGGTGCAAATCCTCAGATTTTTTGTAGCAAATTTCTTCTCCTTTTGATGTTGGTCTACCTATTACCAGGACAAGGTGCCGCATGCTGAAGACACGTGTGGGTCTTTCTGGTGGAGGGATATAATGAAGTTGAAAGATGACTTCAGGAATGTCGCAGTGATAAAACCTGGCAATGGATCCTCCTTTTTATTCTGGAAAGATAAGTGGTTGTTTGACGGATCCTCTGTACCGCTATCGGACAGGTTTCCTAGATTGTTCTCCTTTGTTCTGGACCCTCTAAAGTCGGCAGCTGATGTATATGAACAGGAGGATTTTACTGCCTTGTTTCACCTGCCTTTATCAGCGCAAGCTTTTGAAGAAATGCAGCAGGTTACTGCAGCCATGCATATCCAGCCTTTGTCAATGGATCGAGATTGCTGGACATATGTGTGGGGGTCGACTTATACTTCAAGTGCATACTACAAATTTCTTCATGCTGATATTCAGGTTCTCGGATTATCCAAATGGATTTGGAAATCCAGCTGCATGTTGAGAACCAAGTTTTTCGCCTGGCTTCTTCTTAATGATCGGCTTAACACTCGTGATCTTTTGCAACGAAGACATTGGCATGTCACTGATGAGTTCCACTGTGTCCTATGCCCTACTAGGCTGCATGAGGACAGGATGCATCTGTTTTTTCAATGCAACTTCAGTCAGAGAGTTTGGAATTATCTGCAAATTGACTGGTCTCTAAGTGATGACTTGCAAACAGCTGCGAATAGAGCTAGAGCGGATTTTGCCAAGCCTTTTTTCATGGAAGTAGTTATACTAGCATGCTGGAACATTTGGAAACAACCGAATGGACTCATCTTTGAGAACGAGAGACCAACTTTTTATGGTTGGAAGAGGGGTTTTGTACATGATATCTCTATGCTTGAGCATAGGATAAAGAGGAAACACATTGCAGCCCTTAAGGCCTGGATAGGCAGCTTAGTGTAAGTATATACTTTTTGGTTGCGTTGTAAATATTTGTAATTTTTGTGCAGTGAGGTAATAAATTGCTGTGGGGCTTTTGCCTCACAGTTTTATGTTAAAAAAAAATCCGCAAATCATTTGTAGCAATTTTTCTGTTTTGATACTTTTTTTACTTGATTTTTGGTGCAAATGTTTGAAGTTTTGTAGCATTTTTATCATTTTTTTATGTAAATTCGTAGAGCGTTTGTAGCATTTGTCGTTGTGCTGCCGAGTAGCAATTTTTTTTTCTGCTGCCGAGTAGCAATCTTCTCCGGCGACGGTGGGATTTTTGTTTTTTGCCCGTGTGCGTGCTGTTTTCGTGTGCGTGGCCGCGTGGGTGGCCCGTGCGTGCTGGTTGCATGTGCGTTGCCCATGTGCGTGCTGGTTGCATGTGCAGTGGCCCCGTGCGTGCTGGTTTTGCATGTGCGCGCGTGGCCCCATGGACACGTGTCGATCACAGGAGGCGGAGGATGGGAGGCCTCCGATCCCCCGGGGGACGCCTAGTCGCTTCCCAAAGCATAGTGAAAAATTGATAGAAATCTATGCGCTGATGTATGTATGAATACATGATTCCAAAAAAATAAATACGAATACATAGTTCTCAAAATAAATAAAAAAGGATTTACAAATAAATTCCGTTTCTCCAAAAGGAAAAAAAGACAGGAACGGTTACGGCTCAACTATTATATATGTTGTTACATTAAAAAAATATCAGTCGCGGTCTCCATGACGTCATCCCGCGTTTGGTCGTTGCTGGAATTTGTCCCCGGTAGAGTGGAAAAGTGGTTCGGCGAGGATGGAGGGAGAGGGAGGATTGGCGACACACGGAGCTATGGAGCGCAAAGAGAACACCCACATATTAACCTGAGCTTGCTCCCCATCTAAGAGTCCCAGGAGCAAAACGATTTTAAGCGGCGACGAGGACGAGTCACAAGGAGAAACAGTGGAGGGGATGGGGTGGACGGAGGAGATAGATTTGTTTGTCTTCAGCCCACTTATGTGTATTCGTCCCGTCAAGGAAAAAATGGCCTCCAGTAGTGACATTCTCTACGACCTAAAAACTATTTTAAAAGAATCAACCTGCTGCAAGAGAGACGAATTTATTAGGCGTAGGTCTAAATGTTTTCGGCCGTAGCAATGCACGGGCGTATGAGCAAAGTAGGTATCAATCCACCAAACACATGATCTTAAGATAATTATCCCTCCACCAAACAAACTAACAATAACCCTGAAGATGTCATGAGCTGGTGCAGGGGACGGTGACACACCCTTGTCGGATATGGAGACCATTCAACCACAAGCACATGCCTCCACGGCGCCGCCGCCGCGTGGCACTGACTCCACTGCCCACTCCGGTGAGCCGGAGAAAATTTCTAGACGAGAACCACCAATGGATTCATGGAGGCATGAATGGATGGATTCAGAAGTACTATGTACCTGGACGTCCTGCGCGTTGACGTCGAGGTGCTCGACGACGAGGAACCTGAACCTGGAGGAATCGAGGTTGGTCC
Organism: Poa pratensis; assembly: GCA_947311845.1. Lineage (NCBI taxonomy): Eukaryota > Viridiplantae > Streptophyta > Magnoliopsida > Poales > Poaceae > Poa > Poa pratensis. Next base: position 3,778,276 of record CAMZMU010000033.1, on the reverse strand, counting down.
CGGACCCAATCACGCGGCTCGACGGGAACCGGAGAGCTTCCAGGCGACGTAAGTGAGCACGTCGACGGGGTTCGACACGACGAGCAGCAGCGCCTCGGGGGAGTGATCGGCGACAGGCGGCACGTTCTTGCGGTACAGGGCCACTTTCCTCTGCACCAAATTCAGCCTGGTCTCCCCCGGGATATGGCGCGCGCCGGCAGTAATGACGACGAGGTCGGAGTTCTTGGTGACGGCGGGGTCGGTCCCGGCGACGATGCGGACGCGCGGGAGGAAGGCGGCGGCATGCTGCAGGTCGAGCGCCTCGCCGCGGAGCTTGTTGGGGAGCGCGCCGACGAGCGCGATCTCTTCGGCGAGGTTCTAGGTGAGGATGGTCTGCGCGATGGCCATGCCGACGTTGCCGGCGCCGATGACGGAGACCTTGGTGAGGAGGCGGTGCGGGACAGCGAGGGAGGACGGGGTGAGCGGGCAGTCGCCGGCTACCAGACGGAAGAAGCCCCGCGAGGCGCCGCCGGCGTCGAAGCCCGGCTCCGAGAGGGATGACGTCTTGTGCATCTTCGGTGGTTGGGATGGAATGCTGCAGCGCTGCCTCACGTCCTTTGTCACGGCGTGGATCCCACCGATGCGAGTAGCTGCTTGCATGCCGATTCTAGTATGAGTACGGGATAGCTGTGGTCCTCTCTCCTGCTAGCTTCGTGTACTAGGAGCAACTCCAAACTGCTAGCTCCAAACAATTCTTTTGGAATGCTGCTAGTTAATTGGTTGCTTGAGATTAAAGTATTGCTCTATCTAATCAGGTCAATGATCTATACTTAGAGCACGTCACAAAATAAACGTCGGTTGTAACGTTTGTGCGCCGTCGGAAGAAATGTCACGTGCCTCGGTAGTATCGTCGGCTCGTCGGTAGTAATGCCATGAGCCGGCGATGGCTCGTCGTTAGCGATACCGCGATCTGTCGGTACCATCCACTTGTAGCATTGCAGGATATCGTCGGTAGCATCGTCGGCTCTTTAGTAACAACGACGAGCGCTATCGGTAGCATCGTCACGTACTGTCGGTAGCAACGTCGCTCGTCAGTAGCAATGTCGCGAGTTGTCGGTAGCATCCGCTTGTAGTATTGCGGGATACCGTCGGTAGCATCGTCAGCTCCTTAGTAGCAACGACGCGCGCCATTGGTAGCATCGTCACGTACCATCGGTAGCAACATCGCTCGTCAGTAGCAATGCCGCGAGCTGTCGGTAGCATCTGCTCGTAGCATTGCGGGATACCGCCGGTAGCATCGTCGGCTCTTCAGTAGCAACGGCGCGCCATCGGCTGCAACATCGCATACTGTCAATAGCAATGCCATGCGCCGTCGGTAGCAACGCCAAGAGTCGTCGGTTGCATTGCCACCATGGATTGAAAACCCTAAATCAGTGCTACAATCTTTATGTGGATTTGCAACGAAAAAGAATTTTGCAACAAATTTTGAATGACTTTGCACCTCTTGAAGTAGCAACATATAAACAAAAAAAAATGCTACGATTGCTCTATGGATTTGCATCATAAGGGAAAGTTTTTGCTACAAAGCTTTTAAGCATTTGCACCAAGTCAAAACATTTGCAAAACGGTTCGTTTGTAATAAGAATTTTATACTATTGTAATAAATTTTCAATTCCTCCCAAATCCCACAAAATTGCTTCTACGGATTAAAAAAAAAGGTTTCATACGTAGCATTTCTTTTGGTATTGTAGCATCATTTCATAAACTTTTTTCGTCATGCGTAAAAAGCACACAAAACATCTGCAGCATGTAACGTCCCAAAATTTGGAAGCTAGAAAAACTTAGTCATAAAAGACCCAAAATTTGGAACCAACAAAAACTTTTTGAAATGTCTTGTTTATGGGTGTGTTTTTCTTCTGTTTGCTCTGTTTGACGTGTTGTGGTTTGTTGTTGGTGTTGATGACATCTCTAATTATCAAACTTCGAACTCAACCTAGTATAAAATTTCCTCTTAATCTTTGTTGTGACCAAAGGAATATTCCATATATCCCCTCCCATCTTATTTTGAACAAACTCTATTTTTTTGATTTTAGCAACTACCCAAAGACCTATTATTTTGAGAAAACAAAATTATTTCCAAAAGTTATATGTTGGTAAAACTATAAAGGACCATATCATGAGTCCTAATATATTTTGAGTTTAATATTTTGCAAAGTTTTTGCAACTCTTATTTCAAAACTCTTAATTTAATATTTCTTTGGAAAACTATTACTAAGAAGTGGTTTCACCCTCTCTCTCCAAAATCTTGTCATGATCATGTGGGTAACCACCTCACAAATATATATTGGTTTATCTTAAAAGTTTGGTTATTTATCCAATTGTCTGTGTGTTTGATCTATTTGACATGTGCTTAATTTGTTTGCCTTGAGGGTGTATTTCTCTGAGTGTCATGTGGTTTTGTTTGCATCAAGTTGATGAGTATTGATAGAATTGGATTCTTAAATAATTGTTTGATGTTCTTGCATGCTTGGAACTTGTTTCTCTCTTCTTAAGATGTTTGGTTAAAACTATTTTCAAACAAGTAATTTATATAATGATGAAAAGCTATCTTATCTCCTGTTAACTTTTAGCATTTCTAGAGCCTTACCATTTGTGTTTCTTTTGATCATTTTGGAAATGCAAAACTTCTATCAGCACCTACATCACCTCTACTTCCCTTCGATAACCTTCTTTAAAAATTTCAAAAATGTTTGATCTTTAATCCATGCTTGTTTTGAGTGCTACTCTAAACAGTGACATTCTGCTTCAGTATTTTATACTGTTTTAGCACCTTTGTTTATTTGTTTTCTCCTCGTCCTTGAGCCTGTGCACTACCCTCCCATCCATCCTTGGCATTAGGTCTCTCACCTCAAATATTTGTTTGAGCGTTTTAAATTATAAACATCATCATTTCGTGTTGGTCTTTGTGCCTAAGCAGTACTGTTTTCTTCCAAAACCTGTTATTATTCAAACTCCATCAAAACTTGTTTAAACACTTGGTTATCTCTCTCCAACCCCTCCTATCAACCCTCACCCTTCTAGCATGTTTGTTGACAGAATTCTAGCAGTGCTTAACACCGTAAACTCGAGAGAGGAAGATGCCACACATGTGGTCGTGGCATTAAAGCCGTGTATGGACATGAACCTCTACCATCTCACCTCTTCTCACTCCCTCCCTGTCTTTGGCGACCCTTGGACCCACACCATCCCTCAGGACATTTTTCCCTCGACCCTGGCCAACCCTAGCCCTGCCTCTCCCATTTCTTATTCTTTCGGGCATTTAATCAAACACCTGCTGTGCAGGACACGGCTGAGCACCACCCGACCCTCCAACCAGCGCCCTCGACCACCTCGGGAGCTCACACCACGCCAGAGACTCGTCCCTAACTCCATCATGTGCATGGCGCAGCCTCGGTCCCTCTCTTGGCCGTTTATGTCCGTCCTAAGCGCCGTCCTCGATGCCCAACGCACGGTGGCCACGTCATCGCGTTCCGAACAACCCGTGCCCATACCTAGCTCTAAACCTTGCCCGTGCACTCGCCCAACCCTCCAGAGACGCTTCAGACACCGACTCTCTTGCCCTATCGCTGCCCATCTCCCTATCTTTCTCAGCCCGTGCACCCCGTGCACGGTGGACCGGCCACCTCTCTGTTTTAAGCCCACAACCTCTCTCCCGTGCCCTAGCCTTGTAATTTTCACTCCCCGTGCCCACTCCGCAACTCCTAGCAGAAGAGACGAGCTCTCCCTGCTCTAGCTCGGTGGAGCTAGGGTTTCCTCCACCTCGGGCTGCCGCTTTGGAGCTTTGTTCCCCGACGAATCCGACTACTCCTTGGCTCCATTTCTGCACTACCTTGTTCCTCTGCTCTAGCACTACCCCTGAGACATTCTAGTTTGGATTGTAGGAACCCCGGAGCTGCTGTCACCATCTCGTGCCCGTCACGGACGTCCACGACGTCGCCGCTGTTCGGGAGCTCTCCATCAACTTCTACAGCGACCAATGACCTTCCTGAGCCTCCGCACCCCTCCTACACCCTCTCCATCATCTCCAGCAAACCCCCGTGGTGAGCAACGAGTAGCATAATCGATTTCTTGCTGTTTTCCATGTTCTGCACGTCCTGAGGTAGAAGAAGAGCAGCAGCCGTCGATCTGTAGATCAACGGTTCAGATTGGAGATTTCTGGATCTGTTTCTGGCCATTAGATCTAGATCTGAGGGTGACTTACCCCTTCACCGAGCTGGACCTCATCCTGGGCCGGCCCAGCACTGTGCTGCCCTGTATCCCTTCAGATCTGGCCCGTCTAGCATTTTTTTAGTCAAATCTTTTCCTGTTTTATAAATCCTGTTAGAAGTACTCTAGGTTTTAATTCACCATTTCATCCCAGAGCATGATAATGAGTTGATTCAAATTTTTCTGGATACATATGCGTTTTCTTAACCATGTGGAACTAGCCGTTTCCAAAAATATGTAGTTATGTGTGTGCTAGGTTTAATCTTGTAAAAAGTATCTTTTCCACCATTTATTTAATTACTTGAGTTCTGTAACTCCAAATCTTTCAAACTAAAATTACCTGAATATCCTAAGTTAATACCCACCTAGATCTATAACCATTGCATGCAGGAGATGTTTAAAAATAAAGTTCTATTAGGTTTAATTTTGACACCAATAGCTATTTGATGATTTTTAATTCTTTAATGGCAGTAGCTTTTGATGTAAATCCAATTTTTGTGGCTTCATATGTTTACTAGATGTACTGTGGTAGAAGGGTTTGATTTTAGGAGCTTTATTATGAGCATGGTAATTAATCTCCCAAAACAGGACATATGCAACTGGGGTTTTGTATCAAAATTATTTCCCTGTTTTACTTAAATTTTTATGTGTCCATGTGTTTAATAAATCATGAGTCCAGAACCTTAAGTTAACCTTTAATAACCTGTTTGAACTTACTAAAAGTATTGTGGTGCAAGTCACTTTGGAATTCAACATAATTCATCTTGTTCCCTAGGGGTTACACTAATTTTTATTTGTGTGTTATGCATGTGAATGTTGTTCGGTGTTTAGTACTATCCAGTAGTTGGTTGTGCTTGGTAATATTTGCTGTATGGTTTAGTTACTTTAGATTGTTGTCAACACTTGGTTAGTGTGTGATTGTTTGGTTTAATTGTTGAAGTGGTCTTACTTGTAGTGTCTTATTAAATAAGCCTAGTGCACCTTTTTAGCTCTTAGTCATAAACTTGTGTGGACAGTGGTGTTACCATTGTTGGTTGATTAGTTACTTGATAGTAGGTGTTTCTTGAGCTAGTAACATGTTTGCATGTGAGTGTGCTAAATGCTAGTGATAATGCTTGCATATTAAGATACTTTTGTCTGAAGTATTTTCTGAACTATTAAGATACTTTTGTCTGAAGTATTTCCTGAACTAATATAGCAGCCCCTGTTAAATGATCTAATAACCCTAAGAGATGTTTTAGTTTAGTGTTTAGTTAAAACTACCTATTTAACAATTAGGGTTGTTATGTATATTTTCTAAGGTATGTTTGTTGTTTGTCTGAGCCTTATGGACTGGTTGCTTGTTGTTGTTTAACTAAGTGAATTGCTTGCTTTGGATTGTTAGCTTAGTGTCTTGTGCAACGCTTGCTGTTTGTTATGTCCTTGTGGCAATGTCTTGTATTTTGAGTATTGTTCCTTTTCCTGTTTACGACGTTAGATACGACCGGAAAGGAACTAGAAGTGAGGAGTGAACCTGAGGAACATCAAGATCAAGACCAAGGACATATTGCTGAGCCAGGCAAGCCACCTCACCACCTTGATGAAATCCTATTTATTTTACAAAGCATGTTTTGTTTTCAAAATAAAATAATGCATGTTTTATTTCTTCTGTGGCATTTTGCCACCCAAAAACTATTTTTACAAAATATTGTTTGGCCAAAGATATCTACTAGTATATACTAGGTTTTATAAAAATAAACCTTTACTTGAGAAGCCTTCTACTGAAGGCGCTATCAAGAAAATTATATTTTCTAGTAGTATATCTTTATACTCTTATCTCAAAACTATAGGATGGGAGCCTAGCTTGATAAAAATGTTTTCGGAGAAAACCCGAGTTGCTGGGAGCAATCGGCGAGAAAGAAATGTTTTATGAAAACCCGAGATGCTGGGAGCATTCGGAGATGTTTTATGAAAACCCGAGATGCTGGGAGCATTCGGAGATGTTTGCGAAAACCCGACCTGCTGGGAGCAGTCAGAGATGGAGGTTTAATTTCGAAGTCCCTGCTGCCGCCCGAACAATTAACCCGTGCAACCACGTTACCTGACATGGGTAGGGCTTAGCCGGAAACTTGTTCATTTTAGTATGGAGTACCCAATTGGCTGTAGGGGGTGGCTGTGGCCCCTAAACCGACGGGAAGTGTCGCCAGGCATGGGGACATTCTAAGTGAGGGAAATGCGAGTACTTCCGGGTGCAACAGTGGGTCTCCTGTCATGGCGCTGTGCAACCTGGAGAGACCGGATCGATACGATGGCCAGCTCACAGGGTGCCGGGGAGGGCAAGCCCACTGAAGGGGATGCTCTATACTAGGGTGGACATAGTGAAAAGCTTTGATCTGGTTATCCGAACCCCGCATACTTTGGTATGGCGGACCGTGGCAGACACGGCGGAATGACCGTTTGATGTGGGTAAAGTGCACCACCTCTGCAGAGTGTAAAACTATTCGAATAGCCGAGTCCTCGGTCATGGACGGTTGGAAAGGCCACACTGGGCGCCTGGGGAAAGAAGTTGTTCTTAAAGGAAAGTGCTTTGGTTGGATCAAGGAGGTACCTGGGAGGTACGGTGTTGGGAGATGATGGTTGGTCTCGGGGAAACAATCAGTCTGATCTCAAGGAAGGAAAAAGGGGTACCCCCATCCTAGTGTTTTTAAAGAAAAGCTTTGTTTGAAAAAAAGGAGTTTTCTAAACTTAGATATGGTACATGCTATATCTATGAGAAGAGAATTCTATCTCTAAATGTTTCTTCAACAAATATATAGAGATGTCGTATCTCTACATCCAAAAACATTGTTTGTGAAAACTAAGCCCTATAGTCGTATATAGCAGCTATCCCAGATATCGAAAACGTTTTTATTGCATTACCATGAAAAACATGAGCCCTAGAGGTGGTTTGCGAGTACGTAAATGTACTCATATGGCTGTGTCCCTGGATATTCAAACGTCCAGATTTCAACGAGGATATGTACGACGAGGAGGAGGAGTACGCCGACGACTACGCCAACTGAGTGTCACCGGTCAACTGCTCTGTGGAAATGCGTCTGGTTGTGACGAGGGCCGACGTTAGCCGCAAGCTTCCGCTGTGTCATAGTTAATTTCGTCTTGTGTGACGATGAATGCAGACTTGGTCAAGTGACCACTATTTATTTGTGTAAGACTTATATGTACGTTTGAATGATGTAACTTTGTATACCATGTTGATTATGTGATCGCGATGCACTGATCATTGGGATCGTGATCTGTTTACATAACGTGGGCACCTCGGACTGGTAGTCTGAGGGGTCCTCACAAAGCATTTCTGAAACATTTATGTAGCAAAAAAGAAAAGAGTACGTAACAACACCGCATGCTGGTAGCATCGTCGCCTCGTTGGTAGCAATGTCATGCGCCATCGGTAGCAACACCGGGCACATTGTTAGCAAAACTACAAATCCGTTGTAGCAAAAATAAATTATGCTGTTGTAGCAAAAACGACTTCGCCAGATACATCGCCGGAGACCGTGGGTAAAAAATTTATACTATTGTAGCAAAATAACAAAACTTTGGTAGCATCGTCGTCCACCAATGAAGCAGACCAAAAGTAGCACCGTCATCGACCTACGGTAGCACTTCCGCTCTTCACATGCAACATTGACGCACTGCATCACAGCACCGGTGGCGTTGGTACTCGTAGCAGTGCCGCTCTAGCATTGTACTTCCTCCGTTTATAAATATAAGATGTTTTAGCTTTTGTTTACATTCACATGTATCTAGATGTATGTGGACATGTTTTAATATGTATGTACACTCATTTGTGTTTGCACATAACCAACATGTGATCTAGCTAAAACATCTTATATTAAAAAACGGAGGGAGTAGCACCGGTGGCCTTTGTCCATGGCGACTAACTGAGTGGAACTAGAGGTGGCCGAGCTGAACTGGAGCCAATGTTACATTAGCATGGCAGACCGCCGGCGTGGCATACAAATTTAAGACTAGTAGTACTAGCTAGAGCTTGAATAGAAAAGTGAGGAAACATGGCCGACATGCATGCACCGATCGATTCAGGGAAGAATGCATACACGGATGATCAGCCGGAGAAGACAGCACGTTGGCGCCATCAGAAATCAGGATCACGAGTAAAGCTGGATGCCGTACGCGTGCCGGCTGCAGAAAAAGCGACCCTCATCCTGTACCCGACGATGAACCCGGCCGCCAACAGCGACAGCAGTGCGCCCACGGAGAACGCCAGCGCCGACGCAGACGCGGCCTGGGCGGGGCTCGGCAGCGCCCTCTCCTCTATGCCGCCGCACTTGCTGTCGCAGTCCAGCTGTGCGAGCTCCACGTCGCGCTGGGAACTCCACGTCGCGCGGAGAAAGCTGGGGCGGACCTCCACGCGGCAGCAAGTGAGGGCGCGCGGGAGCTCGGTTTGGGGCGGAGAAGGACGCGGCGGTGCTGCCGGTCGATTCAGGTGGCGCCCGCGCAGAGGAGGCCGGAACGGAGCTCCACGGAGCCGCAAGTGAGGGCGTGGCGGCGCTGCCGGTCGATTCAGGTGGCGCCCGCGCGCAGAGGAGGCCGGAGCAGAGCTCCACGGAGCGGCAAGTGAGGGCGCGGCGGAGCTCGGCGTGGGGCCGGACGAGAGAGGAGGAGGAGGGCGTTCCGGAGCGGTGGCCTGCACTGCGAGGGCTCGACGGTGCCGACCGTGTCTGCCGTCGACGGGAGGGGATTGGGAAAGGACGCACGAACAGGAGGCGGTGGACTGGTGGGGCCAAGCTAAACAGCACCCGCACGATTCGTGCCCATCTGACGGTTCCGCATCCGGAGGACGCAAAGCTCCTGATCCCCGGGGATTAGAAGGCTTTTCCTACTAATATCCAAAAATCATGCTTCAGATTAATTGCCAGGTCGGTCGTCGACGTCTACGTACTGCACATTATGAATACCTTGTAATGTTTGGTCCCGGTCGACTATTTTGGTTCACCCAACAAAACAAAACAAAACAAAACCGTTTCTTGCACAACAGGTCAGCCAGCAGGAAAACGACGTACGGTTGAATGTGGTTAGTTTCAGCCCAGCCCTGAAATATGGAAGCTTCGTTTGCATGGGTCAATTCATTTCCACAGCAATCTAGCCCCGGGCTAAGCTGGTTTCTATTCTTTTCTAAGTAGTGGCTTCTCTTTTCTTGGAGAACGGTCTCGGCCAGTAGGAAAGGGTGAGTATACGTTGACCCAAAAAAGAATTCTGCAATCACCAAAAGGCACACGCAAGAGAGAATTAATATTCCTAATTTGGTTACATTAGGCGGTCAAGGCCTAGGGTCTTGGTGGTAGTTTCTTTTTTAGTTCAAGTTTTTTTAGGCATATACAGGATGAGCGTTACCCGATTAACATGCTGTAACCAGAATTCTCTATATCCCATATAAGCTAGATTTGATATCACAAAAGATCCAGAAATTCAATTGTGTTCCTGAGCTTACACGCACCTGTTGAACAGTAGACTTAGAAAATTTTCAACAAATTAACATGTTCCAGCAATACAGGAATGGGAGTCTATGCCGACGGCCGGGGCCGTCGGCATAGATTCCGACGAGGCCAGCCCGTCGGCACAGGGCTATAGCTATGTTTTTTTCTTCTGTTTTTCATCTAATATGGAATAATTCATATCTTTAAATTCGTAAATCGAAATTTAACAAATAGAATGTCTAAATCGATTAGAAAAATGAGAGGAATCTAAATATGACATCCATATCATCTTTTTCCTCATGTATATGACATTTGCAACATATTTTTGGTACTTGCTTAATAAAAAGAGTCATTTTTGGCACTTAAAAAAAATGAAAAATGATATTTATAATAATATTTAAAAAAATTGGCAACATTGTTTGGCATACAAATACACACCTATGTGTCAAATATGACCATAACTTGATCATTTGACTCGAAACTTATACATGTTTATAGATGATTGACCTTTTTGTGAATAAGTTTTTGTAAACTTTGTCAAAACTCAAGTTTATCATTTATCCTAGCAACTAGTACACATAAAAGTACTCCATGCCAAAGGATTTCATTTTTTGACTATTTTTCACTTTCTTTTAGTTTGTTGAAAAAACGGTCAAAATGACCACCGTGCCTATTCATCAAAAGGGGTTGCATTTTTCAAAACTATCAACGCTTCTGTGATATAACCACTACTGGTGTATCTTAAAATGAATTTTGTTAAAATTTCAGAGCAAACTATCACACACTTGTAGTTCAAAACTCAATTACTTTCGGAAAATAGGCATAAAGTCATTTAAATAGGCGAAATTAGATAAAAACCGAGAAAATTCCTAATATTGCTGGATTGTCCATAAAATATTGTCTACTTTGTGTGATAATTGGATGGGTGCCATTTTCCACCATATTTTTTGTACTTGCTTCAAAAAAATGTCATTTTTGACAATTAAAAATGATATTTATAAAACTAATTTGAAAAATCTCAGTTCTGCAACATTGTTTGTCATACCAAGATACACCTATGTGTAAAATATGGGCACATTGTCACAAACTATGGCACGGGGATGACCATAACTTGGTCCTTTGACCCAAAACTTATACATGTTTATAGATGATTGACCTTTTTGTGAAGAAGGTTTTTGTAAAGTTTATCAAAACTCAAGTTTATCATTTATCCTAGCAACTAGTACACATGAAAGTACTCCATGCCAAAGGATTTCATTTTTTGACTATTTTTTCACTTTCTTATATTTTGTTGAAAAAACGGTCAAAATGACCACCGTGCCTATTCATCAAAAGGGGTTGGATTTTTCAAAACTATCAACGGTTATGTGATATAACCACTACTGGTGTATATTAAAATGAATTTTGTTAAAATTTCAGAGCAAACTATCACACACTTGTAGTTCAAAATTCAATTACTTTCGGAAAATAGGCATAAAGTCATTTATATAGGCGAAATTAGATTAAAACCGAGAAAATTCCTAATATTGCTGGATTGTCCATAAAATAAGGTCTACTTTGTGAGATAATTGGATGGGTGCCGTTTTCCACCATATTTTTTATACTTGCTTCACAAAAAATGTTATTTTTCACAATTAAAAAATGAAAAATGATATTTATAAAACTAATTTGTAAAACCTCAGTTCTGCAACATTGTTTGTCATACCAAGATACACCTATGTGTCAAATATGGGCACATTATCACAAACTATGGCACGGAGATGACCATAACTTGGTCATCTGACCCGAAACTTATACATGTTTATAGATCATTGACCTTTTTGTGAAGATGTTTTTTGTAAACTTTGTCAAAACTCAAGTTTATCATTTATCCTAGCAACTAGTACACATAAAAGTACTCCATGCCAGAGGATTTCATTTTTTGACTATTTTTTAACATAAAATTCAATTACTTTCGAAAAATAGGCATAAAGTCATTTTTCTAAAATATGTTGCAAAAAGTTATATACATGATGAAAAATATGATATGGATGTCATATTTGGATTCCTCTCATTTTTTAATCGATTTAGACATTTTATTTGTTAAATTTCGATTTACGGATTTAAAGATATGAATTATTCCATATTAATGTAAAAAGGAGAAAATAAAGTAAAATAAATTTTATTTTTATATATTAACAAAATATTATTACATAATTATTGTTATTTATTCAAATAAATTTTCAAAATTTAAACAATAAAAAGTGTAACATCATGACCCATGGGTCATTTTTTTCACAAAAAAAAATAACCCATGGGTTAATATGGTTGATAGGATACTAATATCAGTAAGTTTTAACATCTTATTTGGAAGTTAATTTGGAAGGAAATTAAAAGTTAAGCGTGCTTGGGCTGGAGCAATTTGAAGATGGGTGAGCGAACGGGAAGTTTAACTAAGGCAAGTACTTTGACCTGAGATTAAGTGTGTGGATAAGTGGGAAATTCGAAATTAAAAAAAAACAAAAGTTGGAAAATTCGGAGTAGAATTGAAAAAAATAAAAAAGTTTAATTTTTATTTTTTTTTTAAAATGGAAAAAATAATTTTGGAAAACAAAATGCCGACGGCCTCTATGCCGATGGCTTTGCCGTCGACAATGCCTATGACGACGGCTTTGGTCTATGCCGACTGCCGTATGACCTGTGCCTACGGGCACCTACGCCGACGGCCCTATGCCGACGGCTGCCGTCGACATAGGGTGTACCGACGGCATACGCGCATATGCCGACGGGAAAATGCCGTCGACATAGAGCTTCGTTCCTGTAGTGCAGCGCTCTACTTACGTGAATAAATTGCTGATGAAATGCCATTTGTGGTACTCTATGAAACAAGGACCATGTGATACCAAAAAAGCCTTAAAAAAGCTACAGAACCATGCATGTGCATGCATTTGTATATGGAAACACTACAGGAAACGAAAATTATGTCGAGCGCCCCAAACGCTCGGCAAACAATGAAATACGCTCGGCATATGTGTATGCCGAGCTTTATGCCGAGCTTAACGCTCGGCAAACAGCGCTCGGCATACTCTCGCTCGGCATACACCACCAATACGCTCGGCAATTATATATATGCCGAGCGTTTTCTGTAGGCTGTCGGTAAACAAACGCTCGGCAAACAAATAGACGGAGACGTCCATCTGACGGCGTGGTCTGCCACATGTACATGGTATGACGAGTGTATACGCTCGGCATACCATGTACAAGTGGCATCTGCTAGGGACGCCCACGAGGCAGAGTATGCCGAGCGTTTACCGCTCGGCAAACAGGATTAACATGACAAAAAAACTAAAACCCCAATTATTTGCATTTTTTCCACAAATAAACAAACGAGCACATCAAACAAATTTATTACATCACATGAACAAGTTATATGTTGTTCTTTATCAACAACATCACCAGGTCAATTGTTCTGTATCAACAATAAATGAACACGACCGTGTAGAGATTTATCACAAGATAAATTGATGTTTAGGAACAACAAATGAAGAGACATATTACAACATAAGACCAGTGATGTGAACTTGCTGCCAAACCAAACATAAGGCCAACTTGAATTCAAAAGGTTTGTTGTAACTAATGTAATGTCCAGCTATTACTATTCATCTCAAGCAGCTCATGCTCACCCAATTTTGCCTGTAGAAACAACAAAAGCAACTATTCAGTTTCTTTAGCCGATATGTCCCTCAAAATGACTACATGTACTGCGTAAATAAGAGAAATCCACAAGGAATACTGCTGTAGTTTTGTTATAAATGACAAGAAATCCACAAGAAACAAGCAACAGCCTAGGTTTTACCATCATTAGGACACCAGAGTAACACCCGAGCACCGCTGACAAGTCATCTTACTAACCATGTAATGACACCATGATTTCCTTCATATAAATATAACGAATGCATAATTCGTGTTCATGCTGACAACATTAATCTGAAGAAACTAATATTGTACTACCATCCATTCAACTAACATGACCTAATAATACTACCCGGTGCACGCAAACAAAGATCACTCGCTCAGGAAGTACCTGCTGAAGATGCCGAGTGCAGCAGGAAGTTGTAGGCGGCCTGATTGAACAACACTGCAATTTCACCTCCTTTTGCTTCCCCTTGCTCTTGTTAGAAACCCACCACACAAATTCCATGAGAAGCAGAGAAGAAGCAATGATATACAATCAAAACAAAGAGAGTATCGAATTGTAAGCAGCAGAGTATTCTTGTACAGCTTTTCATCCAGTGCATCAAACTTAGCAAAAGGAACCAGTGCATCAAACCTTTTTCAGTTTTGCATCTATTTGATTAAGTTAAAGGAGACATAATGATACACATAAACCTAGAGAATCATGGACCTTAAAAGTACACTAATTCCAGTAAACATACCTAATGTAATGTCGCTACAGACAATTAAAAGATGCTATATACTGATGTCTGTTTCAAGCACACGTTTTTGTTTATTAACTACAACAAGTTGCTTGTCATCTTAAGTTTCTCAGATCCCATGTTCTCATGAGATTGTATCTCCAGCAACCGATCCTATACAACACCACCATTTCCTGGTCCTGCGCAATACTTAGTTGCAATTTCAAAATGACTATTAGTCATATGTCACTGAGTGGGCGAAGGAAGATTGGTCGATGTCACTGCCGCTGCATTGTTCCAGAGGTAACTATTAGTCATATGCGCTCGGATTGGGGCCTCGGATTTCCGAAACTACTAACTACTAGTAACTATTAGTCCTAACAAACATTCTTAACCAGCATACTAGAAAGATAGCAGAGACAAAAAAAATAACTAAAACTATGTCGAGTATGAGATCAACCAGCTGTAAGTATCAATTTTACAAAATTAACTTTTCTTCCAAGAGTATGGAACAGCGAGAGAAAGCGATCGGGACCTTGTTGCGGAGAGGGTGGAGCAACAGTTGTCGGGGATGAGTGGATACGATGCGGTTTCTGTGGGAGAGGAAGTTGTCTGGCGGCGGACTTGTTGGAGAGGAGAGGCGGCGGCCTTGTCGATGAGGAGCTTCGGCGGACTTGTCGGAGAGGAGAGGCGGCGCGTAAAGCACGGTGACCTAGGGCCTATTGACGCCGCTCAGAGCTCCGTGCAGGGCTCCACGCCCCGCCCAAGCTCGCATCTGGGGTGCCTGCAAGATAGAGATAGTGAGAGAAAAACCTAGACAGTGGTTAGCACTAGTACAGAACGACACATCGGAAACGGGCAAAAAACACCTTCGGCAACGGAGAAAGGGTCCGTGTCCCCGCCTCTGTCACTGATGTGAAGCCTCACAATGGCAACGGAGGAGATAAACCGTTTCTGATGTATTTAACATTAGACACGGAGTTTTGCTAATAACCGTTTCTAATAAGGGTTACAGGAAAACAAAAAAAAAACACGGTGACGGGCTGTGCCGTCGATGGAGCCCCGCTCCATGCGACTAGACGGCCGCCCGGTCGTCACCGTATTCCTGTACGCCCTGCTTTACAAAAGTTCATCAGTGTGCGTGGCTGGAGCTCTGCTCCTATGTCTTCACGGACGCCAGATGAACATCTACTGTCTTTCCTGCTGCGCAAAATGTACTGCTCCTGGTGACGGCACCGTGTATGGAGCCCCGCTCCTAGGTCTTCACGGCAGCAGCATCGTCACCAAGCATCCACCAAGCCCTTGAAATAACGAATATTCTTTGTTAAAAACAGCAAACAAAGCTAATAAACAGAGCCAATAAGCAGTAAACAAAGCAAACCGAGCTAAATACATAGCTGAAGAGCTAACTAACAGAGCAAACTGAGCTAAATAAGTAGCTAACATAGCAAATACATAGCTGAACAGAGCTAACTAATAGAGCAAACCGAGCTAAATAAGTAGCTAACATAGCAAATACATAGCTGAACAGAGCTAACTAACAGAGCAAACCGAGCTAAATAAGTAGCTAACATAGCAAATACATAGCTAAACAAAGCAAACCGAGCTAAATAAGTAGCTAACATAGCAAATAAATAGCTGAACAAAGCTAACTAACAGAGCAAACTGAGCTAAATAAGTAGCTAACATAGCAAATACATAGCTAAACAAAGCAAACCGAGCTAAATAAGTAGCTAACATAGCAAATACATAGCTGAACAGAGCTAACTAACAGAGCAAACTGAGCTAAATAAGTAGCTAACATAGCAAATACATAGCTAAACAAAGCAAACCGAGCTAAATAAGTAGCTAACATAGCAAATACATAGCTGAACAGAGCTAACTAACAGAGCAAACCAAGCTAAATAAGTAGCTAACAGAGCGGTCATTTACCTTAGGCGAGGCGGGGTCGCTTTCCGTCGCGGATTGCGTCCCAGGCGTCGGCGTCGGCGTCGGCGCCGGAGCCACTGCCAGAGGAGACCTCATCCTGCTCGAACACCGGAGCGTCCTCCTCCTCCTCCTCCTCCTCCTCCTCATCCTCCTCCTCCTCCGCCGCCGCCACCGCTGCCGCCGCCGCATCTGGCCGAGGGCCCTGGCCAGGGAGAAGAGAGCGGTCTATGGCCGCCCGGAGCCGCGTCTGGAACAACGCGTCCTCGGCGGCTTCTATCGCATGCTCGGCGGCGGAGATGCGGATAGCTCTCTGCATCGCAGACGCCCGAATGACACCCTCGGCGCGCTCGCGCTCAAAGGAGGCGCGAGAGAGGAGGAGACCGACCTCCATATCCTCGTCCGAGGAGGACGATGAGGACGAGATCCGGGCGTCGGTGGCCGCCGCCGCCGTGGATCCGGATGGGATTTGACGGCTCAGAATGAACTCGCGACCGCAGTCGCCGGGGATCTCGCCCCAGTTGTAGGGGAGATCCGGGCTGCGCCTCGGAGGGTGGGAGGAGGAAGATGCTCCATCCTGACTTCCGTCGGCGCCGGAGGGGTTCGCCATTAATGGGTGAAGTAGGAGGAGAGCGTGTGCGGCTAGGGTTAGGAACTGGGGAGAGTGAGACTGAGAGTGAGAGTGAGATACAGTACTGGAGTGGGAGATATTAATACCGGCACCGCTTAGTGTGCCTTCACATGGGAAACGGGGATAGACCGATCTCCGTTTCTGATGTGGAAATATCAGCAACGGAGATATTCTTTCCTCCGTTGCCTATATATGAGCAACGGAGATCTTTTCAGCCTCCGTTACCATTGTGTCGGGCCCATCGACGCGCGCACACTCGCGGAAGCGCGCGGAGCTCATTTTTCCGTCGCCTAACTCTTGCCGTTGCCATAGAGGGGTATCCGATGTGTCGTTCTGTACTAGTGTAGGTATGGGAGAGGAGGGAGATAGAAAGGGGTGGGCGGATCCGGCGACCCCGACGCCACATCGAGAGGCGCCGTTCATCTCGGCTGCGACCCTGGCCGCCACGACGAGAGAAGGTGAAGGGCCTGGTGGACATGGGAGGGAGGGGCTCAGGGTGGCTGGGATAGAGGCAGTGAAGGGTGGGTGTTGGCGCCGTCGCGAGAGAGAAGGGGCGAGGCGGCGAGCTCGAGAGGATGTAGGGTTTTGAACGAGGGCAGCGGGGACTCGTTGTTTATATGGTGGACGTGGGCGCTCGCGGCCATCGTATGTTATCGGACGGTGGTGGTGCTCCAGCACCTATCCAACGGGCCAAAAGCCCAGAAGGGGATCATTTGCTGGACCAGATTTGGCCCAGTTGGGCAGAATATTAATGACAGAAAAAAAACTTTGAGCTGATATAAGCAGGTATTAGGGCTTAATATTCGATAAAGTTGGACCGCACCAATTTTCAAAATTATAAAGACATATTTTGTTTGTTTTGAAAAGTTTCGCTAGATTCAATCCTAGCTACGAATGATATGTTTGTCGTTTTGACCGTATTTTGAAATAGGCATAAAGAATTTGAAAAAAACTCAAAACAATGGAAACGAATTATATGTGACCTAGTTTCGAGCAAAAATAAAAACTTGGAATATCGAGAATATTTTTAGAAAGTTTTCATTTTCCGAGTGCCAAAAATGAGTTTTTTTGTGAAGCAGCTACCAATATTTGTTGGAAAATTGAACCAAAACAGTTTTGTAAAATATTACACCACATATGATGTAGAGTTAACCAAATGGTTGCACGTAAAAAGCTTTCCATACACCTCTCATCAAAAAGATAAATCTCTGCCGATCCAGCTGGAACCGGGTCAAATTTGAACTACAAGTTTTCCATACACCTCTCATCAAAAATCATTTTTAGGTACAAAAGTATCTATTTCATCGTAGATCCACCAAGAGTTTCGTAAGATTCAACCCCTACCCTAGAACGGTCTTGCCCGCCATTTTGATCGCATTTTGAGATCGGCCTAAAACAATTAGAATAAATCGAAAAAATGGAAAACCTTCGCATTGCGTCATGAAATGTTACCTAGTGTCTAAGGAAAATATTTTTTTTGGAATAATACAAATATTTTGAAAAGGTGTTCTTAGAAATGAGCTATCATGTGTGAAGATTCATGAGTTTCAAGTCAAATAACCAATGTTATGGCCAAATTGATGACATAGTTTGTTCAAATGATCTCATATTGTGCACAAGTGTATATCTTGGAATAACGAACAAGGTTGCCGAAGAGAGTTTTCATTCTTATTTCACAAAAAAAATAAGTTTTCATTTTCCGGGTGGCAAAATTGGTTTTTTTTGTGAAGCAGCTACCAAATATTTGTTGGAAAATTGTACGAAAACAGTTTTGTAAAATATTACATCACATATGATGTAGAGTTAACCAAATGGTTGCACGTAAAAATCTTTCCATACACCTCTCATCAAAAAGACAAATCTCAGCCGATCCCATTGGAACCGAGTCAAATTTGAACTACAAGTGCTTCATAATTTTCTCGTGAATTTTAAAAAAAATCATTTTTAGCTACAAAAGTAGCTATTTAATCATAGATCCACCAAGAGATTCGTAAGATTCAACCCCTACCCAAGAAAGGTCTTGCCCGCCATTTTGATCGCATTTTGAGATCGGCCTAAAACAATTAGAAAAAATCGAAAAAATGGAAAACCTTCGCATTGCGTCATGAAATGTTACCTATTGTCTAAGGAAAATAAAAAACTTGGAATAAAACAAATATTTTGAAAAGGTGTTCTTAGAAATGAGCTATCATGTGTGAAGATTCATGAGTTTCAAGTCAAATAACCAATGTTATGGCCAAATTATTGACACAGTTTGTTCAATGATCTCATATTGTGCACAAGTGTGTATCTTGGAATAACGAACAAGGTTGCCGAAGAGAGTTTTCATTTTATTTTCACAAAAAATAAGTTTTCATTTTCCGAGTGCCAAAATTGGTTTTTTTTTTGTGAAGCAACTACCAAATATTTGTTGGAAAATTGAACCAAAACAGTTTTGTAAAATATTACACCACATATGATGTAGAGTTAACCAAATGGTTGCACGTAAAAAGCTTTCCATACACCTATCATCAAAAAGATAAATCTCTGCCGATCTAGTTGGAACGGGTCAAATTTGAACTACAAGTGCTTCATAGTTTGCTAGTGAATTTTTTCAAAAATCATTTTTAGGTACAAAAGTAGATATTTCATCATAGATCCACCAAGAGCTTTGTAAGATTCAACCCCTACCCAAGAACGGTCTTGCCCGCCATTTTGATCGCATTTTGAGATCGGCCTAAAACAATTAGAAAAAATCGGAAAAATGGAAAACCTTGGCATTGCGTCATGAAATGTTACCTAGTGTCTAAGGAATTTTTTTTTGGAATAATACAAATATTTTGAAAAGGTGTTCTTAGAAATGAGCTATCATGTGTGAAGATTCATGAGTTTCAAGTCAAATAACCAATGTTATGGTCAAATTGATGACATAGTTTGTTCAAATTATCTCATATTGTGCACAAGTGTGTATCTTGGAATAACGAACAAGGCTGCCGAAGAGAGTTTTCATTTTTATTTCACAAAAAAATAAGTTTTCATTTTCCGAGTGCCAAAATTGGATTTTTTTGTGAAGCAGCTACCAAATATTTGTTGGAAAATTGTACGAAAACAGTTTTGTAAAATATTACACCACATATGATGTAGAGTTAACCAAATGGTTGCACGTAAAAAGCTTTCCATACACCTCTCATCAAAAAGACAAATCTCAGCCGATCCAGCTGGAACCGGGTCAAATTTGAACTACAAGTGCTTCATAGTTTGCTCGTGAATTTTTTCAAAAATTATTTTTAGCTACAAAAGTAGCTATTTGATCATAGATCCACCAAGAGCTTCGTAAGATTCAACCCCTACCAATAAAAATCTTGAAATACGGGAAACATCTTGAAAAAGTGTTCGGTTGTACTAACATGGAAAATCAATTTTGATATTCGAACGTGACAAAAGAGAGGGGATAAAGGGTAGAAAAATAATGATGAAATACTGCAGTATTATGACCTATAAAATATAATATAAGTTATAACAATAAATAAAAATAAAAATTTGGTGTACGCCGAGCGTATACGCTCGGCATATACTACAAGTGGTATATGCGGAGCGTAACCCACGTGGTGCTCGGCATACACTAAGCGCCGTTACACACTCGCGACGCCGTCCGTGCTGGAGATGCGTATGCCGAGCGTTTTTGTTATGCCCAGCGTAACGCTCGGCATATAGCCCGTGTATGCCGAGCGCTAACAGTTGCCGAGCGTCGCCTGAAAAAAACGCTCGGCATACATGCTATATATAGTAGTACTGCTAGTCTGATCAGGGAAGGGAAACCATGGACGGATGGAGCGCCGGCCTCCGGTATGGGAACGGAATGGGCGCGCGCATGGTTTCCGACCGTGCGCTGGTCTCTCGAGCAGTTTGGTCAGCCAACTAACTAAACCGTTTCTTGCAGAAGAGGCCACCCGAATCGCAAGAAACAAGGAGGATAATAATATGCAGCAGCTAGCTAGCACGTACTCCCTCCGTTCCAAATTAGATGACTTCCATTTGTCCACATGCGGATGTATCTAGACATGTTATATGTATAGGTACATTCACATGTGGATGAATGGAAAGTCATCTAATTTAGAACGGAGGGAGTATGTACGTTCGTTCCTCGACGTCGACACGACTGGATACATAGATGATCTAGAAGCAATTAATTAGCAGGATGTTCTTGCTCGACGTGAGTCGTGTGTACTGAAACCTATTAATTTATATTTGTGTATAGAAACATTCTGATTTGCGATATAGTCGAATTTATCAACGGAAAAAACTACCAGTCGGCAGCACATTGTAAACTGTTTTTAAGTCGTTAGTATATTTGCTAACTTTGTGTTGTAATACTGCAGTTTTTTCCTATATAAAGTTGGTCAAAATTAATTTTTATTTGACTTGGTGGCAACCACTGACAGTGGCTTTCTTCTCGACAACGTGTGATCTGTGTGGGTGGCTAGGTCAGCCGGTGGTGGTGCCCAATTTAATCATGTTCCATGACGACAATGATACATTTGTATCGGTTTTTAGCTGGTTTTTCCGCTAATTAACCGAGCACCTTAATGGCAAGTCATTTGACGTGTTTCAGTCACAAGTTGGCCTACTCCCACAAAAGAATAATGAAAGAATCGGGTAGAACATCGTGTCATGGCACCATACTTTGTTTTCCATGCATGCATGCTTCTCTTCTCCACGTAACATTGGACGAACAAACGAGCGAAACTTCTGCCCGAGACAACACAGCTGCCCAAGTAATAAAAATACTTTTTTTTTCATTTTCTTCTTCGAAAAGTGAACAAGTCCCAATTCCCAAACCACGACCACGATCGAGTACTGCCCAAGGCGGTTTCGTTCAAGGGTTTTCCTATAAATTGACTACCCGTTCCTGTTCCCCTCCAAGAACAACTCATCAGTTCATCGCACGCGCAGCAATCCCATCACATTCCCACATCCCATCGGTAGAAAATGCACAAGACCTCGTCGCTGTCGGAGCTGGGCTTCGACGCCGACGGCGCCTCGTCGGCCTTCTTCCGCCCGGTCGCCGACTCCTCCTCCTCCCCGCTCACCCCGACCGCCGCCAGCCGCCGCCTCACCAAGGTTTCCGTGATCGGCGCCGGCAACGTCGGCATGGCCATCGCGCAGACCATCCTCACCCAAAACCTCGCCGACGAGATCTCGCTCGTCGACGCGCTCCCTGACAAGCTCCGCGGCGAGACGCTCGACCTGCAGCACGCCGCCGCGTTCCTCCCGCGCGTCCGCATCGTCTCCAGCACCGACCCCGTGGTGACAAAGAACTCCGACCTAGTCATCATCACCGCGGGTGCGAGGCAGATCCTGGGGGAGACTAGGCTGAATTTGTTCCAGAGGAACGTGTCCCTGTACCGCAAGATCGTGCCGCCTGTGGCGGAGCACTCGCTGGATGCGCTGCTGCTCGTCGTGTCTAACCCCGTCGACGTGCTGACCTACGTCGCCTGGAAGCTGTCCGGGTTCCCGGCGAGCGGTGTGATCGGCTCCGGCACGAATGTCGACTCCTCCAGGTTCAGGTTCCTCATCGCCGAGCACCTCGACGTCAACGCGCAGGACGTGCAGGTAAACATACTGTATTTCTGAATACGTGAATGTCATGACTCCATGATCCATTAGCTCTTGCTCATTAACAAAGAAAATGGGTCCTTGTGTGCAGGCGTACATGGTGGGTGAGCACGGCGACAGCTCGGTGGCGATCTGGTCGAGCATCGGCGTGGGCGGCATGCCGGCGTTACAGTCCCTGCGTGACAGCCACCATGCCTTTGACGAGGCGGCGCTGGAGGGCATCCGGCGCGCCGTGGTGGGCGGCGCCTACGAGGTGATCGGCCTCAAGGGCTACACCTCATGGGCCATCGGCTACTCGGTCGCCAGCCTCGCCGCTTCTCTCCTCCGTGACCAGCGCCGTGTGCACCCAGTCTCTGTCCTCGCCTCTGGCTTCCACGGCATCTCCGACGAACACCAGGTGTTCCTCAGCCTGCCTGCTCGCCTCGGCCGTGGTGGCGTCCTCGGCGTCGCCGAGATGGACCTCACTGAGGCCGAGGCTGCGCAGCTCCGGTGGTCCGCCAAGACGCTCTGGGAGAACTGCCAGCTCCTCGGCCTCTAACTCATCAGACGAGCCCAGTTGATCTACTGGTGTAATGTATTTTATTGCTGCATTTCCACGTGAATGGTTGTCTGAATTTTGGAGTACTTTGTTTAGAACTCGATCAGAATGTAACAGCTGTTAATTTGGTGAAACAAAATGTGATTTGTGCGATCATTGCTAAATTTGGACGAATATTGGATGATGTAGAATATCCTTGCTTCTACTTTTCCTGAAACCCATGCTTCTTAATTCGTTAGAAATAAACCATTTATCATGATCAATGCTACTAAGATCATTTCCTAATTTGGGCAATGAGGGAGGAAGATGCTCGTAATTCAACATCCATACAATTGTGTGGCCACTAAACAAAGTTTTAAATAGCGGGCTATAGCGAAGCTATAGCGCTGCATTGTGCCGCTAAGTGCATTAGGGTGCTAAAAGGTACAAAAAACGCTAAATAGCGCGCTATAGCGACGATTTAGCTTTTTCGATAGGTTGCCGCTAAATAGTTTAGCCCGCTATTTAAAACTTTGCCACTGAACCATCTCTGTTTACTCTTGGAGGGTGCCTTCAAAGTGCAAACACTACAAGGGCATGATGTTTTATGGCCTATCTATTTTTGCGAGCTAGCCGAGCAAAATATTAGGAAGACTCTTTTTGATCCATTGTTAACTATCGAAATATTTGATACAAAAATATGAAGGGATGGAAGTAAAATTGGATTTAAGACTTACACTTTTTCTAGGTTCGACCAATTTTATACGTAAAAAGATTGGCAAATAGTATGAAAATGTATTTTACGATGGATCTAATGATACTGGAGGGGCATGCACTCCATGGTTTCTTCGAGCTCCATCCAAGATCGTCGAGCGTTAAACTTAGTGGGATACTCGTTGTAAACCAACTCAGATCGGATGTAGCCTATCTTGCTAAGGTTATAGTGGGCGAACAAATCTAAGGCTCAGTAAGCACTTTGTAACCCTAACCATATATAAACGGTTGGGAGCGGCCGAACGAGTCACGTCATTCATGCGCACAAGTGCCCATGACACCATCATCATCCACCTTCAATCACTGATGGCGTGGAATAGCACGTTCGTTGGGAAACCCCAAGTGTAAGGTTTGATGTAATTTAGCAGCAAGTTTTCTCTTAACTACAAAACCAAGATTATCAATCCAGTAGGATTTGGAGAAGACTTTAGAGAGGTGTCAACGGCGCCGTTTACGATTATTGACGTGAACCTGCGCACACACGAACAAACTACTTTGGCCCAACGAAACAGAGAGGTTGTCAATCTCTCCGGCTTGCTGAACACAAAGAATTAAATGTATGTGTGTAAAATATTATAAGAGCAAAAATGACCAGCGAGCAAAATGACTTAGAAAGGCTATTAGAACGGTTGTAAACAATATAAGAAAATAGGACCGGGATCCACATTTCACTAGTGGCGTCTCTCCAAAAGATAAACATGTTGGGTAAACAAATTACAGCGAGGCAATTGACAAACATGGGCGCAACACAATACTGTCATGACACAAAGTTCACCGTTTCATTTAATATGGGCATTACGATAAAATACATAGACCATTATCCAACTGCATCTATGACTAATAATCCACCCCGGGATCACTATCCAGCCTGTCACCCGAAAGTATTAAGTTGCAAGCAACAGATAATTGCAAGCCTGTCACCCCGGTGTGTAATGTAAGCAATGTAAACAACATAAAGCAATAAACACGCTGTTTTATCCCTAATAGCAACAGCACATCTTAAGTCTTAATTGTTTTTGTCAACTCGAGCTCAGACAAGAGAGGCATGAACCCACTATCTAGCATAAATACCCTCTCTAAGATACTAGCAATTACTTCGGCCAAAGCATCCACAAGCATCGGAGAGCATGCAAGATCATAAATAAAACATATGAATAAATAATCTGAACCAAAATGTCATGACTCCATAATTCATCGGATCCCCGCAAACACAACATGTAGCATTACATAAAGATGATCTTAATCATGTAGTCAGCTCATAAGATCTAAACAATGGAGCACAAAGGAGAAGAAACAACCATCTAGCTACTGCCATGGACCCGTAGTCCCGTGGTGGACTACTCACGCATCACTCCGGAGTCAGGCATGGTGGTGTAGATGCCTCTGGTGACGATCTCCCCCTCCGACAGGGTGTCGGGAAGAGTTTCAGAACCCTCCCGATATAGGGTTGGCGACGGCGGCGGCCTCGGAACTTTTCTGGAAAATATGATCGGGTACCGAGGGTTTTCGGGAGGAATAGGATTTATAGGCGAAAGGGCAACTCAGG
Organism: Poa pratensis; assembly: GCA_947311845.1. Classification (NCBI taxonomy): domain Eukaryota; kingdom Viridiplantae; phylum Streptophyta; class Magnoliopsida; order Poales; family Poaceae; genus Poa; species Poa pratensis. The sequence continues at coordinate 3,753,174 of CAMZMU010000033.1, read as the reverse complement.
GAGACGCCCGAGGGCGCCAGGTGGGCCCAGGTGCGGTCAACCCTTTGACCGCGCCTGGGTGGCGTCTGGCGGCTGTGGGGCCCCTTGCAGCTCCCCTCCTGGCTCCGTCTTCGTTTCTTCGTAAAAATAATTATATTAAATTTTCAGCCAATTCCGAGAAAATTCCCGAGTAGCTTTTCTGAAACAAAAAGACAGGAGAAAACAGGAACTGGCACTAGGGATCTTGTTAATAGGTTAGTTCCATAAAATATGCCAAAATGATATAAAAACATTTTAAAAACATGTGGCAATGTTATATAACAAACATGGAACAATCAAAAATTATAGATACGTTTGAGACGTATCAACATCCCCAAGCTTAATTCCTGCTCGTCCTCGAGTAGGTAAATGATAGCAGATAATTTTTGTGGTGACATGCTTCTAACATAATCTTGATCAAATAATATTGTAAAGCACATGAACTGAATGAAAGTGATCCAAGACAATGGTCTATAGTTTGAAATGAAGTAAACAATAATTAACCATGTATAACATCTAAGCAAGAACTTTTCATGGATAGTACTTTGGAGACTTGAAAATTATAAAACTCGTCATGCTTAATAGCTCACAAAGCAATACACTTTTGAAAAAGGTGTTCAACCAACACAGAGGAAGATTAAGTTTTCAGCAAGAGGTTCAACTTGTAACATACTTATCATTGGATAATGTCAATACAAAAGTTTTCACAGTTAAACGTAAAGATAAAATGTTGTAAACTTGCACCAAAATTGATACTATGCGTTTGCTTGAGAGATAAAGATTGGAAAGGAAAACTGACTCAACATAAAAGTAAAAGAAAGACTCTTCGCAGAGGGAAACAGAGAATAATCGTGTGTTACAGCTTTTGGTTTTTGAAAGCATATAAAGACATACAAATATTTCTTTAGAGTGGTGTTTGTCCTTGTCAACGACTAGCAATAGCGGTCCTAACATTTTCCACACCAACTAAGTTTTAAGAGCGGTTCCGACATATCATATTATATATATTTTTTTTTGACAGTCCTCCCCACCTTTGCTTACACAAGCCATGGCTAAGCGAATCCTTGGGTGCCTTCCATCAATCACATATCCATGGAGTAGTGCCTTATTATTTTATTTCTTATATTGGCCTAACCAGCAATGTGCAAATTTTTGACGAGCAGATGAAGCTTGCAAGTCATATAAATATTATTTGGTATGGAAGATGATAATCCCAACTACTACGTCCTCATGAGCTAAAAACAGTGGCACAAAACAGGAGTAATAACATTTTGAAATTTTAAAGGTAGCACATGAAAAATTTACTTGGAGTGGTTAGGAAATACCAGATGTAGCTAGGTATGGTGGACACAAATGGCATGGATATTTGGCTCAAGGATTTGGATGCACGAGAAGCATTCCCTCAGTACAGAGTTTTTGGCTTAGCAAGGTATCAAGCAAACACATATCATCAACCCAATACACGAATGACCACAAGATATACATTAAGCATAACCATTAGACCTCATACCATCTTTCTTGTCAACCAAACATGCTTTTACAAAAAGAATATCTAGACTTTGAGAATATACCAATCAAAACAAGTGTCATAATTTAAGCTTTACGGTAGTTCTCCACTACTCCATTCTTAAGTAAATGATCCACAAGTTTAAACGTTTAATCTAATTAATTTCTCAAAACAATTGTCAAGCATCAAATTATTCAAGACAATGACCTACAAGATTATGTAAACTTCTTTCTTTTACCACTTTTACATGAGAGTTTCCCTTTCAACCAAACACCAATCAACTTATTTGAACAAAACTCTCTAAGCAAGTACGCATGAAACACAAGAGAGCACTTCCTAACTACAAAAAACTAATAGCTCTAAACAAGAGATACATGAAAAACAAGAATTAGAAGCTAAAATAATAAAAGCTAAACACTCTACACATATAAGTGAAGAACATGAGTGTATATGAAAAAGCGGAGCGTGTATCTCTCCCACACAAGAATGCAAGGATCCATTATTGAAAATGACCAGCAAACAAAACAAAACAAAACAAAACTGAAAGCAAAACATAAATGACGCTCCAAGAACAGCACATATTATGTAAAGGAATAAAAATATAGTTTCATGGGATCAACCTGATTAATTACCGATGAAGAAGGGGATGCCCAGGCGCATGAGACTTCTTGAATATTTAGTGAAGATCCAGGGGAGACTCCCCAAGCTTGAACTTTTATCCCTTCTTGATCTTTTTCATCACCTCGTTCTCTCAACACTTGAAAACTTGCTTCACACAAAACTTCTCACAAACTGATTCGAGGGGTTAGTTCTCGAACAAAATAATCCACCTTCAATTCCCATTTGGCACATTGCATAAACTTGTTCCTAAACATTGGCTACTGCCACAAAGGTTTAAGTGATGTTCCGTGGATAAAAGAACTCCACTTTGCTCGTAAAAGAAGCAATGCAAAAACAAAGACAGAATCTGTCAAAAACAGAACAGAACGTAAAGATGATTTGTTTTGGGCTATTAGGACACCTCGAATCAGAAAACTTAAAACCAATGAAAGTTAGACCAAACCCAGATGCTTGCTGTCAAAACATTTCAGCTACAGATCACGTTCTATGATTGTTTAGAATTTCATACGGTGACGGACAAAAATCTGTTTCTGGACAGCAACTCAAAATTTTTACTTTCCTCCCATTAGAGGCTATTCTTGGCACAAAAACCAAAACAAAAAGGATACAAGGGAGTTGCTACAGAGGCAACAACCCCCAAAACAAAGAAAAGTAAGAAGAATGGGTTGCCTCCCAGGCCCTCAAGGCCTCCGCGAAGCTCTCGCACCTCAAGTCTCCCTCCAAGCCCGACGTCATCCTTGCCTTCCTCGCCAGCCTCGGCCTCTCCAGCAGCGACGTCGCCGCCCTCGTCGCCAAGGACCCGCTGTTCCTCTGCTCCGGCGTGGACAGAACTCTGAGACCTAACGTCTCCGCCCTAGTTCAGCATGTTTTAACTTTGACCACTAATTTGATCAATAAAAGGAATAGCCTTCTATTCCCTGGGGGATACGACTCTCCCGTCCTCCTCCTCCTACGAGCGACGCGTGTCCCGTGGACCTACCTGTTCTCTCGATGGTTATCCCTATCCTCTCACGAACCATCCTCTCGACTCTCACCTCCTTCCCAAATCAACAACAAATCCTCCACAGCGAGCTCACCCGCGAGGCCTGCCTCCCCGCCAGACTCCTCCTGCCCGCCGAGGCCAGCAACGATGGCGCCGCCGTGGAGGAGATCCGTCATCTACATCGCTCTAGGCAGCAAGGCGCCGGTGATGGCGGAGCTCCTACGCGAGTTCGCGCTTGGGCTGCAGTCACAGGCGCGCGCTCCGGCGGCCGAGCGGCGCAGCAAGGCGCCGGTGACGGCGGAGCTCCTACGCAGTTCGCGCTCGGGCTGCAGTCATAGGCGCGCGCTCCGGCGTTCGAGCGGCCACGCCGGCGAGCTGCCTCCCCTTCTCTCGGAAGCAAGGCGCGGGTGACGGCTCAGCTTGCGCTCGGCTGGAGCTCTCAGGCGCACTTCCTCCGGGCGCGCTGGCGGCCGAGCGGCCACGCCGACGAGCTTCTTCCCCGTTCTAGTCGCAGCACCCCACCACCTCTCTGTTCTCGGGCGACGGTGCTACCCCTGGAGACGAAGCTGCAAGCAGCGTCGGCCAGTGCTACGAGGGGCGTGGGAGGTGCTGCCACCGGGGACGTCAGATGCTACCGGTGGGAGGCGCCAATGCTACCAGCCGAGGGTCGGTGATGCTACTGCCGAGGCCTCGCGCTCCTCCTCCCATCTGCTCCTGTTGCTCACCGCCGGTTGTGTTGCGACAGCCAGGATGCTGAGATGGCCCCGCACCTGCCGTGGGTCAGAGAGAAGCGTAGTTTCGAAGCATTTTTTCATCCTTTTTTTTGCTACATGCGGTGCAAATTTTTGTAAGTTTTGCAGCAATTTTTTCTTCTTCTGATGCAAATTCCCAAATTGATTATAGCAATTCTTATTCACATGATGCAATTTCTTGATGTGGTGTAAAAAATTTAAAGTTTTGAAGCAAAATTTTCCTTTTTTGATGCAAAACCAAAATGTGTGTAGCAAATTTCGTTTGGTGGGAGACTGATTGTAGCAATTTTTATTCATATGATGCAATTTTCTTGATGTGGTGCAAATTTTTGAAAGGTTTGTAGCAGAATTGTTTCTCTTATGATGCAAATCCACATAAAGTCTGTAGCAACATTTCTTTTCACGGGATGCATTTTTTCCTTCATAAGATTCATTGTAGCAGAAATTTTCTCCTTTGGATGCAGATCCACAAATTGTTTGTAGCTAAAAATATCTTCATATGATGCAGTTTTTCTTCAACATTTTGCATACTTTGAAAAGGTTTGTAGCAAATTTTATATCGGTCAAGACAGCTCCAACCGAAGGCACTGATTGCTCTATTGATTGTGCAGCAATCAGCCGCCATACGAGCTGCACGTGGAGTCGCCGGAGCTGTGGCGGCATCCTCTCCGGCGAAGGTGGGGAGCGTCGGTCGCCGCCCGTCCGAGCTGCACGTGGTGTTGCCGGAGCTATAGCGCCGTCTTTTTCGGCGACCGGTTGCTCATCCGGCGGAGATCTTGGACGTCTTGCTCGGCAAAAGGCATCAGCAGTAACTGCGCCCCGATGCCGCCGGCCTCACGCGGAGCTGTGCCCCGACGCCCAGCGACGGGCGGTGGGGCGGCGGCGTTCATCGCCTCGTCGATGTTGCGTCCCAACGCCCAACAATTTGGGGATTTTTTTCTGTCCGTGGGAGGTTTACGGGTCCTTGCGGGAGAGGCACATGGGTGGCCCCGAGGTGACGCGGGATCAGACAGCTCCGGCTGATCCGATCGGACGGTCCCCGACCCAAGGGATTGGACGGAAAGATCCCCCGGGGACGCCTAGTTCTGTCCTCAATAAAATATGTGTTAATTATTATAAAAGATTATATCATTAGAAATTTTATTCAAATACAAATTCAATGGTATAACTTTTGCGAGAGATGATTAGCCAAAATACTGGTTGAGATTTCCCGAGCCTTTGCTGATCAGAATATTTGCAACCTCCATTGGCTAAATTCCGCAAATGTTGTCCTCTTGCCTAAAAAAGATGGGGCGGAAGAGATCTCCGACTATAGGCCTATTAGCCTCATCCATGGCGTTGCCAAGATGCTTGCTCTCCGGCTAGTGGACGACCTCGTCTCGCATGCGCAAAGTGCCTTCATAAAGAAACGGAGCATTCACGACAACTTCCTATATGTCAAGAACCTCGCCCATAGGCTCCACAAAAGAAAGACGCCGTCCCTACTATTCAAGTTAGACATCCGGAAGGCCTTTGACTCAATCCGGTGGGACTGCATTCTTGACCTCCTACAACGGAGGGGCTTCCCAAGCAAATACGGAATTGGATCACCGCCTTGTTCTCCACCTCGTCCATGTGCGTACTACTTAACGGGGTGGCCGGCCTTCCCATACGCCATGGTCGTGGGCTTCGCCAAGGGGACCCCCTCTCACCGCTTCTATTCGTCATTGCCATCGATCCTCTCCAACAAATCCTTGAGGTGGCAACCCGGCTTGGTATACTTCATAAGATTCGTGGGAGGGGCACCATTTTGAGGACCTCCCTCTACGCGGATGATGCGGCAATCTTTGTGGCACCAATAAAAGAGGACATTAAAAAACTCGCGTAGATTCTACAAGAATTTGGTGTTGTGACGGGCCTTTGCACAAACTTTCAAAAAAGCTCAGTTGTGCCTATCCGTTGTGGGCAAGTTGATCTCGACGCCATTCTTGATGGTCTCCCGGTTGTGACGGCCTCCTTCCCGTTAAGAAATCTCGGCCTCCCCCTCTTGGTTTGGCGCCTTCGAAAAGTTGACTTCCAACATCTTGAAGAAAAGTGTCGGGGCAAGGTCCCTGCATGGCATGGGTGTTTCATCACAACCGCCGGGAGAGGAGCGCTTGTCAAATCGGTCCTTGCGTTGCAAGCCATCTACTACTTAACGCCTCTCACTGTCCCCCCGGCGGTGCGCGTAGCTGCGGCCTGCATGACTGGACCTTGAGCGCTAGAAGCAATAGGCCTGATAGCCCAACCTGATGAACTGGTTCGAGCCCAGCCTGATGCACTGGCCCTTTTGACGTGGTAAGCACTAGTAAAACAAATTTGGAACAGTATTCCCGTGCATCAGGGTCGCTCCATTGAGGTCCGCCCCTGCCCCGGCCTCATTACCTCTCTCTTTTAACAAGATTGACCATGCTTTCCTTTGGACGGGCACCGACAAGGTGTCGGGGGGACAATGTAAGGTCAATTGGGAGGTCGTTTGCCGCCCCACCTCTCTTGGTGGTCTTGGGATCCTTCACATTGACAAATTCACTAGAGCTTTGCGTTTGAGATGGCCATGGCTTCATTGGAGGGACCCCAACAAGATTTGGGCTGGCTCAAGTAACCCATGTACAAAACAAGATATGGACCTTTTCTATGCATCCACAACAATCACAGTGGGTAATGGGAGGAAAACATCCTTTTGGGAGGCCCCTTGGCTTGAGGGAGAAAAGCCTAGAAATATTGCCCCACTAATTTTCGACATATCCTCCAATAAAAAAAAACCCTCCTCAACAATGCGTGGATTGGGAAAATTGCCATGACCGAAGACTTCTCCATCCACCATGTGCGCCAATATGTTGATCTTTGGGTCAAGCTCCAACATGTGAATCTTGAAGACAACATTGAGGACACTATTGTGTGGAACCTTTCCGCAAAGGGTGAATACTCGGCTCAGACGGCCTACAAGACGCAATTCTTTGGGGGCTCACTCCTCCGATATGAACACCTTGATTTGGGAAGCTTGGGCGCCTCCCAAAACAAAAAAATTCGCTTGGCTTGCTCTCCAAAACCGCCTTTGGACAGCGGATCATTTGGCGCGCCGTGGTTTGCCAAATTGTGGTCTTTGCCCGCTTTGCAAGAGGGCTCCCGAGTCGGCCTCCCACCTCTTTGTCCATTGTCGCTTCACCACTAGGATTTGGAGTTCCTTGAAAGATTGTCTTGGGCTACCACATCTTGACCTCTCGCCTTGGCCGACACCCTCCCTCACGGAATGGTGGCGTCACATGTCCAGTGCCGACATGATAAACCGCAAAGCAATGACTTCCTTGTCCTCCTCACCACTCGGGAAATTTGGAACGAGCGGAATGCTCGGGTGTTCCGCAACAAGCACGCCTCGTCTATCAACATTTTCGCTAAGATCAAGCATGAAGCGAATTTGTGGGTGCTTGCGGGGGCAAAGAATTAATGTCGAGAGAGTAATCCGTTTGTAATGCTGATTTTTGGTGTTGCTTTGTATGACTATATTGTCCCAACTCTCTCTTAATAAATGAAATGGGGCAAACCTTTTGCCCCTTGTTTAAAAAAAAAGGAATATTTGCAAAAATTGTGGAGGAAACATGATGACAGCAAGGATTTGAATTTTGGTTTTACCAAAATTTCTTAACCCACCGAAATCTCCGAGTTTTTGGAACTTAAGAAATTCTTTAGTCCAAATTTCATCAAATTTAAATCAAAATTCAAGTAAATTTAACATATCTCGAAAGTCTAGCGGAAAATATATTCCGTAACCACCGTTATTACCAAAAACTCGTCGAAAATTTAATCTCTAGAGGGGGAGTGGGCAAGTTCTTGTAGACAAATCAAAATTTTGACAATAAAAAAAGTATGAGCCACATTATCACGGGCCGCCGGAATTTCCACGCGAAGGCAGCGACCAAACGAACTCTCGTGAAATATACATGAGATGTAAACACAAATGCTTGACAAATTTTCTTGGTGTGCTATAAATTTCTTTGCTCACCGGAAATCTACACCCAGTTAACATGATTCTCACACATTGACGAAACTAGGGTTAAAAACTGCTAGACCGTGTTCTGTACTTTATGACTTTTTTTAGATCATGTTATCTGGAGTTATTTTATTTTCAGTAGAGTTGGCGGATGAGTTTTTCTTTTCTGATTGGGCCACGGCATGAAGGCCCACCGCAATTACACGTTCTACATCCATCTTCTTCTCCACGAGTCTTCCTGGCACCGACCGGCGGCGCTCGTTCCCTCGCCGCCGGCGCACCAACGCCGTCGCCTGAGGCATGCTCCGCTTCCGCAGACGCATCCTGACCCACCTCCTCTATCCTCCCTCCGTATCTCCCATCCCGTTCCATCTCCACCGCCTCCTCTCCGCGGCCGCGCCGGCCGCTGCCGTTTCCCCGAACCCTAGCTTCGCCGTGGAGGAGTACCTCGTAGACACCTGCGGCCTCACGCCAGCCCAGGCCCTCAAGGCCTTTGCAAAGCTCTCCCATCTCGATTCCCCCTCCAAGCCTGACGCCGTCCTCGCCGGCCTCGGCCTCTGCAGAGCCGACGTGGCCACCGTCGTCGCCAAGGACCCGCAGCTCCTCTGCGCCGACGTGGAGAAAACCCTGTCCCCGTTCGTCGTCGGGCTGACCGGCCACGGCATCTCACATTCTGAGGTCGCCCGCCTCGTCTCGCTCGCCCCCCGCAGCTTCCGTCAAAGATGCATCGTCTCCAACCTACCATACTACCTGTCGCTCTTGGGCTCCTACGACAACCTCCTCCGGATACTCAAGAGAAGCTCCCATCTTCTCGGATGCAGCCTGGAGAAGGTGGTCAGGCCCAATGTTGAGTTCCTGCGTGAGTGCGGGCTAGATGCTTGTGATGTTACCAAGCTGTGCATCCGTCAGCCATGGCTGCTCACCACCAACCTGGAGCGCGTCCAGGCGATGGTGGCTTGCGCCGAAGCCATAGGTGTGCCCCGTGGCTCTGGGATGTTCAGGCAAGCCCTGCAGGCTGTAGCATTTCTCAGTGAGGAGAAGATTGCCGCCAAAGTGGAGTACTTGAAGAAGACATTCAGGTGGTCAGATGCCGAGGTGAGCATTGCTGTGTTCAGTGCTCCGGTGCTGCTGAGGAAGTCAAAGGAATCGCTGCAGCGCACCTCTGAGTTCTTTTCTGAGATTGGGTTGGAACCGGCCTACATTGCTCGCCGTCCAGTAATTATCAATTATAGCCTGGAAGGCCGGCTTAGGCCGCGCTATTATGTCGTGAAGTTTCTCAAGGAAAATGCATTGCTCAAGCGTGACCTAAGCTACTATACAGTTGTCAAGCCGACCGAGAAGGTATTCATGGAAAAGTTTGTATGCCCTCACAAGGAAGCTGCACCACACCTTGCTAAAGGCTATGCAGCAGCCTGCAGAGGGGAAGTGCCTATCAGATTCAGATTTACATGAACCAAGAACGGGTATGAAAACTGGTAACTGTGATGGCATAACAATTTTCACTCTGCGTATTAGGCTGACAAGACATGACTTGGTGTTCTTGGCCTAACTAAGTGGTGGATGTTTTCTATATTAGGTTTGTTATTTACCTGTTGATTTTCTGTTGGTAATCTGGGTGATGGGTGTCCATTCTGTTAGATGCTGGCATGGTCATTGTTAACCCCTGATGAAACTAGATTCCGAATCTGATATGTGATGTTATCATTTATAGTAGAGAAGAAACCGTTGTTTGGTTATGAACTTGTTTCTGAAATACACATACTGGAACTAAGAAAGTGTAGGTACACTAGTACAGGTCATTCTACAATGCATTAAAATTTCTAATTTTCTATTGTGGATTTTAACGCATTCGGGGTGATGTTGGCTTGTGCCTATGCCATAGGTGTGCCCTGTGACTAAAACATCTAATTAGGCTTTAATCTTATGCAAACAGAGTTAGGCATTAACATTTGCGAGCTGGCTTCCACTAGATGTCATCTATTTTTCAGTGTTGTCAAAATATATCTTCACAACTATATCGAGCTTGTACTGCTGACCTTTGCACTAAAACTTATTAATGCAAGATGTGATACTGAACGACATGAATTATCAGCTATCTAGAATTTTACTCTCACAAGAACAAAAATCGCTGAATCTATCTGCATATTTAACAGCTTTTATGTGCATTATGCTTTGATTCCGTGGTTTGTAAGCTTCAGAACCCCTGTTTTCATCAAGGCATGAATATGCTTCACAACTCCATGCTTTCTGAAAAATCCAGTGACTTCATATATAGTAGTTGATTGATCCACTATAATGCCCCAGATCTCTCACTATAATTGCCCCAGATCTATAGGTCCATTGGTTCAACAGGTAATCATGAAGTTGCAATGTTGCGATTTCATTTAGGAGTCTTATTTCAAGATATATGTTGTGGACATCGATTAATTATCATTACATCTCCTGTAATATTCCACTGTGGTACTCTTGCAAGTTTTTGGAATCTGTAGGCATGCAATTCCTAATGGCAAGTAAGCATCCTTTGATTAGGTACCAATTTTTCTTACTTAGGTGGGCATTGAATTTTATGCCCTTTCTGTGCGATTTTCAGTCTATGGCTGCTGCATAAATGTGCAAAGCCAGAGCACTTTGTGCTGTAGGAGATACACTTTGCATGATCCAAATATAATTGTGAATCTGAACCATGTAGTGAGTTGGCATACACAATTATGTTAATTGCAGCCAAATCAGGGTCATGCCCGACGAATGCGGTTTACCATATCCAGTCAAATACGGAACGGGAAACATTTGGAAATTTGTTCTCAAAGGCGTAATGATGTTAGTATCTGCTACAAGTACCCACGGCGAACCTGATACTTGCATGACAACTTACTTTCACACTGCAGCATTTTTTGTTTTTTGCATTGACTCTGGAATAGAAACTCGTGCTCTGACCTTGCTTGTGTAGAGTGGGAATCTTCTGGTGTTATAACTGTCTTCACTTCTACTCAATGCCAGCATTATTGAAGAATCCGCAATGACTTACTAAACGCTATGGACAACAAAGCTGATACTGTACAATGGACAGGTCTAACATGAAGTTGTGAAAGCTTTCTGGGATATGACCAGGCAAGTTGTTGTGTGAAAGATTTAGTGCTTTAATGCCACCCATGAGTACCCGAGAGTGTGTTTGTGTTTTGAAAACTTTTCAAGCATGTGGATCTGATCAGACAAGGCCTTTGTGGGTTAAACATTCCGTGGCAGTGGCTGGCGTGTTGTTGGACTGATCAGACAAACAGTCTTTTCTAGTGTATCTGTTGGGATGCTTTGCTGTTGCAACAAATTAATTGTGATCCAAACTGAAGGAACTTGTTTGTGCATACATTTTTTTTTGCAGTTCCTGTCGCTGAGGATTAAGAGCAATCTACTCTACCCATTCCTTGGTGGTGCTTAATTTTCGTGGCAACATGTCTCTTGGTAGGAATACAACTCTGTTTTATTTATTAACAAATGTATGATTAGGTGGGTGCAATCTTAATGGCGTTTCCAGGAACTCTACTGCTATATATTGCTACTGCTGCTGCCACACGAATGTTTGTGTAACTTGTTACTGCTTTTTTAGAGCTGAAGCTCTTAATTTCAATTTCGTGTAATAAAATGTGTTTCATGCCAGCATTGCTAAAATCTGGTTGGATTTCGGATGGTGTAGGCTTCTGTAGAAGCCAATAAACCATATAGTACGATCATTGCTAATTTAGAACCAGTAAGGGGTGAATACGATTTTAGAACATCCATGCAATGTCGTGGTTTCTAAATGTGAGTAGTTTTGCATGTTTAACTTTGACCACTAATTTCATCAATAAAACACGTGTCAATTATTATAAAAAATATATAATTAGAAATTTTATTCAAATACGAATTCAATGGTATAAGATTTGTGAGAGATGATTAAATTTTGTAAATCAAATTGATGGTCAAAATAGACATGGAAAAAAGGGCACCACCTAAACAGGGGCCAACTATTGGGTAGCCAAAATAATGGTTGAGATTTCCCGAGCCTCTGCTGACTAAATATTGGCAAAAGTTGTGTAGGAAACATGATGGGAGCAAGTAGTTGAATTTTGGTTTAATCAAAATTTCTTGACCACCGAAATCTCCGAGTTTTCAAAAATTTAAAAATTATTTAGTCCCAAAATTCAAGTAAATTTGACATGTCCTGAAAGTCTAGCGGGGAATATATTCCGTAACCACCGTTATTACCAAAAACTCGTCGAAAATTTAATCTCTGGAGGGGGAGGGCAAGTTATTGTAGACAAATCAAAAATTTGGCAATAAAAAAGTACGAGCCACAGTATCATGGGCTGCCGAAATTTCCACGCGAAGGCAGCGACCAAACGTTCTCTCGTGAAATATACATGAGATGTAAACACAAATTTTCTTGTTGTGCTATAAATTTTTTGCTCCTTGGGAATTTACACCCAATCTACACCCAGTTAACACGCATGATTCTCACACATTGACGAAACCACGGTCAACAAGTGCTAGACCATGTTCTGTACTTTATGACTTTTTATAGATCATGTTGTATGGAGTTAATTTCTTTTCAGTGGATGTTCTCAATTTGGTTGGCGGATAAGTTTTTATTTTCTGAATTTGCAACTGGCGAGGGAAGCTAGTACTGCATCTTGCAGTGGGCCATGGCTTGAAGGCCCACCGCAATTACACGTTCGACCAGACCACAGCCATCTTCTTCTCCACGAGTCTCTCTGGCACCGACCGGCGGCGCACCAACACCGTCGCCTGAGACATGCTCCGCTTCTGCTGCCGCATCCTGACCCACCTCCTCTCTCCTCCCTCCGTATCTCCCATCCCGTTCCATCTCCACCGCCTCCTCTCCGCGGCCGCGCCGGCCGCTGCCGTTTCCCCGAACCCTAGCTTCGCGGCGGAGGACTACCTCGTCGCCAGCTGCGGCCTCACCCGACCCCAGGCCCTCAAGGCCTCCAAGAAGCTCTCGCACCTCAAGTCCCCCACCAAGCCCGACGCCGTCCTCGCCTTCCTTGCCAGCCTCGATCTCTCCGCGTCGCCCCCCTTGTCGCCAAGGACCCGCTGTTCCTCTGCTCCGGCATGGGCAGAACTCTGGGACCTAACCTCGTCGGGCTCACCGGCCTCGGCCTATCTCATGCTGAGATCGCGCGCCTCGTCTCACTCGTCCCCCTCAAATTCCGTCGTAAATCCATCGTCTCGAACCTACCCTACTACCTGTCCATCTTCTCGGATGCAGCCTGGACAAGGTGGTCAAGCCCAATGTTGTGTTCCTACGCGAGTGCGGGCTAGATGCTTGTGACATTGCCAAGTTGTGCATCGCTGAGCCACGGCTGCTCACCACCAACCTGGAGCAAGTCCATGCGATGGTGGCTCGCACCGAAGCTGTAGGTGTGCCCCGTGGGTCTGTGATGTTCAGGCACGCTCTGCACGCTGTTGCATTCCTCAACGAGGAGAAGATCGCCGCCCAAGAGGAGTACTTGAAGAAGGCATTCAGGTGGTCGGATGCCGAGGTGAGCATTGCTGTTTCTAAGCTTCCGATGGTACTGAGGCTCACCGAGAACATGCTGCAAAGCAAACCAGAATTCCTTATCTCTGAGGTGGGGTTGGAACCCGCATACCTTGCTCATTGTCCGGCATTGCTCTGTTATAGCCTGAAGGGCCGGCTCAGGCCCCGATACTACGTTTTGAAGTTTCTTAAGGAAAATGGATTGCTAGATCGTGACAGGAGCTACTATTCAGCAGTCACAGTGACTGAGAAGGTATTTGTGGAGAAGTACATATCACCTCGCAATGAAGCTGCACCGTACCTTGCTGAAGACTATGCAACCGCTTGCAAAGGGGAAGTGCCTACTAGATTCAAATTTACATGAACCAAGGGTGGGCTATAAAAATGGTAACTATGTGTTGGTTGGTTGATGTTGTATATCTGTTAGATGCTCGTTTGGTCGTTGCTAGAAAGTGATAATTTTATTTCTGAATCCTGGTATGTTAATGTCATCATTCAGTAGAGAAATGTGACGACCCGCCATTACCAAATAAGCTAATGGCACCGGTCTGTGAATTATTACTTGACAAAACCTTGTCTTGTCAAATAATAAGCCACCTCCGAGATATGCAACAGAGAATAGCTAGAGTGGTTCTTTAATATTACAATACCATGCCACGCAGGGCTTAAAGTCAACTAGGCTTCACATGTCTGCCATTTATTAAATAACCTCATAGTTGAGTACGTACCAAGCTAAATACTAGATAAAGGGTATTAGTAGTCTCCCTTAAATTACATAGCTTTGGATCATACGATACTTATTCATCCCAACCCCCATAGATGGTATCCAGATCATACATCCCATCTACCGAGTCCACATTAAGGTCCAATGCATAACCGTAGCCATCCCCAGTGCATGCTTCACTTGGTCCAGTAGGTAACTCATACTTTCTTTGCTCTAAAAAAGAGGGAATTAATAGCAAGAGTGAGTACAAAGTAGTCAGCAAGCATAAATAGCATAATGCAAATTTTCATGACAGTGTATCGTCAAACACAAGTCCTACCCAGCTCAACACCTTTTTTTTAAAATAGAGTTTTGTTGCAGAAAACAACATTTATAATTTAGAGAAATCTATTAATCACTTGTATTGCGAAATAGAACCAACGAGGGCTCCCGTAGCCTTCAATCTAGGAGACAGGCATGATCATGGTTTATTTTAGCACTGCGCAGGCCGTATCACTTTACCCATATTAACTCTGATTTTCTTGTTCTCGCAATTCCTCGTATACGAGACCTGACAGGGTTGAAAGCATTTTCCCATCTCATACATTATACCTCCACCCGGCTAGGTATTCCCTAGACGTTGTGTCGAGCAAAGATACTCAACACTCCACCAAGCTTAATATAGCAGCAAACAGCTAATGCACCCATCCGGCATTAGCTTGGGAATTTCATCACCCAACCTAGTACTACATACCCATGTGGATAGTAACATGACTTGATAGGAATAAGCTTGGCCTGCCATTAATTTGACAGGTCTATGGTCGATACGATATTTGTACGGTCCGCATATACAAGTGACAGTGAGTATTATTCCTAGATGATAACCCTATGTAGAGAGCCCCACCTTCCATTGATTTCCATCCCGGGCGCTCTCTACCCACCAAATAATTATATAAATGGTCCAACTGCTCCATCAACTGAGACCATCATTCAACGTCAACACACACCCAATCACCTTCCAAATTCATTTTATGCAAGTTGATGATAATACAGTAAAAATAGTGTTTTAAGAAATTAATTCTACTCTACATGACCAAAGAGTGCTTGCCTGAATTGCCGTACTCGAACCCAGGCTCAGTTTGGTTCAGTAGCTGTCTCTCCACCGGTGCTTGCTCGCTTCCTGAAATTCGGCGAATAAATACCGAGACTAAATCGAGTACTGGATATACGAATAAACTACGTCGTCATAGTGTAGCAGTTTTACAATTAGTTACCCAGGAATTATATATTTTTGCTGGGTAATAAACAGGTATTACGTATTTGTTAATATCTTGAGCAGCTACCATTATTTAAACCATCCTAGCTGATTAGTACTAGTAGTCAACCAGTGCACGTGTTGTCTCACTTTTAATCTAAAGCTTTGCTCTCTCTCTTACTTAGCACTGCCTCTGTACACGTCGAATAGCACCTCCTAATACAGAAGCAACACACGCACCCTTCTCAGCTCCTTGCTCTTTTGCCCAGGTCGCTCCTTGTCCAGAACGCCGGCAACGACAATGGATTTCTGCTGGCTACTGGATCCTAAATCCCTCCTCTCTGCTGAACCTACTCCTCTAGTTTTCCCCTTCATTTACCGCCACAAATCCTCTAATTTTGCTCTGCTTTTGGTTGTCAGGTTGGGTGCGGCTGGGGATCTCCTACCTCTGCTCCAGGTTCAGGTCGCTGGCGTGCGGCCGCACTGGAGCTGCTCCGGTTCTGACTACTGGTGAGTTCTCTAATCCCAGATTCTACAGTACACAGTGGTGAAGATGTGTTCTAGCCTGTAAATACATCTGGTGGTCAAGCTCTTGTGTATAGGTTCAGTATTTAGGCTAGCATATTTTTCCCCAAAGTTTTTCTAATGTGCAGATTAGTGTACCGTGTTAACTCCCAGATTTCTTTATCTCGAGTCATCCACTCCAACTCATTTCTCTAGTGCGTTTTCTAGCTTCTTTGCTGGTGGTATTTTTATGTGACAAGTGAGCTGTGCTAGAAGGTGAGAAAGGAGAAGTGGCAGGGAGAAAACACCTTTCTTCGCTGCAAACGCTGACAAGCCCCCTCCTGAGGCCTGCTCCTCCCCTACGGTTCAGTGCTGGTGGCCTCAAGTCACCATCTTCACTTATTGCTCTTGGATTTTTGTTGTCTATGTGTAGAGAAATGAATGAGCTAGGAAGAAGAAAGCTTGGTCTGGTTGCTTGGAGACAGCGTGTGAATGCTACGAGTGTTTCCTTAGCCTGCTTGCTCTACTCCCCTATCTAACACCAAGGAGCCCTTCCTATTGGCTGGTAGTGGCTGCCCATCTCTATTTCACTGTGAGAGAAATGTGGAGTGTTCTAATTGGCTGGGAGCGCAGTCCATGCCTAAGCCACTGTTTTCTAGTTGACTTCTTATCTAGTGTGAAGATATTTGTTGTGGTCATCCTGTGTCTCCTTTGTGTCCACATTTGGCTGGATAGTCAAGTAGTAACTCTGAATTTGGTCAAGTCTGTTGTGGCCCTGTTGTACAGCGTGAGGTAGCAATTTTTCCTTTTCTTGTATTCCTCAAATGCTGTAACAATTGGCTACACATTCTAATGGTACGAATAAATTATTGGTTGGGCAACTATAACTATTGTTGTGATATGAGTTGTGCTACAGAAATTATACTTGTGTGGTAATTATTGCTACTAAAATTACGGGTCGTTACATCCTACCCTCCTTAGAAAAAGATTTCGTCCTCGAAATTGAGCACTTACTTGAAGAGATTGGGGTAGGTCACTCGTAGATTTTCTTCCTTCTCCCAAGTTGCCTCACGGACAAAGTGGTTCCTCCATTGCACTTTGCAGAACCGAATGGTTCTTGTTCTGAGCTTGTGGTCTTCCACCTCTAATATCTTCAATGGACGTTCTTCATAAGTCAGATCGGGTTGTAGATCAATGTCCAAGTCTGATACTTGTGGTGGTGGCTTGTTGCATTTCTTGAGTTGTGATATGTGGAAAACATTGTGGATTCTAGACAATTGTTTGGGTAACTCTAGCTTATAGGATGAAGCACCCTTCTGCTCCAAAACTTTAAATGGCCCAACATATCTAGGACTCAACTTCCCTTTAATTCCAAACCGTCTAACTCCTCGCATAGGTGACACTTTCAAGTAGACCAAATCTCCTATTGCCAATTGCATGTCCCTCTTGTGCCTATCAGCATAGCTTTTCTGCCTACTTTGTGCAATCTGGAGTCGTTCTTTAATCAGATGGATCTTCTCATCATTCTCTCGCACTATGTCAGGACCTAGTAATGGTCTCTCTCCAACCTCATACCAGCACATAGGTGATCTGCATCTCCTCCCATACAATGCTTCATATGGAGCCATTTGTATGCTGGACTGATAACTATTATTGTAGGCAAATTCTGCAAGGTGTAGATGCTTATCCCATGAATCCCCAAAGTTCATTACACATGCCCTTAGCATATCCTCTAGAATCTGATTAACCCTCTCGGTTTGACCATCGGTTTGCGGATGATAGGCCGTGCTAAAATTTAGCTTGGTTCCTAGAGAATTTTGTAGGCTTTTCCAAAAACTTGATGTGAACACAGACCCTCTGTCTCAAGTGATTGTCTTCGGAACACCATGGATCGTAACTATTCTCTCTATGTATAATTCAGCCAATTTATCAAGAGAATACTTCTGGTTTGTAGCAATGAAGTGTGCTGACTTAGTGAGTCGATCTACTACAACCCAGATGGCATCTTTCTTCTTCAAAGTCATGGGCAAACCAGTAATGAAATTCATACATATGTCTTCCCATTTCCAGTCTGGTGTTTCAAGTGGTTTTAATAATCCAGCAGGCCGTTGATGTTCGGCCTTTACCCGCTGACAAGTGTCGCAGTTGCTAACATATTCTGCATTTTCTCTCTTCATACCCGGCCACCAAAAGTTTCCCTTCACATCTTTATACATTTTAGTGCTCCCTGGATGGATAGTGTAGACTGTGTCGTGAGCTTCACGCAAAATAATTTCTTTAATTTCTAAGTCATTTTGCACACATATCCTACTGTGATTCCAGAGAACTCCTTCCTTATCCATTCTGAATTGTGAGGGCTGTCCAGCTTGAATCCTTCTTATTTCCTCCTTGATGAATGCATCTGATGCTTGCTTCTCCTTAATCTGATCAAATAAGGTGGGGTGGAATGTCATGGACGCTATATTGGCTGTTGACGTAGCTTCGCTGAACTCTATTTCCATTTTTGCGAGATCTTGTAACAACTTCTTGTCATATTCTTCAAGAGAGATGTGGTTGCAATGTGCCTTCCTACTAAGTGCATCGGCCACTACATTTGCTTTACCCGGGTGATAATTAATTGTTAGATTGTAATCTTTTATGAGTTCCAACCACCTCCTCTGCCTCATGTTCAACTCTTTTTGTGTAAAAATATATTTGAGACTCTTATGGTAGCTGTACAGTGTGCACCTAGAACCATATAGATAGTGCCTCCAAATCTTAAGTGCAAACACAACAGCTCCCAGCTCTAGGTCATGTGTGGGGTAATTATCCTCATGTGTCTTTAGCTGCCTAGAAGCATAAGCCACTACTCTGTCATTTTGCATTAGCACACATCCTAAAACTCCTCTCACACGCTTCAGTCCATGTATATTTAGTTTCTTTTCTCAACAATTTAGTGAGTGGTGCTGTTATCTGAGAAAATCCTTTTATAAATCTGCGGTAGTATCCGGCAAAACCCAAGAAACTCCTTATCTCACTTGGATTCTTCGGTTGATTCCATGACACCACTGTCTCAATTTTGGATGGGTCTACCTCAATTCCTCTGCCAGAAACTATGTGTCCTAGGAAAGCTACTTGGTCCAACCAGAATTCACATTTGTTAAATTTTGCATACAACTGGTTCTCTCTTAAGGTTTGCAGGACTATTTTCAAGTGTTCAGCATGCTCTTCCTTGCTTCTCGAGTATATCAGAATGTCATCAATGAAGACAACTACAAACTTATCTAGATATTCCATAAACAACTTATTCATTAAGTTCATGAACATGGCTGGGGCATTAGTTAATCCAAATGGAACAACTGTATACTCATGGTGGCCGTACCGGGATACAAATGTTGTCTTCTCAATGTCCTCTTCCTTCATTTTAATTTGGTGATAACCAGACATCAAGTCAATTTTCGAGAAGACACATGCACCCTTGAGTTGGTCAAACAAGTCATTTATTCGTGGCAGCGGGTATTTATTCTTTATAGTTGCCTTGTTAAGATCACGATAGTCTGTACATAGCCTCAGCCCTCCATCCTTCTTCCATACAAATAATACTGGTGCTCCCCATGGTGATATGCTTTCTCTAATGAATCCCTTTTCCTTTAATTCATCCAATTGTTTCTTTAGCTCCACTAAATCTGATGGTGACATTTTGTAGGGTCTTTTGGCGATGGCTGCTGTTCCAGGTATTAAATCGATGCCAAATTCCAACTCTCTATCAGGCGGCATACCAAGCAACTCATCCGGAAATACATCAGGAAACTCCTGAACCACAGGTATGTCTTTTACTTCTATCTTTTGTTGACTTGCTGCCATTACTATAAGATCTTTAGCCTTGGTTCCTTAACCTTAACTAAGCCTTTTGTCCCAAACAAGTTGGGGTAGGCTAGATATGAAACCCTTTCACGAGGACTTCCCAGGAGGCCGCCCATCCTAGTTCTACTCACCCAAATGGATTTCATACCCATGGGACTGGCTAGTTTTTACGTTGGCTCGCCAAGCCTATCACAACCCTTAGATATGAAACCGTTTCACGAGGACTTCCCAGGAGGTCACCCAGCCTAGTACTAATCTCGCCCAAACGAGTTCCATACCCATGGGACTGGCTAGCTTTTACGTTGGTTCGCCAAGCCTATCACAACCCTCCTCCTTTACCCGGGCTTGGGACCGGCTATGCGTAGAAGACATAGGCGGAGTTATCTTTAGTCAAGGCTAAAGATAACCAAGGCTAAAGACCAAGGCTATCTTTAGCCTTGGTTCTACTCCCAAAATATTTCAGCCTAGAGCCATCTGATTTCCTTATAGACACACCTTTTTGTTCACAATCTACTAATACACCATTAGCAGCTAGCCAATCCATTCCAAGGATTATTTCTAAACCTGACAACGCTATGACATGCAGGTCTGCTGAAAATTTGGTGTTGTGGATTATTATTGGTTGATTTCTTCGCATCTCCTTTACTGTGATTTTCCCCCCAGGTGAGTTAACTCCTAAAGCTACTCCCAACTTTGCACATGATAGTCCATTCTTGTTCACAAAGTCTTGGGAAATAAAAGAGTGTGTGGCACCAGAATCAAAAAGAACTGTACCAACTGAAGGAGGAATGAGTAATTTACCAATAACAACATCAGTAGCTTGTCCCAACTGCTCTGCAGCCACATAGTTCAGCCTAGGTTGTCCTCCCACTGGTCCTCCACGTTCTGCTCCTCTTGGTGCCATGTTCATAGGTCCTCCTTGTCCTCGCCCAGCTGGTGGACGCTGTACTTGAATCTGCTGCCCTTGTGGTCCGGTATGCATGGGAGGGTTGGTGCAATTGATCTTGTGGTGTCCTGGCTTTCCACACTTGAAGCATGCTCCTGTACCTGTCATGCAGTCTCGAGTAGCATGCCCCTTTCCACATTTTCCACACTTAGGAGAATACATCTGCTGGTTGGTGCTGTTTCTTCTTCCAGCTAACTTGTTTTTTAGGTATCTTGATCTTTGGGAGGAAACCTCAGAGGCACAGCGAGGGCGTTTTACAGTGTGGCTAGTCGCCAATCTCTCTCCAACAGGAGAAGCTACTCTGCAGCTACAGGCGTTTCCCGCTGGCCTCGACAAACCGCACTTGTACAGTACTACGTATATATGTACGATGTATTTTTTGTCGAAACTTTACATATTATGTACTACTCCGTACAAGACATTAGTATGTACTCGTACATGTATCCAAGTACACAAAAACTACTGTAGATTTCTTTCGACACCACTAAACATAATTTTTCTTTTTTCTAAAACACCGGGCTCCATGGCTCATTCTTCCTATACTCTTCTTTTTCTTAGGGAGCAGTTTATAGCTGTACTCTGTGACTCTGTCTAGTTCATCGCATCGGTCGGTCCTATGGCCAGAGTCTCTACACCGTACAGCACGCAGCAAGAGACTGGTGCGTGGGGCCCGGCCCACTTGGTCGTTGTCTAGGTTGACCCAGAAGCATCATCTCCACGATTCGAATCTCTCGCACCAGCCGGCCACGGTTCCCCATTCCCTCGCCGCCGGCGACGCCAGGCTCCCACGCAGCATCCTCTCTGCTCCCTCCACCTCTCCCATCGCATCTCTGCACCGCCTCCTCTCCGCCGCGGCGCCCGCCGTTTCCCCAGCCCCCCGATTCGCCGTCGACGACTACCTCATCGCCACCTGCGGCCTCACGCCAGCCCAGGCCCTCAAGGCCTCCACCAAGCTCTCCCACCTCAAGTCCCCTACCAAGCCCGACGCCGGCCTCGGCCTCTTCGGCGCCGACCTCGCCGCCCTCGTCGCCAAGGACCCCAAGTTCCTCTACGTCGGCGTGGAGACAATCCTGAGCCCATCTCGCTCGTTCTGAGATCGCCCGCCTCGCCTCGCTCGCTCCCGACTGCTTCCGCAGTAGACCCGCCGTCTCCAATCTACCCTACTACCTGTCGCTCTTGGGCTCCTACGACAACCTCCTCCGGATACTCAAGAAGCACTCCAGTTTCCTCGCACGCTGCCCCGAGGAGGTGGTCAAGCCTAATGTCACGCTCCTGCAGGAGTGCGGGCTAGGTGCTTGTGATATTGCCAAGTTGTGCATCGTTCAGCCATGGCTGCTCACCACCAACCTAGAGCAAGTCCAGGCTATGGTGGCTCGCGCAGAAGCTCTAGGCGTGCCCCGTGGCTCTGGGATGTTCAGGCAAGCACTGCAGGCTGTCGCATTCCTCAGCGAGGAGATTATTGCCGCCCGAGTGGAGTTCTTGAAGAAGACGTAAGGGTGGTCGGATGCTGAGGTGGGCATTGCTGTTTGTAAGTTTCCAACGTTGCTGGGGAGGTCTAAAGACATGCTGCGCTGCAAATCGGAATTCCTTATTGTTGCGCTCGAAACGCGTCACACGAACACGTCCTCGTGTACCCGTGGTGCCGGGGGAGATACTCCGCAACTCGCCCCGCGGGAGGCCTGCTTCCAGCGCGATACGCAAGACAGCAAGCAGGCGCTTTTTGAAACCAGACGCCCCAGCCCCTCGGGAAGCCCCGTCTGAGGAAGCCGGCGACGATTGGTTGAACCTGGCTGGACTTGGCCGCTCCAAGGTTCGGTTTTCGATCTCCGGCGAAATCTAGGCGAGATTGCCGGACAACGGAAGCATAAACAAGGGTTTGAGGAGATAAAGGTAGATTGTATTGATAGGTTGTCGATTGTTTGCTTAATTTCAATCGGCCATCACCTCTCACATATATATGAGGCGGCTGGACTTCCCGTACAAGTATTGGACTTCTACAAGGTTTACAATCATAGTCTAAATCGAATCCACCTCTAAACTAGGCAACCTCTTGGTCGGTAACGTTGGCAAACTTGTTGGCTACTTTGGAAAGTTGCCTTTTGTCTTCCATATTAGCTTCAATCTTGCCTTCTTCCGCAGAAAGGTAACACCTTGATCGGCTTTGTATTGGATCTTGAGTTCAGCATCTGTCCGGCTTCTTTCAAAAAGTTGCCCTCCATCTTCCAGCCTTGATCCTGCAATCAACCACCTTTTAACTTGCCGGCTTGTTTTGACAACTGGCTTCTCTTCTGCCGGCTTGTTTTGGCAAAGTTGACTTCCTTTTTGCCACCTTTATTGCTTTCCCCTGATTTAGCTCGCTAGGTCTTCAGGCAACTTTGCACTCCCGAATCCAGCTTCCGCCTTGTTCCAGTTGCCGGATTATTGGCTGCCTTCTTCTGGCCGTCTTTTCCTGGAAAGCTTCCCAGATCGCCATTTTAGCCTTCTTCGCCGCCTTCTTCGAGCCACCAAGTCTTCCTTGAATCTGAAACTAGCAATCTGCCAAAAACGGGTGCTAACACATGCCCCCTGTTTTCTAGTAGAGCTTGCGTACTAGAAAATATTCAATGTAGAAGTTTTTTGTCTTAGGGCGATGCTTAAGCTTATCGGCCATATGCTAAGGGCGATATATGTATATCGGCCATACGTATCTTCTTCTTGATCAACTTGACCAAGATTTTATTGCTTGACTCAGCTTGTCTGTTGGCTTGTGCATAGTAGGGAGATGAACTGAGCATCTTGATTCCAAGTGATTCGGCAAATTGCTTCACCTCCTTAGCCATGAAGGAAGTACCTTGATCTGTGGTGAGAGTCTGCGGAATGCCAAATCGATGGATGATATGTTCTGTAATAAACTGAATCACCTCCTTGTGGGTCATGTTCCTGAGAGGCACTGCTTCAGACCACTTGGTGAAATAATCAGTGGCAACCAATACAAACCGATGCCCCTTGGATGAAGCCGGGTGAATCATGCCGACAAAGTCAAGCGCCCAACCCCGGAAAGGCCACGGCTTTATAATTGGATTAAGTGGGGAAGCCGGCACCAACTGAATGTCTCCAAACTTCTGACAAGCTTCGCATCCCTTGTAGTATCTGAAGCAGTCATTGATCATTGTCGGCCAATAAAACCCTGCGCGCCTGAGCATCCACTTCATCTTGTGGGCCGACTGATGCGTTCCACATAAACCATCATGTACCTCTCCCATAGCAACTTTAGCTTCGTCTTCATTCAAGCACTTTAGAAGAACACCATCAGCAGTTCGGCGATATAAGGCGGCATCTAACAATGTTTACTTGAGAGCTAGGCGCCGAACCGCTCTGTCTGTTTTTCGACTGGGATCTTGTAAATAGTCAATATAAGGTTGTCTCTAGTCATCCGCCAAGTTGTCATTTGACTCATCCTTAGCTGACTCCAACAAGCCGGCTTCTTGCTTGGCTTTCTCCAAGCTGGCAACATGAGTTGTCGGCCTTTCTTTGACGAAAAATATACCACGACTGACGTGATATCCAGACGCTTGTTGCGCCAACTCATTTGCAAGCCAATTGTCTTGCCTAGGAACATGACATATGTGGAAATAATCAAACGTTGAAATCATATCCAGGCATCTGTCAAGGTACACATTGAGGGTGTGTTTGGTAGAGTGGGCGAACCCGCAGAATCTCACCTCAACCTGGCTGAGCTACGCATCCGTTGGTTGGTAGCCTGGGTCGGGCCACCTCGGCAGTGGCGAGCTGATGCGGAAAACGCCTCTGGGCACTGCCGGGATGGGAAGCTCGAATCGGGCTTCTCAGCTCGCCCAGGCTGAACTCATCCCCGCAAAACACTGTGCGCGTGACACGGAACGCACGCGCGTCTCCACCCCGGGTCGGTACTGTTCACTTGCCCCCCCGCGCGTTCACGCGTCTGAGGAGAGCCGCAGCTTCCGCCGGTGGTGCTCGCTCCTCCCGGCCGCTCCTCTCTCCTCCTGCGCGCCGCCGCACGCGGAGACGACCGCCGCTCCTCGATCCTCCCGCGCCGCCGCCGCACGCGGAGACGACCACCGCTCCTTCCGCGCCGGAGGCGACGACCACGACCGCCACGGAGATGACCACCACGGCCCAGCGCCCCCGTCCGAACCGCCGCCCAGCGCCCGTCCGCACCGCCTCCTGGAGCCGCCTCCACCGCCGCGCGGCGCCCGCGCCGCCGTCCGCTCCGAGGACGGCCGGACGAGGAGTAGCAGCGCCGCCCGCGCCGCCGTCAACCTCGCAATCCCGCCGCGGCCCTTGATCCACGGACGACCACCGCGCCCCCGCAGAAGACCACCCAGCTCCGCCGCGGGCGACCATCCAGCTCCGCCGCCGACGACCTCCCAGCTCCGCCACGGACGAGCACCTAGAGGCGTCGCCGGAGCCGGGACGAGCAGCTCCCCTCGCGGTGGTGTGGTGAGCCGGACTTGATTGCTTTTTTTCTTTCTGTCCAGGGACCTGTGTGTAAGAATTTGGATCTGTGTGTAATTTCGACTTTTGGATTCTAGTCTCAGCCTGGTCCAAGCCATACGACCTACCAAACATCTTCTCACCCCAGCATATCTCAACTCATGCGGGATACCAAACAAACGAAATTTCTCAGCCCAACCTGGCCCAGTTGAGCTTGTATCAGTTGGGAAACCCAGGCTGGGGTGATGCAACCTACCAAACACACCCTGAGTGATCCGTTGTTGCATTGACAAATCTTGGCTACTTGCTGGACAATAAGCAACGAATCTCCATATGCCTCAACATGAGTTACCCCTGCGTCAATCAAGATTTCTAGCCCGAATAGAAGTGCTTCGTATTCGGCTTCATTGTTAGTGCAAAAATAGTCAAGACGACAAGAGGCTTCAAAAACAGTACCGTGTCGTGAAATATACGCAATGCCAACTCCTTGTCCGCTGCTGCAAACTGAGCCATCAAAATAAAGCTTCCACGGTACAGCTGATAACCCCCAAGAGCAAGGGATCACTGTAGCACCTCTCAATGTGGAAGTAAGGTATCGATCCGCAGGAGCAAGAAGGAAAAGTTATCTATTCCCTACAACTAAAGTGTCACAAGTTTTAGTTGATTATGCACTAAACAAGTTTAAGGAACAAGGTGGTTGATTTAATGGATGGAAGTTTGATGTAACAAGGCAAGAATGTGGAAGTATCCCAATCCTCTTCAATGCAAGAGGACAAGACAAAGGTTTTCTAGGATCTTGGAAATAAGGCCTAGGGATCATACTTTCACTAGTGGACACTCCCAACAATTGAATACATAGATATTTCCTCTTCACTTTGCTACTCTGAACTATTCTCCCGTTGGATAGAAATACCAATCTACTGCGTAGGGCTACAAGAGCACACCTTAAAGTCTGAGTGAACAAACACCACAATATCATAGAACACCAAGACCATCGTGTAGGGCTACAAAAGCACACCTTAAAGTCTGTCTTCCACATCTAGGGAACCCCAAGGTCACTATGAGTGCCCCAAAATAGTACTAAACAAACACCACAATTTTATAGTGACATCCAACACAAAGAATAACTCATGGTAAGTATTTCTGTAACCTTTAGCCTAAGAGTCACACACGGTGCGCACACTGTCAACTTCACACCATGGGACAAAGGTGACTCCGGAAATTACATTAATAAAACCACTTGAGTAGCACAAACAATGAAGGAGAAACATCCATGAATTCAATTAGATTACAAAGCTCATGATCACATAAAGATCACATCATGGGAGAGAGAGATGAACCACATAGCTACCGGTAGAGCCCTCAGCCCCGATGAAGAACTACTCCCTCCTCATCATGGGAGGCAGCAACGGCGATGAAGATGTTGATGATGAACACGCCGGAGGGGGTGGAGCCCTCCGGAGGTGATTCCGGCGGCGTTTCCCCCCTCCGATCTTCTCCGGCGGCAGCCTTCTGTCTCCTGTTTCGTGGTTTTGTGTTTCTCCGCCGCCTCTTCCAGAGAACGTCGGGGACCTTTTTTATAGGCGTTTTTAGGTCAAGACGGAGTCGGTGGAGCAAAGATCAACGGCAACGGAGCCTCGAGGCCAAATGGGTGGGTCCCACGCGGCTACAGTACCAGGCCGCGTGGGCCCCCCTTGTTTGGCCTCGAGCCTCCGTTTGTCGCTTCCTTCGCCCACAGGTCTTCTTCCTTCCAAATATTGACGCCCGTAAATTTCCAGGTGATTTCGTTGACGTTTGGGTCCCTGAAACATTAAAATAAGAAAACGGGGTTTTCTGCCTGTGCAGGGTTAATTCCATAAAAATAGGAAATAAATGAATATTCCCAAAAATCATTATAAAACATTGATATAACCCTTATATGATGCAAATATGATTGGAATATAAGCAATTAAAGTGCAAAGTTCATGTATGCATTTTACATGCATCAACATCCCCAAGCTTAATCCATGCTCGTCCTCGAGTATGAAGATGATAAAACTAACATGGACTTTGCAATTTAATACTTAACAATGAATATCAAAGATGATTACTATTGCTACATATAGTCAAATGATTCATTCTTCAAAGGAGTAGCAATATGCAAATAGTTTATGAAGTGATATCAAGTATTCAAGACAAGGATGTTCATTGATAGTTCACAAAGTGTAACATGGTAGCAAGTAATATGGAACACATGTATGCATAATGATAAGTAGAACATCCTACAATGGTCATAGAGTGTAGATGAAAATCTGAATATGATAGGTGTACACTTTGGAAAGATGTATATGTGAGTAGAGGTAAAGCATGCATAAGTTTCATCCAACTTCCAAACTCTTCTACTTAAGTTAATGATTGCAATAAGGTATTCATTGGTGTCAAGCTCTCATTGCCCCTATCATAGCATCTTGAATGATTAAGGTTAAAGTGAAAGCAAATATGAGTAGTGTGCTTGATAAAGAATGGGTTGAATGTCTCATGCCCCTTGAATACAAGTACTTACACCATGTGTTACTCAACTTGGGAAACAAAGCAAGTTCAATTAAATATCATTGTAAGCATAATAGTATCATCAAGAGCGTCAACTGGGGTACCTCTTGTCCCAAGATATGGAACAAGCCCATATCAAAATGACAAGACAAACAAACAAAATGAACAATCTCAACACCCTTTTTATTTACCATTTGGAATAGTTTTTTATTGCAAGGTGTATCACAGAAGGTTCACCATAGTATGTAAGTAAATTTCCACCATGAATGATGCATGGCTTAGATTAGCGGCCCAGGCGTCTCTCTAACCATTTACACAAACTCATTTAAACTCACTCTATTTCCACATTTATTTCAACATGATAAGCATCCATAGACAAAAGCACATGATATCAACTAAATGAGATGAAGAGCGTGTTGAAAGCTTGCCATGTGACAGCACATATGGGCTAACTTCCAACCCAAAACATTCATCAAGCCACAAACATCATAATCTTAATCACAATGGGTCAAGTTTTATTATGCAAATAAAAGAACATTGTGCATCAAGTTCGTGAGAGCTATATAACCAATTTTTTCCATTGCAATCAATAACATAAACATTTTCATTCAGAGGTAAGATAACACAAACAACATGTTAAACATACTCGGAATAGCATAAAGCCAATAGGTAGATATGGTGGACTCACTGGAATAACTTTGGTTGAAGGTGTTGGAAACAAGTTTTTGCTTGTTGGAGTTTTTGGGCTAGCAAAAGGGAGAAAGTTGACCATCTAGATGCATGCATGAGTGTCCATAGAACTAACTAATCCATGTTAAACCAAGTAAAATAACAATCAGCACCAAAACATGAATAAGTGATAGCTCTAAAAAGAATTTGCAAACTATTACTCATAAACAAGCTCATGAATCATGCAACTATATGTATCATTAAAAATCAACTCAAACATCCCTTTTCCCAATCTTATAAAAGCATCCAACATATTTCAACCCATATTTCCAGTAGCTCTCTCATATATAAATGATAGTGTGGTGGTCTCTCAAGACTCAAACAAAAACAAAAAACGACGCTCCAAGTTTATGCGATAAAGTGTTTCGATCGAAAAACAGAAGTTGGACGTGTGCAAACCGAGAGTGTGTAGGTCCAGCGGGGTTGTCTTCACATCCCCAAGCTTATGGTCTTCACCATCCTTGGATAGCTCTTGGTGCATCTCCTCCAATCCCTGTGAAAAAACTTCAAAACACCGTTTCTCCCATTCTTTTCTGTGGGGTGCATTAATAGTGATAAACAAATAGGTTCTTGCTGCATATAATCCTTGAACAAAAATTCATATGAGATGTCCAGAAAGTGTATAATGTTGTATGCCTACTCATAAACTCAATTGGATCAAAAAGATTCAACTTAAAAGCTCAAAGCATGCATCAAACAAAATGGGACAGAATCTGTCCAGAAAAACAGCAGCAGCAAAACGTATTTTTCTACCCTACCAAACTTTCTCGAAAAATTCCGAAAAAATTCATGCATACAGAGGATGAAAAGTTGCAACTACAGTTCAAATATGAGCTCATTCGGAGTTACAGAATAAGAATTAAAAATCATACCGTGCACTGACTCGTGCAGGAATAAAATCTCCGAACTATAAGCAACTTTTCAAACCAAAAAGGGTAAAACTTGGCACTTTATTAAAACTCCAGAACTAAACTACACAAAGTCTCTTGTTACAGCAAGAGGACACAAAGAAAATCACACACAAAAATAACCGGGTTGCCTCCCGCAAAGCGCTTTCTTTATAGCCATATAGCTAGGCTTGATAGTTTTAATGATGCTCCCATAGGAATAAGAGTTGAATATAAAAGAGCATCAAGAAGCAAATATCAAACACATTTAAGTCTAACCCACTTCCTATGCATTGGGATCTTGTAAGAAAATAAATCAATAAAGCACAAAGTGACTAGCATAGGAAGGCAAAGCAAGTGCAACTTCAAAATTTTCAACAAAAAGAGAGAAGACTTAATATTTTTGAGATATATGAAATCATGTCTCCCTCTCTCATAAAAACTTTCAGTAGCATCATTGATAAACTCAACAATATAGCTATCACATGAAACATTCTTATCATGATCCATATGCATAAAAGTATCATTACTCTCCACATAAGCATAAACAGTTTCATTAGGAATAGTGGGAGTAAAACATTCATAATAATCATTGTAATCATCATATATAGGAGGCATATCATAATCACAATAAACTTTATACTCAATAGTGGGTGGACTGAAAATATCATATTCATCATCATAAATGGGAGACATAGTATCATCAAACAAGTCAAAGAACCTCCCCAAGCTTAGATGATTGCAAGATATAAAAGAGAACCTCCCCAAGCTTAGTCTAGTGCACACAAGAATAGAAACTTAAGCGCTACGCTCCCCGGCAACGGCGCCAGAAAAGTACTTGATAACCCCCAAGAGCAAGGGATCACTGTAGCACCTCTCAATGTGGAAGTAAGGTATCGATCCGCAGGAGCAAGAAGGAAAAGTTATCTATTCCCTACAACTAAAGTGTCACAAGTTTTAGTTGATTATGCACTAAACAAGTTTAAGGAACAAGGTGGTTGATTTAATGGATGGAAGTTTGATGTAACAAGGCAAGAATGTGGAAGTGTCCCAATCCTCTTCAATGCAAGAGGACAAGACAAAGGTTTTCTAGGATGCTTGGAAATAAGGCCTAGGGATCATACTTTCACTAGTGGACACTCCCAACAATTGAATACATAGATATTTCCTCTTCACTTTGCTACTCTGAACTATTCTCCCGTTGGATAGAAATACCAATCTACTGCGTAGGGCTACAAGAGCACACCTTAAAGTCTGAGTGAACAAACACCACAATATCATAGAACACCAAGACCATCGTGTAGGGCTACAAAAGCACACCTTAAAGTCTGTCTTCCACATCTAGGGAACCCCAAGGTCACTATGAGTGCCCCAAAATAGTACTA
This sequence comes from Poa pratensis, assembly GCA_947311845.1. NCBI lineage: Eukaryota > Viridiplantae > Streptophyta > Magnoliopsida > Poales > Poaceae > Poa > Poa pratensis. The sequence continues at coordinate 3,722,525 of CAMZMU010000033.1, read as the reverse complement.
AACAAACACCACAATTTTATAGTGACATCCAACACAAAGAATAACTCATGGTAAGTATTTCTGTAACCTTTAGCCTAAGAGTCACACACGGTGCGCACACTGTCAACTTCACACCATGGGACAAAGGTGACTCCGGAAATTACATTAATAAAACCACTTGAGTAGCACAAACAATGAAGGAGAAACATCCATGAATTCAATTAGATTACAAAGCTCATGATCACATAAAGATCACATCATGGGAGAGAGAGATGAACCACATAGCTACCGGTAGAGCCCTCAGCCCCGATGAAGAACTACTCCCTCCTCATCATGGGAGGCAGCAACGGCGATGAAGATGTTGATGATGAACATGCCGGAGGGGGGTGGAGCCCTCCGGAGGTGATTCCGGCGGCGTTTCCCCCCTCCGATCTTCTCCGGCGGCAGCCTTCTGTCTCCTGTTTCGTGGTTTTGTTTTCTCCGCCGCCTCCTTCCAGAGAACGTCGGGGGACCTTTTTTATAGGCGTTTTTACGTTAAGGCGGAGTCGGTGGAGCAAAGATCAATGGCAACGGAGCCTCGAGGCCCAAATGGGTGGGTCCCACGTGGCTACAGTACCAGGCCGCGTGGGCCCCTCTCGTTTGGGCCTCGAGCCTCCGTTTGCTCGCTTCCTTCGCCCACAGGTTTTCTTCCTTCCAAATATTGACGCCCGTAAATTTTCAGGTGATTTCGTTGACGTTTGGGTCCCTGAAACATTAAAATAAGAAAACGGGGTTTTCTGCCTGTGCAGGGTTAATTCCATAAAAATAGGAAATAAATGAATATTCCCAAAAATCATTATAAAACATTGATATAACCCTTATATGATGCAAATATGATTGGAATATAAGCAATTAAAGTGCAAAGTTCATGTATGCATTTTACATGCATCAACAGCCGACACAATGTTCAAGCCGGCTTCTTGCTCGAAATCAATCCGATGTTCGACAATAAAGTTGGCCACAATTTGGCCTTTCATAGATTTCAGAGATTCATAAGCCAAATCATATTCAATCAACCCATATGCCCACTTGCCGATTCGTCCGCTGAGAATCGGCCTTTGTATCATGTGTTTGAGAACATCGGTCTGACCAAAGACTTTGCATTCGCTGGAAAGCAGATAATGGCGCAATTTGGTGCAGGCAAAATAAAGAGACAAACACAACCTCTCCACAAAGCTGTACCTTGACTCGGCATCCAGCAAACGTCTACTCAGATAGGTGACAACATATTCCTGTCCTTCGGCTTCCTGGGTTAAGGCGGCGCCAACTACTCTTTCCTCCGCAGCAATGTAAAGCCGGAAAGGCTGACCTCGAGCCGGCTTCCTGAGAACCGGAGGAGTAGACAGGCAAGTTTTAATCTTGTCGAACGCCTCTTGTTGCCTTGCCCCCCAGGTGAATTCATCATCGTTCTTAAGTCGAAGAATCTGCGTAAATGCATCAACTTTTCCAGACAAGTTAGCAATGAATCTCCTCAAATAGTTTACCTTGCCTAGAAACTTCTGCATGTCCTTCTTGCAACCCGGCAGCTGTATTTTCTGGATAGCCTCAATCTTTGCCGGATCAACTTCTATGCCATGTTCATGTATGATAAATCCAAGGAATTTCCTAGCCGACACGCCAAAGGCACACTTCAAAGGATTCATCTTGAGCCCGTACTTCCTCATTCTTTCAAACGCCAGCCGCAAGTCGGCCAAGTGATTTGTCTCGCCATCCGACTTAACCACCACGTCGTCAATATACACCTCCAGCACAACTCCAAGAAGATCATGAAATATAAGGTTCATTGCTCTTTGATAAGTGGCTCCGGCATTTTTCAATCCAAAGGTCATCACAGTCCATTCAAACAAGCCAACAAAGCCTAGGCAGCGAAACGCCGTCTTAGCCGAATCTTCTTCGGCCATAAATATTTGGTTGTAACCTGCGTTTCCATCCAAGAAGCTAATAACTTTGTGACCTGAAGCTTCGTTGACAAGCATGTCGGCTATTGGCATAGGGTATTCATCTTTTGGGGTAGCTCGATTTACATCTCTAAAATCTATGCACGCCCTGATCTTGCTGGATCCTTTCTTCTCGACCGGCACAATGTTGGATATCCATTCAGCATATTTGCATGGCCGAATAAAGTTGGCTTTCAGAAGCCGGTCTATTTCCGCCTTTATTCGATCATAGATCAGTGGATTAAACTTGCGAGCCGGCTGCTTATATGGCCTGAAGCCGGCTTTGATAGGCAACCGATGTTCGACCAACTCTCGGCTTAACCCAGGCATCTCGTGGTATTCCCATGCAAAGCAATCCACGTACCCCTTGACTAGCTCGATTAGTTTAGACTTAAAATCGGCCGCCAACTTCTGCTTGACAAATGTCGGCCTAGGGATAGTACCATCCCCAATGTCTACTTCTTCAAGTACGTCAGCCGACGTGAAGCCTTGTCCCAACTTGTCCATATCGTCTGGTTCTTCAATTGCTTCGTACATATCGTTCCTTTCAGCCCGATACTTGCCCAGCCGCTTCTGCAACCACTCATCGTTTTGATCCATTTACTTGAGAAGTAGCCGGTTACCACCAACCGGCTTTAGAGATACTGGCACGAATCCGTCCCTGGTTGCACTCAGGAAGTCGAACCCGGATAGATCACGCCCAGACAGGCATGTAACATTAGAATGTTGCCAGTCAACAATAGATTCAGCTAATGCAATGCACGCTGAGTCGTCAGCATGGATGACTTCGATTTCATCGTCAACCCATTGCACAAGTTGCTGGTGCATAGTAGACGGAACACATTGGTTGGCATGAAGCCAATCCCGTCCCAGCAGCACATTGTAATTTCCTTGCACCTTAGCAACAAAGAAGGCAGTAGCCAAAGTCTTGCTTCCCACTGTGAGCTCCAAGCTGATAACGCCTTTGGCTTCTACCCCTTCTCCTCCTTCGAACCCATTTAGCACCATGTTCGTCTTCATCAGGTCGCCATCATCTAGTTGTAGCTTCTTGAAGACAGAATACGGCATCAAGTTCACCACGGCGCCGCCATCAACCATCATCCTGGTGACAGGCCTACCACCAATGTGCCCTCGGACATACAAAGGCTTGAGGTGCTTCACCGGCTTGTCAGGGTTTTTGAAGACAGCATTCTTGGGTCCAAAGTTGATCTGTGCGACCTCGCCTTCTTCTTCCACAGCACGGAACTCAGCCGGCAAGTAATATACCATGTTGATATCCATGCCCATTCGAGCCGGCGATTCTCCATAATCTAGTAGTTCATCATCTGTCAAATTGCCTGACTCTGACATTGCTGTTTCTTCTTCTGCCTTTTCTTGCATCGCGAGGTCTTCACTTGCCGGCTTCTCTTTGGCCAGGTCTTGATTTGCCGGCAACTTTTTGGCCGGGTCTTGATTTGCCGGCTCCTTTGCTGGACTTGCCATTGCCAAATCCGCTGCTTCTACTTCGTCAGCCCACGAAGAATAGGTGACAGCCGGCGTAGCTGCCGCCTTCATTTCAGCAGGACTTGGGATAACTGGCACGGAAACCGCCATAGGAACTGGCTTGGGAATCAAAACTTGAGTTGACAACATTGGTCGCTCAGCATTGAACTTGACATCCCTGGATCGCTCAGCTCCTTCTTCTGCCTTCTCCCGGTTTCTTGCCCTTTGCAGTTTCCGCTTTTGTGTTTTTGTTATTCCTGGCGGGCACCACTTTGGCTGAGTATATTTTGGATCCCGGGGTCGAGCGGCTGCTTGACTGGAGCTAGCTTCATGATCATTGGTTGCTGACTTTGGCACGATAGCAAGTATCGGCTCACTGTTTGCCGGCTCTGTAACCGAGTCTTTCAACTTTATCACATGAGTTCCAACAACCAACAAGTTGTCTGGGACCAATCCACCTTCTGGTTCCGCCCTTTTCGAACCTTGCGCCTTGATCCGCCAATATGACGAGTCCCCAGGATACACAAGCCGGCTTTGCACGGACTGCCGGGTTGCCCTGCGCTTGAACTCATCAGCTGGCCTATGCCGGCTACTTTCCTCGACAGATGGCGACCTTGGCCTTTTCCCATGCTGCCACTGACGTGGTCTCAACCCAGCCTGACGCACGTACTTGTTTAGCAACATGTCAAAAGTTGGCTTCGTCTTCCTCGGTCTATATTCAACCTGGTTTGTTTTCCATCTGCCAACTTCTGGGCTCTTAGGCTTGATAAATCCAGGCGGCAACTTCTCTTGCTGTGGTCCTTGCCCCCCGAGTGCAGGATTCCTAACAGTAATCTTGATAACCTCCTGTCCTCCGGGTTGCCGGCTCACCGTGACTTGCCTTCCTGCTGCCTTGTTGAAAGCTTCTTCCCTAGGCTCACCAACAACAATGTTAGATTTATTAGCGGCTTCGGCCGCCTCTGGCCTAAGAAGAACCTTCTTTCCCTCCAAGTCTAGCGCGTTCATTGGAAACGGCTGTGTATCAATTGCCATGCCGGCAAAGCTCAATCGTCCATCGTTGAGGGCCGATTGGATCTGTTTACGAAAGACATTGCAATCATTAGTAGCATGAGAGAAAGAGTTGTGATATTTGCAATAAGCCCGCCGCCTTAATTCATCAGGCGATGGTATGACATGATTGATCCTAATCACTTTGTCTTTTAACAAGGCATCAAATATTTTATCACATTTGCCTACATCAAAACTACATCTTATTTCATCATCCCGATTCTTTCGAATCGGCTTTAGATCATCACACATAAATGGTTTGGTCTTGCTGGGCCAAACAAATTCAGCAGCATAGATATCGGCTTCATCACCGGAGCTGGCATCATTTTCGACAACATTAAGCCGGCTCCTGTTCATCCGATGTGAGTCTTTTGACTCATTGACCCGGCTTTCTTGGGCCAGAGCTCTTTCTTGGACCTGACCAACAGACAAAAATTCATGTCCTTCTAACCTCTCTTTTAGGTAAGTCCTTAGCCCACTGAAAACCAAATCTGCCATGTCCCTTTCAGTTATCACCAAACTGTAACATCGGTTTCTAGTGTTTCTAAACCTTTTGACGTAATCGGATACCGATTCGTCTTGCTTTTGCCTAGCCGATGTAAGATGGGACAACTTGAGCTCTATTTCTCCGGTAAAGAAGTGCTCATGGAACTTTTGCTCCAGATGAAACCAAGTATGTATAGAGTTAGGAGCTAAAGCCGAAAACCAGGAAAATGCAATGCCGGTTAAAGACAACGAGAACAAACGAACTTTAATATGATCATGATTAGCTTCGCCTAGTTGAGCCAAATATTGACTAATATGTTCCCATGTTGACTTGTCATCCACCCCATTGAACTTGGCAAACTCAGGTACTCTATAACCAGGTGGATAGGGCTGCAGATCAAAATAATCGGGGTAGGGCTTAGTGTAAGTCCTATGTTTTGGCATGACCCCGAGTTTGTCGAAAGCTATTTGGTCCAATTTCCTTCTGAACTCAGCCATCAAATCGTCCATATTGGCCGATTGAGGCGGCACATGGGGAGAATTGGCGGCAGGGCCAACTTGCACCCAAGTAGCCGAATTCTGATTCGGCATTGACTCGTGACCCAGGATCCGCCTAGTTTGATCCGGCTGGATTGCCGGATTTGGCATGACCTGGATTGGAGTTGGGCATGGTAGTGACGGTACAAGTTGGTTATTTTGGCCGATCGGTTGTTTGTCCGATGGCTGGTCCTGGAGCGTGTTTTTCTTAGCCTTTTCGCTATCTAGCATAAGATTATAAACATTGGAGGTACCTTGCGACACATGATATTGAATTTCGGCTATCTGCTCAGAAGAAAAGAGGGTTTGCTTACAGCGGGTTGGTCGATGTTGATTTCCAGAGGTACAAATTCCGGCTCCTTGATCGGCGAGATTACACCTTACCGATCTACCTTGAAGCTGGCCAAGTACAGCTCCTGGTCTTCTTGTTCCCGCCTGAGTCGCAGTGCCTCGAACTCCTGCTTTCTCTTCTCCTTCCACGCCTCCAGACCTTGGCGTTGTTCTTCCGACAACTTCTCGAGAGTTGGCTTGATGATGTTGTCGGTGCTGATGCTGGCAGTGTCGCTCTTGGAATTGGTCATTGCTGTCCAATTTGTAGATCGAATTGTCCCCAGCGGAGTCGCCAAAAAGTGTGTTGCGCTCGAAACGCGTCACACGAACACGTCCTCGTGTACCCGCGGTGCCGGGGGAGATACTCCACAACTCGCCCCGCGGGAGGCCTGCTTCCAGCGCGATACGCAAGACAGCAAGCAGGCGCTTTTTGAAACCAGACGCCCCAGCCCCTCGGGAAGCCCCGTCTGAGGAAGCCGACGACGATTGGTTGAACCTGGCCGGACTTGGCCGCTCCAAGGTTCGGTTTTCGATCTCCGGCGAAATCTAGGCGAGACTGCCGGACAACGGAAGCATAAACAAGGGTTTGAGGAGATAAAGGTAGATTGTATTGATAGGTTGTCGATTGTTTGCTTAATTTCAATCGGCCACCACCTCTCACATATATATGAGGCGGCTGGACTTCCCGTACAAGTATTGGACTTCTACAAGGTTTACAATCATAGTCTAAATCGAATCCACCTCTAAACTAGGCAACCTCTTGGTCGGTAACGTTGGCAAACTTGTTGGCTACTTTGGAAAGTTGCCTTTTGTCTTCCATATTAGCTTCAATCTTGCCTTCTTCCGCAGAAAGGTAACACCTTGATCGTCTTTGTATTGGATCTTGAGTTCAGCATCTGTCCGGCTTCTTTCAAAAAGTTGCCCTCCATCTTCCAGCCTTGATCCTGCAATCAACCACCTTTTAACTTGCCGGCTTGTTTTGACAACTGGCTTCTCTTCTGCCGGCTTGTTTTGGCAAAGTTGACTTCCTTTTTGCCACCTTTATTGCTTTCCCCTGACTTAGCTCGCTAGGTCTTCAGGCAACTTTGCACTCCCGAATCCAGCTTCCGCCTTGTTCTAGTTGCCGGATTATTGGCTGCATTCTTCTGGCCGTCTTTTCCCGGAAAGCTTCCCAGATCGCCATTTTAGCCTTCTTCGCCGCCTTCTTCGAGCCACCAAGTCTTCCTTGAACCTGAAACTGGCAATCTGCCAAAAACGGGTGCTAACACTTATCTCTGAGGTCGAGTTGGAACCGGCTTACATTGCTCACCGTCCGGCATTGCTCGGTTATAGCTTCCAGGGCCGGTTCAGGCCCCGGTACTATGTTGTGAAGTTCCTCAAGGAAAATGGATTGCTAGATCGCGAAAGGAGTTACTATTCTGCAGCCATGGTGACCGAGAAGGTATTCGTGGAGAAGTACATATCCCCCACAATGAAGCTGCACCATACCTCGCTGAAGACTATGCAACCGCTTGCAGAGGGGAAGTGCCTCCTAGATTCATATTTACTTGAATCAAGGGCAGACTATGAAAAATGGCAAATATGTGTTGGTTGTTTGCTGTTGTATGTTTGCTAGATGCTGGTTTCATCATTGCTAGCGAGTGATGAAACTGATAATGTTATTCCTGAATCCTGATATGTTAATGGCATCATTCAGTAAATAAGAAACCATTGCTTGGTTATGAACTTGTTCATCCTCTCGCCATGTTATTCACACACATATTGGAACCAAGAAAGTTTGAGATCTAGCCATTCTGCAATGTGCATTAAAATTTCTATTTTCATGTTTGTTGCTGGCGCATTAAACGGTTTGTTACTTTCACTAGCACATCATAAAATTATTATTTTCCAGCTAGCACATCCTGTGTATTAAATGGTTCATATTTCTAGTGCATAATTTATCAACTTGAATCACTTCAGGTCAGATTTCTGTGTATGACTGCTAGGAAAGCTAGCACATCCTGGATTTGGCTGTCATTTAATCTTCTATACTCGCAATCATATTTTGCAGTTAAATTTTTCTACCAGTTAGTTAAAGCCTCTCCCACAATGAATTTTATAGTTATGTTTTTAGCAAATTGTCGAGTCTGTATAGTACAAATTCAGCATATATAATGGGAACTATTGAGAGTATGTTCATTCTTGGATCCCCATCAATATGTTCTGCACGGACTTCTGAACCTCTGTGGCAAGAACTAGATGTTTTAATTGAATGTACTGTAGCTGAATCTGTTTATTGACTCTTGAACACTTCACACTTGGTTGTTAATCATATCCATTATGGTTTACACTTGTCATGTGCGAATTCTGATGAACAGCTGCCTCCACATACCTCATTGTAGTTTTAATTCTTCACTGAGCATCGACACAATGCAGACATGCACGTTCATGCCCACACCGTATTTCTTGAGTTGACATGGAAACAAATATACCTTTTCGTTATAAGTTATACATGGAGTCATGGACAGATCTTTTATGTTTAAAGTGCACCTCAAGCCTGAAAAATCCAACAGAACAAAACCCATTTGGTTACGTGTTATTTCTGCCATTTACTCTCATCACATAGGACAATATTCTCAATGGTAAGTTGGCATGGCTCCCGTCATCTCACAAAGTGGTGGTGGAAAAGCAACATGGATTACCTGAATCATTCAATGTATAGATCAGATAGGACTTGAGCAAGCATCTTATTTTCATCATGTGAACAATACTTTCATGACTACTGAAAATCTAAATGGTACATGTGACATTTAGTTTTCATTGAATTCGATGGGGCACCGTACTGCACCTGTGGAGCTCTTTAGGAGGATAACTTTGCAAAGATCTCATTCTCATGTGCACATTTATGTGTCCCTTATTTTATCATTATGCCCATTATCCTTTTCACAAATAACCCATTGATACATGAGAAGGAAAAAATGCAATGGAGTTCCATCAATGTCATATAAGACTATTAGAGCATATGTATCCCTAGCTAGGTGCTAAAGGTGAGAAGTTTTCTAGCACTAGTGTTAAAGATAGGTGAGGAGTTGTCTAGCGTTAGTACTAAGTAGTATGACGATAAGAGGTAAGATAAAAAGGCTTAGCCCCAGTATTAAACTTACCATCAAATGTTAAGCTATACAAATTACTAATAATAATCTTATGCATATCAATTGGTAATGGGGTAAAAGACTGTTCAGAGATGGCATCAACTAAGCTCATTTCGTTTTATAAGAGAAGTAGTGCTCAGATGGGGGATTTTGGATCCAATGTTCGTTTCATAAAAATGTCCTTTGTGGAAGTCAGATGTAGGTGGTTCTTATATTCTGGGTCATGCCATACTTAGCAAAATGTTCCCATGTGGAGGGAACTACTTTGCTTGTGGGATGTTGTACAAGAGGTCCAAAACCTTGCGCGTGTTCAGGAAGGACAACTGTTGGGGGCCTGAAATCATACTTTCTTTACAATTTGATGAAAAGGTTTGGTTTGCTTAATTCTAGTTTAACAGTTTGCTTGATTTGACTGTCAGCTTCCAATTCCCTAAATCAGTTTTCTTTCTCCTTTTGACTGGTGCTGCAGTTCGGCGTGGATACCATGAAGAAAATGGCTCACTGCCACGTTATATCTGGGTGACCTTTGTGAACATTATGCCTTCTCATTACTGGACAACCTGCAGATGGTTTTAATGTAGAGAATGACAGCAACATCAACTATGGTGCGCTAGGTGTATCCAAACAGGCAACAGCCTGTGGAGGTACTTCGTTAATGATTTCTTCACTTGAGAAGGTGCATTATTATTTTCAACCGTTGATGATTATTGGGCATTTTGAAGCAATAGGAAGACTTGCCATTGCCCTATTTCTTTGTAGGCGTTGTTGGTCTCGGTCTCATGTTGTTATGTTATATACTCCTTTCCTTTAAATATTTGCTCATTATATTAGGAAGATATGTATCAGAGTATTTATCCATTGAGGACCAGGAGTACGGTTGTTGCAATATTTGACTGTCTACTCCCATACTTCAATTCTATAAAAGAAATGTAGCTGTAGTATGTCATCCTATTGGGCTATGTATGGTTGTTTCATTGTTTGTCATTTATTTTTCTTAGAGCTGGTCATTCATTGGTTACTGCGGTGATATTTATGGATTACTGCAGTGTCATGACTTCTTAACGTTACTTACAGATGATTGGCTTTTTACTACAACGTGTTCTAAACAACTTACCTAGGCAGGATCTTGCATAGTCCATTACTTTATTCCTGGCATTCACTATTATGGACTAAATATATTCGAAATGCAACTACAGAGGAAGAGGTTCATGAATGTATATAGAAAGTTCTCAGAATACCCTGCTACCCTTTCAGCTATGTAAGCTGAAATTGGGTCTGATGGAGCACAAGGAACAAGTTCAATGGGAGAAGCCACAGGATGTTCCCCAGCCATCCATCGGGTATCAGTGCATTCAGGAATTTGGAGCCAATAGAAGCTACAGCAATTTAGTGCCTGCCTGAAATCCCATGGTCGAGGCCATGTCATCTCAGCGGCACCCGGACGAGTTGATGGAATACGTGATGCCTTCATGGCAGAGCTCAAGGCAGTTGAAGAAGCAGTTAATCTGGCGTCCAGTTTGGGAGCGATAAGAGTCGTATTTGAGATGGACACACAGCTGGTTATGAATGCAATGGATAATCTCGGCGCAGATTTCTCCCCTGCTGCAGCGTTCATTGAAGACCTCAAGACACCTACGCAGCACGGATACGTGACCTGGAGAGCGTGTCCGTGTCGGATACGGTATCCGATACGGATTCCAGTCCGATACCAGGTCGATACGTACCGATGAGGTATCCGTAAATAAAGCATTTAAAATAATGTTAGATACGTTTCTGATACGTATCGGTCCCAGAAAACGGACACGTCCAGCCCCAGATAAGTCGCGACTCGCGATGCCCTGTCCACCCTGCGTCATTTTCCCTCCCCCCGACCAAAGACCACGTCCCTGACCTAGCCGCCACTCTCGGACGGCCGTATCGGTGCCGCGTAGCAAGACACTGGTTAGCTAGCTAAAATAGGTGCAAGATGCAATTCTGGTACGAGGAATGTGTGGGATTCTGATATCCCAGCGGATGTCGATGTGCTTGTAATGGGCGATTTGCCCAACAGTTATTCGTAATAACGCTGCAACTTTACATATAAAAAACAGCCTGCAAAAGGAAGCCTGGGGTACCTAGGCTACTCCAGTTCTCATACAAGTCTTAAATCAGAAAGATGTAGACAACACGAGTACTATTACTAAAGGACAGACCCACACACTTGCGAATGCAATCTATCCCAGGAGCAGACAAATAGATTACCTGGCATTTTCAATTTACAACATTATAAATTATAACAATAATGAATCCAAGTTAACCCGCTTTGGAGCTCAACACTGGCCTCTATCTGTTTAGTCACGCTGGCCTGGAGAAAAAGGTCTCATAGGATGGTGAGTGACATCGTGACAACAAAATTTATGATTTATTAGAACTATAAAAGCATACGAAGCATAAAGCATGCTGATACATATCTGATCACCCTACTGAGCTGTAAAACAATATGAACATATATTGATAGCTTGGACGGTGGTAGCTTTGTGTCGTTCTTTTCCTGGAGGTAAAGGAGTTCAACCGCCATGAGATGAGCCATTTATTTTCTTTGTTTTGGATGCAATGTAAAATATACAACAATGAAAAAAAACATGCACATGTGATTCGAACTCGCGACCCGATTGTGTAGAGAATTAAGTTAGACCCCCCCCCCCCAAATATCGTCTTGAACCTCAAACGGGGCCCACAAGTTTGAAAAACATAACGAGAAAAGTGAGATAATTTGCCCAAATTTGATAGATACTTCCGTGTGAGGCTGAGACCGCTAGATAGCTATGTCAGACACAAAATGGACCATAACGATCGCACGTACTAGACTTATGCTTGCGTGCTAAACCTCACGTCTTCTACCATTTTCATGTGCTCGGGCACACCATATTGTGGTCCCGGGACATCTGCAAGGTGCGATAGATCTTGTGAAATAGTTAATAAGGGGTCACGAAAACTCGTCGGTAAAGGTGCCACCAATAATAGTGTACTCTATATTTCTCAGCTTATCTAGTTTCTAAGAGTATAAAAGATTTATTTTTTAACATGCATGAAATATCAACTTACAAAAATACTATTAATTAAAATGCACATGAAATGATAGACATCAACAATGGTATAACCCATGTTACGTGCACAAGAATAAAGATTACTAGAGGAACATGAAATAAAATAAGAGACGTGCCTCATTTGCCGCTTTTTCATCGAAGTCTCTCAACCTCATATTGTAGACATGGCTTTTCCATCAACTCACATATCTTACTCCTTCTCACTACTCACCGATTGACCGCCGAGCTTCAAGCCTACCCTCCTTCGGCGAGTCGTTCGTCGATGCAGTGCTAAGCTCCACCATCGGCGCGGCCTACATAATATCTAAGACTAACAACCCCAAATACATGTAGTAGTGCGACAGAGCTACATAGGCACGGTTTTTTCATCTCCTACAACGGGCGGGGTTGCATGCATGCGCAACTCAATCCACCCTGGTTGTATTGAAAAACATGAACTCGCGAGCCAAGTGTGGACGGACATCTTGCATCGCCCTCACATGCCACCTCTAGAGATTCGCCACGAGTTTTAATGCCCGTAAGTCATATTGTTTTCAAATGGATCGATGAAATTGTGTAGGAGTTTCTAGGGCAGCTCTAAGGTTTTAGTGGAATTTTGGAGAGAAATCTTATTCAGTAAATTATTATTACTACTACTTTTGTTTTTGAGAATTCAGCAAATTATTACTAAATTAATTGGCCGAAAGCCCACTGGGCCAGATCGGCTTAGGGTTTCGAGTTATTGAGTTAACCTCAAGCTGCCCACTTCTCCCTCGATCTCTTTCGCTCCTTCCCACCGCGATCCCCATTCCTTCCCCGGCGCCCAGATCAACCTCTCCGGCGACCTTCGCACGCACCCACCAACCTATCCCCTTTCTTCCCGAGCGATCTAGATGCGCCGCCGCCTCCTCTCATCTTGCCGACCGGTTGGAGCACTCCAAATACGAAGATTCGCGGGCGCATACGTGTCAGCCGGCGGCCATGCTCGCGCTCTTGCCTGTGGCCGGCCGAGCCACGGCGAGCGAGCGGAGGCAGATGGATACCGAGCCTATACAGGGGAGCCGGTGGGCTCCTCGCGTGGTCCTATGGCCGGCGGGTCGATGTTGGCGCTCGGCGCCTCCTGCGGCCGGTCGGAGCAGCTCACCGTGGCGTAGGAACGGCGACAGGGAGGCACCGAGGCAGAGCTCCTGCCTTTGTAGACCTTCTGCTCGTGCCATGGAAGGTCTCTATTTCTCTCTCGATTCCTCCATGTTGTCCTTCTACCTGCATGTTTGCGTACAAGGCTCCTTCACCGAAAGATTACATTTTCTAGTCAAGATTGATTCGGCTAATCTGGGGGCAAATGTTCCTTCGGCCTGTATGTTTGCTGCACTTCCATTTCCTATTCATCGTTCTACATCAGGTCCGAAAACACTAAAAACGTTCTGGTGCCGATTGAAGAAATCCTAATCATGCAGTGTATCCATCCCTGAATCCCTGATTCTGAAGTTTTTGCATTTTTGTTTCAGGTGAGGGTGTTGTACAGAGCGTGGAGTGGGCGAAGGGAGCAGGAGGTCCTGGAGTTTCTGCCCCGCCGGTGCTCTGGCCGCCGCACGGCTTTCCTGGCCTTGAATGCGCCCCTGGCCACCGGTCTCCCGCGCCGCCGACGTGGTTGTAGACTGGCGGAGATCTCGCTTGTTGGTGGGTCGACGCCTCGTCGCTCAACCTCGGCGCACTAAGATTGGCATCAGCTACAATCTGTCCAAGGTGAGCCCTTCTCTTCTACACCGAGGTATGGCTATGGTGCCATGACTGCGTTCTAGTTTGCATCGCTAGGGTCAGGGCTTGGTCTGATGTGTGTATGGCCCTGCATTACTATTCAATTCGCTTGCCCCTGCATGGAGAAGATCATATCTTTAGGTGTTTGGAGGGTTCCTGTCTTGGAAGTATGTATTTTTACAATGCAGCCGATTTCTAGTGATTGACAAAATGTATATCATGTTCAGGATCATGGATTCCATGATTTTTCTTTTCTCCCATTGAGCATGATCTAGTGTTAGACATGAACTTCTCGTTGTTATGGTTTGACACTGGTTGCTGTGGTCAATTAAACTAGTTACGCTATTAGCTGATTCTCTTGTCTTCAGCGGTTATGGATATAATGCCTAGCTTATGTTAACTATTGACTTGCTCTGGTTGAGTATATAAACTAGGTGTATTTGACTGTAGTTGCGGTTATTGATTTGATCGTATTTGTCTTGGTGTATCTTTTGTTTGTACAAAGCATTTACTTATGCCTGAACTTGGTGGTTTGGGTTTAAACTAGTCATTCTGATGACAAAGTCGCTGAGGCGGCGCAAAGATTTTGGAACTGCCTGTCTGTTCCCATGATAGAAAGGTGAGACCATTTGTAAAAACCTTGCTTTTTTTGTGTTGGAGTTTTCCTGGCCTTGAATGCGCCCCTGGCCACCGGTCTCCCGCGCCGCAAACGTGGTCGGAGACTTGCTGTGGTCTCGCTTGCTGGGTGGGTCGACGCCTCGTCGTGCAACCTCAGTGCACTAAGATCGGCATCGGCTACAATCTTTCCAAGGCGAGCACTTCTCCTCTACACTAAGGTATGGCTATCGTGCCATGACTGCGTTATAGTTTGCATAACTAGGGTCATGGCTTGGTCTGATGCGTGTATAGCCCTGCAAACTATTCAATTTTCTTGTCCCCTGCATTGAGAAGATCATAAATTTAGGTGTTTGGAGGGTTCCTGTCTAGAAAGGTTGTATCTTTACAATGCAGCAGGTTTCTAGTGATTGGCAAAATGTATATCATGTTCAGGATCATGGATTCCATGATTTTTCTTTTCTCCCATTGAACATGATCTCGTGTTAGACATGAACCTCTGGTTGTTATGGTTTGGCAATTACACTAGTTAGGCTTATTAGCTGATCCTCTGTCTTCGGCGGTTATGTATATAATGCCTAGCTTATGTTAACTATTGACTTGCTCTGGTTGAGTATATAAACTAGGTGTATTTGACTGTAGTTGCTGGTTATTGGTATGATCGTATTTTGTCTTGGTTTATTTGATGCCTGCTTTCACTGCTAACAACCAGTAATTGCTTAAGTTAACTGACAAGATATGGATGATTAATTCTTGCAATCTATCAATCATGTTTTACTCTTGCTTATCTTATATATGATAGTCTGGGCTGGACAGTCAGCCCATTCCTGCACCATTATGTTGTTGGTTTTTGTATGGAACAAAGCTTTTACTTATGCCTGAACTTGGTGGTTTGTGTTTAAACTAGGCATTCTGATGACCAAGCAGCTGAGACATCGCAAAGATTTTGGAACTGCCTGTGTGTTCCCATGATAGAAAGGTGAGGCCATTTGTAAAAAATCTTGCTTTTTTCTTAGCAGAGCTCAGCTAGAACCATATATGTTCTTCAACTGTGTGATCTACTTGTGCAGGAAGGACTGCCATAGAATGTTGTGTGATACCACATGCTTTGTGACGTGGCTGTCTGGTACTACAGTTCTCAGGTGATTCCTCCGGTTCCTCTTGGATCTCTGTCCTTTCCTCATGTTGTGTGGTACGACGGGCTTCGTGATGTGTAAGCCACTGAATTTGTAGGAATTTGTGGTGCCTACTGGAATGTGATGTTGGTCGTGTAGTTGTCTGATTATTTTGGGCAACCGTGGCTTGTGAATCTTACAGTTGATCCAATTAGTAGCTACACGTGCTCAGTGCATGCGTAATTCATCAGCTAGCTAGCTAGCTAGCACATTTCGTTTTTGTGATTCAACACAATGTTGTCTATGAGAATTCCGTTTTTTATTGATGCATGTGCTGCTGCTTAGCGCAAGATGGATAACTGTCCCTAAACTGTTGCCGAATTGCTGCCTGAGTTGGAAATGGTCTGTAGGTTTATTAATCCCTCCTGATTCATAAGAATCATGAAATAGGAACAGTTCCTGATTCCTCTTTACGTTGTGTAATCCGCTTGTCCGTCTTCTGACTTTGATGACGACATGTTGTCGGCAAGCATTGGGTTTAGGTTGTGTAAGATTTGATTGTCCCTCTCTTGATGATAAAGATGCGCCACGATTATATTCAGTAGCATGGTTGGTTCATTCGAATCGATGCTCTGTGAAGATTCCTTGTTTTCACTGACGTGTGACCTCCCCAATTCTGAAGGTTGAAGAATTTGAGGGTGGAACTAGTGTGGCATTGTAGTTACATTGCCTGCCTTATCATCAACTCTTTTCATTTTTGTTAACCAACTGTTATGTTTAATAGTTGCGGCTTCTTATCAATTGTTGTTTGTTGCGTCCGTTTCCCTCTTTGATGACATACTATCTCATCCTGTTACTTAAAGGACTAGTAATATTTGGCCGGCCAGTTTGTGATGATATTGTCATGTATCATTTGTATGTATTGCAGACCGGGTGTGTTCTTATAAAGTTGCTTGTGCACTTGTTGCAGGGGATCGGCGGAGAAGTCCGTCGCCGACCGGCCACGCGAGAGCTTCCGGTGGCGGTGCTGCTGCTTCAATGCCAAGGCCTATGTAACGTGCATGCGTCATTTTTGTGCTAGTCCAAAGCGGATGCTGTAACAAGTAGTGGGTTTCCTTTGTGAATTGTGATTGATGTTGTCCCTGGCTTTTTCATTTCCCTGTGATTATTAAGCATGTGATGTTTGAACGGCGCGTGTCCCAAAATTAGCACGTTGTCATGCCGAAAATTGGAAGCTGCTAATTAGCCTCCAGTAGCTTAATGATGTTTTCGTTTTAATCATCCGTTATATGTATGTAGTTTTGCTTCACGTGAGCTAGCTTTGGTGGTCGCTGTCTAAACATAAGAAGATTGTTAGAAATAAAAAGCGACAATCGATCCAACGTTTAGAGCACAGAGAGAGAAAATAAGGAAAACATACAAAATGACAATCTGCATTCTGTGAGCTTTCTGTTTTAACACGTCACAGGGTTGCTAGCTCTAGACGAGGCAATTCTGATGAGGTAAAAGAGAAGGAAAATACAGTCGATCGCCAAAACCGCCGCAGGACGAGGCTCCTTTCCGCTTCCACGCTATGAACCGGCAAGCGCTTTGTTTCCCTCGCCGCGCCGGCTCCCCGCCATGAGCCGCCCGCTCTGCAACCACTACGCCGTCCTCCTCTCCTCCGCCGCCGTCGGCAGCCGCGATGGTGCCCGCGTCTCCGCCGCCATCCACTGCCTCATCCTCCGGACCCTCCCTCCCCCGCCGCCCACCTACCTCCTCAACCACCTCCTCACCGCCTACGCCCGGTCCGGCCGCCTCGCCCACGCGCGCCGCCTGTTCGACGCAATGCCCGACCCCAACCTCTTCACCCGCAACGCGCTCCTCTCTGCCCTCGCCCACGCGCTGCTCCTGCCCGACATGGACCGGCTCTTCGCGTCCATGCCCGAGCGCGACGCCGTCTCCTACAACGCGCTCATCGCGGGGTTCTCGGGCGCCGGCGCTCCCGCGCGGGCAGCCGCGGCGTACCGGGCGCTGCTGCGGGAGGAGGGTGTCGTCGACGGCGTCAGGGTCAGGCCGAGCCGCATCACGATGTCCGGCGTGGCCATGGCCGCGTCGGCACTCGGCGACCGCGCGCTCGGCCGGCAGGTGCACTGCCAGATATTGCGGCTCGGGTTCGGTGCGTACGCATTCACCGGGAGCCCGCTGGTCGACATGTACGCCAAGCTGGGGCTCATCGGGGACGCGAAGCTGGTCTTTGACGAGATGGAGGGCAAGAATGTTGTGATGTTTAACACGATGATCACGGGGCTGCTCCTGTGCAAGATGGTTGCGGAGGCTAGGGGCCTGTTTGAGGCGATGGACGACAGGGATTCCATCACTTGGACTACGATGGTTACGGGGCTGACGCAGAATGGGTTGCAGTCGGAGGCGCTGGATGTTTTCAGGAGGATGAGGGTGGCCGGTGTCGGCATTGATCAGTACACTTTCGGAAGCATCCTTACAGCCTGTGGCGCCCGTGCTGCCGCGGAAGAGGGGAAGCAGATCCATGCCTTCATTATCAGAACTCTGTATGATGATAATGTATTTGTCGGAAGTGCGCTTGTTGACATGTACTCGAAATGCAGGAGCATCAGATCGGCAGAAGCCGTTTTCAGAAGGATGACATGCAAAAACATCATCTCATGGACTGCGTTGATTGTTGGCTATGGACAGAATGGGTGTGGCGAGGAGGCTGTAAGGGTTTTCTCGGAGATGCAGAGGGATGGCATTAAGCCTGATGATTTCACTCTAGGCAGTGTTATAAGTTCATGCGGTAATCTGGCGAGCCTGGAAGAGGGAGCACAGTTCCACTGTTTTGCGCTTGTCTCAGGTTTGAGGCCATACATTACAGTGTCAAATGCACTAGTTACCCTGTATGGAAAGTGCGGCAGTATCGAGGACGCACACCGCTTGTTTGATGAGATGCCGTTTCACGATCAGGTCTCGTGGATAGCCCTTGTCTCCGGTTATGCGCAGTTTGGGAAGGCAAAAGAAACCATAGATTTGTTTGAGAAGATGTTGTCTAAAGGTGTGAAACCTGACGGCGTAACGTTTATTGGTGTCCTTTCTGCTTGTAGCCGTTCAGGGCTTGTGGTGAAAGGCCGCAGCTACTTCCAGTCCATGCAGGAGGACCATGCTATTGTGCCCTTGGATGATCACTACACTTGTATGATTGACCTGTATAGCAGATCAGGGATGTTAAAAGAAGCTAGGGAGTTCATAAGGCAGATGCCACGCTGTCCTGATGCAATTGGTTGGGCGACATTGCTGAGCTCATGTAGGTTGCGTGGTGACATGGAGATTGGCAAATGGGCTGCTGAGAATCTCTTGAAAGTTGACCCTCAAAACCCAGCGAGCTATGTGTTACTGTGCAGCATGCATGCTTCTAAAGGTGAATGGACAGCTTAGGCGTGGAATGAGGGACAGGCAAGTGAAGAAGGAACCAGGCTGCAGCTGGATAAAGTATAAGAATAAAGTCCACATATTTTCAGCCGATGACCAGTCTCACCCCTTCTCCAGAACAATTTATGAAAAGCTCCAGTGGCTCAACTCCAAGATGGTGGAAGAAGGGTACAAGCCTGATGTCAGTTCAGTGCTGCATGCCGTAGCGGATTCTGAGAAGGTTCAAATGCTCAGCAATCATAGTGAGAAGCTTGCGATTGCATTTGGCTTAATTTTTATTCCACAGGAAATGCCAATTCGGATTGTCAAAAATCTACGGGTCTGTGTGGATTGTCACAATGCTACCAAGTTCATCTCTAAGATAACCGGGCGTGATATTCTTGTGAGAGACGCTGTCAGATTTCACAAGTTTAGCAATGGCATTTGCTCATGTGGGGACTTCTGGTAATCCCTCTTTCTAACACGCTAACTTCATACTTGATTCAAGTTGAAATATGAGTGAGAAGTCCACTGGAAGAAAAACAAGAAATGATGAGCAAAAGACAGCATTGAAAACATGCTCGGGCCATCAGCTGGCATTGTGGGGGCAGAGTAAGAGTAAATGATGTTCCCTGCAGGTGCAGGGTTCAAAGAGGTGTGTTTCTGGCATCGTGATTCTGTACTTCCAGAAGGTTGTTTAGGATAACGCTTTGTCACATTAGTTGTCCTAATTGTTGGTCGATGTGTTTTTGACAGGCCAAGTGCCAAACTGCAAAATTCTAACAGCAGTTCAATATAAAGGATTAAAGGTTATGCACGACACCTATAGTATTATTGATTCATATCTCATGTTCAATTTCCTGCTGAGCAACTGAAGGAGAAAGGTAAGCCGGGTGCTTGAATTTCGTGCACTAACTGGCAAGTTTGACACATCATAGAGAGTAAATAAACCACCACTGTTATGACCGGTTTGCACTACAGCCGGAAGAGGCCCACTAATGGACCGGTTTAGGGCCTAGCCCAATTTATCTAGGGTTTTTAGTAGCTGGACTATTATATATACGCATGTAATCTCTCCGTATGAATCAAGCAATAAACATATCATTTGTTGCCGACTCCTTGAGGAGTCGGACTGCTAACCCTAGCCGCCACCGCCTTGCTGTCCGCCGCCGTCTCTCAGCCACGCGGCCACGGCGCCATCACGCCGTCGTCCGCGCCAACCTCCTCGTCAACCTCCTCCCCACCCCTACAACCTTCGAGTGAGACCTGGTAGAACCCTAGCGTCTACCAATTTGGTATCAGATTGCTTTGGTTCGATGGCATCCACCGGGCTCCCCATCACCTCCGACGCCGCCCAAACCACCGCCGTCACCTCCCAGCAGATGCAGCAAGGGCTACAACCGCCGACGCCTGACGCCGGCGCACGGGAGGCCGCCGCGCCGCCCGCCCTCTCGATGACCGAGTGGCGCAGGCCATCCGCGACATCAATCAGCAGCTCGCAGAGCTGCGGGCGGCCCAGCATCCGCCGCCCCCGCCGTCGACGGCCGCGTCGCACACACTGCCGCCGCCGGTCCCGTCGCCTCCCACGGACGGCCGCTCAGCCAGGTCAAGTGGCCGTCATCGCCGTCCCCTCTTCCGTCGTGGGTCGACACGCCCGTCTACACGACGGCGCCTCTCCAGCCAACGGTGCTCCGGCAGCCCCCCCTCCTTCGGCGGATTAGGCGGGATTGCGCCATACGCAGGGGGCTCTTCCTTCGCCACAGATCGCCCGGAGGGCGCCTACGCGGCCGTTCCGCCTGTGCAGCAGCCCCGCTTCACCAAGCTGGAGTTCGCCACCTACGACGGCACCATCGACCCCCTGAACTGGCTCAACCAGTGCGACCAGTTTTTCAGGGGGCAGCGGACGCTCGCGTCCGACCGCACGTGGATCGCCTCCTACCACCTCCGCGGCGCCGCACAGACGTGGTACTACGCCCTCGAGCAGGATGAGGGCGGGATGCCTCCGTGGGAGCGTTTCCGCGACCTGTGCCTCCAGCGCTTCGGCCCCACCCTCCGCGGGAGCCGCCTCGCCGAGCTGGGACGCCTCCCCTTCACTACCACGGTGCAGGACTTCGCCGACCGCTTCCAGGCACTGGCTTGCCACGCCCCGGGCGTCTCGGCGCGCCAGCGCGCCGACCTCTTCGTCGGCGGCCTCCCCGACCACATCCGCGTCGACGTCGAGATGCGGGAACCCCAGGACCTGCAGACGGCCATGTACTACGCGCGCGCGTACGAGCAGCGCGCCCTCGCCATGCAGCAGGCGTTCTCGAGCCGCGGCGCGCGGCCCCTGCCCCGCCCCGCCCAGGCGCCGACCCCACAACCGCGTCCCGCCCTGCCGGCCACAGCCGCGGCCACCCCCGCGCCGACACGTCCCTTCAAGCGCCTGACGTCGGCCGAGCAGCTCGAGCGGCGTCGCAAGGGCCTGTGCTTCAACTGCGACGAGCAGTATGCGCCGGGTCACACGTGCGCTCGCCTCTTCTACTTGGAGACCGTCGACGACACTGAGGTGGAGGCCCTCACTGCAGAGCTCGCGGCCGCCACCATCACCGAGGCTGGCGTCACGACCTACGGGCCGGTCGACGCGTCCGCCTTCGTCGTCTCCCTTCATGCCATGGCGGGCATCAAGACGGCGAAGACGATGCTGCTCCCGGTGACGATCAATGGGGAGCAGCTTACGGCACTCGTGGACACGGGCTCGACGCACAACTTCCTGTCCAACACCGCTATGCGCCGCCTCGCACTCCAGCCGGCGGGCGCAGAACGGTACAGCGTCACCGTCGCCAACGGGGACCGTCTTACGTGCCAGGGCGTGGCGCGACAGGTCCCCGTGTTCATCGGCGATGAGCCTTTCTCCATCGACTGCGTCGGCATCGACCTGGGCTGCTACGACTTCATCCTCGGCGTCGACTTTCTGCGCACACTCGGCCCCATCCTTTGGGACCTCGACGTGCTGTCCCTCATCTTCTGGCGCGAGGGCGGCCGTCGCGTTCAGTGGACGGGCATTGGCAGCACCGGCGCGACCCCGCAGCTCCACCTGATGGCCGCCGCCCTTGACGAGGCGCACCCCCTCCTGGCCGACCTCCTGCAGCAGCACAGCGACATCTTCGACGAGCCACAGGGCCTCCCTCCCGCGCGGGCCTGTGACCACCGCATTCACCTACTGCCGGACACGGCGCCTGTTGCAGTGCGCCCGTACCGGTACCCCCAGCTGCAGAAGGACGAGCTCGAGCGCCAGGTGGCCGTCATGCTCGCGCAGGGCATCATCCGGATTTCGACGTCGCCGTTCTCCGCCCCGGTGCTCCTGGTGCGCAAGGCCGATGGTACGTGGCGTTTCTGCATCGACTACCGCGCCCTCAACGCCATGACGTCCAAGGACAAGTTCCCCATCCCCGTAGTGGATGAGCTCCTGGATGAGCTACATGGAGCGCGCTTCTTCACCAAGCTCGACTTGCGCTCAGGCTATCATCAGGTGCGCATGCACCCGGACGACATCGAGAAGACGGCGTTCCGCACTCACCATGGCCACTTCGAGTTCTTGGTGATGCCGTTCGGCCTCTCCAACGCGCCGGCAACTTTTCAGGCCCTGATGAACGACGTGCTCAGCCCCTACTTACGCCGCTTTGTGCTTGTTTTCTTTGATGACATTCTTATCTACAGTTCATCCTGGGCGGAGCACCTGCAGCACGTGGCCATCATCTTCAACGAGCTTCGAGCGCATCGTCTTCACCTGAAGCGCTCGAAGTGCTCGTTCGGCACGACATCCGTCGCGTACTTGGGCCACGTCATCTCGGCGGACGGTGTCGCGATGGACGCGGACAAGGTCGCCGCCGTCGCTGCGTGGCCGACTCCGCAGTCACCGCGGGCTCTCCGCGGCTTCTTGGGCCTCGCGGGCTATTACCGGAAGTACATCCGGGACTTCGGCCTCATCGCCGCACCTCTGACGCGCCTCCTTCGTCGCGACGCCTTCTCCTGGGACGAGGAGGCAGCCGCGGCGTTCGCCGCCCTCCAGCAGGCGCTCACGACAGGACCCGTCCTCCAGATGCCGGACTTCGACGTGCCGTTTGTGGTGGACTGCGACGCCTCCGGCATCGGCTTCGGCGCCGTCCTCCACCAGGGCGAGGGACCGCTGGCCTTCTTCAGTCGCCCCTTCGCCGCGCGTCATCACAAGCTCGCGGCCTATGAGCGCGAGCTGATCGGGCTGGTCCAGGCGGTGCGCCACTGGCGGCCTTATCTTTGGGGCCGGACGTTTCGTGTGCGTACGGACCACTACAGCCTGAAGTTCTTGCTGGATCAGCGCCTCTCCACCGTGCCTCAGCATCAGTGGATCAGCAAGCTCTTCGGCTTCGACTTCACCGTCGAGTACCGCCCCGGCCGCCTCAACACGGTCGCCGACGCCCTGTCCCGCCGCGACACTGAGGACGTGCCCGACATCGCCACGGCCGGCGCGGTCTTGTGCATCCGCTCCGGCCCGTCCTTCGCCTTCCTCGACGACATCCGCCGCGCTACTTCGACGACCGCGGACGCACAGCGACTGGCACAGCGCCTGGCCGATGGCGAGCTGGCCGCCCCATGGCGCATGGACGAGGGGCTGCTCCTCCATGGCCGCCGCATCTTTGTGCCTGATCAGGGCGACCTACGCCACCAGGTCTTGACCTTGGCCCACTCTGCAGGACACGAGGGCGTGCAGAAGACCCTTCACCGTCTCCGCGCTGATTTTTACATTCCTGGGGATGGCGCCCTGGTGCGCGACTGGGTGCGGGCATGCGTGACGTGCCAGCGGAACAAGACGGAGACACTCAGGCCCGCGGGTCTACTGCAGCCGCTGGACGTGCCCTCTCAGGTGTGGGCGGACATTTCCATGGACTTCATCGAGGGGCTACCGAAGGTGGGCGGCAAGTCCGTCATCCTCACGGTGGTTGACCGCTTCTCCAAGTACGCACACTTCATCGCCCTCGGTCATCCCTACACGGCTGCGTCGGTGGCGCGCGCCTTCTTCGACGGCATCGTCCGCCTCCACGGCTTCCCTTCATCCATCGTCAGCGACCGTGACCCTGTGTTCACGGGTCACGTCTGGCGGGATCTCTTTGGGTTGGCAGGCGTGAAGCTTCGCATGAGCACGGCGTTTCATCCCCAGACGGACGGCCAGTCCGAGGTCGTCAACAAGATCATCGCCATGTACCTGCGCTGCGTGACTGGGGATCGTCCACGAGCTTGGGTGGACTGGCTAGCATGGGCGGAGTACTGCTACAACACCTCCTATCACTCCGCTTTGCACACCACGCCTTTCGAGGTGGTCTACGGGCGTCCACCTCCGGCGATGCTCCCATATGAGCCTGGTTCGGCTCGGACCGACACGGCGGACGACTTGCTCCGCACCCGCGACGAGATACTGGCTGAGGCGCGCCAGCGTCTTCTCCAAGCACAGCAGCTGGCCCGGAAGTACTATGATGCGCATCATCGCGAGGCGGAGTTCGCGGTGGGCGACTGGGTGTGGCTGCGCCTCCTTCACAGGACTACCCAGTCTTTGGATCCGCGCTCCAGGCGCAAGTTGGGGCCTCGCTACGCCGGTCCCTTTCGTGTGCTGGAGCGTGTCGGCACGCTCGCCTACCGCCTCGAGCTGCCAGCGGGCTCTCGACTCCATGACGTCTTTCATGTCGGCCTCCTGAAGGCCTACCGTGGAGACCCTCCTACTGCGACACCGGCTCTTCCTCCTACTTCAGATGGGCGCCTCGTGCCAGCTCCAGCGACAGTGGCGCGGGTGATACAGGCGCAGCAGCGCCGGGGTGTGTGGCATGTCTTGGTGCATTGGACAGGCATGCCGGAGGAAGAGGCTACGTGGGAGAAGCTCGACGAGTTCAGCCAGCAGTTTCCAGATATCCAGCTCGAGGACGAGCTGTTTGCGCAGGCGGGGAGAGATGTTATGACCGGTTTGCACTACAGCCGGAAGAGGCCCACTAATGGACCGGTTTAGGGCCTAGCCCAATTTATCTAGGGTTTTAGTAGCTGGACTATTATATATACGCATGTAATCTCTCCGTATGAATCAAGCAATAAACATATCATTTGTTGCCGACTCCTTGAGGAGTCGGACTGCTAACCCTAGCCGCCACCGCCTTGCTGTCCGCCGCCGTCTCTCAGCCACGCGGCCACGGCGCCATCACGCCATCGTCCGCGCCAACCTCCTCGTCAACCTCCTCCCCACCCCTACAACCTTCGAGTGAGACCTGGTAGAACCCTAGCGTCTACCAACCACACTGTAATAGTTAGCGTTAGTAATTGGTTTTCATTTTTAGCATAACGACCAAACTGGTAGTTCGATAACGCTTCACGTCCAAAACATTTTCCATTTAGCAGCCTCTTGATGTTGGACCTTTATGCATGGTCACTAACTGCAAAATGTGCAGGATATACATGCCTGCCCGATTAAAATCCAGGCTTTATTTGCTCTGTTTTTGAGATGTGCATCTAGGTATTTGAAGAGAATTCCAATGATGACATCGTGCATCAAGTATAAAGGTGATCTTCGCGTTGAGCTACCATCTACATAGTTACTACTGTAATATATCGACAGAAGTGTATTCACAAACAACATTGAGCAAGTCAATTTGAGTTCTGGATGAATCCCTCGTTGGACTTTTTATGGTGTGCCTGCTTGTTGGTGTAAGAGTATATTTCGTGTGGTTCCGCTTTGGCGACTTCATTTCAATTTCTGTGATTGCTAACACCTCGAGAATAAGATGCATGTATAGTGGATCTTGTGGAGGGGCTCTGGGAAGAACACACGAGAGAAATGCCCTGAAGGACAATTATACTGGAACAGAATATCAGGAATGTCTAAAGTCGCTGGCTGGATGCCCAAGAACACCAGATCATGGTCAGCTACTCAGGTGAGTTTATTTCTTGTGCCCATTTTGTGGGGTTACATCGACACAATGTTGTTCTGCAATGTAGAAAGCGTGACACAATATGTACCAACTTAAAAGTTGAAAGCAAAACTTCTCTGAACAACTTGACTGACGTTATACATGTACAGCTCTAGCTTTGCATCATGGCATCTTCCACTAGCTATTACAACTTATGAAAGGCCTCGACAATGAATAGACATAATAAAGATGAAAAAGAAAAGATGGGAGGAGCGAAGTAAAATTCAGAAAATTAATACACATCTATATGCAACCAAAAAATAATCTTTCCCTTTCTTTTTACAGTGGAGCCATGTAGGCCTGGTTGTAGGAGTCCATCTCATGGACGACGAGGCTGGTGGCGGTGACCCGGACGCTGGTGGCATTGTTGAAGAGGTACACCCCGGCGTTGGCGTAGATGGCCTCCGTCGGGTACACACGCGACGTCGCCGTTGACCTCCCGCCCTGCGCAAAGCTCTCGATGATGGAGTGGTCCACCAACACCCTGACGGATAACACCTCGCCGTCGAGCACTGGCACAACATTGCCAACAACTCTCTTGACGATGTCGTTGGCACGGGATGACCGTGACTCATCATGGCAGAAGTGCGTGCGCAGGCTACCATCGAGGCCTCTGCCGACATAGAAGTAAACGGCGGTCTGCTCTGTGTCCCCACTGTGGCGCCTGGCATCTGCAAGAACGAGCAGGCCAAAGGGGCCGAGGGCGCCACGACCTGCCGCGCCGCCGCTGGTGCTGCAGTTGTAGCCGACATCGGCCTCCTTGGCAGCAGCGACGTCGAGCGGGTCGAGGTGGAAGGAGGCCTCGATGTCGAGCTGGGTGACGTGGTGGAGGCTGAGCGGTAACATGGAGCCGTGATCGACGGTGATGCCGCCAAGGTTGGTGGAGTTGGTCCGGAGAGTCTCGACCTCCACCACAGGCCACTGGATGAGGTTGCTGCCGGTCTTGGTGTCCAGCACCACCGTGCGAGGAAGCGCCTGCAACAACAGAAAACATCAGGCAAGCATTAGCACTTGGCACTAGTTAATTAATTATTCAGAGCTTGTTAATCTAGTTTGCATCATTAGTTTTCAGTTCCTTTTAGAATCTTCTTGGTATCATTTTGACAGCTAAGAGATAGTACTAACTAACTAACTAACTAACTAACTAACTAACTAACTAACTAACTGTGATCTAAGCAAACAAGAGATACCTTTTCTTGTCTAATCCCAGTTTGGTTGTACTACATAAACTATTTAGTATTTAGTTTGGTGGCATTACCAAATTGCCAATCTTCCATGCCACTAGACCACATGGGGTGTCACATGAGTCATGGGCATGCTTATCTGCAATTGTAGACTGAATGTATATACACTCCATAT
Organism: Poa pratensis; assembly: GCA_947311845.1. Classification (NCBI taxonomy): domain Eukaryota; kingdom Viridiplantae; phylum Streptophyta; class Magnoliopsida; order Poales; family Poaceae; genus Poa; species Poa pratensis. The sequence goes on along the minus strand of CAMZMU010000033.1, from coordinate 3,695,281 downwards.
CTCCATAATTGCAGTGAAGCTATATACACTCCATGTCTCAACAGTAGCTGGAGTTGTAGACTGAATGAAGGGAAGATAAACACTTGACAACTATATGACAGCAACATTGATTTAGCTGCTAGTAGTATGTATGATTCATCACAAGTAGCTACTATCATCATTGGCTATTTCAGATGTTTTTAAATTCCTTGCAGAACCTTGTTGGTATCATAATAACAGGAAAAGAAATAGCGCTAATCCTGACTAGGCAGACAAGGCATCACTTTTCTTAGCTGAAAGTTGTTTATATCTATTATTCAGTTAGGTACTTGCATCAGATTTACCAATCTTGCATGCCACTAGGCCACATGGGCATTGCAGAGTTTGTTTGTAGGACACGGCTGCATTGACATCCTTCAGTGAAGGTATCTCAACAGTAGTTGGAACTGTAGACTGGATGAAGCCAATGACACTTGACAACCACATGACAGCAGCATTGAAGCAGCTACCATCTACTCCCTCCGTTCCTATTTAATTGACTTGCTATGCACCACGTGTGGATGTATCTAGACATGTTATATGCCTAGATACATCCACATGTGGTGCATAGCAAGTCAATTAAATTGGAACGGAGGGAGTATCTATGATTCATCACAAGTGGCTGCTATTATTTGCATGCATGACCATGACCCACCCGTGCAATGCCGAGGTGTCTGGTGGAACCCAAGAAAAGTGCAACACTCCTAATCATGCAAATCAACATTTTCTAAGTTTTAAGTAGGTTAATTAACTCTGCCATTTGTCCTGGAGAAGGAGATATACCTGGAGAGAGGCCCATCCCTTGGCCACGTCAGCACGCTCGGAGTCAGTCTCGGCGACCCACCCCCACAACACACGCCTCTTCTTGGCCGGGTCATAGAACGTCTTGGACGCGTAGAACTTTCCCCAGTCATACCTCAGCCCGATACCGACGTCGGCATCGGTATCTAGTGGCGTCCACTTGTTAGTTGCCGCGTCGTACCTCCCTATCGCGTAGTAGTCGTGTCGATCATCGTCGGAGCTCTCCTTCATCACGTGCAGAACATCATCGCCGCCACCGTTGGATGCTGCTGCGACAGCCTCTGTCATGTCGATGCCGTGGGCGCCTCCGACCGGGTACAGGTCGATGCACTCCCACATCCCCGTCGCGGGCACCCGGTGCAGCAGTCCAGGGACGAGCTCGTAGTCGGTGAAGTTTTTGGTCTTGTAGGTCAAGGCCATGCCGGCGTGGCGGTCGTCCTTGGACCCGATGACGATCCGCCACATTTTATCGGAGCCGTCCTACCACGCTGTGGTAGGGTCCCTGAAGTCCTTCTCCCCGACGTGCGGCGGCGGGTACAGCACAGGGTTGCCCTCGTACTTGGTCCAGTTGATGAGAAGGGGGTCTTCGGGGTCGGAGGGGAAGGCGAGGCACTGGACCTGGATGGAGGCGTTGGTGGAGCCGGTGTAGAGCATGACGATGCGGCCATCGGGGAGCACAGTGGCGGAGCCCGACCAGACGCCGTTGAGGTCATACCACTGGTCAGGGGACATGGCGACGGGGAGGTGGCGCCACCGGAGCAGGTCCCGGGACGCAGCGTGGCCCCATGCAATCTTGTTGCCCCAGATGGCGCCGTCCGGGTTGTACTGGTAGAAGAGGTGGTACCTGCATTTTTGCCATTGAAATTTGCATTTAGATTCATGGGTTGTAATGGGAATCTTGTAACTGAATCTCTAATGAGAGATTGTTGCTTGTTTGCTTGCAGGGGATTAATGGTGGTTACCATTGGGGTCGTTCATCCAGTTCTTCTCTGGCTGGAAGTGGAAGCCGGTGCGCTGCCATTGGAGCATGGCATTGCTCCACGGGAACGCGTTGCTGCCGGCGTCCGCGCCCAGCATGCCGCCATGCTCGGCCGCAGTGCCAGACGTTTTCTCCGACACGCCCGACTCAGGACCCCTGCTGCTCCTGATGTCCATAACAATATCAGTTGGGCGGCCGTCCATGACGACGCCCCGGCGGGCAGCTGGCCGGCGAGCCTGACACCAGCCAGCGCGGCGACGGCAAGGAGCACCGCGGCCAACGCCAGCAGCAGCGCCGCAAACAGAGGCCCTGTCTGGCGACCGCGCTCAACCACGGCAGCCTCAGCGTCGTCCGGCAGTGGCGCGTAGGAGCACGGCAGCAGCGCCGGCGCCGAGGCGTCTCTTGTCTCCATTGGCATAGAATTGATCGAGATCGATCGGTGGAAGCAAGGAGGAGAGGATGCCTAGATCGATTAGTACGAGGGTAGAGGGATTAGTGGAACTGATGGCCACCTCCTCTGCTCGTGCTAATGTTAATTAACAAGAAGCTGTGCGTGGTTGCCGAGGATCCCTTCATCCGGGGTGGCATTTATAGTCTCCTGTTCTCCACCCGTCGCCTACCTGGCATGGCCCCATTGGCTGACGGCGTCTTCTCTGCGGGCCCAGTGAGTGACTGGCAGCTAATCATCATGCTCTATCTATCAAGGCCATGTTATCAATAGCTGGAGAGCCGCCTGTGATTATGATGATGATTATGGATTTATGGGTGTTAGGAATAAATTAGCTTAGATATTAGGCTAACTAGGCAGTTAGAAATTAGCTTAGATCCTAAGCAAACTTGGCAGTTGCTTTTGTCCAACCGCTGCGTCCCTCCGAGGGGACGCGAACCTTGTAACCGACCTTGTATGCGTCCCTTGGGTACCTATAAATACCCAAGTCAATCATCAATACAAGCAGAGATTCATTCTCAAACACGTTATCACGCACTCGACTCTACCGAGGGTATCAGGCCAAGAGAACGCATTGAGAAGAAGAGGAAAACGGAGGTAAGAACCAAGAACTGCTTTCGACGGCGGCGTTCGAGCGATCTCACCTTATGCGGCTTTGGCCGGATGTCGCTCCACGGCGAGACCGCAAGCGTACTCACGGTGCGGTCATCCAACGCGCGAGACTGGCGGCGGCCCTATGGCGCGGCTCCCCGCGGTGTGGCTCACTCCATCGCGAAGACCCAAAAGGCCAAAACGTGCCGGAGAACGTGCTGCGCCGTGGACTACGGCCTCGTCGCGAAGCACGGCGGCGGCCGAGCCCTCAGCTCCCATCGGCGTCCAATGGCCAGAGCACCGCCCTCGGCTGCGCCCTCCGGCGCACGCGCGACGAACACCAGGCGCGACCGTTCCTCCCGGCCCCGGCGATGTTCTCCCAGGACGATGGCCCTCGGCCTGACTCCTCGCGGAGGCGTGGCCGCTAGGAGCGGCGCCCAAGGGCCGGCAGCAGCCGCGTCAGCGGCCTCTCTCAGCACGGCCGACGGTGGCATCGGGCATTAGCCTGCTCGGCGGCTTTTATCCAGCCCGCGGCACGGCGAGCGAGCCCTCCCGGCCGCGGCGCCATCCGGCGCGACGTGAGCAGAGACACAACGGGCCGGCAGCGGTAACCTCCGGCCGACTGCACGGCGCTGTACATCCACCAACTGAAGCAGCCCAATCCTCCAAACGTGGTGGACTCCGGCGAACGGCCGGTGCACCGTGCGGATACGCCCTCCAGCGCGCACGTGACCGGAACGGGAGCCGCCGCACAAAGCGGCCTGCTCCTCCCAAAGGCGGCACGGCGGCGTGTCGCCTCGGACCTCACATCGCTGTGGCGATGAGCGATGTAAAATTCCCCACTGGGAAATTAGTAACCGCAAAAGCAAGGGAATAGAGAACCTTATCCCTTCGGTGTTTTTGCAGTTCACACGTTCACCCCTTGCATTTTCTGTTTAACCCTCAGATTTACAGAAATATGCATTTAGCCCTAGGCTAGTCTAGATTTCGCACTGAAGTCTCTATTACGGAGTAAATGTATATTTTTCTGCATTTACATGTGCTACCATTATTTACCTTCCAGGTCCTATTTTGCTAGGATTTGACACATGTTCTATATATTTGCCTCTAGCATTATCTATAAGCATGTTGTTTTGTACGACAAGCTTTATTTTGCAATTGAAATTAATTTTGTTGCATAAAGTTGTCCACTGACATACGTCAGATTATGCTTCCTATTACTGTCAGATGTACTCCAAAAATATGGAGATTATCTACAATGTGTTAATTTACACTTTGAAACATGTGGCATAAAAGCATCAGCTTAAAATATCAAATTGTTCAACTAGAGCATATTTGTTGTTTACCTTAATAAATTTTACTATCATAGTTAAATCAATTCATGCATGATCATTTCATGTTTCCATTATATTTGTTAAACATAAAAATAATGGAGTCTATATCATTGATATGATCGTTGCATCTTCTATCTATCAAGATAGAGTCCATCATAAAAATCGATGGTTGAGTTTCTCACAAACTACTATAGGTTCTATATTATATGGTGATGATTTTCTTCACCATGACTAACCAATTAAAAAAAACATTTCTATGTTTTTGGTGGTAAATGTATCATTACCCATCCATCTAGGATTGAAGTCCAAACCATTGATAGAAATATCATTGAATGTCTCAACATTAAATGTCTACATTATGGTCATTAAGGAATCATACTGATCATAAATATGCTCAGTCGAAGCATTTTTATTTTTATTTACTATCACGGTAAGTGAAATGCATGATCATCTCATGCAGGAAATGGCTTGCATTTCCACAAAGGAATTCATGAACTCAGATTAGATGAGTCCATTACAGCTTCCAGTTCTGTTGTCTATGGAATCAACTCCAAGTTGATAATATGTTATGAGGTAGATAAAAAAATACATCTCTTTCCAAACCTACAAATCACTTTACATCTTGTTTTGGTGATAATGTAACAACATTATCATCTCCATTTCAAGATAATAATATACGATTTCTTCTTATGAAGAATCATCTTATACACCCAACGGGTGATAATGGTCTCAAAAAGAACCACGAGAAATCAATGTAAAGTGTAGGTAAATGACAAGCAGAATCATAATGGACCTACCAAAAGTGATAAATAACTATCAAGTTTATTGTATATGTTATTGTATGAATCATCATACATATATATGCTCGCAAACATGTTTTTTGGGGTTATACCGCAAAATTCAATATTTAATGTGAGTTCAATGGGATAAGGAGATCACTCCTTCACAATTATGGATCTCTTGCGGAATAAAATCCCCAAGATATTTTGGAGACCTCGTTTAGTCTCGAACCTATCCCATGCATCAGCCTATAACAATACTACTACATGAGGTATGTTGTCCATTATATCATGTATTCATGTTCCTCGGTAACTAGAAAAAGTTTCATACTAAACTTCGTTGCGTCCAAAATTATTTTCCGTATCTTCATAGATTGAAGATTTGGCATGTTCGCCTTGGTAACCCTTAAATAGGGATGTTACGGAAAGTCATTGACAATTCTGTAGGTCACACCTTAAAATTAGAAAAATTCTCAAGTCATCAGACTTTATGTGCACTAAATGTGCCATGAGAATAAGTAAATAAATTTTAAGGCTCTCTCACCTTAAAAATTAATAAAGTAGCCACTCAAATTCTTGAACACATTCAAGAAGCTATATATGGACTACTCAACCATTTTGAGACATATATTCATGGTATTTATGAACATCTAATAGATGCCCTTATGTGAGTCTCTAATATCCATGAACCCATGATTTTACTAAATTAATTGCTCAAATTATCAAATATGAGCAGATTATTCTAGCATATGGGTTATACCATTTGAATATCGTTTTCACGAGCATTTATGATTTTATCAAGTACCTCATGTACATAGCCAAAATGGTGTAAATAAATTCTTTATCAGAAGAATCAAATCTAATTAAATGACCACTTCTACAGAATTTAATATACCAACATCTTGTTGGAGACATGCGGTCTTACACGCCGCAGATCTATTCTAGATCATACAAACTGCATATTTATACTGCTTCCCCTTGCAGTAAGTACGTGGAAATCAAAGAAGTATTTCCCATCTGCGATATCGGTTATATACCGATTTCACCACTCCGGCGTACATTAACGGGCCCTCACATTAACTTTGGGATCTATGTGAGGTATATCTATTTATTTATCTGTTAATTATAAATATCTCAAGCTCCCATCAGGGAAATTATTTATAGCCCGTACGCTGATTACATTTAAAATAAGGACATTTTTGGCTTTAAGGGGAGATTCGTACCACAAAGAATGCCGATAAATTAGAAATGTCATAGACATTCAGTCCTGATATTCACGTACTTAAAATCTGAACATGAAGTTCAATATATTTGCAACACATTGCAAATCTGCCACATACATTTACTTATGACAAAGACGTCATTAAATCACATTATGCATGCATGCATTGTGCCATACAAAGTGGAAGTATCTCATACAACCACTATTTTCCCCAAAATGAGAGCAAAAGGGGGAGACACATGGTCACATAAGTATTCGCGAAAATAGAGGAACTTATATCCTCAACTAGTAAATGTAGTTCAACCTCAAGTTGAATAACACATAACGGATGCTCATCATCCAAACCCAACATATATGTGCACACAATTTTTAAGTGTTGGGACATCGAAACACCTTGACTCCATTGTTATGGGAAATCACGAGGAGTTAAAAGATGTAAATATTATTTCCACAATTTTCATTGATTCAACAGAATCATATAACATAAAGACTACATTTGTCGACAAATATTTATTCTTAAATTGCTAAAACCTTTAGGGCCCTGAACCAAAATCCATGGTAGAGTGCCTCATGCACTCATATATTGGTTCAACTAGAAGGAGGCAATTAAACAAGAATAGCATTCGCTAAACAAAAGAGAGGTATTTACCGCAGTAATACATTCTCCTCATAAGTATCTTCCCTTTTGGAAGACAAATGAATTTCGTTCATAATGAGGTGGTGAAAAAGCGAGGCTTGTAGCACAAGGGTTCACGCAGAGACCCAACATCGATTATGATGTAACATACCCTCTTGGTATAAGTGGAATTATGTTTCGGTATTAATATTATTGGCAGTACAAATAAACTATCCATGCAGTTGATAAACACGGTGATTTCATACTCATGTGGATCACTTAGCTCGGATATATCTAAATGCCCAAGAACAAATCGCAACATATATTGTGTAAAACATCAAAAGTCACTCAATGACTCAAATAGTCAAAATTTATGTGGTACAATCGACTATGAGATTTCTTTCTTCGAAGAATAACTCGGATAAAGATTGCTTACATGTAGTCATTAATAAAATCCCTCACTGGATTCTACATGACCTGTGTATATGTTGATGATTTTATCATCAAAGTCTTACATGAAAGGTGGTTGCAATCGTATCAAGACGGATATTTGGATGAAACCAAATGTTATTCAAGTTCATAACTTGAGCATATTCCCTTAGGAATACATATCTATCAGTCTTCACATATCCATAAAAATATGGTAGAAATTAAATATGGATAAATCATATCAAAGACACATATGGTCATACTATCTCTAACAGGGATGCAAACTCATTTTGCACACAGTATCAATGATGAATTAGTATGGGGACCTCTTGTTCCATATCTCAGTACCATCATTTCGAACTACATCACATGTGACAATATTTTCGTTGTCAGTTTATTTAAAGTGCTAAACCCAACTAAATGGTTGGTGTAAGTAATATCTTTTGATATCTTCAAGGCACAAAAGATCTTGATTAAATCCCTCAGGAACATCAAGAATTGACCATTGTGTGATATACATTTATTGGCTATTATTATTTGATCCCGAAAATGCCATATCAGACTGATTTCAGTGGAAGATCTTGTTAAGAAAAGTCTTCAAAATAGACTCTAATGTCTAATAACACTAATCATTCTGAATAATCACTTTATATGAAGCATCATAAAATGTATATGGCTTCACAGAATGATATCACATTCAAACTTATGTGGTTAAGATTCAACAGAATCACCTACCATTATCTATCAAGATAATACCACTTGTATTGCTCAAATACATTATGGGTTATATCGAGAACAATGTTGCAAGAAACTTATTGAGATTTGCAAAGTTCAGGGGGAGTAAATTAACTTCCATGTCATAACCCATTGATGATCGTCAGATCATATATATTGTACTCTTTTTCCCTTGATGAGTTTTTCCCTCATGGTTTCTCATGAAAGGTTTTTAATGAGACAATATAAATACAAGTGTTCAGATATGCCATTTTGCTTTCTCCTTATATTTTTCCCACTGGGTTTTAGAGGAGTTTTCAGTGGCATGTCGTATTGCACTCATTTTCACTCCTTTTCACTTTATGAGTTTACTCTCTAGTTTCTCATATAATGTGCTAAATGAGGCTATATATTTTCATTGTCATATGCCATACTTATCTATTTTTCCCCACCGGGGTTTTTAAAGGAAGTATATTATAAGGCATATATATTGATCTCTAAACTCACTAATGAGATTTTTCCTATCAAGGTTTTTCTCATATGAGTTATCAGTGAGACAATACTCATTATATGTTGTATTATTTCCTCCTTATTTTTCCCACGGGGTTTAAAGGAGTTTTTACAACATATCGAACACAACTCTTCTCATATTTTTTTCCCACAGGGTTTTTGGGGGAGAGGTTCTACAGATGAAATTTTTCAAGATGATTGAATCTACAAAAGACAGGGTTGTTTACAAGGACATCCTTATGGATACACAAGAACACTCTAAAGACTGCAAGAAGATCCGAAGATTATACAAGAGATTTTCAAGGATTTGCGTTGTCCAAGGGGGAGTGTTAGGAATAAATTAGCTTAGATATTAGGCTAACTAGGCAGTTAGAAATTAGCTTAGATCCTAAGCAAACTTGGCAGTTGCTTTTGTCCAACCGCTGCGTCCCTCCGAGGGGACGCGAACCTTGTAACCGACCTTGTATGCGTCCCTTGGGTACCTATAAATACCCAAGTCAATCATCAATACAAGCAGAGATTCATTCTCAAACAATGGGGACGAGGAACGCGCGTAATCGCAGCATGGGACAGCAGAGATGAATTATCGCACTCTTTGCTGTGGGAGATTGGATTAGATTGAACCGTTAATTAGTAACTGGATGAGGCTGGATAGCTTGTGGTTTCGTTTGGATATATCTATCTATGAGTTTGGTTTGCTCTCGTCAAGTCTTTGGATATGTACTGTAAATCCATTCAAATTTGGATTAGATTGGATTGAACCGTTTATTTTTAGTTGGATGAGACTGGATATACTTGTAGCTTGTGGTTGTGTTTGGATATATCTTTCTATAAGTTTTCTTTGCTCTCTTTAGGTCTTTGGACTTGTAATGTAAATCCTTTCAAATTGGATGGCTACGATGTTATTAGCCTCAGCACATCTACACATTGAGAGTTTCTCTGCAAAATTACAATGCAATTTGGCGAGAAGCAAAGAATTATTTTTTCTATTAATTATGCACTGTATATATAGCTGACAATGTTGGGGATATCGCTTATCGGGAACTTATCGGTCGACGCAAGATAAAGGGTAAATCGGCCGATTTATCGGCATATCGGCTGAGTAATCGGCATATCGGCAAATTTATCGACTGATTTATCTTATCGGTCATACACTGAGAAGCGATAAATTGACCGATTTATCGGAATATCGGAAGATATCTTGAACAATGATAGCTGACATGTGCATCCGTAGTTGCCCACCGATTGATTGGTTGAGGCATGTCGCCGCGAATTGCTCCGTAGCATCGTCGCATGTCCTCGAGAACATGTATCCTTGTCCAACAATAATTTAACACGAATAATGCAGTGAACCGAAACCGATGGGTCGGAATATGCATAGAACGGAAAAGACAACCCATCGAGCGGCTAGATTCCTAGGCCCACGAATGATTCAGCGAACCGAAACCGATGACGGGTTGCTCACACTCTTGCGCTGTCAGCACTCAGCAGCATGCATGCATCGAGGCTGCTGGATTATGAGTTTCTGACTGGAATAATACATCTATAGGTTTGATTTTGATTACATCTTTGCTTTAGTTATAAGTACGTGGATTTGTAATGTAAATCATTTCGAAATGCCTTGATTTTTTCAAGGATACATCATGGATAAACGTATCGGTTTCATGAAAAAAGGGGCAAAAGAAGCCCGCTTACAAGGCGATCTGTCGACATAGACGTCAAAATGCCTGAATTGTTGGTCTCTTTCGTAGAGTGGTCACTAGCATCGTTACATAAGTATACTCTCTCTGTTTCATAATATAAGATGTTTTAGATATTTCAATATGGATTACATACAGATGTATATACACGTATTTTAGTGTTTAGATTAACTTATTTTGCTCCATATTTAATTAGTATTAAAATAGCTAAAAGCCTAAACATGTTATAATATAGAACGGAGGGAGTACATACATACAAAGTTTCTTCGAAAAATAAGACGCACTTTGGCGATTCAGGGTGTAACTGAGAAATTAATTTCTTAGCGAGTAAATGGCTTGTTTGATTTGTAGGGTAGAAAAGACATAGGAATAGGAAAATTATAGGATTGCTATGTCATGTACATTCCAATCCTATAGGATTTGGTTTGTAGCAAAGTTTGTTTGATTCCATCAAAGGATTTGTAAAAAGAGATTGGAGTGAATGTTAGAATTCCTATAGGAAGTAGTACAAAGATTCCTATGGGAAAATTTCCTATAGGAACTAATCCTATGAATTAAACCACTAGCAAAGGAAAATTTCCTATGGGATAAATTCCTACAAGAATCCTATGAAATTTCTTTGAATCAAACAAGCCCTTAGGGTGTAATTGAGAAATTAATTTCGCATTGTATACATAGCTAACGAATTTGCATGTGCCTAGCTAGTCAGTGATTGGTCTGCTCATGCATGTGCACCTACCTCCATCTCCATAGCAGATATCCTATCCTGGATTCTTGGCCGCCGGTAGTGGGATGGCTTGGCTAGTCTAAGAGCATCTCCAACAGACGCGGCAAATGGAGCGCGCGCGCCATATAACGGCTTTTTCCCGCGGGCGGGGCCATTTTGCGCGCTCCAGCAGCCGAGGGAAAAGCGCGCGCTCAGAAAACCGCAGCGCGCGCTGGCCAAAGCGCTACGTTCCGCGTTAAATACCGCGCCCTCGGCGCGCGCTCACTCCACGCGTCTCCTCCTCTTTCCCCCAACCGCTTTTCCTCTTTCCCAACCGCTCGCGCCACCGCACGGAATCCGCACCGCCAGCCGCCGCCACCGCGCCGCGCGCCGTCGCCACCATGCCTCCGCGCCGCAGGAACCAGTCCGGCTACCACGGCGTGTGCGCGCGGCCAAACGGCTCGTTCTACGCGAAGATCCGCTCCGGCGACGAGCGGATCTCCCTCGGGACGTTCGAGACGGCGCACGAGGCCGCACGCGCCTACGACGCGGCAGCATTGCGCCTCGGCCGGAGCCGGCGCCAGATGAACTTCACGGACGTCCACACCGTCCAGCAAGCGATGGATCTGGCGCCTCCGCCTCGCCTCGTCACCGCCGAAGAGCGGACCGCCCACCGCCAGCTCCAGGCCCGCCTTCTTATCGCCGACAGGGACGTGCAACTGGTGGCGGACTATCGCCAGAGGCACCCGCAAGAAGCCGCCGCCGAGGCGCAGCTCTTGGCTACGTACGCGTCTGAGCGGGTGGACTGGAGGTACGAGCGGGCGGAGCTCCGGGCCCAGCGGCGCCGACGCAAGGCCGAGGCGGAGGCGCAACTCAACCACACCACCTGGCACGACAAAGACCCCAGGTGGGAGCATCTGTTCTCCGACATCTCCGATACCTCGGAGAGCTCGGACTCCGACTTTCATGTATGTTAGCTCGGACTCGGACACCACCTGCTTGTTTATTTAGTTTAATGGAGTATGCTAGTTTAATCGAGTCCGTTAGTTCTATGTTTTAGTCTGTAACGTCCCGGGATTTTTTTTCCCAATTAGATTTGTGTGTTTTTCCTTTTTTTGTATCATCATGTCATCATGCATCCTATCACCTTGCATGTTTTGATTAATAAATCAAATTATTATTTTGGCAAACCCTATTTTAGTTTTTGCAAATAATAAATCCTTCTCCCTCTCTTTCTATTTTAATAAACCCAAAATATTATTTGGGGATAATTGCAAAAACTATTTTCAAATAAAAACTAAAGTTTTGTAAATTATTTTGTAAAACCTTGCCCCTCTTTTGTTCCTCTCTTCTCTAATTTCTTTTCCCTCTTTTCTATCTCCTATCTTTCATCCTCTCTTGTTTCCCTCTCTTTTTTATTCCTGGACAAAAGAGAAAAACGTTTTAATTTAAAAGGGCTGGGTGGAGCCATCTGGCCCATCTCTCCTCTTCCTTTCTTCCCTTGCTTCAGCCCAACTCCAGCCCACTTACCTCCCTTCTCTGTTTATCTCCTTCCCTGTACGGAGACAGAGGAGGCACGCACATGGCCACGGTGGCCATGGCGCCCACCGGCCAGCCTCCTCCTCTCGCCTTTTCCCCCTCCTATTTAGCCGCCCCGGCTGCGCCCCTTGGAACCCTAGCCCTCTCCCTCCTACCGCGCCGCCGCCATCCCTCTCGCCCTCCTCTTCCTCTCTTTCCCTTCTTCCACCTCCTACCCGAAGCCTCCATGGCTGAAGCTTGAAGCTTCACCCCGCCGTCGCTACGATCGTCCCCGAGCCAAGATGATCACGCCAAGGGCTGCACCTCGACGTCCTCTACGTCCCCGTCCACGGAATCGAGCTCAGAACCAAGACCTGCGACGACTACTTCCTCTTCTTCCATCTCCGGTCACCGAAGAACAACAACGCAATTCGCCGCCTTCGGTCCTTCTCCGTCCTCTCCGACGACGTCCACGACCTTCTGGTGAGCTGCCCTTCCGTTTCCCTCTGTTCCTCTCTCTAAATCGTCCCGCAGCCGACGCGAGCTTGTGCTGCCTTCCGTCGCCATGAACTCCATGGAGGCAAACTTCTGCCTTTGGGCTTCCGATCGCCTCCCTGCACCTCCCGACCACACACACTCCTCTCTCCAACACGTGCACTTCCGCACCTCTCCCAGCTTGCTCCGTGCGCCGCCCGAAGATGACCGTCGCCGGCCTTGTTCTTCCGCCCGTCGTTGTTCTGCACCTGCAAGTCTGAAACTTTCAGTTTCAGTTAACGTCGCTCCTTCTGTTCATATTCCGTTGCGTCTGAACCCAATCACCAACAACGCAGTAGCCCAGTGGCTATTGCCTCGCTCCTCTCCCTGGCAGCCCCGAGTTCGAATCCTCCCGGGGCATAAATCAACCTTTTTTTCTTCCTTTTGCTTCGGCAGCCCAGCTCCTCTCTGTCTATTCCTTTTCCTTTCTATAGAAATTGCTTAAATCTTGTAAATTTCATATCTCCTGTTTTATAAATCCAAACAATACAAACTATATATGTATTTTGATTAGAAAAATGCAATGAATATTAATATGTCATCCATACTCTTGTTTGCATCATATATCTTCTTGCTCAGTGGTCTTTTGCATATTCACCTAAATAACTTAATATGGAATGTGTTGGGTAATTAATTAATTATTGCCCTATTCCATTTAATTTTGTGTAGATCACCCATGCCTTGCTTAAACCTGTGAATCAACATTTAACTTGATGGTTAGATAAATAACTTGAACCTTATAATCAAATGTCGGAATCTCGGTTCCGCTTAATTTGACTTAAGTTGCATTCTGTCTTGCATCTTGCCCTGTCATGCATTGCATATTATCATGCTGGATCTTTGCCGTAGTTGTAAGATGCATCTTTTGCGCTTTCCAGTGTGTTGATGCTTCTTCGCGGATAAGACGTTGAGATGATGTGAGCAACGACAGGTTCTGCTTCCTCTACCGTGTTAACAGGCAAGCACTGTTCTCTTGGTCCCAATGCATTGTCTTTCATCCTTGCCGTTGATCTCTGCTATCCTTATGTTACGATGCTTGTGCGATCCTATCCATGTTTACCCTGCTGCCATGATATAGCCCCACCTCCACATCCTATCACCCTGTTGTTTGTTTACCTTGTTGGCCTTGCGAGTCGTAGCGCATGCTTAGGTTGTTACCTTTACCTTCTTGTTGTTACTTGTATTCCTTAAAAGCCCTGGTAAGTGGCAATCTGTTATCTGTTGTGGGACGATGGTAATCTTAATGATAAGGCACCGGCAGAAGGCCAGTTTTGGTGTTTTGTTCTGCTAGTGTCGCCTTAGGACCTGAGTTCTTGTCCTCGGATCCAAGACTGAGCGCGCTGTCCACATGTGGGATCTCAATGGGACTCCCCTCGACCCGTGACCCGATCCGAAGCCTTGTCCAGGGCGCCGCAAGTAGTTCGGGCTTTCCATTTGGCGTGCGCACATCCCCTTTCATGCAGGTGAAGACGATGACGATGATGATGATGATGGTATTTAACCGATGTGCGTACATTTATATAGGTTCGTGGACGCTTCCCGACCGGGTAGCTACCCTAGAGGAGGCCTGGGAAGGTTGTGTCGCACAACGGTTGGGTCTGTGTCGGAGCCTCGGCCGGACTCTTGATGCGGGTAAGATCCTAGCTAGGTGGTTCCCTGGACTCGGTCGAAGAGAAGTGAAAGGTCGTGTCAAACGCTCCATGGCAATTTGATGCGTGTGGTTAAACAATAGTGCACCCCTGCAGGGTTAAATCTTTTCGAAAAGCCGTGTTCGCGGTTATGGACGACTTGGTGATGATGCTGGCTAACAAGATCATAGAAAACTTACACCTAGTAATGATAGCCATTAAACTTGCTTCGTTGTGTGTGTGCCTTTGGATTGCTTACTCGTGGGTTAATCGAGTGAGTGATAATCGGCTGGGTATTGTTTGGTGTTAGTATCTAGTTGGTTCCTTGCTCACGTTCTTATCCCTATCTAATAGACGAAAGTTGTAGTGTGTCTTCTGTAGATGGCTTAGTGCTGCTGCTCCAGTCCACAATCCTTATATTTTGGGAGCCTTTGTATTGGTTCCAAGTGTTCTTTGCTTGCCAGGTAAATTCCATTACCTGACCCATTCTTTTGGGCTGTTTTTGTCTAAGCAGTCAACAGGTTTGAAGTCTGACGACGTTAGCTTGGGAATCCCTCCGGCGCGGCCTGGGCTGGGATTGGACGCCATGGTTTATCTTCAGGACTCTTAGTCCAAACTTGTATCTTGTCCGTAGTCGGACACTAGTTTGCTTTCGCTGTGCTATGCATCTTTGTAATGTATTAGTTGTTTCTTGACTCGTTTGAGTCGTTCTTGTATATAATTTCTCTTTCTGCTGTTGTTGCGGATTCTTTCGTGAACTGTTCTAATATTATCACAATTCCACCCACATAACGCGCATGTTTCGGCGTGCACGTTATGTCTGGTGGGCGTCCTGAGATCGATATTATGCGGGTTTTGGCGGGATCGCTGAAATCCGCATGGTACCGATAATGGGGCGTCACATAGTCAACGAACGTTCGTCTATTCGTTCTAATAATAAAATTTTATTTTCAGTTCATCTTTTGATTCGGTTGGTTATATGTTTGATGTTGTTTGTGCTGCGCGCGCTGGAATTTTAGCGCCGCTGCTGGAGCAAAAACTTTAAGCGCCGCGCCACGCTAAATATAGCGCTTCTGCTAAAGCAAAACATGCGCTCCGTGCGCTAAAACGTAATTTTGACGCTGCAAAAAACATTTAGCGCGCCAACGCGTTGGGCGTCTGTTGGAGATGCTCTAACACCCATGCTTGGATGGATGGAGTCTCGTTCGCTCCATGCTAATCTGGATTATCAGCACCAAGTGTTAGGATTACTGTTTTGTTTGAGACGGCCTTCGCCTGCTCCGCTACCGAATCAAGTCAAGTTGTGGGCGGACCTGGCGACGAGCTGTCCTCGACAAATCATCCCTGGTTAACACGCAAGCAAAAAAGACAAAGAAGCTTTCTAGGTTACGTGGAGAGAGGAGTCGGGCCCACAAATAATGCAGCGAACCGAAACTGACGGCTCTCTCAGACTCTTGCGCTAGAGCCTGGACGTACTCTTCTCCTTGTTTACCCTTCTCGTGGTTTACAAAGCCAATCAGCCAGCGAAAGCTTCTTTTTGTTCGTTCCCCAACTATGCATAGGTGAACGAGGAGAGAGAGAAAGAGAGATGTTTCATCCATAAAATCAGTAGCGTTAGCAATTTTGGTCACTGTCCTTGCTCGCTAGCTAGGATGAGCTAATTTCGATCCGAGAGAAGTTCTTCTGGATTCAGCATCTCATTGTACTGGCAGCACAATAATAACTCTTGGCTGTGGCTCTCTCCACGTCTACTCCCTCCGTTCCAAATTAATTGACTTCCATTTGTCCACATCTGGACGTATCTAGACATGTTACATGTATAATTACATCCATATTTGGACAAATAGAAGCCATTTAATTTGGAACGGAGGGAGTACATGGCTAGCTCCACCTGGTAGGCAAGTGCCATGCGAGTTACGTCCGCAATGAACATACTCCCTCTTATCCGATATAATTGTCGGAGGAAACACTCAGTTCACGTACAACTTAAACGTACAAATGGTGACACTTTTTGGGGATCGGAGGGAGTACCATTTTGCTCTTTATTTTTCTCGCACGTGGCAGAATTAGGTCGTCGGTGAGTATGTGTTGAACCTTGTACTCCAGAGACGCGGTCGAGGTCGACTCAAGACCCATCAACATCAAATATCGGCACGGACAAGGACCATATATAGAGGATGTATGAGACGACCCACTCTCCATTGGATTCAAACCACCGAAAATTCCTGATCTATCCAGGAACCTAGCAACCTCCAACTGTCGCTTTGTCCAGTACACACGCCACATCATCAGCTACTACGCACACTTTTCTCCTATGGATCTCCCTTTATCGAGCAATACGTTGGCCAAGGGACAGATGTGGTGGTATTGTAGTCTTGAGGCCGTGAGCTTGTTGCTGGCTTGTCCAACGATGACGACAGGCACTACAGGAATCGACCAAGACGCCGACGGCCGGACGCCGTCGGCGTATGCACGAATGCCGTCGGCGTACCGTCGGCGTCCCGAACTGTCGGCGTACCCAAACTGCCGTCGGCGTCTGCGGCGGCCGTCGGCGTACGCTGTGGTGGGCCCCACAACACGGTATCCCCACGTTTCCGTTAGCTCAACATACGCCGACGGCATTGCCGTCGGCCTCTGAGAGCCACGTGGCCGCTTCCTGGGCGCCTGGGAGATGACCTACGCCGACGGCATTGCCGTGGGTGTATGGGTGACCATATGGTCCGTTTCGGGCGATGTGGCGCCATCATGTGCGTCCGCGACGCATCCTACGCCGACGGCAATGCCGTCGGATTGCCGTCGGCGTATGAGTGACCATATTTGCTTTTTTTCCTGATTGTTGCTGCTGTTTCCAGCACATTTCAAATACACAAATATAATTCGAATTCATACACAAACATCACAGAACATCACATATATAATCCAAACATTCATACACAATTCGAATTCATACAAACTCCAAATGACACAAACATAGTTCGAATTCATCCAAACATTCATACAAAACACACCCGGACACATCCTACATCTCCTGAGAGCTCGAGGTACCGATATCTGACCGTGTGAGAATAGGCGACCGACCACGTGGGGCAGCCGCCGTCGAATCACACGCGGAACCCGGCGAGGCACCCGGCGAGGCACGAGAAGGTGTGGTCTCGCACGGCGAACTCGGCGAGGCACCACCACCGCCATGCTCCACGAGCGCGCGCGTCGAAGTCGGCGAGGCAGAAGCACGACCAAAGGGTGCATTCCTGGAGCATCCCGATCCCTACATGTTTGAGTCCAAGTTAGCAACTTGGAAAGTTTACGGCGGTAACAACTGGTTTGGCAAATAACTTACCGGAGTCCTTGGCTTGTATGTGCGAGCGACCGCTTCCCTCGATGGGCACATGGGCGGCATCCCCACCCTAGGTGGACGCGGAGGCAGCGGATCCCGCACTCCAGTAGCAAAAAACTTCTCGCTCGCCTACAAGATAGTTTAGATGTCAGGAGTTGTAGAAAAAGAATGTTCAAACTAGAGTAAATGGGACTTGCCATATTTTGCAAATATAAAGGTTGAAACTTACAGCATCGCGCAACTCTTGCCACTCGTCATAGTCCGCTCTCTTCTGCAGCCACAAGTGATACTCCGCCTCATAGTCCGCGTAAGCGGTATCGAAGGCCGCCTAGAAATCAGGCTACAATTTCAAAATAGAACGAATCTCGTCAACTTAGCCACTTAGCTAGGAACGAATGCAAAAAGAGAATGAAATTGAGAAAAACTTACATCGGGGCGAGCTCGGGAAGGCCGTCGAGGAGGCAGGACAGGGGGCTCGTCGGCGGTGAGTGTAGCCTTGATACGCACGAGGCCCAACTCAGGAGTACGCGGGATTACCGCACTAAGACAGGGCAAACGGCCATGCTCCCAACCGTGCCCGGCCAGGACCATCGCTCTCTCGTCGGTGTCATGCTCAAGAGGTCTATCCAGCTCCGGATTAAGACACTTGAACGACTCGACGTACCTATCTATGTTCTCCTCGGCACTGCCGAAGTAATCGGGACGCGAGGGCTGAGGCTCGGATAGATCGATCTTCTTCATCTTCATCCTCTCCCATGCTTGCATGTCCGACACAGGCTCCCCGATATCGGCCTCCTGCATTGCCAAAGAAGTGTTATGCGTATCAAGTAGGAACATGAGGGGAAATAAATGAAGGTTGTTCCATGTATATATATACCAGCTTTGCCTTGAAGCGATCATGGTTGCGGGCTCCCGCACAATGTGTCCCCCCGCTCCCACGGTTTGGCTTGTTCCGCTCGCGCAAGGCTTTGAACTCGGCGTTCTGCCCAAGCCACCTCGACGCCAACGCCTCCCACGTGTCTGCCTTACCATAGGCCCATGTGGGCATAACCTGAAAAAACAATACTCATGTGAAGAACAGATAATGCAATTGCAACTTAGCAGCAACATGTAATCTCATTGACAATTTACTTACCGACATGTAATCCTCCATGGTCATATCAGGTGGTTCCTCATGCTTCGGCGCCGTCTTGCATAACTTCTCAGAACTGTAATGATTGACGGAGGTATGCTTTACATTGAAGAATTGTTGTCGTGCCAACTTCTTGCAAGCCCCCTCCAAAGTCCTGTCCGCCTTGGCACGCTCCTCAGGAAGTACCCTATAGAATTTCTTTAATCATGCACAAAAAACAAATTGTGAGAGCATGGTGGGGACATCAACTATGAACGAAATTCGAAAAGTTCAACTTACCCAAAACTTGGTGATCACGGCGTCAGAACATCTCCCGAAGCCCGGGTGATGGGCGGCCTGATAGTCTACCCAATGGGTGGCTAGCTTCCTCTCGCCGTTGGGGACCGTACTGTACAAGCCCGGCCAAAACTTCCTAATCAAAGCTCCAATCATGGTGTTAGGCGCACGGGCTCCGTGAGGATATGTCCAATTGCTGCACAAATAATTAAACATTAGTACATGTCAAATTGTACTGACCACAATGTAATTACCATGTTCAAAATTAGCATAGTCACTTACTCAATCCCATTAGGCACAATGAGGATTCTCTCCTCCTCGGTAGCAGGTTCCTTTGACTCATCAGGGACCATGGATTCCCCACGAATCTTTGGCTTCTTCTGCGACGCGGAGGCCCCCGTCTCCTGGTTTCGAGACTCCGTCCCTCCTCTCGTGACTCCGTCTCCTCGTAAGCCACGCCACCAGAAGCGGAGGGTATGTCCGAAGACACGTCGCCCCCACCTCGTGCTCGTCCTGCACCTCGCCCTCGTCCTCCCTCACCTCGTGCTCGTCCTGCACCTCGCCCTCGTCCTACACCTCGTCCCCTCGGAGGAAGTGCATCGACACCTCCCCCTCGTCCAGCACCTCCTCTCTCACCACTGTCAGACAGGTAACGTGGGTTCGGAATAGGCTCTCTTCCACTTTTAGTAGCTTTCTTCTGGCGCATCGTCTTCAGCAAGGAGGCCGATGATTCCTTGCCTTGGCTCATCTTGGTCAATCACCTGCAGGAATAGATCTAAGCATTCAGTTCAATCCTCAAATGCATAGCAGTTAATCAATCTAATCTGTGAAACACAAAGGACAAATAAAAATGTTAGGCAACTAAATTGTTCACATGTCGTGCAGAAATATGCCTCATATACTAGATTGGACACACAAATTCAGGGATGGAGTAAGCGAAACCAGTAGGATGCAGAATATCTATATTCTTGCATATTACAAGTTTCACTTACACCACCCCTGAATAACATAGTGTCACCTCATTTTAATTATCGACATTGTAAACACACAACTCAAAAAAAATGAAGTAGGGTCAAATCAAAAAAAATGAAGTAGGGTCAAATGAAGTAGGGTCAACTGAAAAAAATAAAGTAGGATTCAAAAAAAAAATTATGCCTCATACTTAGAATATTATTGGAAACACACAAGCAATCCTGATAACTTCGTTGAACCAAGTAGGAGGCACATAACTTATATGTGTGCATGATACAAGGTTCAACAAACTATCAGGATATCATATAGTGCGCCACATCATTTTAATCATCGGCATTCTAGAAATGATGTAGGGTCAACTAAAAAGCATGCCTAGGGTTACATTTGCAATCTAGATGCAGAACAACAAAATTATCGCTTCTCGTTAACTTCTCAGTCGACCCAAGAGATGAGTATCGGCCCATTTATCGGTTTTATCGGCAAGGTTTTTTTAAATCTCAGGTTTTCCTAACCGAAATAATGTCAAATATGCTATATTACACACACACACATGACAAATAAATTGTGCTCTAAGCCTTAAAAAATATGCTATAATAGTATATTCAATATTTACATGACCATCTAGGCATTTACCATCACGTTTTGCTCCAAGCCTTCAAAAATCACATAAATTGCCAAATCTAGGTGCACAGACCTGACAAACAATGATAAATAAACAAAGTCCAGCAATACATATTACATAGTAAGGTCCACAAACACACAAATCACCATAGTTTTGCATAGTTGCATGACAAAGCAAAATAGGAAACTAGCAAACAGTACACATAGTGGTTCTTAGTTCTCTCACAAGTCACAAGTCATGTATCACTATCGGCCACAAAAGTAAACAAAAATAAATATTTTTGAAGCAATACAATCTCCTGCAACTACACTGCTGCTTTTATTCTCACTATGCTATTGCTACCAATCTCCTGCAGGCTGCAGCTACACTCAAAGAATGAGACTCGAGAGGGACGAGATAGTACCGTGGCCCGTTGGCGTGTGGAGCTTCAACCGGTTGCTGCTGTCCTGGATGAGGGGTGGCGAGGGGGGAGCTGCTCTGCTGCCTGCTGGATGAGAGACGAGGTGGCGGACGATGCTGCTCCGACCGTCGTGGACGACGGCGCCAGCGGAGATGGCAGGGACGGGCGGACGGTGCTGGAGACGGGACGCACGGACGGGGACGCACGGACGGAGACGGCGCAGGAGCTCGGGCCGGGCTAGCTTCCAGCCGCCGTGTTCCTCGGCGCCGGCGCGTCGTTCAGATTGAGCGGAGGAGAGGACCTGGCGGCCGGGCGGGGAGGCGGGGCAGGGCGTGGTCGCTGGAGTGGGCGACCGGAGGAGAGGACCTGGCAGGCGGGGCGGAGCGTGGTCACCGGATTGAGCCGGCGGCGCTAGGGTTGGGGTCAGGACGTGCGCGAAGGGATCGAGCGGGGAGGCGGCAACGGATCCAGTTTCTCTTTCCCGTCCCGAACAGGTGGGGATATGAGGGCAAAGTCTACGCCGACGGCATGCCAATTTTTTATTAAAATTTTGTATTTTTTTAAATTATTATTTAGTATACAAAACATTACTATTATTTTAATAGTATATATTAAAGCATCTATACTCTCTTTACGCCGCTCAAATTTTTTTTGAATAATTATTTATAATTTTCCTATTATCTAATTATTTATAATTTTCCTATTAGCCGAAGGGGGAGTTTTCACCTCTAAGAGTAGAAACTCACTAGAGAGAAAGTGAAGCCGGTCACACCCCGGAGTAGGATATTGCACATTTACAACACACAACACACTTGTATACATATGGTATGGCACAACCTAGGTTTTGGTGGGGTTCCGACGCTCCGGGGCCCCGCTTCGGCGAAACCCTGAATCCGCTGGAAAAACCCTAACGTTTTCGTCTACCACCATAGACGTGCGTCGAAAGGGGGTAGGCCAGTGGAGTTTTTTGCTTGGTTGTGTTAGGTTAGGCCATAGGAAGGTGAGAAACCAAAGTCTACCCCAAATCAACACAAGATTCCATCCGGTTCGCCCGAAAGGGGAGTTTTCACCTCTAAGTGCAGAAACTCACTAGAGAGAAAGTGAAGTCGGTGAAGCCGGTCACACCCCGGAGTAGGATATTGCACATTTACAACACACAACACACTTGTATACATATGGTATGGCACAACCTAGGTTTGGGTGGGGTTCCGACGCTCCGGGGCCCCGCTTCGGCGAAACCCTGAATCCGCTGGAAAAACCCTAACGTTTTCGCCTACCCCCATAGACGTGCGTCGAAAGGGGGTAGGCCAGTGGAGTTTTTTGCTTGGTTGTGTTAGGTTAGGCCATAGGAAGGTGAGAAACCAAAGTCTACCCCAAATCAACACAAGATTCCATCCGGTTCGCCCGAAAGGGGAGTTTTCACCTCTAAGTGCAGAAACTCACTAGAGAGAAAGTGAAGTCGGTGAAGCCGGTCACACCCCGGAGTAGGATACTGCACATTTACAACACACAACACACTTATATACATATGGTATGGCACAACCTAGGTTTGGGTGGGGTTCCAACGCTCTGGGGCCCCGCTTCGGCGAAACCCTGAATCCGCTGGAAAAACCCTAATGTTTTCGTCTACCCCCATAGACGTGCGTCGAAAGGGGGTAGGCCAGTGGAGTTTTTTGCGTGGTTGTGTTAGGTTAGGCCATAGGAACATGAGAAACCAAAGTCTACCCCAAATCAATACAAGATTCCATCCGGTTCGCCCGAAAGAGGAGTTTTCACCTCTAAGTGCAGAAACTCACTAGAGAGAAAGTGAAGTCGGTGAAGCCGGTCACACCCCGGAGTAGGATATTGCACATTTACAACACACAACACACTTGTATACATATGGTATGGCACAACCTAGGTTTGGGTGGGGTTCCGACACTCCGGGGCCCCGCTTCGGCGAAACCCAGAATCCGCTGGAAAAACCCTAACGTTTTCGTCTACCCCCATAGACGTGCGTCGAAAGGGGTAGGCCAGTGGAGTTTTCTGCTTGGTGTGTTAGGTTAGGCCATAGGAACATGAGAAACCAAAGTGTACCCCAAATCAACACAAGATTCCATCCGGTTCGCCCGAAAGGGGAGTTTTCACCTCTAAGTGAAGAAACACACTAGAGAGATAGTGAAGTCGGTGAAGCCGGTCACACCCCGGAGTAGGATACCGGACATTTACAACACACAACACACTTGTATACATATGGTATGGCACAACCTAGGTTTGGGAGGGTTCCGACGCTCCGGGACCCCGCTTCGGCGAAACCCTGAATCCGCTGGAAAAAGTCAAAGTTCCCGTCTACCCCCTTGACCGAAGCCGAGAGGGGGTAGGCCAGTGGACTTTTTTGCTTGGTTGTGTTAGGTTGGGCCATAGGAACATGAGAAACCAAAGTCTACCCCAAATCAACAGAAGATTCCATCCGGTTCGCCAGAAAGGGGAGTTTTCACCTCTAAGTGCAGAAACTCACTAGAGAGAAAGTGAAGTCGGTGAAGCCGGTCACACCCCGGAGTAGGATATTGCACATTTACAACACACAACACACTTGTATACATATGGTATGGCACAACCTAGGTTTGGGTGGGGTTCCGACGCTCCGGGGCCCCGCTTCGGCGAAACCCTGAATCCGCTGGATAAACCCTAACGTTTTCGCTACCCCCATAGACGTGCGTCGAAAGGGGGTAGGCCAGTGGAGTTTTTTACTTGGTTGTGTTAGGTTAGGCCATAGGAACATGAGAAACCAAAGTCTACCCCAAATCAACACAAGATTCCCTCCGGTTCGCCCAAAAGGGGAGTTTTCACCTCTAAGTGCAGAAACTCACTAGAGAGAAAGTGAAGTCGGTGAAGCCGGTCACACCTAGGAGTAGGATACCGGACATTTACAACACACAACACACTTGTATACATATGGTATGGCACAACCTAGGTTTGGGAGGGGTTCCGACGCTCCGGGGCCCCGCTTCGGCGAAACCCTGAATCCGCTGGAAAAAA
Organism: Poa pratensis; assembly: GCA_947311845.1. Taxonomy (NCBI): domain Eukaryota; kingdom Viridiplantae; phylum Streptophyta; class Magnoliopsida; order Poales; family Poaceae; genus Poa; species Poa pratensis. The sequence continues at coordinate 3,671,000 of CAMZMU010000033.1, read as the reverse complement.
GTCAAAGTTCCCGTCTACCCCCTTGACCGAAGCCGAGAGGGGGTAGGCCAGTGGACTTTTTTGCTTGGTTGTGTTAGGTTATGCCATAGTTGAAATAAAAACACACATATACCCCAACTCTTGCGAAGATTCCCCCCGTTCGCTCGATGTGGGAGTTTCCAACTATATGCCCAAAAACTCGCTAAGGAAACAGTGATGCTCGTGAAGCCGGTCACACCACGGGGCAGGATAAATTGAGCCATATATTTAATATTTATGTTGTATGTGTATATTACATGTGTTGTTTTTATTTATTTTATAGGTATATGTTGTAGGGTCGGGTTCCGGAAGACTCAAATCGTTATTTTATGCGGGTGGGATACCAAAATTGGGAGGGAAATGCTAGATCCAATATATATAAAAATTATACCTAAATTAAATATTATAGATCCAATTTATATATAAATTATACCTACATTAAATATTATATAGAGAAATAAATAAATCTAAATTCATTTATAATTAGTTGAAAAAAAGAACACTTATACACCGACGGTGACCGTCGGCGTCTAAGTCCACATATATACGCCGACGGTGGCCGTCGGCGTATAAGCGCAGCAAAACGCCCCCGTTTGAGTCCGTCACGGCGGGCGTTTGTACGCAGACGGCCTTCGGTACGCCGACAGCAGCCGTCGGCCCCGATCTAGCTACGCCGACGGGGATTTGTACGCCGACGGCCTAGGGCGCGGCTGCCCTGGCTCGGCTTGTACGCCGACGGCCTCGACATTTGGTCGTCGGCGAATAATAGGGCCGTCGGCGTCTTGCACGTTTCCCGTAGTGAGGGCAGAGTACATGGGGGAACAATCGGCGCAACTAGCAATTATGAAAGGCATGTCATGACGATTTTACTATTGCTAATCTAAGTGTGCGTTGATGTTTTTCATGGTTCATCTCAAACTATTCTAAGTATAATGAATAGTACAAACTTTAAAAACTCCAAATTTTGTCGATTTTTTGTAGCCCGGAATGAACTCCGCATTGATATTTTGTACGTCTGTAGTATACCATATTGACTTCCTTCACAAGTATTTTTAGAATTTTTTTAAACTGCACTAAGGTTTGATATTTTATCATACAAATTAGTTACTTTGTTTGAATAGAATGATATGTGGCAGGGTGGTTGGTCACTATCTCGGTTAAGCAGTAGTCCCTCCGTTACAAATTATAAGATAATCTAACTTTTTCCGTGGTACTAGCTATATGCCACCACCCCAAGTCGACTTGGTTGAAAAAAAAAAGACGGAGCTATGATGTTTGAGACCCTTCGCCTACTCCGCTAGCGAAATTAAGTTGTGAAGCAGAATTGACAAGCTGTTCTCGACACACCTAATACGCATGCAAGCTGCAACAAGAAACAAAAAACATGAGAATCTCCGTCCCGTGGAGAGAGAAACGACCCGGTCCCACAAATAATTCAGTGAACGGAAACCGATGGTTCTTGCGGACTCTGGTGCTGTCAGGCTGCTCCGGTGGTTAGCACTGCTTCATCACAAACCGTATTTCTTCATTGCCAAACCTAAGCGACTCCATAAGATTGAGGATGATGTTTTTATGGTTAAGCAAAATGCTTCGGTGGCAGTAGCTGAAGCAGGGCTCGCGTACTGCAACGGATAGTGCTGACTAAGGTCCATGTGCACCGGAGCCAATCAGCAGCCAAATAGGTGGATCTGGAGAGATCCATGGCCGCTGTAGAAGGTACTGGTCCAGCTGCTGCTTGTAGGGTATATGATGCTTGCGATATGATCAGCCTGGCCTTGTATGATTGAGATCCATCGGCATTAGTCCAGTCGCAAGAACTGGTCATGCAGTGCAATATAATTAGCAGCTGCTGCCGGCTTCGCATAATCGCATGCATTATCGGAAAGAATACACCAAGAACGGGTGGATCATGCATGGATAGGATAGACGAACTGGTGTGGTCACTGTCCTAACTAGCTAGCCATTTCCAGATTCAGCATTAACAATGCACATGAACTGAAACACAAATAATCCATTCATGCCGTCATGCGGGTTAATCCAAATTCAGCATACTGTCTCTGTACAAAATAATGCAATTCCAAGCCTAGTTTTCTATTGCAACTAACCATTGTTTGGGTAGGTACCTCTAACTCATCCAGGAATATCAAGCCACAAACACAACTCGTGCTTGCCGCGCCCGTGCCCCGCATCACCCCTTCCCCAGGCCGAGGCTGCCCCGCATCTCCCCATCGAGGCATCGACCTTCTCCAATCTCCACTGAGTTCTAGGGTTCGTGCTCCCCTCATTTGATTTCTCCTCAGCTCGGTGCTTCTAGCTAATTTCTCTACATCTTCGCGTTCTCCGCAACTTTGTCTCCTTCCCTGCCTCAATTGATTTACAATTGCATTTCAGGAACTAACGATGAAGAGATTTTTCCCTCTATCTCAAAACCGAACGAAGCTGAACAAGCTCCTCAACCTAAAGAAGCTCCACAACCCGAAGATTTTGCCCCCCCAAACTGGACCTTCAATCTCAACTGAAGAAAGTACCAACCTTGCAGATCATGTTGCCAATATTAATACTCGTCTCGGACATGGTATGAATCTGATTGTTTCAGACCCTGGTCTTAGGACGCCTATTGAGGATTTGGATCCGAACATTAGAGATGATGCTAGAAGGGAGTATGTTAATTTGGGTCCATGCCAACCATATGGTCACAGTTATAAGAGGTCTGCTTTTGGAAAATTTGGTAGACTTAGAAGCTTCCATGATACTTGGTTCAATAAACATGGTGATTGGTTGGAGTATAGTGTTGCTAAAGATGCTGCATTTTGTTTCTGTTGCTTCCTTTTTAAACAGCCTAAAGCACACAATTTTGGCACTGAGCGAGATGATTGGATGAATTACAACATGGTTTGTTATATTGAGCGAGATGTGTTCAATACTGTCAATGATGATGATATTTTATATCGTTTTCAAGCATATAAGTCACGTAAAGGAATTTTACCTCGTCGTTTTGGTAAGCTCTTCTATTTGTATTCTGTTTGTATGCATGATTGAATATTTTACCTATGCTTCTGTTTTTTCTTATGACACAATTCTTGTCTTTTAAGGTATTGGTCCTTCTTCTACCATTGATGAGGCAATGGGAGGCTCGGATGAAGTAAACAATTGATTTCGTACTATCTTGTGTATGTTTGTACTACTTTCTTTACAATTTTGTCATCTTTTGTGTACTGTCGGTGGACCTTTTTGTCATCTTTTATGTACTTTCGGTGGAACATTAAGAATCGTAGTTGAAAACATGAGTTCGTATTTGCAATCATGCCAAATTTCTATGCCATTACTAGAGTTTTTCTGTAAGTTTTTTTGAGCCAAAATTTTGGCCCGGGTCTTGCTCAAATCCTGGCCCCGCCACTGGTGGCAACTGACCTAAGATAAATCCTGAAATTTTCACCAACATCAAATTAATGAACATATAACATCAAACGAGATGGGTACAAGAACCACACCATAGACAGGTCGGATGCATCATGTGCGCGTGACTATCACTATTCTTGCCGATGTGTGGACACTACAATTTACTCAGATGCATCAACTTCACCAAGTACAATAATGCGACGGTAGGGACAACGATCATCCTAATTTAGGATCCATCCAGGGAACCAAACTCTTGGTCATGGCTATTGCCAAGTGTCACGCCATTTAGCTCATGCCATGTCAGGTGTTCCTTTTTTCCTATTTATTGTGGACACGTGGATCGACATTGTAACGTCGACAATGTGTCTTAAATGATTGCTAGATAGGTTTGATGCTGACATGGCTATAGGTGGCAAAGACCGGTGCAACTACTAGCAATGATGTGGAAGGCACACGCTGACAGGGACGGAGCTAGTGGGGGGGGGGGGGGGGGTGCTGGGGCCATGGCTCCCCCCCACTTGGAATTTTTTTCTGAATACCCCCTTATATTATGCGGATTTGACACCAAATTTTGTCCAAAATTAGCCATATGGCCCCTCCATGTTATGTAGCCTTCACTTGGCCCCCTAGTAATATTTTCCTGGCTCCGTCCCTACACGCTGAGTCACACGAGAGCATACTACGGACATGTTTAGTTCATAACCACACATAACCAAAACTTTGCAACAAGTATGTGGTAGCTGCTTGTGGCTAAGGTTATTTCACGTCCCCAACTGTTGCACGCCATACTTTGTTTGCAGCTTTTTCCCTCTGTTATTTATACATAGTTTTTCCAACACTTGTGGCGACTAGTTTTTTCACCCTACTTTTTGGCTTGCCACAACTTGGTAAGAGAAATGTGGCAAAATCTGGCTACGCCCAAACATGCCATACATCTACAACCACGATGAAATTTGCGGAACATGATCCTTTGACATTGCCACCCTGACTAACCCCTGACTTTGGGTCACTGACACATCGGACCCACCACTCGCGGGATGTTGTGTGGGACACACCGGTCAGTGACACAAAGTCAAGGTGGTAAAGTCAAGAGATCCAGCTCTAAAGTTTGCCGCTAAAATGGACATTGAGATTATAACCATAGACGATGTTGACATGGTCGTGTGATAGGTATGACTCTAAACCACCATAACCCTCCACTTCACCCGGAAATACAGAGCAGAGCGTTTGGGAGAACTTCGTATTTTCACCTGTGATTAAGCTTTGGAGTGGGGCTGTCCTCGTCACTCCCTAACATGCTAGCCGAAAGAAGAAGTAATGAGACAATTGGTTCCATGGAGAGAGATACTGATCGGCCCCACAAATAATTTAACGAACCAAAACCAATGGCTCTCTCGGACGCATATTTAAGCCGGTCGCACTGTGTCTCTCAAAAAGCAAAGCCTCTTTTCTTCATCACCAAACCAAAACCAATCTATGGATGGATGGAGGGAAAATTGTTGTGTACGTGGTTAAGCAACGATATGATGCCAGTTGGCAGCAGCTACCGTTTAGTCATACGACACGTGACATCGCATCCTCCCGTGTGTACTTGGGCATACAGAGTACCGGCACACGCCACATGCATGCATGTAGCTGCCTCACCACTGTCGGAGAGATTCATGATGATTAGTCATACTAGCTCCTTCGGACAATCATTCATCCATCCTGTGTACCGGCCGGAGCCAATCGATCTTGTGTAGCTTGTAGCAAGCAGTGGTCCTGCTGCTGCATGTCTTTCTTCCTGTACCGTACATACGGTAAGCTTGGGCTTCACACAATGAGCACCCACAAAGCCCAAAGCTCGAACCCAGGTGGGCAGCATGCGCACTCGCATTGCTTGCCAACAGGCAGACGCCCTGTCCCCGTAATCAGCAGAAATAAACAGCATTGGTTGCACAGTGAACGCTACTAATTGGTAATTGACTTGATCCTTAGTTCAAGATGTTTATAAAGCACAGGCTGAAACCGGTGAAATTAAGGGGCATTACTTGAATGCGACTGTAGGTACATGTGAAGAAATGATTAAGAGAGCTGTATTTGCGAGAGAATTAGGGTTCCTATTGTAATGCATGACTACATAACTGGGGGGATTCACCGCAAATACTAGTAGGTGTCTTCCACGACCTGACACAAACAGACACCGATTTTGTCCGTTTGGGTCGTCAAACGGAAAGCCGTCCAGCCCACGTCCGCCCCTCCCTGGCCACTGCATCCAACGGCCCAAACCATCCAGTCCGCTCGGCCAGAGTTTTAATCATTTTTTTTACTCGGCCGTTCCATACAACATGAATTAAAGCAAACAATACAAATAGTTCAAATAGTTTATTACAATCCAAATGGTTTAAATAGTTATTACAAACCCAAATAGTTCAGCAAATAATACAAATTGTTTCACAAATAGTTTTACAAACCAAATAAATAATAGATTGTATCAAAGGGAAGTATTGGTTCTCGTACTGCTGCCACACATGCTCCACCAAATAATTTTGCAGCTGAATATGAGTCTCCTTGTCATGAATATTACTCTCATCGTCGGACGAATCGTCGGAGGAGGACTGGTACATTATATAGTTCTTGTAAAAAATACTCATCAGAGTTATCCATGGCTGAGCCGTACCTCAGTTGTCGCCGGGGCAAACGGCTGAGCACCTTTGGACGGCGTTGGGCCGTGTACGCTCCGAGCCGCAGGGCCGCGAGATTCACTGGCTGCGGCGCGGAGGAAACTGCTCCGGTGACGACGGGGAAGGGGAATAGGCGGCGGCCGCCTAGGAACGACCTAGAGTACCAAATCGAAGTGGCGACGGCGGGGTGGCGATGGGATGTACGAGGGAGGCGGAGAAGATTGGGGTGGGAATGGTCTGTTGCGTGGGCTAGGGGCGGGCAAAGGGAGGACACAAGAGTTGTTCGTTTTTGTCCGAGGCCGACGCAAACTTGACCCAAATTTGGGCCGTGAATGGGTCGCGGCGGATAGAAAAACGGACTGCGGTCCATTTGTGTCGCCGCGTTGGGCCTTGGTTTTAAGTCGCGCGGACAAAAACGGACGCGGGTGGCCTCGATGCGTCAGCCCGTTGGAGATATCCTTAGGCCAATGTACTTTGATGAAGTCGGCCATGACAGTGGTATGAATTACTGACGTGAAAGAAAAGAATGGACGTGCCGAATTCATTCTACGCCATCAAAACGGAAGGGATCTTTTTCTCTCGCTGTCATAGTGATGCACACTACTTTCGAGGTGCGCGGTAAGTCAGATTTACATTTTCTATTTTTGCCACTAGATTTAGACGACATAGCATCTTCTCACATCAAATGATCTTTTTTTAACATTGCATACCAGATTTTTAGCTTGAGTACGGGCTAGTACATTTTTTTCCTGTTGCTTACATAATTATAGTTCAAGCACATGCTTTCCAGAGTGTTCCTGCGACTGATGATGATTGCCTTTCCCTGATTGTTTGTTTTGTTGAACTCGAGACTGGGCATAAGACACCAACTAGTGTTTGTTTACGAATTTTAAATTAGTAAACTATTGTCGACCAATTATTACAGATAATCTATACCAACACATAGAATTATTGAATATATTATAAGTACACTCATGAGACAAGTGACAATGATGCCCTAGCCAAAGTCGAAACAACGCATATGAATATATGATCCGAATTTTTAAAAAAAAGTTAAGAGGAAAGATTGAAGTGAAAGGTTTGAGCTGGCAACGTCAAGCATGCATACAAACAATGCAATTCAGAGTCTAGTTTTCTATAACAACTAACCATCGTTTGCATGGGTACCTAACTCATCGAGGATTAGAGGATCAAGCCACAAACACAACATATATGCATTGTTTTGTGTTAGTTGGAGGGGATGTTCCTGTCTCAGTACGTGTGGTGGTGGATTTTTCGATCTTCAAGCTCATGAAAGAAAGTCTTTGGTAGCTGCTGTACGAGTGGTGTTTCTCGCGAAAGTAGATTTTCTTGATGTTTTGCCTTTTTATTGGAGAGCTTTCTAATTTTATTAACCAATTAGATTTTATGTAACCAGTACTAAATCGTTTCTCCGCATGTGTGGCAACTGAATTAAGATAAATATTAAGCTTTTCACCAACATCAGATTAATGGACATATCAAGAGAAGGGTCAAAGAAGGCGAGAACCACACGATAGACATGTCGGATGCATCATTGCGTGACTGTCGCTATTCTTGCTAGGATGTGGACACCGCAGTTTACTCAGATTCATCAACATCACCAAGTAAAATAATGTAACGCTAGGGACTACGATAATCCTAATTTAGGATCCATCCAGAGAACTAAACTCCTGGTCATGGCTACCTCCAAGTGTCTCGCCACTATTAGCTCGTGCCACGTAGGTTGTCCCTTTTTTCTCTTTGTTGTGGACGCATCAATCTACACTGTAAGGTCGACGATGCGTCTTCTCTATGGTTTAATGCTGACATGGCTGCTTGTGGCAGGCGTCAAAGATCGGCGCAACCGCTAACAGTTATATGGGAGGCGCGTGTCGACTGAGATTGACCTCGGACCATGCTGACATGGCACAGTGATTGGTGTGACTCCACATGCCACCACAACCCCGCTTCGCCAGTGTTGTATTTGTGTCAAATATTGTGTACATGTTGGGTTACGTTTGGATTTAGAGTTGTATTAGGTGTGGACATGATACGAGTAGTATCAGAGTCGAACTCTTGTACCCTGGGCCTCCCATATAATGAGGGGAGCACCACACGTGTAACTGATGACGATTTGATAGCAACAGACACGCAGGGGGAGCCGGCGGCTTGTGCCGGCGCCTAGGACGGCCAGGTGTTGCGGTATCAATGGGGAGCTGCGCCCGTAGTCATGCCCCGCAGATGTAGACGAGTTCGTCGAACTGCGTTAACAAATCTCGGTGTCGTCATCGTGATGCGATTGCTTGGTTCTCGGTAGATCAATTATGCGCCTACGACGGTAACAATTGGTATCAGAGCGAGGTTGAAGGCTGCAGATTGTTGATCTAGAGGAAGAAGTGCTGATGTTAGATTGGGCGTCGCCTGCGTGTGCCGGCGAGAAGATGATCGGATCAGAACTTGGGAAGCAATCGGAAAGCACAGGAAGCTGGACAGATCGGTCGTAGCAAGGAGTCCTCGGCGAGATCAGTCGCACGTCAATAGACGAGATCGGATTGATCCGATAGTCGAGTTCCCCTGCAGATCAGGCGAAGCAGTGCGTGGACAAGAGATACATGCGGTTCGCTCGTGGAGAAGCGGCGGCGGCGCAAGCAGCACAGGCAGGGCTGGGTGTGCGATGCAGCAGGCCGGCTCGGTGGCCAGATTGGTGGGCCATAGGCGTACTGGCCCAAGCAGCGCACAGGAGGCGAGCCAAGGCGTGCGTGGCCAGGTCCGTCCGCAGGTCTCAGGAAGACGTGAATCGGTGGTCCAGCTGACTGCATGCAGCGATCAGTAAGCTAGGCAAGGGAGATTTGTTTACGTGAAAAAAAAAGGGTCTGCAGCATGTGGTGATGCGGTGCATGTAGAGGCAATATGGAGGAAAGGAAAAAGGAGTATTGGGGTTGTGGGATAAATGCTTGGTGCACCCACGGATACTACCAGGAAAGAAATTTGTTTTGGATTTGTTGCTCAGATTGCACGGGTTTTATCGGAAGGTTGGCAGATTGACGACGTGCTGGAGCGTGTCATGAGGATCATGCATACACAGGGTGTCGGACAGTGCGCGGAAGGTGGACTGGGCACAGGGTGGAGCATGGGTGCAGTCGGATACGTTCGGCTGGGTCGGACTGGACAGTCTGACAGATCGACGGGAAGTCGATCGGACAGAAGAAGGTGAAGATCGGTGACAACGACGTAGGAGCGTGAGGGCTGATGGTGTCCGAATTCTGTGGCGTGGAAACACGTGGCGCATGGTTATGCGTGCTTCGACATGCGGTGGCACAGGGCCGATTCAAGATGGAGCGCTTATGGGATCTTGAGGTAGGCGGGGCACAGGGTGGATTGATCATCTACCAAGGAGTCATGTCGAAGGTGGAGCTGGAGTCTCTGAGGGGAGATTTCACTCGGCTGATGGAGGGGCTACGGTGTAAGGATACGGAGAATCGAAGCCTAGTCAGCGGGAAGGCGAGAGGCACGTGGTCCGGACTGGAGCTCAGGGTCTAGAGAGATACGTGGAACTCGGCCTGATGGTTGTCTGCAGTGGGGCCTGAGGTGTTTTGGGTTAGCTACCCGGTAGATCTTGGCCAAGATTGCAGATGCTCGACGCGGTAATAGCGGCGAGGCGTGCGGTAAGCACGGGACACGGCGACAGACCAGTGGACATGCGGTCAGACATGTTGTCGGACATGTATGCAGGGGTGCTGAAGCAGTGTTGGCGAGTATCAGGTTCTATGGATATTGACATGTCAGGTGATAAAGAAGAATCGACCATAGGGAATCTGAGAAAGTGTTGGAGAGTCTGAAATGTCGGAAGCGTGGAGAGTACATGGCCGTATATTCTGTGATGTTCAGTGCACATGGCAAAGTGCGGATGACTAGATACAGAAGGAGGCGGAGTGCTATAGCTGTGGGACATGTAGAAGACTATCCAGAATGAGACGACTGTGAATTTGACTCAAGGTGACTAAAGTGCGACGGTGAAATTCCTTCAAGGTGATAGCACTTTCACGCAGATCAGTGGTCGGTGTGTGATGGTGTTGAACGGGAAGGAGGGACTACAGTTGCAGGTGGAGTCACATGGAGTCCGGGAGTAGCAGCGAAGCTCATGGAAGACAACCAAGTCCGGAGTACATGGAGGTTTGACGATTGGACGAACTCAAGGTGGCGGACAATATTCGCCAAGGTGGAGTTTGTTGTATTTGTGTCAAATATTGTGTACGTGTTGGGTTACGTTTGGACTTAGAGTTGTATTAGATGTGGATAGGATACGAGTAGTATCAGAGTCAAACTCTTGTACCCTGGGCATCCCATATAATGAGGGGAGCACCACACGTGTAACTGATGACGATTTGATAGCAACAGGCACGCAGGGGAGCCGGCGGCTTGTGCCGGCGCCTAGGAAGGCCAGATGTTGCGGTATCAATGGGGAGGTGCGCCCGTAGTCATGCCCCGTGCGTTAACAAATCTCGGTGTCGTCATCGTGCTGCGATTGCTTGGTTCTCGGAGGAGTGGTGGCATACTCCATCCAACGTTGCTTTTTTTTTTTGAGAATTTCTGGTCTTTTACAGAACAGCTGTAGTATCTGAACTCACGCACAACTCACTCCACACACACTCAACACCACACGCACGCCACCTGTGCGCAAGCTAGACCTAACCAGACTATACTCACCATTGTCGAAGAGATATACGGAGTTTGATCGATGGTTCGTTCTAGAGAGATCGACTGGCATTCACCCATCCATCCATGCCATGTGTACCGGCCGGAGCCAATCGATCGGCCAATGAAGCAACGGCAGTGTACGAAGCAAGTACTGGTCCTGCTGCTGTGTGTGTATGCTTCCAACAATCAGTACGTTAGCATGAGTTTCACATAACCAGCAGATAACAACAGCATTCGGTGTAATCGAGATGCACACTGTTCAGATTTAAAATTTACCAGTAGATTTAGACCAAATAGCACGCGCATCTTTTCACGTCAAATGATGTTTTTTTTTACATTTCATACCACAATTTTAGGTTCAGATCAACTGACTGATGATGATTGCCTTTGCCAGGTTGTTTATTTGTTTGTTTGAACTCGAGACTCGACACAGGACCAACTAATGTTTGTTTACGATCTTTAAAATAATGGATTATTGCAGACCAACTATTACAGAGAATATATACAAACAGAACTCCCGCATAAACAATTAGAATTATTGGATGTACGTATAGTCATGAGAGTATGAGACATGTGTCAATGATGCACTAGCTAATGTAATTAAGAAACATTATTTCTGATCCGAATTTTCAAGAGAGAAAATGTGAGGAAAGATTGTAGTGAAAGGTTTGAGCTGGCAACGGTATCTGCCAATGGGGCCAAGCCAAGATTCCGAACTGACAACTCGGTTCTCACTGCAAAGCTGGCCCATGCCATGTGCGCCGGCCTGCTGCCCCTGGAGTGATTGAAGCCATGGACAAGCGCCGCCGTGCTTTCCTCTGGACCGGTGAGGAAACATGTACTGGAGGCCACTGCAAAGTTGCCTGGGAAGAGGTTTGCAAACCCAAAAAGCTTGGAGGGCTGGGAGTCATCTCCATCGCCAAACAAAACCATGCCCTCATCTCCAAATTCCTCAACAAAATTCATTCTGATTCGGACACACCTTGGGTGTGCTGGTTCCGTCGCTTCTACGGTTGGTCTGCTCGACATGATCTTGGGGACTCCCACCACCTGGACACCCCATCTGGAAAAGCATCGTCTCTTGCCTGCTTGCCTTCCGGTTGCACTCCGTGGTAACCATTGGCAATGGACAAACTACGGCGTTCTGGCTCGACACCTGGCTTGGTGACACTCCTCTCGCGGACCGCTTCCCTGCCCTTTTCTCTCACTCTACCCGCCAGAACACGAGTGTTTCCCTTGCCCTAAACTCCTCTATTTCTACCTCTCTTGTTCCTCGATTGTCCTATGCTGCTACCTTGGAGCTGGCTACGCTCCACTCTGCCCTTGCAGACATTCATCTTGACCCAAACAAGCAGGACACGCGCCAATGCCGATACTCACGCAAATGCCTTTCAACTAGAAGTTTCTATGCTAATTTTTTCAGACTGCTACCAATGGATGATCAAGCTGACAAGGTCTGGAGGAACGCCGCCCCCCTGAAGTGCATAATATTCAACTGGCTGACCCGACGCCGTCGCCTGCCCACCAACGACCGCCGCTTCCGCCATCAGCTTGGTGGATCTCCGAGCTGCCCCTCCTGTGACCTCCCTGAAGATGTTGATCACCTCCTTGTCCGCTGCCACCGCGCCCGCCAAGTCTGGAACTTCTTCTACCCTCAACATGCAAACCTTGCCATTGATGATGTGCCTGCCCTTTGGGATGCCCACTGTCGCACCTTTGAAGAGGCGACAATCTGCACGGCGATCTCGTGGAGCGTCTGGAAACGCCGCAATTCCATCATCTTCAACAATGTCGATGAACCTCACTCTATTGTCATCCAAAGGTGTTTAGATGACGTTAGACTTTGGGCTAACAGATGTCAGTCGACTCCTGTTGCTGCCCGCCTTAGACTGTGGTGTACCAACTTTGAGCCGCCCTGAGGGCGACGCTAGTCTTCTTCTATGCTATCCCCTTTTTCCCCTCTCATTTGTAATCAGCAAGATGTAAAAAGTTTGAGTGTTTAATAAAAGTTGTTCAGGTTGGCCTTTGGCCCGCCGTAGTGCCGGTCAAAAAAAAAATATTCCGGACTGAGGTGGGGGCCTGCACAGCAACATGGTGGAATTATTTGCCACGTCGGACCATCACGGTGTCTATCGCAGTGGGGTGGCGCCCCACTGCTTTTTTTTTAGAAAAGGGGGTGCGGATCCCCGGCCCTGCATCGAGTGATGCACACAGCTTTCCGTAATTATTCAACAACACCTTACAAGAGGAATACAAAGATCAACCCAAAGTGAACCACCAAACTAGCGACAACTCGCTACACCTACAACACGGATGAAGGGGGTGGCCAAGAACAGGGCCGAATACCCTGACAACACACCAACGCACATCATCAAAAAACCGAAGGCCACACCAAGTCACCCGAAAGAGGTCATGTTGCCGTTTCCAACCGTGATGGTTGTTGCGGCATAGATGAGGTCCATGTCTTCGTCGGTGCATGGGTTGCCCAAACCGACCCAAATCCTCCGCTTATCCTTCCACTCAAGTCATGGCCAACGCAAGCATAGCACCCTTGCAAATTTAGATGTGTGGAGAACTCCGAGGCCCCAGAGCTCTCTGGGACGGCAAACCAATTCCCAACTCACTTTGCATTTTGCCCCGGTTGTTTTGTCTTTTCCGGCCCAAAGGAAAGCACGCTCCACCTTGTAAACAATAATATAGATAGAGGGAGAGGCTGCATGAGTATATATGGTCACTGTCCTAGCTAATTAAGCTAGGCTGATGGGTCAATTTCGTGAACCAAATCGAGAAGTAACAGACAGAGAATCAAGAATAATGCAGATCGTATATCAAGAGGTAAGAGGTGTCGATGGCCCAGATCGATCGATTGATCCGAACTTGTTGTGGGAACTGAAACGATCCATCTCCTGGCTGTGGCTCTGTCCACGTGTACGTTGCTCCACCTGGCAGGGTGGATGGTGCCATGTCATGTAGAGTACATGATTAGTTAACGTGTGATATTGCTCTTCATTAGTTTTTCTTCTCCGGGATCGTGGCGTTGAGCGAGTCAGCAGAGGAAAGCACCATGCAGTGAACCTGCACTGCAGAGAGGCTAGCTCCACGCCACTGAGCATTTGCACTGGTTAGTCGACTGACTGACGATCGACGAATTGATGCTGACATGGCAGTGTGACACGTGGCGACACATCAGGGGCCTCACCGGCGAGCAGCTATAGCGACACGTCGGCGTGGTTGCGAGGCCGGGGGAGCACGCGAGCTTGCTCAATTGCTTGATGCTGACGAGGCATTGTGCATGCGACAGGTGGCACTGATGAACGAACGCGAGTAACTTGCACGATGACACCATGGATCAGCTCAACGCGTGATGACACTACTAGCCCACCGTGAGCGAGGCTGGTCAGTTCTGCACTTCACTCCTATGGCTACTTGATGTGCCCCTCACTGCCACACGTTCTCTAGAGTCTACACAACAAGCCTGAGCTCCACGTTGTTCTTTCATGAATGAACAGTGAATTGCACAGTGGAAAATCTTCATCCATTTTTTTTGTGTATTCGGAGTCTAGCTACTTTTCCCTAAGAACCAATCTTCATTTGAATTCCCAAATCATCGAGGATCAAACCATACATACAACACTATGGATTATTCTGTGTTAGTGGAGGCAATGTTTCTGTCTCGCGAGGCATCATGATGGCTTCTACGATCTAAAGCTCAGCAACAACTGCCTTGGACAAGCGTTGTTTGAGTAAGTGGACGTGGCATCTCTAAAAAAAAATTCCAAAAAAATTAGCCAACCAAGTGTAGTTCCTGCTTGTGCCGAGAATTTATTTCACTATGTATGTGGCGACTGAATTAAGTTCTAGATTGAACATTTCACAAGCATCGAATTAATGGATAATAGCAAGAGAGATGGCTACGGGGCATAATTCCGTGGTAGGGACTCCAGTCGGACTCAATTCAAGCCATCAAATCTAGGGAAAGCCAAGTCGTGGTCATGTAAATCTCCAAGTGTGAGCCATCTGGTTCATGCCAGGTTAGGTGTTATTTTTCTCATTTTGTCGCGGGCACATCGGCATTGTTAGCTCGACGACTGATTCAAGCCATCTAAATCCAGGGAACACAACTCCTGGTCATGGCTATCTCCAAGTGTCGGCCATGTGGCTCATGCCACGGTAGGTGTTCGTTTTGTCCTTTTGTTGCCGGCACGTCAACATTGTAAGCTCGACGACGCGGATTAAATGATTGCACCATGGTTCGAAGGTGACTTGATTATGGGTCGACGTGTCAATGCATCTGCTTCAATATCGGGAGCACACTCTACATCTATCGACTGTGTGCATCTGAAGATCTATAGGTGGGAGATTTAACACTCCTCTTCGTAAAAAAAAACGCACCAGAGTTGCTCGAAAAGAATTTGGCAAGAAACAACCCGCAGGGTGATAGGAGGGAGGCAATGTCATTTTCAGCTCTCTGGAAAAAAATTGTCGCGCTTCAGAATTATGATGTAGTTCAAAACAGAATTAATTCGCACCAAAATGTTAATATTGTAAAATGCACTACACGTGACATGTAGTAAATGCTAGCTCGAAAATCCCTCTTTCCCAAATATAAAGCATATCAATCTTGTCCTAAATCAAGATATTAGAACTTTGACCAATTTTATAAAAAAGTTATAAACACCTACACTACTAATTTTATGCACGACGTACGACTGGTCCCACCTTACACTCCTCTTACTCTTTTCATGGTTTAACCAGCCTCTCCTGCAATGGAAAGCCTCTTTTTTGCGTGCTACCAAAACAAAAACAAACCAATAGCCAAGAATCGAGGATGAACGGATGTGTGTGGTTAAAAAAAACGAAGCTTGGTCATTCCCCTTCCCCCGCTACAGTTGGGAGGGGCGATTTTCTGAAACTCTCCGGGAGATCCACCTCGCTCGCCGCCGGGTCGTCGATTCCTCGTTCTCCGGCGGTCGCTCCGGCGGCGGGAGGACGGGGGATCGTCGATCCGCGGCTTGTATATAGTGTAGGGTCGTCTAGGAGGCCTGTCGGCGGCGCTGTGGAGGCGGTGGTGCGGTCGGTGAGGCGTGTTGCGGCGGATCTCGTCCCCTTCGACGCCGGCGCTCTCCGGAGCTTCGTGGTGGAGATCCCGCCTTTCCCGAGCTCGCGGTTCTTCGAATCTGTGGAGTTCGTCAAGCCCTATCCGGCGATGGCGTGGCGGCCGGGCCGGAACTTGTTGAATAAAGAGAAGGCTGTGATTTGGAGCTTCGCGATGGAGATGCAGGGATGCGGTGTAAGTTCTCAGGAGCTGGCGACCGGCGACTTCCCGTCCGCGGAGGGCCTGTACCTGATCCAAGCCATCAAGAGGTACGGCGGCGGCGGCGCGACACCGGCGGCATCGTGCTCGTCATCGAATTTTTCCTTTGTTCTGGGTCTTTCTGTAAGAACGGAGCTTTAATATCATGTCCTTTCCCCGCAAAAAAAAAACAATGGCAGGTGGCATGGCATCGTTTTGGTCACGACGTGTATCATATCATTACAAGTACCGGGCAAGACACTGCAGCAACTCATGTGTCCTGTCACTAAACCAACCATGGGCTCTCGTTTCTGGCAGCGTAGGTTACGTAGTCCATTAATTGGTTATCCGGTGCTGGCCCATTTGTGTCGGAGAGGCCGAGAGTGAGACCCACCCGAACGTACCCAAGCCAATTAATCAGCCAAGCAAGATGCTCTAGATAGATCGATCGGCAGCTAGTAGTACTGATCCAGCAATAATATGGATAGTGGGAGAGGCTTGCATATTAATCCCTCTAATCTCAAAAAACTGTCGTGAGTTGTACTATTAAGTAGTAAGCGATTTGTTCTTTTCTGGCGACACATATACCGGATCGGAGGGAGTATATAAGATTGCCACGTTGGCTATTAGTTTAGTTATTTTTCTTCATTTCTCTCTTTTTCTTTCCTCTCATTTATTTTTTTTGTCCAGGAGCACGCGTAGAGCTTGCCTCTTACATGAGACCCCACTTCTTATCTTTTTCATTGTTTCTCTCCTCCACGTAATAGAAATGTGGTCTCAGGTTCATGCAAGCAAAGCAACCACGGCAAAGCAATCATGCATATATATACACCGTCGATCGCAGGAAAGAAGAAGAATTCACTGAGGAGAAGCACATGCATGGATGAGCAAGTACCTGTCCTATATTACGTAGCAGGAGACGAAGCTACTAGCCAGTTCATCCAGCGGTTGCACAACCGGCGGACCTGAATTTTGAACAGTGTTAATTCGTTGTAGCTAGCTTTTTTTCTCTCGAAAATATTCGTTGTAGCTAGCTACATATCTACTTATATATTTTTTGACTCCCTGGTTCACTCAGGTATAATAATAACCCCTGAGGCAACTCAGTTAACTGAACCTAGTTATCAGAAAAGAGCTGGAAAAAAAGAGACGGCCTGCACCAAGCGGCACTTCAGGCTGGCGCCGCCCGAAGGAACCCCCCTGCGGACCGGCCCATTAAACTTGTTTTCGTTTTTTTCCTGTTTTTTTTTTCTTTTTTTGTTTTTTTTTCACTTTTCATGATTTTGAAAAATGTTCGGTTTTAAAAATTCTTCAGATTTAAAAAAATTCATAATTTGAAAAAAGTTTAGATTTGAAAAATGTTTAAATTTCAAAATTGTTCAAATCTAAAAGATGTTCAGATTTGAAAAATGTTCAAATTTAAAAAAATCAGATTTAAAAATTGTTTAAATTTAAAAAAGTTCTGATTTTAAAATTGTTCAAATTTAAAAAATCTTTAGTTTAGAAATTTATGCAGATTTATAAAAACGTTCAAAATTGAAAAATGTTCATATTTGAAAATTATTTATTTTTTAAAAAATGTTCAGATTTTTCATAAATATTCAGATTTTGGAAAAAAATAGATTTTAAAAAAATGTTCAGCTTCGAAATTTGTTCAGTTTAAAAATGTTCAGAATTTTCAAAAATATTCAGATTTGAAAAAACGAAAAAAATAACAGTTCCTTTTTTATTGGGCCGCTTTTGATGCGGCCCATGAAGCACCGCTTCAGGCGGCGCGAGCCCGAAGTGCCGCTGCGGGCGGCATATAGGAGCTCCCGCACCATGCTTGGTTTAAGAAATGACTATCGGATGGATACGGAGGCCGATGGGCCACAAGATCTCGTAAGGTTTCTGCCCTGGCTTCAGGCCGATGTGGCTTATACCTTTTGTTTTTTTGGAACTGGTGAAAATATGTCTTGAGAAAAATATTTGAGAGATCTCACACCACCACCCTGCCAAACTTCAAGCTTGAAGTATAATGCTTGAATATACGCTTACTTAAATGGACACATGAACGGCCAAAGCGAATCGCGTTTTAGTTTCAGCTTCGAAGCTTTATACAGTTATTAGTTCCGTGCTTTTGTTTACTCAAAACTACAAAAAGAAAAGGGGCGATTTTTTCTTATTTAAATGGCTACTTACGCAGTAACCTAAAATGCCCAAAAGCAATGCAGAATGTAACACCACAATGACAGTAATGTATATATCGAGGCTAAGTTAATTGCCACCATCTCCGGAAGATGGTGCATCATTTCACACAGATGGAGCTCGTAGTACATCTGGGCGAAGGAAATTCCAGCCAGGAAGAACATGCTAGCCTAGCGAGTAGCAACGCAATGTCCAATTTCAGGATGGGAGAACAATGAGCACTAAACTTAGCTTTGGAACGAACAGCATCCCAGTCAACAGCTCTTACTATAAGAAGAAAAATAAAACAAGGTGAATTCCTTCACAGCCTTCAGACTCTGAGCGTGCCAACGTCGCCAAGGGATGGGCCTCTTTCCAGGTACTTCAACATCCCTTCTTCTTCTTCCCCTACAAGATTTGTTTTGCATATACACCCCCATCTTTGAATAAATTAGCAACCAAGTCACCCTAGATATAAGCCAACTAATCAGGCCGATTTCCTTTCTTCCCCACTGTAGCCCTACCCTTTGTTGGCTCTCTCCAGCTGCAGTCACCGCGTCTCCCACCCCTGACGACCGTGCCACCACCATGGTTTAAAAATTCAGTGAGATTTCCTCGAAATTCAATGAATTTCAGTGATTTCGGTAAACACTGAAAAAATAACCTTTCAGTCAAAATATTTCAATACTTTCAGTACTACACAGGAATTCAAAAAATATTCAAAATATTTAAATATGTTTTGAATATTGAAATAAAATTTAATAGCTCGATCATTTGGCCGAAACGAAAACCGAAATCATTGAAATTTAGTGAATTTCAGTGATTTCAACAGTGGCTGAATTTTTACTGAAACTGAAATTTAAAACCATGGCCACCACTGCCTCCCTCCCTACCGTCGACGGTGTACGGATCAATCGTCCCCGACCCCGGATCTGTCCTCTCCAAGCCTTGCCGCCCCCAGATCCGACGTCCTCATACCAAGACCACCCTCCTACCGAGATGCAACCTCGCTGGAACCGAATCACCTCGAAGGAGACGGCGAGTCAGGGCCATGGAGTCTGGATCCATGGACAAAAGCATGGCGGCTGGTGGCCGGCAGGGAAGCCAGTGCAGGCCCATATTGGGGATTTTTCTTGCTTTTCTGTCTGTTGAATGGATGATATGTTTGTTGATTCGTGGGTTTATTCTTGATCCTATTTTTCTTGGTTCAGATCCGTTTTCTTCTAGATGCAAATTCGGATTATCCCAAGATTTTTGTGTGGAGTCTGTTTATCCGTTTTCTTATTGATGCCTGGATTGATTTTTTTAAGAGACCGTCTAGGACTCTGTCGACTGAGAAATAACTAGTTCTCAGTCGATTCCTGTAGCGATCTGTTCTTGTGCCGGTCGATGCTTTTCCTGGGTGATTGTCCGTTTGTATTAGAGGCATGAGAGTTGTAGGTGCTCCTTCCCATGGCCCCTGGGCCTTGCTTTCTGGGCTAACAAGCCGTACTTCTTTTTTTTAATTTATTCCAACTCATTGAATAATCGATCAATAAATACTTGGGGAGTTTCATGTGTCTGTTTGCAAAAACGATTTTCTTTCGAAAAAAGCAGTAAAAAAGTGAAATAATATTAGATACAATTTTTTATCACACTTATATTCATCTTCTGAAAATGAAATAATAACAATGAGTGATTTTTTAATCAGACTGCATTTACCACATGTGTGCAACCGAGGTACAATTAGACATGGTTTGTAACTGAGACGCAGTTACAACCCGTGTGCAACTGATGTACACTTATACACGCTGTGTAAATGACAGTTACAACCGGTGTGCAACTAAGTTACAGCTACACACGGTGTGCAACTGATTTGCAGTTAAACAAGGCGCACAACTAAGACGTAGTTACGACCCGGGTGCAACTTATGTACTGTTACACACGGTATGTGACGAGGGGTTAACTCATCAAATCCCATGGTTAAGTAACTAGGGTTGAGATTATGGGAGAGAGAACGTGGTAGAGCTGGTAGTTTCGTCGGCTGACAAGCGAAAGCAGGGATTTTACCCAGGTTCAGGCCTCCGGAGAGTAACTCCCTACTTCCTGCTTGTCTGGTATTGATATGAGGATATCTGCGAGCTACAATGGAGTCCCGGCAAGATGTCGATCTCGCTAGGATTTTGGTGGTTCGTGTATTACCTGTCCCCTGATCGGCGGCCCTCCCAGTCTTT
Source organism: Poa pratensis (assembly GCA_947311845.1). NCBI lineage: Eukaryota > Viridiplantae > Streptophyta > Magnoliopsida > Poales > Poaceae > Poa > Poa pratensis. The sequence continues at coordinate 3,650,550 of CAMZMU010000033.1, read as the reverse complement.
ATATCATAGGCTGGGTTTCGGGAGTTCGCAACCGACTCAGATTACATGTAAGGAAAGTCTAAACCGACTATGTCTATGCCTAATCTTCGAGGATACTCCATCTTCTTGGACCTTCTGTTATGGGCTTCATATAGGCTCTTGATAGTTGGGCCTAATCGATACGTGCACCAGGTACCCTCATGGTAGGGTACCCGAGAGGTATATCCCCGTCAGTAGCACCCGAGTACTTGTCTGACTTCGAAGAATCGGGCATGGACTCATTCATTAGTGCACGCCATATTCTTTTGTACTTGTATTTATAATTGGAATTCCTGTATGAATAGCACATGTTGGCTATGTCGAGTATTTCATCAACTTCGGTTTTTGCTTATGATAATCAAGAGATAATAGCTTAGTAGGCCCGGTACACTCGACGGATCGGGACCGGTTAACTGCACATTCGGGCAAAACCTTACTAGCTTTCAATCAAACTCGAGTCCGCGGACTCGAATCTGGAACAGACTGGTCAGACTCGACTCAGGCCGCGGAGGTCTTACTGAATCGTACGAACCTCTTTTGGAAATCGAATTGTTGGCTCGGCACACAAGTCGACTGTGGTAACAAGTTTGCCTTATTTTGCCATAGGTGTTTGTTTTGACCAGCCAAAGGAGGAGGCGCGGATACAGGACCGACTCGACAGTCATGCGAGTAGCGCGGAATTCGCCGCCCACCCCTTTTGGTCAGATAGGGCAAGGAGTGCCATTTTGGTGAAGCTCTTAGATCGTGCGTGGTGAACCACCATTCGACTGGAAACTTGCAGGTTGGCTTTGCTCCGAGTCCATGACGCTTTATTCCCTTTAAACGAACCGCCGCAGAGCCTCATGGCACTGTTGAGGAAGTTTCGAAAGGGCAAGGCGATCAAGAAGTTTGTGCGCGAGCAACTGATTAGCGGGGCTAACGTTGCTCTTGCCTTTGTGCGGTCGCACCTTCCTCATCTTGACCTGAAGAAGATTACAATGGGACCCGCTCCTGTACCAGGTGGTGGTCCTGTGCCTATGGAGGAGCACTATAAAGAGACTCGGGTGGACGCGCTGGTCCTGATTCATCAGGTACTGAAGGAGGAGGAGAAATGGGTTCAACCGAAGGACGAACACGTAGAGTAGGTCGAGTGTACATTTGTGTAAAAGCTTCTACCAAGTTGTCGATCAAAACTTTGTGCTTTTATGTATACGTAACACGTCTGCGGGGCTCAGCCCCCGAGTGTAAGTTTGCCTCTTGTATGAATTGTTTATTGTGAAGTTTCTGCAGCCCCCGAGTCTATTGAGTGGGGTTTATGAAATGTTCTGAGGGTGAACTTAATTATGGCACAGCCCCCGAGCATTCGAGTGCGGCTGTGTTTTCTGAAATATTTCCACCCAACCCCCGAGTATTCGAGTGCGGCTAGGGTAATTTTTGCGAGAGCGAAGGCTCATGTATTTGGTAGGGCAGCCCCCAAGTGTTCGGGTGCGGTTATTATGTTTTGCTTGCGAGTTATGCAACTAGGAAACAGAAGGAGATAGGAGGAACATTGACTGTATTCCATTTGTGAATGTTAAGCTGCAGGCCGCCTCACTAAAAACTTCCAGCCCCCGTAGGTACCCTGGTAAGGAAAAGAGCGCGTCTGAAACCTGCAGCCATCCGACATATCGCCTATTACATTGTTCGACTGAGCAATCTATGCATAGAAATGGCGCAGGTGCGCAACGTTTCAAGGATTGTGCGAAAGTTCGCCTGTCTTCGCGTGCTTCAGTCTGTACACGCCACCATCGAGGACTTCAGTGATGATGAAGGGTCCCTCCCATGGAGAAGCGAGCTTGTGCACCTTCTTCTGCTTCAGTCGAAGTACTAAGTCGCCCACCACGAAGGATCTGGTGCGCAGTCGACGGCTATGATAGTTGCGAAAATCCTGCTGATAGATGGCTGTGCGAGCCAGAGCCGTGTCGCGTGCTTCGTCGAGCAAGTCGACTGCGTCTTCGAGTGCTTCTTCTGCGTCGTCTTCGTTGTATGCTGCCACCCTTGGTGCGTTGAATCTTACATCTGATGGCAGGATTGCCTCTGCACCGTAGACCATGAAAAATGGGGTGAACTGTGTCGAAGCGTTAGGAGTTGTGCATAGGCTCCATAGCACAGATGGGAGTTCTTCGACCCAAGCACCCGCGGCTCTTTTGAGTGGCACCAAGAGGCGTTTCTTGATTCCGCTCGTCACGAGTCCATTGGCTTTTTCGACTTGGCCATTGGACTGCGGGTGTGCCACGGATGCATAGTTAAGCGTAATGTCTTGCTCTTTGCAGAAGGATCGGAACTCTTCAGCCGTGAAGTTTGTACCGTTATCAGTGATGATACTGTTTGGTACACCGAAGCGGTATATGATGGACTTTATAAAATTGACTGTTGTAGTGGCAGTCGAACTTGTGATAGGGACTGCTTCGATCCACTTTGTAAACTTGTCGACTGCCACCAGAAGGTGAGTATGCCCTCCGTGGGAGGATTTTTTGAGTGGCCCAACCATATCGAGCCCCCACTGGGAGAAAGGCCAGGCCAATGGTATTGTCTTCAACGCTGATGTGGGTGCGTGCGGCTTTGTGGCGAATTTTTGACAGCCAATGCACCTTTTGACTATGTCCTCCGCGTCTTTGAGTGCTGTGGGCCAGTAAAAGCCTGCGCGAAAGGCTTTGGCTACGAGTGATCGACTGCTAGCGTGATGCCCGCAGGTACCTGCATGAATATCACGAAGGATGGCCTGGCCATCTTCAAATGCTATGCATCGTTGGAACATACCTGATATGCTGCGCTTGTACAGTTCGCCGTTGATGATGGTGTATGCTTTAGATCGTCGAGTGACACGTCGTGACTCTGTTATGTCTTCAGGTACCTCGCCACGGAGTATGTATGCCAGGAAAGGTTGAGTCCAAGTTGGCTCCATGAGGAGTACCTCGACTGGCGGGTCCTCTGTGCTGGGTGCTTTGCTCTTGGCTGGTACAGTCGATGTAGGAGGTGCCCGTTTTTCCTTGATTGATCTGTGCTCAATACGCTCGAGGAAAACGCCGGGTAGAACTGGTGCTTTGGTCGAGCCTAGATTGGCTAGCATGTCTGCTTCTTCGTTGCTCTCACGCCCTATGCGCCGCAACTCGCAGCCTTCGAAGCTGCCCTCCATTAGGTTGTACAGGTCGCGGTAGGCGATCATGTTGTCTGCGATGGCATCGCAGGCCTTCATTGTTTGCTGCACCACCAGGTTTGAGTCACCATAAATCATCAGTCGAGTGCACCCGAGAGCTTTGGCCATCCGCATGCCATGGATCAAGGCCTCATACTCGGCCTCGTTGTTTGATGGTAACTCGAATCCCATTTGCAAGACGTAGCAAAGCTTGTCTCCTTTTGGAGGCGAAGAAGAGAAATGAGAGGAGGAAGATGAAGAGGGATAATAAAGCCGAGGTTGTGGAACTAAGGAAGAAGGTGGAGTCACTAGAGCAGCAAAAAGTGGACTCCAACACGGTGGACAAGTTAGTGGACGAGAGGATCCGGGCGATCATACCCCCTGGGTTGCTGGAGGGGTTAGCTGCTTGGAATGCGGGAGGTCAACGTGGGCCCATACACGTGCCCAGCTTCAGCGGCAGCAACTCAACCACGAACCAGGCCGTGTCGCTGGACCTGGTGACCCCAACACCCAACGCCGTGGTGCAGCCGTCGGTCCCTTTTGTCGCACCGACGCCCCCTCCCGCGAAAGATACCGAGGCGCCAGCACCCGAGCGGCCGGAGGAGAATGTTAGGCCGGCCGCCGGCGCCCTTGTCTCGACATTAGCTGAGATCAACGCCATCGACAAGGTAACTAATTAATTACTTAGTTTGCGTCATCTTCTATAACTCTGCATTTTATGACTGCCACCTCATGATGCCCAACATTTGTTCACAAAAGGACACGCCTTGCATACTCCTGCATATGATGGTACCCGACGGCGAGTTGAAGGAAGTTGCTGAGGGCATGCTCATACAACCAATGTGCCGTGATATGCACAACACTAGAATGAGCGAGGCCGTGATGAGGGTCAGGGTGACTGAGGTAGTGCCTGAGTTTAGTGCCATCGACCCCCCCATGCAACCTCCGGGAGCCGAGGAGCACATGCTCCTTGGAAATTGCCCCAAGTGGGTCCTGGAATGGCCGGAGACCCAAATTCGTCTTGGGGGGCTGGGGGTTCTTCAGGGGTTAAGGCGCCGCTCCACCGGCGCCACCTCTAAACTCCGGCCCCCGATCGTTCGGCCCTCGAAGCCGCCACGAAAATCTGTTGGGAAGGAACCGGCGCCATAAGCAGCAGTCGCCACCACCCGGAAGGAACTGCCGGTCGTTGCCACCACCAGCCGCCACCAAAGACTGTTGGGAATGTCTGTACCGCAACAGCCTTCCGAAGCCAAAGACGTTGCACCTCAACTTGATGGCAACGACGATGATGATGATAATATCGACGTCAATGGCTTCCTCAACACGGGCACGAGCAAAGATTTGTACATGTCTGCTATGGATGAGGAACCCTTCCACGCTCACGGTGATCAACCTGGTCGTCGCACTACATGCCAGCGCCTGAGTTTTTCTCAAAACACACCTTCGGAAGCCGGCGATCAAGTTCCAGACAAACCGGGTAACATTTTCAGCCCTCGCACACTGCAACCGACGGTTTGCTCGGGGTTCACTGCACCCCCACCATCCCCAGAGATGAAGATCAAGAAGCCTAGGAAGAGAAGTAGGCAAGGCACCTCTACGAGCCAGCCAGCTCCTAAGGTTATCCAGGGTCATGAAGACATGATATCACCCCGAGTTCATGAAGCTGGTAAACCGATACTGCCTCCGGAGCTGCTCTGCCTCACAGAAGGACCCATGCACTCTTTGCATCAAGCTATATTGACGGTAGAGGGCTTGCGTCTTAAAGACAAGAATCCAAATTACCCGGTGTTCACGGTTCAAGTGCCAAAGAACGTGGACTTCGTTACTGAAGCCCCCGCCGATCTGTTCTTCATAGCTTTCGAGGACGTCTTCAACCTGTTTCACTCTAGACGGCTGGACTATAACTTGGTCCGCCTATACGCGATCAATATGGCGAGGAAGATCCAGAGAGATGATACCCCGTACGTCACGGTAGTGGATCCCTACTACATGCGTGACAGTCAGCTGGTGGAAGGATCAAGGACACGGACCATGGCCACGGAGTACCTCCAGAGGTTCATGCTGAACAACAAGAGGAAGAACATCCTTCTTCTGCCTTTCTCTCCGGAGTAAGTACACATCCGCTCGCCGCCGTCGTATCTTATGCTTTCTTATAAATTTCTTCCGTTGTTGATCCTTTCCACTGCATTTCTTCCGACCATGGACAAGTACTGCATACTCATCGTCCTAAGCCCGAGGTGGTCCATTGCCACTTATTTTGACTCGGGGAGTTCGAGCAAGAAGAAAGACTACACCAGAATAAATGGTGTTCTCGATGAGGCTCTCGAGGGCTATGCCCAAAAGGGAGGCCACTTCGAAAAAAGACAGACGAAGGGGGAATGTCTCACGAATGACAACAAACACTGGTTCAAGCATGGGACCCAATTCGATTGCATGAAGTAGAAGCATGGCAGCGTGAAGGATGCCTTCTACGTCCTCCATCACATGAAAGAGTTTGTCCGGGATGCACTAAAAACAAAGTTGCCATCTAGTCTCCGAGAATGGACCAAATTTGCGGGGGGGAAATCACCGATGATAAGCTTAGAGAAGACTTCCATCTCATCCAGATGGAGTTGTCGCAAATCATCTACGACGATGTTGTGACATCAGGGGGGGGGGGGGGGGGGGGGCTTCAACAAAGCCAATGGTAGGATAAATCATGCATACTTGCAACAAGTGCTTTATTTTCTTTACTATAGACTTATCATACTCAATCTATTTATATTATTAACCAATATATATACCTATATTGACACTGCACAAATATTGACATGGTTACAAATATGAACACTAATACATGGTTGTATCCATCTCCAGGGTTGTGTCAGAGGGATATCGAAGAACACCTAGCTCTGCAGAATGACAGCAGGACGTGGACGACGAAAGACGGCTACAAACCATTCCCGGCGCCGCTCGAGAAGAAGACTCCATGATCATGCTCCCGCTCTTGCTCACCATCATCGCGGCTGTTCTCTATTTGATCATAGTTTAGGCGGTGACAACTTCATTTGTACTATGACTTATGTGACATGAGATGAACTTTTGCACAATTAATTTGGCACTTGTCACTATATGCATGTATCTTGGGCTCTAAGTGATGTGATTATATAGTATAATGTGTCTGTTTTCATATACCGTGTCAAAATATATTATTGTTTATATATTTCTATATAAATACTGTAATATACATGTATTTCTATATAAATACTATAATATACCTGTATTTGTACAGCGGGAAGCAGCAAATTGCGAATATGTATACAACTATTCTGTGGCGCACTAGTTTTTAATTCTGTGGCGCACCCATTTTTGTGGCGCACTCCACTGGGATGCGCCACTGAAAGTTATTCTGTGGCGCACGGACGGCGTGCGCCACAGAATTGTGATATTTCTGTGGCGCACGGGCGGGGTGCGCCACAGAAATAATATTTTTTTGTGGCGAGCTTTCTGTGGCGCACCCACCATGCGCCACAGAAAGCGTTTTGGGTGCGCCACAGAAAGGCTTTCCTGTACTAGTGTTACCTAATTGAATTAGTCTATGTGCCACACCGTTACTCGCCCTTGCGACCTTATCGAACTTCATTTCATGCATAGCAATCGGCCGTCTCCCGTTAGGTATACTAGAAAGGTACCCCGCGCGTTGTGGTGGAAATCTCTTTAAAATAATTATTGTGTAAATAAAGGCATATAAGACACATGAAATAAGATTCAAATTGTTGTGTAAATAAAGACATATAAGACACATGAAATATGAAGTTGCTTATAGAAATATGGAAGATTCAGTTGATCACATTGTCGAAAGGCTAAATTTATTTGACATGATACTTTTTTTGTATTTGATGGTTAAAAATTGGTGGCGGGGACAAATGGATAAATGAAAAGTGGACCATGTGGATATGTTGCATGCAAGAAATTATTGGGCTTAATTAATGTTAGTGGGATGACATGGACATTTGGTTGGTTAAGAGAATGAATGATGTGGATAGCTTGCATGTTGAGATAGAAAAATAATTAATTCACTTAGTGGGGTTTTGCTTTATAAGAAGTATATATAGATAAGAGGTGCTTGGACTTCGCATACAAGAAACAGACTTGTATTCACTGTCGACACCTTATTTTTTATCCAATTCAAGCAGTTTAGTTCAAACTTTTCAAAATGATTCGGTTTAAAACCAGTTGCACCTTCAGGACATATTTTGAGGCGGTAAACTATTCTGGATCGAAATCACACGAAAGGCAACATTGTTCTTCTAAAAAACAAGTGTGACTGTCATTATTACAAGTTTTTCATTAAACCCATTCGAGGGTTTAATTGCACCCGGACTAGAATATGTTAGGTCTGGGGCCGAGTCTCGATTTGCCCATATTTGACAAATTTGAGGGTAAAAAAAAACTCGGATCAAAATCATGCAAAAATAAAAGTTGTTCGTCTCAAACAAAAAACTTCAGTTATAAACGTTTTTTACCCAAGTCCATCTTAAAGGCCGTCTGATCTAAATGGCCAAGACTCGTCCTAAGTCGTGTCTGTTTGAAAGAACGTGAATAGTATGTTTACTAGAAAACCACGTTGCTTGGCTGTGTGCATGTTCATTGCGCAAGGCCAGGGGTGTTCTCTATTGCTCGTATCGGCTCGTTGTTACGTTGAGTTAAAAGAAAACCCCTTAGTCAAAAATGCTGCTTGCTTCTCGATTTAAAGGTACCCACTCCAAATTCCAGTTAGTCGGGGCGAGACCTCCTCTGAAGACCAAGCGTCGCCACCACCTCATCCTCCACCATAAATCAGTTCCCTCTCCTCCGGCCAGCCTTACCGGTGTGAGGAGGGGCGGGGAATCCGATCTATGAGTGAAGTTCTTAATAAAATTAGTGTTTCAATAGATTGATTAGGGTTTTGTTAGCCGTTTTCTTTTTCAATGGAGATGGCATCGTCGGCAATATGTAATCTTCAGACTTTTGTTCGACGACGAGATTTTCTTCCCAACGTCAATGGTTGTTTTGGAAAATTAAATTTGTTTAGGTATGATCTTTCAAATCTTGCTTCGCCAGATCGATTTTGGATTTTTTTCTCATGGTTGTCGCGGGGATTCTCCTCGCAATATTTTTCCCGACTGCTACGTTCTCGATAATGGTGATTCGTATTTTTGGCTCCAGCGACGTCGACCAGGCTGTTCGGTTGTTTTTCCCTGAAATACTGGTGTTGATACTCTTGCCGATGTTGCTTGATTATTTTAATAGCTACGTGCGTACACATAGCCTTAGCATTGCGTCGCAAGATCAAAATTATGGGAGAATCTTTATTGGTATTCACATGTTTGTGGTTTGATATCTTTGTCATTATACGTCTGACTTCAGAAAAGTACAAAATTGTGTCATGCAAGAAGAAAGAGTTTGAAGATCTCGAAGATTTGCTCGTTTCTGACTTTATTTTATAATCGATGTAGTCAACTCATGTATCTCTACCATGTACTATTCGCTATTATAATAATATTAATTGTCAACAAAAAATAAAGGTACTCACTCCAACAGGTCTATTAACTACAAGCACAATATTGTAATCATTTGCAACTCCATATTGCTTTGTCTTGTGGCCTCTTTCAAGAGCCAAGAACCAACACAATCTCGGCATGAAAGCTCCACTCCACTCCACTCCACTAGCTAGACAGCTAGTCATTCACTAGCACCGAGAGAGATCGAGCACTGCCAGTCTGCCACAATCCAAAAACAGAGCGGGAGAGATCAAGCTTTAGCCTGTTAGCCATTGCGATGGGAGCGACGCAGACAGAGCACCACGGCCGCGGCAACTGGACGGCGACCACCATCGCGAAAAGCAGGTGGGGGCCCTACTCGGGAGCCGGGGACTTCGTCGGCAACATGGCCGTCATGGTGTCATGAGTCATCCTCGCGTCGATACTCGCCGCGCTGGCGCGCTCCACGCCGTCGTCAGACACCTTCTCCATCGCGGTCGCTAGAGGCTCGGGAAGATCGACGGCGCGGCGTCGTCATGGACCCTGGCACAGCTGCCGCTGCTGTACTCGGCGGCCGGGACAGAGCTAGCGGACGCGGCCTACGAGTGCGCCATCTGCCTGGCCGAGTTCGCGGAGAACGCGGTGGCGCCATGCCATTGTAGGCCAGCTTGCAACGGCTTCCACGCCCGTTGCATCAAGCGGTCGCTCACCCCTGGACGTCGCCACGTCGGTCCTCCTTCCCGACCTGGCGCGCGCCGGCCTACACTACGCCGGCAGCGGTACCGGCACCGGACGTCGCGCACACCTCGGCAGCATCTTGATGCCATGGCATGCGAGGACGCGCGCGCGTGGCGGGCACTCTGTTCTTCGCAACAATTCCTCTGTTTTTGAATAAATAACACTTTATCCTTTTAAGCTATAAAATCCACGTATTTGCAAATCATTGGTACAAATGAAATGAAAATTTGCCAGAATACAAAATGAGGCATTTGTGATTTACTAAAAAAATTATTTTTTCCGAACACATTTTTTTAGGTTTCAAATTTAAGAGAATTTTTTTACATTGAATTAAAACTGATGGCAGATAAGGAGGCTAAGTCACACTTAGTACCACCCGTTCTCTTCTAATAAAATAGGATTGGAACCGCGTGAAGCCACACAGTTCTAGTATTCTCCCCTTCATTCTCTCCGAATTTCTCTAGCACAACCATGGCCGGAAACTGGTGGCCGAACGAGGACGTCCCAAGCGACGATGTGAGTGCTGAAAACAGCACAACCAGGGGCGCCGTCGTACTGAGACCCCGACGATGAGGATTTCGAGGAGGAGGACCCGCCAGAGGACTCAGACCCATCGTCTCCGAGCGAACAAGAAGATGACCCCGACGACGAGTATTCAGAGGAGGGCGCCGGAACAGGAGGAGGCGCCGGAGTACGAGGAGCATCCGCCAGAACAGGAGGAGGCCTCGGAGTACAAGGAGCACGCATCGGAGGAGGAGGAGGCGCCGGAGAACGAGGAGCAGGCGCAACAATCATCCGGCAAGAAGCGACGACGTGCCAAGGACGAGTATGGCGCCGAGGAAAAGTAGAGTAGTTCTTCTGTACATTATGAACATAATTTGAAAACATTTCTTTGTTCTTCAATCCTCCGTAAGTAGGCCCAACCGGTCAGTGAGACCTAGTTAATTGATACGGTGGTTAGGAATGTCTGTTTTGGATGTGGTACTTGTGCTATAAATGCTAGATACCGGCAACACTAACCCTTTCACTCTCACTCTCCCCGATCTAAACAAAGTGTGGCGACGGCTCCAAGCAGCGCCAACGCGCATCTCCTCTGAGCGGCCCGGGAGGCGAGAACGAAGGAGCCCGCCGGCACTTGGCATATCCGGTCGCACTCGGTCATGTTCTCCCTCCTCTACGGCCAGATATGGTCACTTCGGGTAGGAGCTAGCCTGAGAGGCGAGAACGACGAAATAGCCTGCTGACGCTTGCCGTATCCGGCTTCCTTCGGTCGTGTCTCCCTCCTCTGCGGCCAGATATGTTGCTGGAGGGCCGCTGAGCGCGTGGCAGAGACGGATGCATGGTGTGTTTCAATCTGTGGACATGGCACCTGTCTCGGAACCTGCCATACCGAAGGAGGAGGAGGACGACAATGTACTCCCACGTAGTGGAAGGTAGAAATCTTTGTGTGATCGACCTTCGTTCCGATGAACTAGGGTTTCTCTAGTTCATTATATCTTTTATATATTCTATTTAGGGTTTCTCTAGTTCATTGTATATTTTTTATGTTCTGTTTTCGTGATCTTTTATGTCTAGTTTAAGTTTCTCCAGTTCATTGTCTCTTTTTTATGTCATATCTAGACGATTATATCTCCTCAAGGATGTACTTGTACATTAGTTTCTAGTTATGTTTCGGTAATTGTCATTTTTTATGTTATTTATGTTTGAATATAGAACTCCACTATTAGCTAACTTAGAACTCGTTTGAAATGCAGAAGTATATTTCGGTGACATTGCATAAAAAAGTCGGGCCAAAAAGAGCAGTCCATCCACTACCACTGCCACCATGCAAGCAACATGGCCCTACGGCGATAGTTGTCTCAATCAAGGGAGAATAATAAGATTTCCCAGCCTTGCGTTATCTCATTGAGACATTTTAGTTAGGCTAATAATTTTGTAATTCGTCATGTTGTAATGGTGACATTTGCAATTTAGATTTTAATGTGCAGTGGCTTCTATATTCCTGCTGTAGACACACGAATAAACAAATGAGACAAGCTCAATGCAAACGAGTGGAATCAGAAACTCCGTAAGTGATGAGCTCGACCTCAAGGTAACGGAACAAAGTGATTAACCGTTGCCAAAAACCGGCGTCATCGGTGACGGTTAATCCGTCTGTTGCCGATAAGGGTCTTCACATCAGTAACGAGGGTCGGGAAACGTAGTATTTTCTCGTTTTCAATGAGGGTTTTGACCCGTTTCTTTAATGTCGTTCTATACTAGTTATGTACTAGTGCTCGGCTCAAGGGTGAAGGAGGAGGATCTGCTGGTACTAGAAAGCACGGGCGTTCTTCCTCCTAAGGAGGTGCGCGTGTGCCGCGCCCCTGGCAATGAGCGTTCGCCCCAGCCGAAGGAGGGTGAGCATTTGTGGAGCGAAGTCTTGTGGTTCTAGTCAGTTATTTCGTCAGAGGTCTTCAGAAATTCTATGCCTTCAACTCAGACTAGCCACAATGGGGGTATCATAGGTGGTATCATGCATGCCATGTTAGCAAAAAACTGACGTGGCACTGCAATTAATGATGAGAGAGGTGATAATGGTATCATAGGTAGATACCGTAACATAACAGATTTCAAAGTAAGATGAGTCTACAACCTAATAAATGCAGTAGTATATGATACCACACATATGTTACTAACCATTGTGGTAGTAGTAACATAAACTAGTATCATATGCATGATACTAGTATATGATACTCCCCATTGTGACTAGTCTCAGACCACCTCGCCCCCCACAGCTTGCTAGCAACACAACTCCACGTAGAAAAACTAGGGTGCATTGGCCTTTCTTGTGTTGCCAACAGAACATGAATACTATCTTATATAAATTCGCAGTAAAAAACCATTTTATCTACAATAAGGCCACGTGCCTTGCTCATGAATCATGATTGACCAGGTTCGTCCTCCTCATTTGCCTGATAGTGCACTAACCACACTAGTACTTCTAGTTAGCTTCCATCGATAGATATATTAGTACTAGTAGTGGTTATGCACATCAACTCCAACATTTTTATTGCGTGTATAAGTTAGCATCCAATTTAAACACTTTTGATTAGCAAAACTAAAATAATCATTAGTCGAATATTATTTAACGTAAATTAAGTGATAACTCAAAAATCCGGGTTATCACAGCTAGCACTTCTGTAATCCCTTCCTTAACCTGCCAGGGACCGTTTGGTTCTCCATGTAACCTTTTTAACAATCTAATATACCGACAAAAACAAAGCTTTTGCATATTCGCAAAATAAGAGCATATGATTGGAAACCAGCTGATACCCCGGAAAAAGGGCAGAGGGAAAATAAGCCCCTCTGTAATCAATCTCCACGTTGCCACATCTATCACAGTTCAGAGAAAACACTTATTTTTATATTATGTGGTGAAGTCTAGCGGCAACAACAATTGGTAAGAACTAAGAACGCTGCAGATGGAAGTTTTAAATGCAAGACATAATGTATTTGCTTCTCCAAACATGAGTAATGTCATCAACTTTTGTCTGGTTAACGTTTTGAATGGAACAACTTATAATCTATAGGAGGCTGCTGAATGATATATATAGGGACGTGCAAAGGTGAATTTTGCACTGCTCATCCTTGACATCAGCCTAGCTTATCATTTGGAATTGAAACCATCCGTCAATGCTTGTTCTTAATTAATATACGGTATTTCTGTTCAAACAAGAGGGACATATAACAGTGATCAGGATGGAGACAATTAAGCATAAATGTATTACGAGAATTGACACGACATGTTGTAGAATGGTAGTCAAATGATACGAAGCGCTCAAAATGAATGATAATACAATTGCTTAAACAATGCAGAATGAATGTTTTGAGATCTCCTTGTAAGCAATGCATAATAAAGTCCAGGTCAGGTATGACAACAATCCTCGTTATGATATACCTAAATAAAAAATAGGCACGAACGCAAGAAATACCGGTGCGAACTACATGCTGTGAGAAGTAGCATGCTTAGACACAAAGACATGGAAAATTAGCTACAAAACACTACAATATGCTAAAAAAAAGCATTAACAGTCTCAAACGGAGAACTCAACTTGAGGCTCACAGTTCAAAGGCAGTAGGCCCGGTCATGAGATTTCTGGAAACCGGGGCGCAAGTAGAACTAGGGGCCTCTTAATAAAACTAATAAAGTAATCAGTATATGTAATATGAACTGTTATTAACAGAAAAATAGAGTGTGCATCCAAAGGTATTATTTCATTTCAAATAATTTGTGTATATTACCTTGGAAGTTTATCACCAACTCGTTTGGATTTCCTGAAGTGCTTATATTGCTCTTAAATAATCGATCCATGGATCTTTTCTTTGATGCGATCAATTCATTTGCACATCTTCCCTTATTCCTTTCATCACTGCAGGAATAATTTGTAGTCAAAAAATTATAGGGCATAATCTATATCTCATATAAAGCAAAATCCCACTAACATGAATTGATGTTTTTCTATCTTAACATGTAACCTATCCACATCATCTATTTTCTTAGACAATAAATTGAACATGTCATTTTCACTAATATTTATTAATCTCTACACGCAAGATACACATTATCTATTATTTAAACCATTCAATTGTTCACATTAACAATTTATAATATACACTCATCTCATGTCTATTAAATTTAGTATATCGACGATGATCAATTGAACTTTGCATATTCCTTACAACATAATGTATCATACCCCTTATACCCTTTTGATTACACAATATAGTTCCTAAAGGGCGGATTCCTGCTGGGTTATCCTTCTAGTATTAATCAATTCATGGGCACAATGATTTTTTATCAACCCATAATCAGTTATCATGGCATAATTAGGGCGCCTCCAGAGAGAGAATATCCGGGCTTGTGGGGGGTCCAAATTGGCTAATCTTCAGTTTCAGTGCACGCTGGGGGCGGAGGCGGCTGGCCTTGACGTGGTGGTCCTGTCATCCCATTGTACGATTTGTAGCAGCAAGCAGGAGGTCGGCACTGTCCCAGCTAATGGAACTTGCGCCGCGATTCATCACAAACTCGCAATCCGCAGCGAACAGATTGATTGATCTTTTCTACCTTTGGTTCGGAAGATCACACTATCCCTGTCCAAGTGAAGTGCGCAGAATCCTGCCTGTTGGGTACGGTTGTGTGGATCGTCGGTTGTTGTGGGCTTGCCCTGCTCCTCCCAGCCTTTTTTTCTTTGTTGTGGTGCAGTTGGGCCGAGTAGGTAGACACTAGTAGTACATACCTGGCCCGTTGTTCCACTCAAAAAAAAAAAACTGGCCCGTTGTTTTCATTGGCCCAGGCCGAGCCCCACCCTTACCCTCCCCGAGGGCCGGCCTGAAGGCAGCTTACTCAAGATGAGTGATTAGAGTTCATATAAGGAAACATGAGTATATGAGAAAAGGAGATGCAAGAAATAAACATCCATTCTTCCAATTGCTAACAACTCATTTTCAAATTCCTCCCAAGTATTCCCACTGCCATCCTTGACTCGCCAACCACATACACAAAAACAAATTACGGTGGGAAGCGGTCACCAACCGTTACGAAAGTTTCTCCTCAGTAACCCAAGAAAATAACTACGTACAGTCATGCCACATACCCAAAAAAGCACACTATATCATTTATAATCATCTTACATGTAGGAAAAGCAACTCAAATGTTGCTTAACTACTATTCTTAAAATAGGCCTAAAGACTCAATCATATACCTACCATTCTAGTTCTATACTAAACTGTTTAATAGACGATGACCAATTACGTAAGTAATGAGGATTAACAGCGTGGCAATGCCACTTGTGTCCACAACTAATAGATTTTGATGCTGTGTTGATCAAATCTACACATTCCAATTTTAAAGGAAAATATCAAGACAAAGCAACAAAAAAAAAAGAAGGATATAAACCTGATGCACATTACAGATATTTTTAACATTAACATGACCACTAGACATAAAGACCAGGTATAGTCTAAGAGGCAAACCTTGAAGGATCATCCTTGAGCGCCGGAAACGTGGGGGGCCAGATCACCCGTAAAGGATAGATATGACCATATTGGGATTGATTTTCTTTTGTCATCTTATACACTTTACGCAGTGTCCTGCACTTGATATCCAAGTATAGTATCCATCGACCCATCTCCAAGAAGACAAACTCAGCATTATCCCACACATGTTTTAGTTGGAGAGGAGCATTGTGATCTAACACGCCCAAACTAGGCCACAACTCCTGTAAACAAATAGCGTGCACCAGCAACCAGCCGTCCACTTTGTGGATCCATACACGAAGCTGAAGCATCTTGAGATGGACAAGATATAAACCAGCAGCATCGTCAGCCCGTGACAATATAGTGTTTCTCGAGCAATAGTCCACCTCTCGTGGTAGCTGAATTGTGGCCAAACTCAAGTCCGTCAAATCCAACATAATAATGCCCCTCTCAGCGGCTGGTATAAAGATTTTACTGCCCATGAGCACGCTTTTTAGTTCCGGCCAAACATGAGGAATCTGCTCTATTATCAAGTTATACTTGCACCAAACACCATCTCGCAACATATAAACGTGTGCCACATTTTTTCTTGCCATGCTATAGTGCATCGTAACATAAAAGTAGGACACGCGGCCACCTTCTTCTTCTTTGGAGAGGACTTGCTGGTAAGTGTATGATAAAGGGCCATCATCGAATGGGACTAGTGGGATGATGGCCATGCCTCTATCAGGGCACGTCAGATTGTGTACTCTGAATGTGCATCCGCCCATGTCCTTGTGGTTCTTAATGAGGACGTTGCCGTTCTGAAAGTCGGCTATTATGTGGGCTGACGTGCCGTTGTTCTTGTAGGTGTCCAAGCTGGAGCTTACACGGTTGATGACAGTAGCTAGTTCTGGGGGCTGTGGAACCAACGGGACGAAGCACGGCGTGGGCCGTGACACCCAGGAGTTGATGTAGAAACCGAGGTGGCGAGGCGGGTGGAGGTCGTGAAAGCGGCGCAGGAAAGCGCCGTCAGATGCATGGTGCAACCAGCGTCTGCACACGAGGGCGGCGCGGACGAGGGTTGTGGGGAAGCCGACGCGGAGCAGTATCTCGATGAGGAGGTCGTCCGCATCCAGCACCTTGGATACTGCCGCGGAAATCGACGTTGGGGAACGTCGTCGTGTCTCGCCATTCACACGTGGTTTCTTCTTAGAATTGACCCTGCAAAATCATCTAAATTCTTGAATAATTTTTCAGCTAGAAGTAGCCAGCACTAGGCGACTCATCCAGTCAGACAACGAGCAGAGCATGTCACATATACAAATAATATCAATCCGCACGTAGAATCCAAAGAGGCTAGAGAATCCCGCTCAGAATAAAAAAGATTCCAAAGAGGCTAGAGACTGTAGTCTGTATCTTACAGTCGGGAGATAATCTCCTGAGAAGGATCCATCGCCTATCTCCCCGGCCTCAGCTGGCTGCCGCAACAAAGGACGGGAAGGAGAGGAGCTCACGACGAGGGAGAGGAAGCGTCAGTCGCCGCCGAGAAAACGGACGAGGTCAGGTCAGATTGCTGGCGAGATCGCGGCGTTCCTCCTTAATTTCTTCCGTGGCGGTGCGGGCAAAGTCTGGTGGCCTGCTAAAGCCCATCATATCTGGGTAAGGAATCGACGGGGCCCATCGTATCTGACATAGTAGCAATAAAACAACACGATTTCGATTCGGACTGGACTTTTATAGCGTACACTACAAGCCTATGCTTCGGCGTCGTACGTCGCCGCCATGGCAGGCCTTTTCCATCTCTTCCTCCCGGATACTCCCTTCGTTACTAAATATGATAAGACGTTTTACCAAAAAAACCACACAAACGAGGCGACCAGTCGCCCACACGACGCAAACCGATCAAACGCCACAAACACACACCACCTACTACGGGACCGCCGTCACAGTGTAGCAACCATGACGAAACTTCGCATTGCCCAAAGTCGAAACAGTCAAGGTCGACGAACCTGCTGTCCGCACAGCATCAGGGCCCCACCCAAAACCACCTGCTCCGGGGCCACCGCCCCGGCGTAGCAATCATGACGAAGATTCGCGTTGCCCAAAGTCCAACCAGTCGGGTCAACGAACCTGTTGTCCATACATCATCAAGATGCCACCACATCCGCACTTGGCCACGACACTGCCCCATAGGACCGTCGCCGTTTGTGGGCCCGAGGCAGCCGCCTCGACGTACCACCACCGTCTGGGGCCGCCGCCCCGGTCTTCCACTCCCCCTGACAGCAGATCAACCTCCCTGAGCACCGCTAACCCGTCGCACCGCGAGGGCTAAGAATCTCCAAGACGGCGCCTCCAACAAGGTAACGACGCGTCCGTCGTCGCCGCCCGCTCCCGATGGAGCTTGGGTTTTAACCCGGAAATCTTAGGACCACCCGCGTCAGGTGGGATCAATTACTCCACAGCGACACCAACAAGAAGGAGAACGACGTCCGCAAGCACCATCGTCGCTGGCTCCGACCAAGTCGGTGCAATGCTTTCGCCCTGAGATCGGCCCGACCGCAAAGTGAAAGGAGCGACAATCGGACAGTGTCGCTCTGCTGTCGGCCACCAGCTTGACCATCGGCCATGGCGGCCGCAGCACCCATGTCGTACCTCGATAGTCTTTGTTCCGAGGCCGCCGCCCGGGCGCCGGAGCACGTCGGCAGGAGGAGCCTGCCTTCGCGCCGGAGCCTCCGCCTCCTCCTCAACGCCGGCCTCCACGCCCACAGAACAGGGAGGACCACCCCACGCGCCGCCACAACGACCCACCAGCGCGCCCCAGCTCGGGCCCGACGGGCCAGATCGGGCACGCCAAGCCCATCTAGCACGCGGCCACCACAGCTAATGCAGGCGATGGCACCACCGCCTCCTCCCACCGTCACAAAACGGTGCGAGCAAATTTCGTAATTTTGCACACACAGAAATACTTGATTTTTTTTAGATAAGGGGATGCGGATCCCCGGCCTCTGCATCAAATTGATGCACACAACCATCCGCAATTATTCATCAAAGCTTACAAGTTACAACATTGATCAAACCGAAGTCAGTCGCTCGGCAACAAAAAGTCGCTACAACTATGATGGGGGTGGCCATGATCAGAGCCGCATGCCTTGACCTCACACCTACACGCATCATCTACAACCGGAGCACCGGTCCAGCAGACCCTCAACGCGCACCACATGCGCGCGCTACAGAAGTCGCTACCGCCGTCTTCCACGAACCCATCTTCAGGAAAAGATCAACGCCATGGCCTTGCAAGGTCAGCCGGCGACGTCGCCATGACACCAGACAGCACCACCGCCCTACCCTCGTCCATTCACACGCATCCACTCTGAGACTCCACTGCACCATGCTGCCGAGCCACCATTGTCGATGCGGAAAACGGCACGCCGCTCCACCAGTAGACTCCTCCAGGCATCACGTGTTCCAAAACGATGCCCTCAAAAGGGAGAACGACACTGAGAGTGCCGCCATCGTCCGATCCGGTAAAACCAGATCTAGGGTTTCCCCCGGAACACCTAGGCGGGAGGCGGAAGAAACACAGCGACAACACCTTCATCAAGGTAACGACGCCCACGGGCGCCGCCATCGTCGGCCCTCAGAGCCCGGCTCTCACCGGCCGTCATCTTCACCTCCAGATCTTCAGCGAGCATGGTAGGATGTCGAGAATGGCACGCCACCGAGGTGAGCAGCGCCACCCGAGATCCATCTCCGTGACCCGGCTGGATCCACCCCGTGCCCGACCCAAAGGGCCGCGCCGCCGGAGTCGCCGATCTGCGCAAGGAGGGTCAGGGACCCACGTCGTCCGTCACGCCGCCGACTTCTCGACGTCGCCGTGGTGCCCGGCGGCCGCACCACGCCCGAGATCCATGGCCCAACCCGCGCCAGCGCCATCTTCAAACGGGGACGAAGAAATCCCCCCGCCGCCGGCAACGCCCAGGCTTTGCCTGGCCGCGCCCTAGGTGGCAGCGGGGGAGGAGGAAGGAGGGGCGGTGGGGGAGGCTTTGGCGGCGGCGGCGCTAGGGTTCCCCCCTGCCGCCGCGCGGGGGCGAGAGGGGAGGAGAGAGGAGAACTTACTACATCAGTTTAAGGTGCAACAGAATTGCAGAAATAGCCGCACTTGAAAATGTTTTAAGGTTACCAAGTATAGTCAAGACAGGTAGCAAACGAAATGTGAACAATTAATTTCTTATTAGAGGCTCAGGTGTTGGCAAAATAGTGGTAACAAATAGGTGGGACACCGTGCGAGCAAAATTTCAGATTTCTAGCAGTACTGCCTATCAGTCTATCACATCACCAAGAAACTAATTGGAGAACTGCGGCACATGCATGCGAATAACTGAAAAGCAGAGGCAATAGAGGTACAGCGATTGGCGGCGCGAGGTAGGGCCCGGCCGGCGGCGCCGTCTTTGGATTTTGTGTGGGGGTGTGGGGCTGCGATTGGTTGGTCCTACGGTGGCGGGACTCAGCGCCGTCGGAGAGAGGAGCCGCGGAGGGGCGGCGGAGCGCGTCGCCGCCGACGAAGACGCAGACGGGTCGCATCGTCCAGACGCCGCGGCTCTGACCAGCTGGGCGAGATGAGCCCATGAATAAGGCCCAAAGAGAGACAAGTTTTTCTACAACCAACCATTTTATTTTTGTAGCCAATTAGTTAGGGAAAACTCTTCAAGAAAATATTTGGAGAAATTTACCACCACCCTTCCAAATTTATAATGCTTAAAAGCGCTGCTTAAATGGAGACATGAACGGTAGAAAGTATCACATAAATGTCAGCCTTTTATATTTCCTTCTTATATAAGCCTCAAATGGAAGACGGTTTGTCTTCCCAAAGAACAAGGAGGATTGGGGATTATTGATCTAGAAATTATGAATATTGCGCTTCTGGGTAAATGGTTGTGGAAATTATTTAACGAAAAAGGGTTATGGCAAACAATTCTCCACAACAAATATTTGAGAAACACCACTCTGGGACAATGCTCTCAGAAAAATGGAGATTCTCACTTCTGGCAGGGACTTATGGAAATTAAGCCACTGTTCTTATCTTGTTGCAAATTTATAGTGGGGAACGGGGCAAAAACAAGATTCTAGGAAGATCTTTGGATCTCGGATACTTGTCTTGCTTTGCAATTACCTAGACTGTATGCAATATCGAATAATCAAAACATAACGGTGAGAGATGTTTTTACCTCAGGGTTAACCTCTCTAACCTTTAGACGTGCGCTTACAGGAATCAAACTAGAGGAATGGAAAAACAATGTTGGCACTTTGCGAAATTACAGTGTTGAGTGAGGAGGAAGATAAACTAACTTGGTTACTGTCTTCCTTAAAAACTTTCTCTGTTAAATCCTTGTACTTAGCTATGCAAGTGTCGGAGAGTGTGCCTTACAGATTTTTGTGGAAGGTTAAACTCCCTTTAAGGATTAAGACCTTCCTATGGTTAATTCTACGGAAAAGCATACTCACTAGAGACGTCTTGCTAAAAAGAGGAGGTACCTGTACAAAGACTTGTCTATTCTGTGGACAAGATGAATCCATTGATCATCTTTTTTTGAGATGCCCACTAGCTAGATATGTGTGGAATATAGTTAGCGTAGCAACTGGTCTGGATTGCCAGTTCGCTAGCACACAACAATGCCTCACTGATTATCTAGATAGATTCGATGGGAGTTCAAAAAACCTGATGACAGTGGGTACTGCTGCAGTTTTCGGCGGTTTGTGGAAAACCAGGAATCTGGCATGCTTTGAAAATAAATGGCCAGCTGAGCCGATAGAAGTGATTCATCGTATCTGCTATTGGATTGATTGGTGGGCAAATTTGCAGGGATTGGAGGACGCAAAATGGAACTACAGCAGGGCGCAAGGCTGCTGGCTCGAGTCGCGGATGAGGTTTTCAGAGGAGCGCGAGGATGGGCGACCTGGAGGCTGAGGCTGGGTGACGGTTGATTGCAAAAATGGGAAAAGACTCTGAAGAAAGGAAGAGGCTCTTGGTGGTAGTAGCAGTTTTTAGTTTCTCCTTAGTTGTTCGCCTGATGTTTTGGTCTAGTGTCGTTGTATTGAGAGTTGCTGCAAGTAGCTCGTTATCTGTAATCTTTGAATTTGCTGGGTTTGCGGTGGTTTTGGTGGTGGTTGTGTTGTGGTGGGATCTTGTAATAACTGGTTTCTTTTAAATGGAAATCGGGGAAAAAACCTTTTAGTTCAAAAAAATATAAGCCTCAAATATGTTTACTTATCTTCTTTTTTCAGACTCAAATAACAAAATGAGTATACATGAACATGTAATATGAATACTCTCATCCAAATTTATCAATCGCCTTTGCTTAGAAGAGAAATACACCGGGATAATAATATCATGCATGCTTTTAGGTACCTTGGCAATGGGATTAATAACCAAACAGAACTTGCATAAATAACACACACAATCATCACCATCATCATTTATGTTTAAAAATTACAATCAGTTATCAGTCCATAGCTGATAGCTTACAAGCGAAACCGCAACAAAACAATACCACATACACAATCATTAGTTCATCACCATCATCGTTTATACTTACAAATTACAATAAGTCTATAACTGGCAATTCATACCATAGCAAACAACACCACACATGGAGAAGGAGCACGGCAGCAACATGAGCACCCAGGGGCTCATGCCGCATCAGCTGATCAATACCAACTCTGATTTATTTCTCATTTGCTCGTCAGCTTGTACCGTCATCTATGTAACCAGATGACCAGTACTTGGCTGAATCGAGCAAGGATGATCAAACCAAACTAGATTGATTCAATTAGTAGCTACACGTGCCCAGTGCATGCTTGATGTTAGGTTTAGCACTAATACGGTCTAACCCCTATTCCTCGACCCTTTTCCGTGGTGCCGCTCACAATGATCAATTTGAGACTAGGGGTTAGGGACCTTTTATATAGTGCTAATTCCGGTTTTATTTAAACCGTAATTCCGCAGATATTTATTCCAGAAACTCCAGGTTAACCAAACCAATCACGATCATCAGTAACCATCTAGGAGTTTCAATCTGCAATTAGTCCCACGAGCACACATGTGTGAGTCACGTGCCGAATTTGAATAATTCAAATTCGCAGGCTTTAATCAATTCATATAGCCAACATATGAACAAACTGGCTTTCCACTCTATACTGTCCCGGGTATAATTCCAGCATATTCACATACACTGTATTCCAGTATAGACGTACCGGCTTCGTTAAGTATATTTCCTTAAGTACAATTCCACATCATTAGTTCCCTGTTATTTCCATGATACTTCCACATGAAGTTTAATTCCGGAGAATGTAGTGTACAAATAAAATGTTGCAAGACACAAATTCCTACATCTCCCACTTGACTGAAAACATTTTATTTCAACAAGTGAATTCCCACACAATTAGCATGGTTATAAAATAATTCCTTCCTTCAGTGTATTCATGTTGCATATAAACTTTGTGACTTTAGCACTCATATTATCACAAAGTAACAGGTTATGATGCGTCTTTCCGTGACCTTAAGTTTACGAAGAAAATTCCTTAACCATAGACCTTCCTTCAATGCTTGAGATGCATTGAAGTATTCATATTTCGTAAATAACGAGTATCTAAATCATGTTTCCTTTGTACGCCATAAAGACCTACAAAAGTAGATATTAACATATAACATAAAACAAAATTACCTTTTAGCGAGATCCTCTTTTCAAAAGTAGCGTCAATATATCCACGCGGTTGAAGGTTGAGATCGCCAAAAAATGAATAATCCACGTTTCCTTGGCATTGAGCAACAAGTCTTTTATTTGATTGCAGCTATCTTTCCAAGATTCATATTCCATTTGCTAATAATTCCAGCAAATCATTTTCCGTGCTAATCAAAAGCAACAATTATAGCGGAATGGCTAAGTTCAGGTCGCACAAATAATGTCCCACAATAATAGTGGTATGACAATTACTATTCCTTTTTCCTCACGAGTTAAAGTATAATTTCTCGCAGAGTATCATTCCCTTTACCAAAGGTATTTGACAGGTTTGCAGTTTTCCATAGAAAAATATATCAAAATATTCACTATGTAATTCCACTCCCAAAACGCAGGAAGCTTTGAACATTCCTTTCATAAGAAAGTTAGAACCAAACCAAGCTTTCACTTCCATCAATGTGATATTTTAAAATCAATAAGAACATAGTTAGCACATATAGTAAAATCAAAAAACAATTCATACTAACCTCTTTATATGATCATCTTCCATCATTAATAAAACCATATGACCTGATATACCATTGATGTGAAGCTTGTTCCATGAACATGAATGAATCTAATCAGTTAGCAAACCATGTCTTTATTCCCACCTCCTCTAAATTTTAGAGTTTCCACAAAGTATAATTATTTCCTTTGTGTAAAGAATAAAACAACAACACCTTCCTCTAAATTCTAGAGTTTCCACAAAGTATAAATATTTCCTTTGTGTAAAGAATTAAACAACAACAGATTCCTCTAAATTTCAGAGTTTCCACAAAGTATAAATATTTCCTTTGTGTAAAGAAATAAACAACAAGCTTAGAATTTTAAATTCCACTAAGCATGTTGCATTAAACTTCCTTGTAAATAAATCCATTTAAAAACATATGGGCTTGCGGTTGTTTGGTAAATAACAAGTTTCCAAACTTTTATTCCTCTTCATTGAGTTTATTCTTCCCGCAATATTTAATTCCACCCATAGTTTACACTAGTAACAAGATTAAGTACCTTTTCCTCTAAAACACATAGTGACTTCCTCAAAAAACAAACATTAATAGCCAAGATATGATGGTCCATGTTAATTCCTCCCACTTTTCCTAAACATGTTAGTGTTGGGAGTTTACTTTGTGTTTATTCATATGATATTCCGGTGTGACGGTAAATACACCCTTCATCAAAAAATACCAAATTCCTACTTTCCACCAATTTTTCTATTCCCAGATCAAAAACAAAATACCATTTGATCCACTCGAATATGTACATTAAAATAAAGGTTGGTGTTATATGAAGTAAATAATCTTCTCAATTCCATACTAACAAAATATAAATAGAACACTTCCATTCCAGTTCACAAAATATAAACAGTGACAGTGATAAATAATGACTTACTGAACAAATAGTAGTATGTAATGCTTTTCCACATAATCAAGGGAATAACCAAGATTAGTATTCCTCCATTCAACCATGGAGTATATGACATAAGACAACGGTGAATAATTCCATGCTCATTGCATTAGTTTTATTATAATTCCTGAAGTGTACTTCCCCCACCAATCAGTTTTCAAACTTTTAATTCCTTTAATGAACTGATTTTCCACTTCAGTGTCCGATATTAATAAAACAAAAAACTTCCGACTTGTATTGTAAAAGATATAAATAACCATACAAAGTGTAATCATGAAACAGAATAAATATATTCTCCTCAAGTAGGAGTGTCCAGAAATACCGTAAATATATGTCAATGAAGTATAATAATCCTCCCACTAAAGTTTAGAATTCACTAGTAGGAAAACCCAATTCTATGGAAGCTTATTCTGTGGCGCACCTTATAGCCGTGCGCCACAGAATAAGCTTCTGTGGCGCACCTGTGCAGATGCGCCACAGAATACTCTTATTCTGTGGCGCATTATTTACTTGTGCGCCACAGAATAAGATTATTCTGTGGCGCACTGGAAGAGGTGCGCCACAGAATATGCGCGGGCCCCACACCCACGCGAGGGTCAGTCACTTTGGGCTTTATTCTGTGGCGCAGCCATGCCCATGCGCCACAGAATAAGCTTATTCTGTGGCGCAGCAGGGCCCATGCGCCACAGAATAAGCTTATTCTGTGGCGCACCAGGGCGCATGCGCCACAGAATACGCGTATTCTGTAGCGCACCAGCTAGGTGCGCCACAGAAGTTTTTGACTTAGACAAATTTCGCACGGCCGCTCCCGGCCGTCTCCTTCCTCTCTATTCCTCTCTCTTTCTCCACGCGCACGAAACCGCCCCCGCCGTCGCCGAACTCGCCCTCGCCGGCCGCCCCCTCCCAACCCTGCGCGTGACCTCGCCGCCGGCAGCCCGCGACCTCCCCTACGCCGCCCAACTCCCCCGCCGTCGCCGAACTCGCCTCTCCGCCCCCACCTCGACGCCTCGACGCCGACCGCCCCCACCTCGACGCCGCCGTCTGGACACGGCGCAACGCCCTCGACACCGCCGCCGTCTACACCGCCGCCGTCGCACCAAAGGTGACCCCTCCTCCTCCCCTGGTCTCCTTCTTCCTTCCCTCTCCCTCCCTCCCCTTCACACCTGCAAGGTGTTTGTGAAAATGCCCGAGGTGCTCGGTTTTGTGTTTTGCCCGAGGAAGGCCGGCTTGGTCGGCGGGGATGGTCTGGTCGGTCTTCATGGTGACCATCCGCACGGTGTCGGACATGGCCGGCCTCGAGTCCGGGAACGGCTGCATGCAGAGCGGCGCGATCTGGCACACCTGCATCGCCTCCTTCTCCTCGAACCCCTCGCCGCCCTGCACCTTGCCGTCCACCAGCTCCAGCTCCAATCCATCGTCTAGACCAACGGCGGAGCTTCACGGGGGCGAAAAGGGCGGTCGCCCCCCCAGCAAAAACCAATATTTTTACTACCCTGTAGTATGTTCCACCAGTCCAGCCCATAAGAACCATACGTTCTTTTTTTTCAACCTGGAAGCGTCGTGTACTCATGTGCGAGAGCACAGAGCAGCGAGACGAACAGGTTTCTTGCTGTCTCTCGTCTCTCTGGCTCACAAACTTGGGCGGCGACTGAGCATGGGGATGGGGCTGTGGCCTGTGTGCGTGACCAGCCGCCGGCAGCGGGGGGCGACGGCGGCAGTTAGCCGGAAGCCGGAGTACTTTTTTTTATGCGCCTCCTTTTGGCCGTCAGCAGCAAGAAGTAGATCGCGCCCCTGCTCTCAGTCAGTAAATGAAATATCCACTGTCCATGTTCAGCCCCCTCTCTTGTTGCTTGAATTTGAACAGCAAGCTAATGTAGATCAGGTGCATCAAACTCAAACAAATGAAGTTCTATTCTGTCCACCATTTAGTATCTAGATTCTTTTGTTTTTAGAGTAGATTTAGTTTAGGCTTGCTTGCTTGCTTGCTAGTGCTAGCTAGGTTAATTTATCTTGTTGTATTTTTGAAATGCACTTCATTTGTAAACTAATATATTGTTTTTCCGTATATATGCAGGAAGTTGGGAAGGACCTAGCTCAACGTTGTTCTCTTTCTTTTTGAGGTGAGATGCGAAAAAGAGCTCCGACCATCGTGTCGTGGAGTTGTGTTTTTTTTAAATTTGGAAATGGTTGCAGGTACCCCCGAGAGGCCCTTGAGATTGCCGGAACGTCGATTAACTTCCGTTCCGGCAATTTCGGGTACTCCATATGTCCCTTTTTTAGCAAAGGTCATGCCGAATTTTTTCGTGAAATTTGGCATGACTTTGCTAAAAATAGGACATATGGGGTATTGCGACTAATGCATGGGCCGGGGTATCTTAGTACTTAGTTAGGTGTTTTTTTTTCTCTTATATTTGTCATACTAACTTTTTGCCTCTTTTTAATGCAGTTCAAACATGTCGGGCGACGCAGCTAAGCGCATGAGCATCGAAGAGCAAGCAAGAGTACAGAACATGGACTTTTGGCCCGACGATATGAGGGACGAAGCCGCGGTCACTAGTGGCGACGAGGCTGAGAGCATCAACGGGAGGTCCGGGATCCCGACCCCGAGTACCACGAAGAAGGTGGTGAGGATGACACCTCAGGAGATGGTGGCGACCACACGACCACTGGCGATGACCGCACCGATGGCGACCACACGGAACCCGGCGACAGCAACCCGGCCGCTAAGAAGAAGAAGCGGAGGGCAAGGACTAAACCGCGTAAAGTGCAGTCGGTGGACAATGTCACGGACGTGATCACGGAGGTCAGTCCAAGTGGCATGCCGTTGGAGCCTAAGCACGTTGCACGAGGGTACAGCATGCAACTAGGGTGCATCATCCGAGAAGGCGTGTCGATCAACACGTCTGACATTAGAAGCGAAGAGAATGCGGCTTTGCTCGAACACCTGCTCAGGAGGGTTCACCAACGATACACCTTCCCGAACCCTAAACCCAAAAATGTGGATAATTACGCCACCACGAAGATGAGCACCGCCTTGAGCAGCTGGAAATGCCGGGTGAAGGCGAAGATTCATAATAAGAAGAGCTGGGAGGAGATTAGTACAGGCGAGCCTCACATCACCTTAGAAGAGTTCGAGGTATTTAAGGACTTTTTAAATTCTGAGGTGTGTACAAGATGGACCGAGTGGGGGAAGGAAATGCGGAAGAGGAACTTAGGTAACCACCGTTTGGGAAGCGGCGGTTACAAATCCAAACAACCCACTTGGGACAAGGAGGACGCAGAAATAAGAAAACGTGGGCTGGACAACCCATGGGATAAATTCACAGACGAGCAGACCAGGAACTTTGTCCGGTCCCGCTACTATCTCAACTGGGAAACTGGGGAGTTCGTTACCGATCACGACGATGTGAAGCAATTCCAGCAAAATCTGGTAAGTGAATTTAAATACCACAGATATCTCAAAGTCCATTGCGTTGATCTCAAATTTCTAAGTGTGTTCACCTTTGTGTGCAGGAGGACGAGTTGAAGGCTGAGGCTGAGGCCGGCCAGTCGTCGTCCCAGGGTGAGAGGGAAGTGTGGGACACTACTTTCAACCGGGCGATGAACGTTGCAAAGGGAAGGGACAAGTTGGCGCCGCCGACATCAGCTGGCCGTGTGTCAGGCTATGGTACGAGCGTGAAGTTCACGGAGTACTACAGCTCGGACGGCGCCGGCGAGAAGAAAAAGAGGAAGAGGACGTCCAAGAACGAGGATAGAGCCGAGGTTGAGCGGCTGAAGGCGGAGCTGGAGGAGCTGAAGAAGAACACCGTGACAAGCAGGAGGTGCAAAAGCTAGTCCGAGAAGGCATCCACCAGATCATGCCCCCGCAGATAGTGGAGGGGTTCGCTGCCTGGATGGCGGGAGGTCAACAGGGGCCGATACACGTGCCCAGCTTCTCCGGCAGCAACTCCACCATGAACCGGTCGCCGAGCGACATCATCGTGACCCCGCCGCCCATGGCCCCTTTGGTCACACCGGCGCTGCCTACGCACCGGACGCGAGAAGAAAACTCCGGCCGCCGCTGGCACCGGCGCCCGTGTCTCGACGGAAGCCGAGCTGGACGCCGTCACCAAGGTTACTAATTATTAGTCTGCGTCGTCTTCTGTATAACTATGTCTGCTTCGATCGATGACTGTATTAATCACACAAATGCATATGTTGCTTAATTTCATTATAGGAAACGCCTTGCATGCTCCTGCATAGGGTAGGCGACGAGTTGAAGGAAGTTGCTACGGGCCTTATCCTAAAAACAGGCAGCGAACTAATGCACCACGCTCCAGTGGACAAGGGTTTTATGAAGGTCAAGGTAGTCACGGTGCCGAAATGTACAAACACATGGACCCCCCCGTTCAACCTCGAGGAGCCGATGAACACGTGGTCCTTGGAAGTGCGAATGGGTCTCGCTATGGCCGAAGACCCAGATTCGTCTTGGGGGGGGGGGTATTATTGATGAGGGCCCAAGACGCAACACCGGCGCCACCTCAAAGTTCCGGCGGGACGCTCCGATCCGTCCCCCGAAGAAGCCTGCAGCCGTCGCCACCACCACCAACCGCCAGAAGCAACTGTTGGTAGGCTCTCAACCACAACCGGTGCAATTGGGCTCCGAACCACAACCGGTGCAATTAGCAGGCAACGCCTCTGCACCTCAACGTATTGGTGGCAACGACGACGACGACGATGATGATCTTATCGACGTCGTGGCTTCCTCAACACTGGCGCCGAAGACGCCGACGGATTCATGCGTCCTGTGGATCTCGAACCACCCTTCCGTGCCCACGCCGATCAACCTGCTCGTCTCAATGCAGTCACGCAGCGCCTGGACTTCCAGGGTTTATCTCAAGAGACACCTCCAGCAGCCGGCGTTGCAGCTCAAGACAAACCGGCTACCGGCGTTTTCTCCCCTGGCACGATTGCGAAATCGGTTGCAGAGGGGCTTCGTGGGCAGCCATGGAGCAATAAGCCCAGGAGGCCCCCCAAGAAGATGCCAAAGGGATCAAAGGGCGCCTCTGCGAGCCAGCCACCTAAGATGCCAAAGGGATCAAAGGGCGCCTCTGCGAGCCAGCCAACTCCTATGATTATCCAGGGTCGTGAAGACACCATACCACCCCCTCCGGACAAATCGGCGCACATGGTTCATGAAGCTGGAAAACCGATAGTGCCTCCGGAGATGACCCACCTCGCAACTCCATCAATGATCTCTTTGAGCGCTTCTATCTCTATGCTAGAGGGTTTCTTCTAAAAGACAGGGATCCAAATTACCCGGCGTTCACTGTCCAAGTGCCAAAGGAAGAAGGCGGGTTGGTGGTCGTCGGTGAACACCCCGCGGATCTGTTCTTCGTAGCATACGAGGACGTGTTCAATCTATTTAACCAGCAGCGGCTCAACTATAACTTGGTCCGCCTATACGCGCTCAATGAGGCCATGACTATCCACAGAGATAATCTCTCGCACGTCGCGGTAGCGGATCCCTACTACATGCGTGACAGCCAGCTGGTGCAAGGATCTGTGACACGGACCAGCGCAGTTGAGTACCTCGAGAGGTTCATGCTGCAAAACCAGCAAAAGAATTGCCTTCTTGTGCCTTTCTTTCCCGAGTAAGTACACATCCGCTCGCCGCCGTGTCTTGTGCCTTTCTGAGTTCAATGCATGCATGTTTCTGATCATCATCATTTAAATTGTGTTGAGCAGGGACAAGTACTGCGTCCTCATCATCCTACACCCGAGCCATTACCATGCCACTTATTTTGACTCAGGTAGTAGTACTACTACGAAAAGGTATGCCAACATAATTGATGTCCTCAATCAAGCTCTTCACGGCTACCACCAAAAGGGAGGCGTCTTCGAAAGCACCGTGCAACCACAATTAATTGATAATAAGTTGCGCCGGTTCAAGCATATCACCGAGTTCTCTTGCCTCAAGGAGCAGTCGGGCAGCGAGATGGATGCCTTCTACGCCCTCCGTCATATTAACATGATTATCCGAGATGGAGCGCAATGTGGTTTGCCATCTGCTTTACAAACATGGGTCGAATATGACAGACGCAAGTCCGATATGGATCTTAGAAAAGACTTCCAATGCATCAAGACCAAGTTATCGGAAGTCATCGTCGGAAATGTTATCACAGCAGGGGGGACCTTCCATTGCTCCCGACGAGGTAGATAGGATGTATTATAAAAGAAAACCTTACACATGCACACATACATACTCTATTTTATCCACTTAGATGAATAAATCATGCATGCATACTCTATTGATATTATTAACCAATATATATATCTATCTCCATCTACAGGGTTGCATCAGAGAGAAATCGAAGAACGCCTAAAGTTGCAGAAGGACAACAGGGCGTGGATGACGAAGAAAGACGGCAAACCATTCCCGCGCCGCTCGCACCGCTCGCTACATGAGATCGTCGTGCTCCCGCTTTTGCTCACCGTCAACGCCGAGATGTAATCTATTCGATCCTAGTGTAGGCGGTGAACACTTCATTTGTAACGTGTGCAACGATCGATTAACTTTTGTATATATCTCAACACTTGTGTAAAACTTCGGCACTTTTGTATCAACTTGTGATGAGACATATATTAGTAATGTGTTTGTTTTGATATATGTATCTGTGAAAATATATCCCTGTTTCTGTTATATCTGTGTAAATATGAAATATACATGTATTCTGGTATTATACTGGTATTTGTATTCTGGTAATATACGGGTACAATACGGCACAGTAATTCTGTGGCGCACCCAGAACTATTCTGTGGCGCACCCTATTCTGTGGCGCATGGTGAGTGGGGTGCGCCACAGAATAGTTATTCTGTGGCGCACCAGGCTGGGTGCGCCACAGAATAGCCACTATTCTGTGGCGCACCTGGTGGTGCGCCACAGAATAGCTTATTTAGTGGCGACTATTCTGTGGCGCACCACCCATGCGCCACAGAATAGAAAAATGGTGCGCCACAGAATAGCTTTTCTGTACTAGTGATTCCAGAATTAATAATCCACTAATTCTGTTCTTTGATATGTGACCAAGTCGAAAATGAGATAAAAATAATTGAACCTCTAATGGGAGTGTAAAACCAAATGTCACATTGAAGAAAAATCCATAACTGATAGTACTCCCACTTAAAGTTTATAATTCCAGAATTAACAAGCGTAATTCTGTTTATAGAGTATGACCAAGTTGTAAATACCATCAATAATAAATTCCGAGCATGTGTTCCTATTACAAGTGTTCCTCCATATGGAGTTATCCTCACCAAATAAACGATTTTGGTGTCCAATCTTCCAATGGGTATCAAGATAAATGAGACCATTGTGTTAAATTCCATAATGCACTAATTTTCATTGAGCAATAATTCCACTCTCCTTTTCCAAATAGCATACATAACCAACAAATTCCGATAGAGAAGTGTATATAAAATTCCTTCTTATCGTAAAATAAATAAATAATAATTTTCCTCCATAAACAGAGTTTGATTACATAATTTCCAATTCCAAAGTATATATAATTTATCATTAGTGACTAATTACGCACACTTTTTTCCTTTGGAATTGTTCGCAACAAATATTTAGTACAAACAATAAAACTGAACATACCTTAAGTGAAGATTAAAATTTTCGCTCTTGGAGCGTTGTCCATCTTCCTTAAGTGATGATGAAATTTCACGCCTTTGGAGCGTTTTCCATCTTCCTCCAAATATAAGTGACGCCAATTTTACATGATGCCGATTTTAATAGTAGAATGGCAGAAAATTCCGGTGGATTATTAAGCACTCCAACATGTTCCAGAGTATACCGATGAGTTCCAATATATATTCCGGTGACAAAGTCAGCCCCGTAGCAATCATAATGTCATAAAAAAAATCCCGCGAAGAATATAATTCCATTCCCGAGAGTGTGTTTCAGTTTCCTCCCAAAATAAATAATGCCCAATAAAAATAAATCTCCAAAATAAGAATTCCTTTCCACAACCGTGGTATCTGGCATCTTCATATGCTTTTCCGGTTTGTACTACTTATCAATGATATAATGAACATATAATTTTTCCTTTTCCAAACCGTGTAATCAGTGACATCAAGTCTACAACTTCCAAAAAAAATAACAGAGAGAAATTTTGTTTGATCCATTGAGACAAAAGTGTTACCGCTATGAAGCCTTGGCTAAACAAAAAATCACTGTCGTCGACCTTCCTCGATCGTCGTGTCGAGTGAGATGCATGCTTGCTGTTTGACCTTTCCATGCTACGCACGAACGACAATCGGCGACGATGAATATGGTGCGGTCCTTTCTCGATCAGCGCGGGAAAGAATTGCTCCAGTGACTTGTATACTTCAGGGGCTTGTACACGCGTTGAACGACTAGTTCTAGTCTTCCTGTACGTCACGCATGCAACGCAGCTCGATTCCCTGATCATGATCTAGTATCGACCGTGATGCTTGAATCACATGAAGACCTGATGCGCCCTTCTGATTTCCTGCACGGAGAGGACCAGCGCAGCGACAAGCTGCGCAACTGAGCGGCGACCTTGACGGAGGAGTTTTCAATGGTGGTGGCAGAGTTCGCAGCGGAATCGATCTGAAGAGCGGATTCCTCGCAGGTGAGCAGAGGCGTCCAAGCGCGCACGGCAGCGTGCAAGACAGATCGGCGCCCGGATCGGTTAGACGGAGCAGAGTTTGCAGCGGAATATGATTAGGGCAGCTTAATCTTCCTCCATCATCGCACGCCAGAATTGACGAAGCAGCTTCATGTTAAGAATAGCAAGCGAATTTTGCTACTAGCTCCTTTGATTTGATGATCGCGGCAAGCAGACGTGCCCGGCCCCTTGTCTTCTTCCGATCCACGTGCGGGCATCATCCCAACACACGGTACAACGACAACAAATCAAAGCTGGACGGCCGAAGCAGGAGGCGGCGATGGCTTCCTCGCGGATACGCGCGATCATCGCAGCTACACGCCGGCGACAAGAATTTTGCAGCGGATTCCGGCGGCGTGAAACCATCGGCTCTGATACCAATGTTAGGTTTAGCACTAATACGGTCTAACCCCTATTCCTCGACCCTTTTCCGTGGTGCCGCTCACAATGATCAATTTGAGGATAGGGGTTAGGGACCTTTTATATAGTGCTAATTCCGGTTTTATTTAAACCGTAATTCCGCAGATATTTATTCCAGAAACTCCAGGTTAACCAAACCAACCACGATCATCAGTAACCATCTAGGAGTTTCAATCTGCAATTAGTCCCACGAGCACACGTGTGTGAGTCACGTGCCGAATTTGATTAATTCAAATTCGCAGGCTTTAATCAATTCATATAGCCAACATATGAACAACCTGCCTTTCCACTCTATACTGTTCCGGGTATAATTCCAGCATATTCACATACACTGTATTCCAGTATAGACGTACCGGCTTCTTTAAGTATATTTCCTTAAGTACAATTCCACATCATTAGTTCCCTGTTATTTCCATGATACTTCCACATGAAGTTTAATTCCGGAGAATGTAGCGTACAAATAAAATGTTGCAAGACACAAATTCCTACACTTGATTCATCAGCTAGCTAGCTCATTTCTTTTTTGTGATTCAGCTTAATGATGTCTAGGAGAATTCCGTTTTTTATTGATGCATGTGCTGCTCTGCTTATCGCAAGATGGATAACTGTTGCCGAATAGCTGACTGAGTTGGAAATGGTTTGTAGGTTTATTAATTCCTCCTGATTCATAAGAATCATGAAATCAGAACAGTTCCTGATTCCTCTTTACTTTGTGTAATCCGTTTGTCCGTGTTCTGACTTTGATGACGATATGTTGTTGGCAAGCATTGGGTTTAGGTTGTGTAAGATTTGAGTGTCCCTCTCTTGATGATAAAGATGTGCCACGACTATTTTCAGTAGCATGGTTGGTTCATTCGAATCGATGCTCTGTAAAGATTCCTTGTTTTCACTGACGTGTGGTGTGACCTCCCCATTTCTGAAGTTTGAAGAATTTGAGGGTGGAACTAGTGTGGCATTGTAGTTACACTAGTTGAATGCACGTGCGTTGCCACGATCAAACAAACATTATTACATGATGTACAAAAAAAGCAGATTATAAATAGAAATTAATCGACCCATCTCATTTAATTGACACAATTAATCGTCCAAACTCATTTAGTTGACGCGATCGTTAGTGTTAACATGATCATAGCACATCAGAGAATCAGAATATATATGTATACGTTATATCAAAAAATAATCTTTTTTGTTTAACTCAGCTAACCTGAATTGTAAAGGACTACCATTGTCCTCCCATTGTTTTTATAGACCTCATCTCCAACCTGTAGATTTTAATTATAGACAAACTGCATAAGAAACAAGGATGCAGCTGCTGCACTATTTGATTTTGTGAAAAGCGGGCAATGACAACGATCGTTCAAACTGAGTGTAGAGTTCAAAGAGGACAAATAATAATACATTCAAAGTGGACACAAATAGCTTGCATATGATTTAGTCAGGACCAACTCAACATATATTTCACAAGCAATGATATTCGACAGTTATCGGTATAGCAAGGTGCCCATACAAAAAAACATACATCTGTATTATATAATCAGTTGTCTTTTCATGCAATGAGATCAATGACTTTGTGGATTCCTATTGCTGATTCAAACTCCTGCTTTTCTGCTTCTGAGTAGATCTGCATGCACGTCTTACTGTACTGAAATAGAACAGACCATTGACTGATATCTCTCACATAGAGTGTACATTAGTGGATTAATGATTACCTGTATGTAGATCTTATTTTAAATCCAACCCAGATGAACATAAATAAAATAAATGTCACATTACTATTGGCAAAACACGCTTCTCTAATTACTCATCCCTAGACACGGTGATCCGCTGAACATATCGCAAGTTGATCTGCAACCACATAAGCCAAGCATCGGCATCAGAATAAAAGGAGGAATTACATGTTCCATCTTTCAAACAGAGGACAGTTGGTACTACAAAATCATCTCACCAACCTTCTAATATGCATGAGCATGTGTATCATGTATGATCTTTAGTACAGGGCGAGATCGAGTAGTAGAACTGGATAGATCAGCATCTAGAATTAGTTTGGAACACGTGCGAAAAGCTAGAGGCCGCCGCACGCTTGTTCCTTAATGCCAGCACCAAGAACCAGCCCCTCTCCCTATGAGTTTCTTTACCGGTCTTTGTGCAGAAGAGATAGATTATCTAGATTGCTCATCATGCACTAAAGCTAGTGGCATCTTGAAACCTATTCAAATTCAGTGAGTGTGTGTCTGTGTGGCACCAACATCGATCAATCAGAACACTGAAATATAAATCAATGCAATAAAAATCATGCAACCATCATCAATTCTGCTATTAACAATCAATCATCTCCGCGGCCTTGTGAAAGAATCACCAAACAGATCTTCCAAAATAACTTTGAAGTAATAATCATCAATCAGAAAATCAGATCTCCTATGAGTGAAAAGAAAATGTAAAATGAGATGCTCGGCTAGCTTTCCATAGGATGCATGCGGCGGCGACCATGATGATAACTTAACATGTCTAGAGGAACACCTCTGTTATAACAGCAAAACAATAGGAGAAACTCAGAGTGAGAGAGCTAATGTTACCAAATGAACAGAAAAGAGGGTTAAAATGCTAGAGCAGAATTATCATTACCGTAGGAATAAATGTGAATCGAACTGACTGTACATCTCAGCAAAACTAACTCTGCATAATGATCTTTTACTGTGTGTCTGCAACCATAGCTCCCAACAGAAGCAATGAGATGTGATGTGATCAGAATTCAGAACACACTCAGACCATGTCTTTACTATTAAATAACTAAGGACGCTCAAATTTTGAGAGTGAATTGCATTTCTAAACCATCACGTTCTTACATCGTAAAGGACACCTCACCTTCATGATGGGCGCCGCCTCCTTGGCAATCTCCAAGAGACGCTTCTAAGTGAGCACGTCCTCCTGCCGCCCTCTCCAAGTTCACATCCATCATGTAACTGCAAACAAAAAACATCAAATCCATATCAGTCCATATACGGGCGGACCGACAACGAGCACATTCGTGCGGCGTCGTCGCATCAAGAAGAATCTCCAAAGCTCATCATCGAACAAGGGGACTACTACTTTTTCTGATGGTGTTCGTTATGCCACACGATAGAGAAAAATGTCTACAGATAAGGCATAATCCGATAATTATCTTTCTCTGTCTCGCATAATTTGCAGTTCTGCCTTTACAAGCTGAGCCTGAGATCCCTGTCATGTGATTTCAAATTCAGATTTCTAGGCTACTGTAACAAATAGCAGAAAATCAAATTAAATGGAAAAGGGAAAGCTGTGCTCAAATACGGTGTGGTAAGTTGGTCTGAAGATGCATCGAATTATAGTTCTTTTTAACAGCTCCGGACACATAAGAACTCATGGTTAGATATTTTAACTGCACATGGTTAAATGAAGATTTGCATACCTTCCAACCGAAGCACCATCAAGCCCTCATCCCTGGCGCCGATGAAAGCCTTTTTTGTTCAAATTGAATGTACTGCGGATAAGAAAATTACTTATTGGAATCAGGGTCACGGTGTTGTGTGTCAACCTGATCTTACATCTCAGTTGCCTTTTCCATTAAAACCGGATGTTTGATCAAGATCAAGCAGCTACTTGCATGAGAAAAAAAGAAGTTTCAAGCAATCTGAATGTTGGAGCTCGTAGAGAAATAGAGAAAAACAGACTTGCCTCGAATTGACGAGCAGAGCAGCGCGTCGCCTGCAGGCTCCAGGCGATCTCCAGGCCATGTCAATTTTCCATGCAGACTCGCGCCATTTTCTCGCTCTACTCCGTGCTCACCTCGCGCGCATTCCTCAGACTGCGGCGTGCGTGCCATCGAGACGCGGCGGCGGCAGCGGCGGCCTCGTCGAGACAAAGTAGCCCGCTGGAGGGGCGGCGAGCAGGTCGTCGGGCGACCAGGCAGCGCGCACGGAGGAGCGTTGACACTCTGCGGGCGGGGGCGAAGGGGGGGGGGGGGGCAGGAAGGCGCCGTGATGTGGTTGTCTCGGCCGGCTGGAGGGAGGAGAACTGCTGCGAGAGCAGGCGCGCGCTGTGAGTTATATGTGCTGTTGTAGCTAGGTAGGTTGGTATCTAGTTTGGCTTTACGTGAGCTAGCTTTGCTGATCGTTGTCTCAAGAGAAGATGAGAAAAAAACAACAATCGATCCAACGTCCAGAGCACAGAGAGAAAATAAGGAAAACATACAAAACTAGAATCTGCATTCTGTGAGCTGGATTTGATAAGGGTAAAATAGAATAGTTCAAAATGATTCTACGGGCGAGGTAGTACATACAGAAAGGATATATTTGCTGATCCGTAATTGATTAACCAACCGAGAAAGAAGAATAGAGGGAACAAACAAGAGGACGGAAGGCGCCAAGAGCAGTCGGTCGCTCTCTCCTCCCCTTTCTACAGTAGATCGGGAAGGTCGATTTTTGAGCCTCCTCCGTCCGACCACCTCACTCGCCGGCGATCCGCGGGATTCCTCCCCTCCGGCGGCCGCTCCGGCGGCGGGAGGGTGGGGGATCCCCGGATCCCGGCCTGTACATAGCGTAGGTCGCGATAGGGTCCCACCGGCGGCGTCGTGGAGGTGGCGATGGTGTCGGTGGCTGGGTGGGGGTCGGCGCGCTTCCTCTCCTGCGGCGGCGCTCCGTGGAGCTCTGCTGCGGCGCGGGCGACTTTTGGTGGCCGGGGATCTTCGGATGCCTCGGTTCTTTCTTGTTCTTCTTCCTCTGTACAGGCCGGCGAGGACGAAGACAGAAGCTTGGGAGTTTGAAGACGGGGGCTCTCCTCCGGTGGGCTTGGCGGTCCTGCGGAAGAAGGGCGGCGTCCTCGTGCTCGTCTCCGGCGGGAGACGGCGAGGGCGGGTTGGCGACAGCTCGGTGCCGAGGTTCGTTTACCGAGCAGATTCCGGCGCCTGCGTCGGATGGCTTATGCGGCTCTTCAACAAGGTTGGCTGGGCTGTTGGCTTCGGCGTGTGGTGACCTCGCCGTCTTCCTCCTCGGCGGCGTGATGCTGATGATCGGAAGAGGCGTGCGGTGCGGTGGTTCCAGGCTTCGCCGGGCGGTGAGCTCGCTCCTGTCTTTGTACGCGTGTGTGCGTTTGTATTCCTACTGCTGATGTACGCGTACTCCCTTCAAAAAAAAAAAAAAAAACAAGAGGACGGAGAAATATGGGGAGAGATGGCAAAGAAGGAAAATAGGGCACACGAATTTTAGTAAACAGAATAAGCACCAAAATTAATTGGGAGATTGAATGGGCCAAATTAACCGCGAGATTTTGAGCACTGATTTTGTCTTTTTTGTACAGACCACCAACAATGTCATTTTTGTTCGAAATTTTGCTCGTATTTAGAACGCTTGTACTCTGTGTTTTTTCTCGAAATTTTGCTCTTCTCTGCACATGTATCCATTCTTGTATTGTGGTTTTGCGTTATGCACGCATGTGTATAGGAGCGGTGCGTGAGGGGAGCAGTCGTTGCGGTTTCCTTGGCACAAAAAAAAGGTGGAACGAATGACATCTGCCAACACGTACGTGACCGTGGGTCGAAAAGAAGCCGCGCCGCCGAGACTCCGAGCTCCAGGCCCAAAACTCCCACGCTATGAACCGGAAAGCGCTTTGTGCGCCAGTTCCCCTCGCCGCACCGGCATGAGCCGCCCGCTCTGCAACCACTACGCCGCCCTCCTCTCCTCCGCCGCCGCCGCCGGCAGCCGCGATGGCGCCCGCATTTCCGCCGCCGTCTACTGTCTCATCCTCCGGACCCTCCCTCCCTCGCCGCCCACCTACCTCCTCAACCACCTCCTCACCGCCTACGCCAGGTCCGGCCTTCTCCCCCATGCCCGCCGCCTGTTCGACGCAATGCCCGACCCCAACCTCTTCACCCGCAACGCGCGCCTCCTCCCCGACATGGACAGCCTCTTCGCGTCCATGCCCGAGCGCGACGCCGTCTCCTACAACGCGCTCATCGCGGGGTTCTCGGGCGCCGGCGCCCCCGCGCGGGCGGCCGCGGCGTACCGGGCGCTGCTGCGGGACGAGAGCGTCGTCGACGGCACCAGGGTCAGGCCGACCCGCATCACCATGTCCGGCGTGGTCATGGCTGCGTCGGCGCTCGGCGACCGCGCGCTAGGCCGGCAGGTGCACTGCCAGATACTGCGGCTCGGGTTCGGGGCGTACGCCTTCACCGGGAGCCCGCTGGTCGACATGTACGCCAAGCTGGGGCTCATCGGGGACGCGAAGCTGGTCTTTGACGAGATGGAGGGCAAGAATGTTGTGATGTTTAACACGATGATCACGGGGCTGCTCCGGTGCAAGATGGTTGCGGAGGCTAGGGGCCTGTTTGAGGCGATGGACGACAGGGATTCCATCAATTGGACTACGATGGTTACGGGGCTGACGCAGAATGGGTTGCAGTCGGAGGCGCTGGATGTTTTCAGGAGGATGAGGGTGGCCGGTGTCGGCATTGATCAGTACACTTTCGGAAGCATCCTTACAGCCTGTGGCGCCCGTGCTGCCGCGGAAGAGGGGAAGCAGATCCATGCCTACATTATCAGAACTCTGTATGATGATAATGTATTTGTCGGAAGTGCGCTTGTTGACATGTACTTGAAATGCAGGAGCATCAGATCGGCAGAAGCCGTTTTCAGAAGGATGACATGCAAAAACATCATCTCATGGACTGCGTTGATTGTTGGCT
Source organism: Poa pratensis (assembly GCA_947311845.1). NCBI lineage: Eukaryota > Viridiplantae > Streptophyta > Magnoliopsida > Poales > Poaceae > Poa > Poa pratensis. Next base: position 3,610,174 of record CAMZMU010000033.1, on the reverse strand, counting down.
ATGGACAGAATGGGTGTGGCGAGGAGGCTGTAAGGGTTTTCTCGGAGATGCAGAGGGATGGCATTAAGCCTGATGATTTCACTCTAGGCAGTGTTATAAGTTCATGCGGTAATCTGGCGAGCCTGGAAGAGGGAGCACAGTTCCACTGTTTTGCGCTTGTCTCAGGTTTGAGGCCATACATTACAGTGTCAAATGCACTAGTTACCCTGTATGGAAAGTGCGGCAGTATCGAGGACGCACACCGCTTGTTTGATGAGATGCCGTTTCACGATCAGGTCTCGTGGACAGCCCTTGTCTCGGGTTATGCGCAGTTTGGGAAGGAAAAAGAAACCATAGATTTGTTTGAGAAGATGTTGTCTAAAGGTGTGAAACCTGACGGCGTAACGTTTATTGGTGTCATTTCTGCTTGTAGCCGTTCAGGGCTTGTGGTGAAAGGCCGCAGCTACTTCCAGTCCATGCAGGAGGACCATGCTATTGTGCCCTTGGATGATCACTACACTTGTATGATTGACCTGTATAGCAGATCAGGGATGTTAAAAGAAGCTAGGGAGTTCATAAGGCAGATGCCACGCTGTCCTGATGCAATTGGTTGGGCGACATTGCTGAGCTCATGTAGGTTGCGTGGTGACATGGAGATTGGCAAATGGGCTGCTGAGAATCTCTTGAAAGTTGACCCTCAAAACCCAGCGAGCTATGTGTTACTGTGCAGCATGCATGCTTCTAAAGGTGAATGGACCGAGGTTGCACAGCTTAGGCGTGGAATGAGGGACAGGCAAGTGAAGAAGGAACCAGGCTGCAGCTGGATAAAGTATAAGAATAAAGTCCACATATTTTCAGCCGATGACCAGTCTCACCCCTTCTCCAGAACAATTTATGAAAAGCTCCAGTGGCTCAACTCCAAGATGGTGGAAGAAGGGTACAAGCCTGATGTCAGTTCAGTGCTGCATGCCGTAGCGGATTCTGAGAAGGTTCAAATGCTCAGCAATCATAGTGAGAAGCTTGCGATTGCATTTGGCTTAATTTTTATTCCACAGGAAATGCCAATTCGGATTGTCAAAAATCTACGGGTCTGTGTGGATTGTCACAATGCTACCAAGTTCATCTCTAAGATAACCGGGCGTGATATTCTTGTGAGAGACGCTGTCAGATTTCACAAGTTTAGCAATGGCATTTGCTCATGTGGGGACTTCTGGTAATCCCTCTTTCTAACACGCTAACTTCATACTTGATTCAAGTTGAAATATGAGTGAGAAGTCCACTGGAAGAAAAACAAGAAATGATGAGCAAAAGACAGCATTGAAAACATGCTCGGGCCATCAGCTGGCATTGTGGGGGCAGAGTAAGAGTAAATGATGTTCCCTGCAGGTGCAGGGTTCAAAGAGGTGTGTTTCTGGCATCGTGATTCTGTACTTCCAGAAGGTTGTTTAGGATAACGCTTTGTCACATTAGTTGTCCTAATTGTTGGTCGATGTGTTTTTGACAGGCCAAGTGCCAAACTGCAAATTGCTAACAGCAGTTCAATATAAAGGATTAAAGGTTATGCACGACACCTATAGTATTATTGATTCATATCTCATGTTCAATTTCCTGCTGAGCAACTGAAGGAGAAAGGTAAGCCGGGTGCTTGAATTTCGTGCACTAACTGGCAAGTTTGACACATCATAGAGAGTAAATAAACCACCACACTGTAATAGTTAGCGTTAGTAATTGGTTTTCATTTTTAGCATAACGACCAAACTGGTAGTTCGATAACGCTTCACGTCCAAAACATTTTCCATTTAGCAGCCTCTTGATGTTGGACCTTTATGCATGGTCACTAACTGCAAAATGTGCAGGATATACATGCCTGCCCGATTAAAATCCAGGCTTTATTTGCTCTGTTTTTGAGATGTGCATCTAGGTATTTGAAGAGAATTCCAATGATGACATCGTGCATCAAGTATAAAGGTGATCTTCGCGTTGAGCTACCATCTACATAGTTACTACTGTAATATATCGACAGAAGTGTATTCACAAACAACATTGAGCAAGTCAATTTGAGTTCTGGATGAATCCCTCGTTGGACTTTTTATGGTGTGCCTGCTTGTCGGTGTAAGAGTATATTTCGTGTGGTTCCGCTTTGGCGACTTCATTTCAATTTCTGTGATTGCTAACACCTCGAGAATAAGATGCATGTATAGTGGATCTTGTGGAGGGGCTCTGGGAAGAACACACGAGAGAAATGCCCCTGAAGGACAGTTATACTGGAACAGAATATCAGGAATGTCTAAAGTCGCTGGCTGGATGCCCAAGAACACCAGATCATGGTCAGCTACTCAGGTGAGTTTATTTCTTGTGCCCATTTTGTGGGGTTACATCGACACAATGTTGTTCTGCAATGTAGAAAGCGTGACACAATATGTACCAACTTAAAAGTTGAAAGCAAAACTTCTCTGAACAACTTGACTGACGTTGTTCCACTAGCTATTACAACTTATGAAAGGCCTCGACAATGAATAGACATAATAAAGATGAAAAAGAAAAGATGGGAGGAGCGAAGTAAAATTCAGAAAATTAATACACATCTATATGCAACCAAAAAATAATCTTTCCCTTTCTTTTTACAGTGGAGCCATTTAGGCCTGGTTGTAGGAGGAGTCCATCTCATGGACGACGAGGCTGGTGGCGGTGACCCGGACGCTGGTGGCATTGTTGAAGAGGTACACCCCGGCGTTGGCGTAGATGGCCTCCGTCGGGTACACACGCGACGTCGCCGTTGACCTCCCGCCCTGCGCAAAGCTCTCGATGATGGAGTGGTCCACCAACACCCTGACGGATAACACCTCGCCGTCGAGCACCGGCACAACATTGCCAACAACTCTCTTGACGATGTCGTTGGCACGGGATGACCGTGACTCATCATGGCAGAAGTGCGTGCGCAGGCTACCATCGAGGCCTCTGCCGACATAGAAGTAAACGGCGGTCTGCTCTGTGTCCCCACTGTGGTGCCTGGCATCTGCAAGAACGAGCAGGCCAAAGGGGCCGAGGGCGCCACGACCTGCCGCGCCGCCGCTGGTGCTGCAGTTGTAGCCGACATCGGCCTCCTTGGCAGCAGCGACGTCGAGCGGGTCGAGGTGGAAGGAGGCCTCGATGTCGAGCTGGGTGGCGTGGTGGAGGCTGAGCGGTAACATGGAGCCGTGATCGACGGTGATGCCGCCAAGGTTGGTGGAGTTGATCCGGAGAGTCTCGACCTCCACCACAGGCCACTGGATGAGGTTGCTGCCGGTCTTGGTGTCCAGCACCACCGTGCGAGGAAGCGCCTGCAACAACAGAAAACATCAGGCAAGCATTAGCACTTGGCACTAGTTAATTAATTATTCAGAGCTTGTTAATCTAGTTTGCATCATTAGTTTTCAGTTCCTTTTAGAATCTTCTTGGTATCATTTTGACAGCTAAGAGATAGTACTAACTAACTAACTAACTAACTAACTAACTAACTAACTAACTGTGATCTAAGCAAACAAGAGATACCTTTTCTTGTCTAATCCCAGTTTGGTTGTACTACATAAACTATTTAGTATTTAGTTTGGTGGCATTACCAAATTGCCAATCTTCCATGCCACTAGACCACATGGGGTGTCACATGAGTCATGGGCATGCTTATCTGCAATTGTAGACTGAATGTATATACACTCCATATCTCCATAATTGCAGTGAAGGTATATACACTCCATGTCTCAACAGTAGCTGGAGTTGTAGACTGAATGAAGGGAAGATAAACACTTGACAACTATATGACAGCAACATTGATTTAGCTGCTAGTATGTATGATTCATCACAAGTAGCTACTATCATCATTGGCTATTTCAGATTTTTTTTATTCCTTGAAGAACCTTCTTGGTATCATAATGACAGGAAAAGAAATAGCGCTAATATGGAGGATAACTCCACCGCGACCCACCCTTATCCCCTTGCTACAGTAGCCAGGGGCGATTTTTGAGAGCTCGTCGTCGTCTCCACCTCGCGCGGCGGCGATCCGTGGGATCCCTCCGTCTCCGGCGGCTGCTTCGGCAGCGGGAGGCTGAGGAATCCCCGGATCTCGCCTTGTACATAGGTAGGGTAGAGGGCGGTCCTGCCGGCGGCGCTGTGGAGGAGGTGGCGCGGTCGGCGGTGTTTTTGGGGGCGGCGCTTCCCCTCTCCGCTGCGTGTGCAGCTGGGCGCTCGCCGTCGTCCTGGCGCTCGCGGATCTACGGATTCCTCGAGCGGGCCAGGCCCCTGCTTCAGATCGACGGGTCGGCGCCGTTGACCTGCGGCTCTGGGACTTCGGGTCCTCCAGCTTCTTCGTCGTCATGCCGGCGCATCCTCCAGCGGCGGTGTGGAGCTGGGGAGGTTGTGTGTTGGAGGTTGAAGCGGCGTTCTGCGAAGAATCTCTGCCGGGCTTCGTCGAGTTCGGTGGCCGTCGGAAGGTGGAGCTGGAGGCTGTTGAGGGCGCTGGCCGTGCGTGTTCATCGAGCGAGGCTTCGTCACCGGGTGGCGGACGGCTTCTGCGGCCTTTTCCAATGTGGAGGTGCTCTCGGCGAAGGATGGAAGGTGGTTCGGCTTCATCGTCTCCGGCGTCGTCGGCGGTGTTGTTCTTCGTTGCTATGCTTCCTGTGTATGTTGGTTTGTTCTGTGTGAGTCTTTGTACTCCTTTCTAGTATAATACATATGCAGTTCTCAAAAAAAAAAAAAAAATAGCGCTAATCCTGACTAGGCAGACAAGACATCACTTTTCTTAGCTGAAAGTTGTTTATATCTATTATTCAGTTAGGTACTTGCATCAGATTTACCAATCTTGCATGCCACTAGGCCACATGGGCATTGCAGAGTTTGTTTGTAGGACACGGCTGCATTGGCATCCTTCAGTGAAGGTATCTCAACAGTAGTTGGAACTGTAGACTGGATGAAGCCAATGACACTTGACAACCACATGACAGCAGCATTGAAGCAGCTACCATCTATCTATGATTCATCACAAGTGGCTGCTATTATTTGCATGCATGACCATGACCCACCCGTGCCATGCCGAGGTGTCTGGTGGAACCCAAGAAAAGTGCAACACTCCTAATCATGCAAATCAACAAAGCAACATTTTCTAAGTTTTAAGTAGGTTAATTAACTCTGCCATTTGTCCTGGAGAAGGAGATATACCTGGAGAGAGGCCCATCCCTTGGCCACGTCAGCACGCTCGGAGTCAGTCTCGGCGACCCACCCCCACAACACACGCCTCTTCTTGGCCGGGTCATAGAACGTCTTGGACGCGTAGAACTTTCCCCAGTCATACCTCAGCCCGATACCGACGTCCGCATCGGTATCTAGTGGCGTCCACTTGTTAGTTGCCGCGTCGTACCTCCCTAGCGCGTAGTAGTCGTGTCGATCATCGTCGGAGCTCTCCTTCATCACGTGCAGAACATCATCGCCGCCACCGTTGGATGCTGCTGCGACAGCCTCTGTCATGTCGATGCCGTGGGCGCCTCCGACCGGGTACAGGTCGATGCACTCCCACATCCCCGTCGCGGGCACCCGGTGCAGCAGTCCAGGGACGAGCTCGTAGTCGGTGAAGTTCTTGGTCTTGTAGGTCAAGGCCATGCCGGCGTGGCGGTCGTCCTTGGACCCGATGACGATCCGCCACATTTTATCGGAGCCGTCGTACCACGCTGTGGTAGGGTCCCTGAAGTCCTTCTCCCCGACGTGCGGCGGCGGGTACAGCACAGGGTTGCCCTCGTACTTGGTCCAGTTGATGAGAAGGGGGTCTTCGGGGTCGGAGCGGAAGGCGAGGCACTGGACCTGGATGGAGGCGTTGGTGGAGCCGGTGTAGAGCATGACGATGCGGCCATCGGGGAGCACAGTGGCGGAGCCCGACCAGACGCCGTTGAGGTCATACCACTGGTCAGGGGACATGGCGACGGGGAGGTGGCGCCACCGGAGCAGGTCCCGGGACGCAGCGTGGCCCCATGCAATCTTGTTGCCCCAGATGGCGCCGTCCGGGTTGTACTGGTAGAAGAGGTGGTACCACCCCTTGTAGTACACCGGACCTGCATTTTTGCCATTGAAATTTGCATTTAGATTCATGGGTTGTAATGGGAATCTTGTAACTGAATCTCTAACGAGAGATTGTTGCTTGTTTGCTTGCAGGGGATTAATGGTGGTTACCATTGGGGTCGTTCATCCAGTTCTTCTCTGGCTGGAAGTGGAAGCCGGTGCGCTGCCACTGGAGCATGGCATTGCTCCACGGGAACGCGTTGCTGCCGGCGTCCGCGCCCAGCATGCCGCCATCCTCGGCCGCAGTGCCAGACGTTTTCTCCGACACGCCCGACTCAGGACCCCTGCTGCTCCTGATGTCCATAACAATATCAGTTGGGCGGCCGTCCATGACGACGCCCCCGGCGGGCAGCTGGCCGGCGAGCCTGACACCAGCCAGCGCGGCGATGGCAAGGAGCACCGCGGCCAACGCCAGCAGCAGCGCTGCGAACAGAGGCCCTGTCCGGCGACCGCGCTCAACCACGGCAGCCTCAACGTCGTCAGGCAGTGGCGCGTAGGAGCACGGGAGCGGCGCCGGCGCCGAGGCGTCTCTTGTCTCCATTGGCATAGAATTGATCGAGACCGAGCGGTGGAAGCAAGGAGAAGAGGATGCCTGGATCGATTAGTACGAGGGTAGAGGGATTAGTGGAACTGATGGCCACCTCCTCTGCTCGTGCTAATCTTAACAAGAAGCTGTGCGTGGTTGCCGAGGATCCCTTCATCCGGGGTGGCATTTATAGTCTCCAGTTCTCCACCCTTCGCCTACCTGGCATGGCCCCATTGGCTGACGGCGTCTACTCTGCGGGCCCAGTGGGTGACTGGCAGCTAATCATCATGCTCTATCTATCAAGGCCATGTTATCAATAGCTGGAGAGCCGCCTGTGATTATGATGATGATTATGGATTTATGGGGACGAGGAACGCGCGTAATCGCAGCATGGGACAGCAGAGATGAATTATCGCACTCTTTGCTGTGGGAGATTGGATTAGATTGAACCGTTAATTAGTAACTGAATGAGGCTGGATAGCTTGTGGTTGCGTTTGGATATATCTATCTATGAGTTTGGTTTGCTCTCGTCAAGTCTTTGGATTTGTAATGTAAATCCATTCAAATTTGGATTAGATTGGATTGAACCGTTTATTTTTAGTTGGATGAGACTGGATATACTTGTAGCTTGTGGTTGTGTTTGGATATATCTTTCTATAAGTTTTCTTTGCTCTCTTTAGGTCTTTGGACTTGTAATGTAAATCCTTTCAAATTGGATGGCTACGATGTTATTAGCCTCAGCACATCTACACATTGAGAGTTTCTCTGTAAAATTACAATGCAATTTGGCGAGAAGCAAAGAATTATTTTTTCTATTAATTATGCACTGTATATATAGCTGTCTAGCTGACATGTGCATCCGTAGCTGCCCACCGATTGATTGGTTGAGGCATGGGCGGACGCAGCGTCCCGGCAGCCCGGGCGCCTGCCCGGGCTTCGCTTCCGCTCGCCTCGTACGCGAGAGCAAATTTAGCGATCATATCGCATCTGGCCAGGGGCGAAACTCTTGTCTTTGTCTTTGTGGGTCATGGCCTGGGGTTGGGCCATTCTGAAGTTGGGCTTTGCATCACAGGGAAAGAGGCCACTAGCGAATCGTTCGACCGGAAAAAAATAGGCAGCAAAGGGCGGAAAACCTTCGTCCCGTTCCCCAAAACCCAGGCACTGCTCCACTCCAGAAACGTGAAACCTTGTTCGGCCGGCCGGCCGGCGGCGCCGCAATTTCCCCAACCCTGACGGCGGCCGATCATGGAAGCTAATTTTTGTGTAGCAACTAAATTTTCAGTAGCAAACAAAGCTCACTGAAGTTGCGCGTAGCAACTAAATTTTCAGTAGCAAACAAATCTCACCGAAGCTGCGGGCTGCTCAATCTCTGGATCCGCATAAAAAAACAGTCGATTGATTCACGAGATCGTGCAGTAAATCTTGCATAATGCGTCGTTTGTAAATCCATAGGTAGCTCGCCGCCGTTGCGAACTTGTGAACATTAGAATGTGTTGCCAGCTTGTAACATATTATATTCAATATTTCCGCATTAAAACTATTTTAACACAATATTTGCTATATTTCCTACATTTGTCCGATTTTTTTAGTTACACTGTGGCGCGCCCAGCATATGATCATGATATCAGAGAGTACATAATGCGTCCCCCATTTTTTGGTTGCCAACTGAGGTCTCAGAGAGTACATGCTTTAGCTCCCCTCATCTCACTTAAACTTCTTCACTTCGTCCTCTCTAATTTACATATCCATGTTTCGATGTAAAATAAATTGTATACGAATGCATCGACGAGTAGGTTTCATTCCCGTGATTGGTTTTGAGTTTCGTCGACTGTAATTTCTTAATTTTGGACCGGTGTTTGCACTAGTTTTAGATGAAATTTTATCAATTTCGTCACACTTGGTCCTAAATTTGTCGAAAAACAATTAGTTCCCCTTAGCTCACTTAAACTTCTTCACTTCGTCCTCTCTAATTTACACAACCGTGTTTCGATTTAAAACAAATTGTATACAAATTGATCGAGTAGGGTCCATTCCCGTGATTGGTTTTGAGTTTCGTTGACTATAATTTCTTAATTTTGGACCGGAGTTCGCACTAGTTTTAGATGAAATTTTATCAATTTTGTCACATTTGGTCCTAAATTTTTCAAAAAAAAAAAAAAGTTGCACTGTAGCGCGCCCAGGCTTCGACAAATTGCTGGGTCCGCCGAGGCATGTCGCCGCGAATTGCTCCGTAGCATCGTCGCATGTCCTCGAGAACATGTATCCTTGTCCAACAATAATTTAACACGAATAATGCAGCGAACCGAAACCGATGGGTCGGAATATGCATAGAACGGAAAAGACAACCCATCGAGCGGCTAGATTCCTGGGCCCACGAATGATTCAGCGAACCGAAACCGATGATGGGTTGCTCACACTCTTGCGCTGTCAGCACTCAGCAGCATGCATGCATCAAGGCTGCTGGATTATGAGTTTCTGACTGGAATAATACATCTATAGGTTTGATTTTGATTACATCTTTGCTTTAGTTATAAGTACGTGGATTTGTAATGTAAATCAATTCGAAATGCCTTGATTTTTTCAAGGATACATCATGGATAAACGTATCGGTTTCATGAAAAGAGGGGCAAAAGAAGCCCGCTTACAAGGCGATCCGTCGACATAGACGTCAAAATGCCTGAATTGTTGGTCTCTTTCGTAGAGTGGTCACTAGCATCGTTACATAAGTATACTCTCTCTGTTTCATAATATAAGATGTTTTAGGTATTTCAATATGGATTACATACAGATGTATATACACGTATTTTAGTGTTTAGATTAACTTATTTTGCTCCATATTTAATTCGTATTAAAATAGCTAAAAGCCTAAACATGTTATAATATAGAACGGAGGGAGTACATACATACAAAGTTTCTTCGAAAAATAAGACGCACTTTGGCGATTCAGGGTGTAACTGAGAAATTAATTTCTTGGCGAGTAAAGGGCTTGTTTGATTTGTAGGGTAGGAAAGACATAGGAATAGGAAAATTATAGGATTGCTATGTCATGTACATTCCAATCCTATAGAATTTGGTTTGTAGCAAAGTTTGTTTGATTCCATCAAAGGAATTGTAAAAAGAGATTGGAGTGAATGTTAGAATTCCTATAGGAAGTAGTACAAAGATTCCTATGGGAAAAATTCCTATAGAAACTAATCCTATGAATCAAACCACTAGGAAAGGAAAATTTCCTATGAGATAAATTCCTACAAGAATCTTATGAAATTCCTTTGAATCAAACAAGCCCTTAGGGTGTAATTGAGAAATTAATTTCGCATTGTATACATAGCTAACGAATTTGCATGTGCCTAGCTAGTCAGTGATTGGTCTGCTCATGCATGTGCACCTACCTCCATCTCCATAGCAGATATCCTATCCTGGATTCTTGGCCGCCGGTAGTGGGATGGCTTGGCTAGTCTAAGAGCATCTCCAACAGACGCGGCAAATGGAGCGCGCGCGCCATATAACGGCCTTTTCCCGCGCGCGGGGCCATTTCGCGCGCTCCAGCAGCCGAGGGAAAAGCGCGCACTCAGAAAACCGCAGCGCACGCTGGCCAAAGCGCTACGTTCCGCGTTAAATACCCCGCCCCGCGGCGCGCGCACTCACTCCACGCGTCTCCTCCTCTTTCCCCCAACCGCTTTTCCTCTTTCCCCAACCGCTCGCGCCACCGCACGGAATCCGCACCGCCAGCCGCCGCCACCGCGCCGCGCGCCGTCGCCACCATGCCTCCGCGCCGCAGGAACCAGTCCGGCTACCACGGCGTGTGCGCGCGGCCGAACGGCTCGTTCTACGCGGAGATCCGCTCCGGCGACGAGCGGATCTCCCTCGGGACGTTCGAGACGGCGCACGAGGCCGCACGCGCCTACGACGCGGCAGCATTGTGCCTCGGCCGGAGCCGGCGCCAGATGAACTTCACGGACGTCCACACCGTCCAGCAAGCGATGGATCTGGCGCCTCCGCCTCGCCTCGTCACCGCCGAAGAGCGGACCGCCCACCGCCAGCTCCAGGCCCGCCTTCTTATCGCGGACAGGGACGGGCAACTGGTGGCGGACTATCGCCGGAGGCACCCGCAAGAAGCCGCCGCCGAGGCGCAGCTCTTGGCTACGTACGCGTCTGAGCGGGTGGACTGGAGGTGCGAGCGGGCGGAGCTCCGGGCCTAGCGGCGCCGACGCAAGGCCGAGGCGGAGGCGCAACTCAACCACACCACCTGGCATGACAAAGACCCCAGGTGGGAGCATCTGTTCTCCGACATCTCCGATACCTCGGAGAGCTCGGACTCCGACTTTGATGTCTAGTAGCTTGTTTATTTAGTTTAATGGAGTCTGTTAGTTTAATCGAGTCTGTTAGTTCTATGTTTTAGTCAACGAACGTTCGTCTGTTCGTTCTAATAATAAAATTTTATTTTCAGTCCATCTTTTGATTCGGTTGGTTATATGTTTGATGTTGTTTGTGCTGCGCGTGCGCTGGAATTTTAGCGCCGCTGCTGAAGCAAAAACTTTAAGCGCCGCGCCACGCTAAATATAGCGCTTCTGATAAAGCAAAACAGGCGCTCCGTGCGCTAAAACATAATTTTGGCGTCGCAAAAAAAAATTTAGCGCGCCGGCGCGTTGGGCGTCTGTTGGAGATGCTAACACCCATGCTTGGATGGATGGAGTCTCGTTCGCTCCATGCTAATCTGGATTATCAGCACCAAGTGTTAGGATTACTGTTTTGTTTGAGACGGCGTTCGCCTGCTCGGCTACTGAATCAAGTCAAGTTGTGGGGCGGACCTGTCGACGAGCTGTCCTCGACAAATCATCCCTGGTTAACACGCAAGCAAAAAAGACAAAGAAGCTTTCTAGGTTACGTGGAGAGAGGAGTCGGGCCCACAAATAATGCAGCGAACCGAAACCGACGGCTCTCTCGGACTCTTTGCGCTAGAGCCTAGACGTAGCCTTCTCCTTGTTTACCCTTCTCGTGGTTTACACAGCCAATCATCCAGCGAAAGCTTCTTTTTGTTCGTTCCCCAACTATGCATAGGTGAACGAGGAGAGAGAGAAAGAGAGATGTTTCATCCATAAAATCAGTAGTGTTAGCAATTTTGGTCACTGTCCTTGCTCGCTAGCTAGGATGAGTTAATTTCGATCCGAGAGAAGTTCTTCTAGATTCAGCATCTCATGGCACTGGCAGCACAATAATGCAGGCAAGTGCCACGCGAGTTTCGTCCGCAATGAACATACTCCCTCCTATCCGATATAATTGTCGGAGGAAACAATCGGTTCACGTACAACTTAAACATACAAGTGGTGACATTTTTTGTGGATCGGAGGGAGTACCATTTTGCTCTTTCTTTTTCTCGCACTCGCCACAATCAGGTCGTCGGTGAGTATGCGTTGAACCTTGTACTCCAGAGACGCGATCGATGTCGACTCAAGACCCATTAGCATCAACATCGGCACAGACAAGGACAATATAGAGGACGTATGAGATGATCCACTGTCCACTCGATTCAAACCACCGAAAATTCCTGGATAGAACCTAGCAACCTCCAAGTGTCGCTTTGTCAAGTACACGCGCCACATCATCAGCTACTACGCACACTTTTCTCCTATGGATCTCCATTTAGCGAGCAATACGTTGGCCTGGGGATAGATGGGGTGGTATTGTAGTCTTGAGGCCGTGAGCTCGTTGTTGGCTGGTCCAACGATGACGACAGAGCAGAGTATACATGGCGGAACAATCGACGCAACTAGCGATTATTTAGAAAGGCATGTCATGATGATTTTACTATTGCTAATCTAAGTTCGACCCTGTGCGTTGATGTTCTTCATGGTTCATCTCAAACAATTCTAAGTATAATGAATAGTGCAATCTTTAAAAACTCCAATTTTTGTCATTTTTTGTAGCCCGGAATGAACTCCGCATTGATATTTTGTACGTCTGTAGTATACCATATTGACTTCCTTCACAAGTATTTTTTAGAATTTTTTAAAACTGCACTAAGGTTTGATATTTTATCATACAAATTAGTTACTAGGTTTGAATAGAATGATATGTGGCAGGGTGGTTGGTCACTATCTCGGTTAAGCAGTAGTCCCTCCGTTACAAATTATAAGATAATCTAACTTTTTTCGTGGTACTAGCTATATGCCACCACCCCAAGTCGACTTGGTTGAAAAAAAAAAGACGGAGCTATGATGTTTGAGACCCTTCGCCTACTCCGCTAGCGAAATTAAGTTGTGAAGCGGAATTGACAAGCTGTTCTCGACACTCCTAATACGCATGCAAGCTGCAACAAGAAACAGAAAACATGAGAATCTCCGTCCCGTGGAGAGAGAAACGACCCGGTCCCACAAATAATTCAGTGAACGGAAGCCGATGGTTCTTGCGGATTCTGGTGCTGTCAGGCTGCTCCGGTGGTTAGCACTGCTTCATCACAAACCGTATTTCTTCATTGCCAAACCTAAGCGAATCCATAAGATTGAGGATGATGTTTTTATGGTTAAGCAACAATGCTCCGGTGGCAGTAGCTGAAGCAGGGCTCGCGTACTGCAACGGATAGTGCTGACTAAGGTCCATGTGCACCGGAGCCAATCAGCGGCCAAATAGGTGGATCAGTGCAAATTTCGAAAAATTTCAGATTTGTCAGAGTTTGTCTTTTTTTTTGTAGGCAGGAATACAAACTATTTCGGCTTGAAAATTTACATAACCTTATAATACATCATTGTCAACATCTGCAATTTTTTGCAGAATTTTTTGAAACATTAAAATATCAATTTAAGAGAAATAAAATAAAAGGGCACCATGGAGCCCGTGCTCCAAATGGACTTTCCCGGCTCCGGTGGCAGAGGATAATGCTTTTATGGTTAAGCAACAATGCTCCGGTGGCAGCAGCTACATGCATGAAGCAGGGCTCGCGTACAGCAACGGATAGTGCTGACTAGATCCATGTGCACCGGAGCCAATCAGCAGCTAACTAGGTGGATGTCGAGAGATCCATGGGCGCTGTACAAGGTACTGGTCCAGCTACTGCTTCAGCTTGTAGGGTATACAATGCTTACGATATGATCAGCTGTTGTATGATTGCGATCCATCGGCATTAGTCCAGTAGCAAGAACAGGTCCTGCAGTGCAATATAATTAGCAGTTGCTACCGGGCTTCACATGCATTATCGGAAAGAATACAACAAGAACGGGTGGATCGATCATGGATAGGATAGCGGAACTGGTGTGGTCACTGTCCTAGCTACTCCCTCCGTTTTTAATATAAGACGTTTTAGCATTTGTCCACATTCATATGTATACAAATGTATATAGATATATTTTAATATGATTTTTCACTCACTTTATATGTATCTATACAACATGTGCAACACCTAAAACATCTTATATTAATTTTTTTAGGGAGAGTTTATTAATTTTATTAGCCAATTAGAGTTCGTGTGAGCAGTACAAAATCGTTCCTCCCAGTCTCCCACTGTGTGGCAACTGACTTAAGATAAATCCTGAAATTTTCACCAACATCAAATTAATGAACATATAACAGCAAACGAGATGGGTCCAAGAACCACGCCATAGACACGTCGGGTGCATCATGTGCACATGACTATCACTATTCTTGCCATGATGTGTGGGTGCTGCAATTTACTCAGATGTATCAACATCACCAAGTACAATAATGCGACGGTACGGACTACGATCATCCTAATTTCAAGCCATTTAGATGTATGGTTTGGGATTACAAAGCATTCAGCTACACGTACGATTCCCCTCCCTCCCCGTCACTGTTCAAGAGAGAGGCGAAGCGGCGATTTTTGGACGCCCACCGCCGACCCACCGCGTGCTCGCCGCCGCGCCGTGGGATTCCTCCCCTCCGCCTGCCGCTTCGGCGGCGGGAGGGTGGGGATCCCCGGTGCCGGCTTGTACATACGGTAGGGTAGGGTGGTGTTTCCGCCGGCGGCGCCGTGGAGGAGGTGGTGCTGGTGGTGGTTGTTTTGGCGTCGGCGTGCTCTCCTCCGGCGGTGGTGCTCCAGGGAGCCCGGCGTCTGCGCGTGCGACCTGCTGGAGCTCGAGGCCCGGCGTGGCGCTCGAGGTCCACCGTTTCCCCCCAGATCCGCGGTGGCGGAGGGTCTGGCGGCCGGAAACCAGTGCTGGACGAGCTCCGAAGCTCCCTCCTGCGGCGGATCCGAAGGCGGCCGTGGCAAAGCGGCGTCGGGATGCCGGGGGGACGTCTGCCCCGGCTGTTCATCGTCAAGAACTCCGTCGCGGCGCGGCGGAGAGGCACGGCGGCGTCTCTCAAGGGATTAAATGTTCCCAGGCAGCGGAAGGGTGGTGGTCGCCGCTCTTCGTCTCCATCGCCGGCGGTGCTGCGGTGCTCGGTGCCAGCTCTGGATTCTCCTCTACGTATTTTCCTGTTTGTACTGTCTTTATACTATGTACTTTGTACGTGGTTCGGTGGTGAATATACGTGGTTGTTTGGCTGTGTCAAAAAAAAAAAAAAGATTACAAAGCATTCTGAGATTATATACATAAAAAATTGTTTACTCACAAACTGTACATAAAAATTAGTTGAAGCTTGCACATAATTCAAAACGAAACCTTTATGATTTATCAGATATTTTCAAACGTTTATGAACACGTTAAATTATTTATTTTAAAAGCTTTATCAATGTGGTACGTCATAAATGGATGGCTGATAAAGTGGGTATGTCACCGTGAGACTTGGTCTCATGAAGTCACGGAAGCTGAGTCTATAATCAGCCGTAGCTGCCTAGCTGGTTCTTCCAGATTCATCATTATTAGCCGATATGAACTTAGCATATATAATCGTAGTATTATTTTTTAGGTAGAGTTTCCTAATTTTTTTTTGAGGAATAAGGTGGTCGTATGCACCGTCCGAATAGATAGAAAGAATTGACCCAGTTTATAAGGAAAACCGGGTCCAAAAACCATACAAGCTGTACAAAAGAAAGACACAGACGAAGCGACCCGCCGCCCACACGACCCAAGTCAAACAAACGCCACAACACACACCACCCTCTCCGGGGCCGCCGCCCCGGCGTAACAACCAGATCGACCTTCGCATTGCCCGAAAGTGATCCAGTCATGATCGACGAACCTTCTGCCCACGCAGTCTTCATCCAGGTTGCCACCAAAACTACCCTGTACCGGGGCCGCCGCCCCGGAGTAGCAACCAGATCGACCTTCGCATTGCCCGAAGGCGATCCAGTCAGGTCGACGAACCCTCTGCCCGCGCAGTCTTCATCCAGGTCGCCACCCAGACCCCAGCTAGACAACGGCTCTGCCTCATAGAACCGTCGTAGCATGGGAGATCGAGGCCGCCGCCTCGACGTCCACCACCATCCAGGGCCGCCGTCCCGGCATCCGTCTCCCCCGACCACGGGGCTATCCCGCCGATCCATCGCGAAGCCATCGCACCGCGAGAGCCAAAAACTCCAAGACGACGCCTCCAACAAGGTAGTGACGCGTCCGTCACCGTCTCCCGCCCCCGAGGGGCTTAGGTTTTCACCCGAAGAGTCTTGCACCACTCGCGTCGGATCGGGTCGAGATTCCACAACGACGCGATCAAGAAGGGAACGACGCCAGAAGGCGCCGCCGTCGTTGGCACAGACCGGAAACCGTGCAAGATTTCGCTTGGAATACTCCCCGTCCGCGAAGCTCAGGGAGCAGCCGGTTTGGAGTCTATCCCCGTCGCCACCACCGATCTCCATCGCATGCTGCCGCCACCGTGGCACCTCACGCCACGGCGGCAGCCTTGCCGGCCGCACCCCTGCCGCAGCCACCGGTCCGAGGCCGCCGCCCCGGCTTCCTCTGCTGCAGCGCTGGAGCCTCCACCACGTCCAGCCACCGCAGCTCACCACCTCCTCCGCGCACAGCCTTCGTCCACGCACGGGCCACACGACACCAGCCCGCATCCGCAGCAACACCACGGCGCCAGGGGACCCCCAACGCCGGCGCCCGACCTCCACTGGCCACGAAGCCCAGGACAGGCCCGCGGGGCCCAGATCCAGCCCCGCTCGTGCCCATGCGGTGCGCACCACCGCCTCCTCCTTCTTCCACCCCTGCTCTGCATCCCGTCGTCGCACGCAGCCCGCATCTGCCCGCCAGGCCCGAGCCGACGGCCGGCGCCCCGGTCCAAACGCCCGTAGACCGGGCCCGCCCGATGCGGCCGCCACGCCCTCCGACGCCAATCGCACGAACCACCTCCGACCCGCAGAGGGCCTTCACATGCGCGACGGCGAGTGCCTCCGCCGCGCCATTGCCAGATCTTCCGGTCCCCAGATCCCGCGCTCGAGGAAAAACGAACCATCGCCCCGCCGCCACCTTCCCCGGGGCGCACGCGGCTTTGCCGGCGGCCCCTCTGGCGGGGGCGAAGCGGGGGTGGGGCGGCAGGTGGCCCTACAGCGGCGGCGGCTAGGGTTTGCCCCCGTGTCGCCCAGAGGAGGACGACGCGGGGGTGGGAGTTGTTTTCTCTAGTTTCCTAATTGCACTAGCCGATTAGAGTTCATGTGATCGGTACTTCTCCGCCTGTGTGGCGACTGACTTAAGATCAATACCGTACTATTCACCAACATCAAACTAATGGACATTTACTAGCAAAAGAGACGGGTCCGGGAACCATGACATAGACGTCAGATGCATCATCCGTGCGTGAGTGTCACTATCGGTGCGAAGATGTGTGGACACTATGGTTTACTCAAATTCATCAACATCACCAAGTACAATAATGCGAAGGTAGGGGACTACAACCATTGAAATCCTCGGATCCATCGGGTGAACCAAACTCCTGGTCATGGCTATCCCCATGTGTCACGCGAGTTACTCGTGCCACGTCACGTGTTCTTTTCTTTTTTCCTCTTTGTTGCGGACACGTACGTGGATTGAAATTATAAGGTGGACAATGTGTTTTACATGACCGCTCGATGGTTTGATGCTGACATGGCTGCCGGTGGCAGGTGGCGAAGATCGGTGCAACACAATTAGCGGTGGTATGGAATGCACGACAGGTGAATTTACGGCCACGATGAAGTGGATTGGCCACTAAAAATGGACACTGCTATTGTAACCTCGGACGATGTTGACATGGCATTGTGATCGATGTGACTCCACAAGACACCAGAACCCCACTACATGTGTTTAAAAAGTAACCATGGGTTGATCGAAAAGCCGTCGGCAAACACTTTGCGATCGGCTTAGCGGATCGTATACTGAGTTATCGGTTTACGGGCTCATATGTGAGTGCCACTTCATTTGCCGAGTGTTTTTGTTACACGTGGGACCCACAAATAATTCAGCGAACCGAAACCGATCGTTCTCTCGGACGCATATGCAAGCCGGTCCCACCTCAGACTCTTCTCTTACCCTTGTGGTGGTATATACACAGCGTCTCACAAAAACTAAAGCTCTTTGCTCAATCACTATCAAACCTAAACCAATCTATGGATGGATGGATGGATGGATGGAGGGAAGATGGTTGTGTAGGTGGTTAAGCAACGATGCCAGTTGGCAACAGCTACCGTTTGGACAATCGGACGCGCGTGACACCGCATCCTCCCGTGTACTCCTGTCCAGTCCACTTGGGCACACAGCACGCCACATGCATGAAGCAGGCAGGCAGGGTGGAGTGCTGGCTTACTCCATCCAAACGTTGTTGACTCACCATTGTCGGATAGATGATATATGATCGATCGTTCTAGAGAGATCCAACTGACAATGGCCGGAGCCAATCGATCTGCAATGAAGCTGCAACAAGGTGTGTAGCTTGAGATCGAACGGGCTAGTACATTTGTTTCATGCTGCTTACTTAGTTATAATTCAAGCACATGCTTTCCAGAGTGTTCCTGCGACTGATGATGATTGCCTTTGCCTGATTGTTTGTTTTGTTGAACTCGAGACTGGGCATAAGGCCACGATGGCTGATGGTATGATCCCAGAGAGAAAATTGCAAAGAAGTTACCACAATTGGGGTTAGGATTTTAAAAAACCATCAAGATGTGAATTTTTCGCAAAATACAACCACTGTTCAGTAATAGCGTAGCAAAAATACTTTGCACATTCTAATTGATTTTCTGACCGGTGGAGCCCACATTCAGGCTGACATAGCACCACATTACACTCGTCTGGATTACATAGCCTACCATACAAGCGGGATCCTCTTTTGTGTGCCAACCAAACTAAACCAAACCAAAGCCATAGATGGAACATGGATGGTTGTGTGGATAAGCAATGTCAGATGGCATGGCAGCGTTCTGGTCACACTTTGGATCATATCACTGCAGCAACTCCTGTGTCTTGTCACTCAACCAACCTTGGGCTCTCGTTTCTAGTAGTGTAGGGTACGTGCAGGTGGCGAAGATCGGTGCAACACTACTAGCGGTGGTATGGAATACACGACAGGTGAATTTACAGCCACGATGAAGTCGATCGGCCACTAAAAATGGACACTGCTATTGTAACCTCGGACGATGTTGACATGGCATTGTGATCGATGTGACTCCACAAGACACCAGAACCCCACTACATGTGTTTAAAAAGTAACCATGGGTTGATCGAAAAGCCGTTGGCAAACACTTTGCGATCGGCTTAGCGGATCGTATACCGAGTTATCGGTTTACGGGCTCATATGTGAGTGCCACTTCATTTGGCGAGTGTTTTTGTTACACATGGGACCCACAAATAATTCAGCGAACCGAAACCGATCGTTCTCTCGGACGCATATGCAAGCCGGTCCCACCTCAGACTCTTCTCTTACCCTTGTGGTGGTATATACACAGCGTCTCACAAAAACCAAAGCTCTTTGCTCAATCACTATCAAACCTAAACCAATCTATGGATGGATGGATGGATGGATGGAGGGAAGATGGTTGTGTAGGTGGTTAAGCAACGATGCCAGTTGGCAACAGCTACCATTTGGACAATCGGACGTGACACCGCATCCTCCCGTGACACCGCAGCTACCGTTAGGATTTTAAAAAACCATCAAGATGTGAATTTTTCGCAAAATACATCACTGTTCAGTAATAGCGTAGCAAAAATACTTTGCGCGTTCTAATTGATTTTCTGACCGGTGGAGCCCACTTTCAGGCTGACGTAGCCCCACATTACACTCGTCTGGATTACATAGCCTATCGTAAAATCGAGAGCCTCTCTTGTGTGCCAACCAAACTAAACCAAACCAAAACCATAGATAGAACATGGATGGTTGTGTGGATAAGCAATGGCAGATGGCATGGCAGCGTTTTGGTCACACTTGGATCATATCACTACAACAACTCCTGTGTCTTCTCACTCAACAAACCATGAGTTATGGCAGCGTAGGGCACCTGCTCCATTGATTGGTTGTCCGGCCACGAGGTGGTGACTCGTCGGTGTCGGAGAGACGGACTGAGGGGAGACCCATCTGGAGGTACCGAAGCCAAACAATCAGTTTCACATGATCGGAAGAAACAACAGTATAATAACTAGGTGTACGATGATCAAACAATAATATGGATAGAGGGAGAGGCTGCATGGGTACATATGATCAATGTCCTAGCTAAGTTAGGATGATGGGTCAATTTCGTGAATCAAATCAAGAAGTGACAGAGAATCTAGAATAATGCAGATCGTATATCAAGAGGTAAGAGGTGTCGATGGCCCAGATCGACCGATTGATCCGAACTTTTTTTTTTGATGGTCACCGGGGGGGGGGGGGGGGGGGGGACAAAGTCCCCACCTGAATTTTTCATTTCTATTTTTCACAGACAAAGGAGAGATTTTACATGGAGTGTAAGATTATTACAAGGGAGGGGGAGTAGAGAGGAACAACTAGGAGGAAGAAAACCCTCAGTTTTTATCTTGGAGTCAACTCCTAAAGTTGCTAAGACAGATCAGCCAGGAGTCAGCGTCAGTAGCACTACCCGCAGGTAGCCTGACCCGCCATAGGTGAGATTCATCTCGGCAGTTTTTGAGCAGAAGAGAGAGGCTGGGGTCCTGTTCACGGAAAGCAACAGCATTGCGATGCTTCCAAATATTCCAGAGACACAGCAGAACGAAAGTGGGCGCCGTCTCGCGCGGAACAGCAGCGGGAGTGTCATAAGCATGGAGCTGGCGGACGTCAGCATGCAGCGGGAAGCGGAAGCCGAGGGACGCCCAGAACCTTGCCGCAATGCAACAGTCAAAGAAGATATGGTTTGGCGTCTCCTCCGCAGCGTTGCAGATGGGGCAGTGGGCCTCGGCAGCGGTCAGAACCTTCTTCCGAAGGAGAGCGCTGCGAGACTGGATCCTGGACTTGGTGAGCAGCCAGGCGAAGAACTGAACCTTGGACGGAGCACAGTTCTTCCAGACAAAGTTGTAGGAGGGGGAAACGACGCCTCCCCAAGTTCGGAGCTTATAGAACGCCGCGGCATCCAGCTCCCCCGACTTCTTCTTGCATCTCGTGAGCACACGCTCATCCGCAGCCTCGGAGAGCACGACATCATCGAGTAGAATCGAGAGCGTTTCCATTGGCGCTCCCCAGCCGAGTTCAGACGGGGGGCAAGAGAGCGGCGGACGCCCCGCCGGAGAACAGCAACCACAGAAACCTCGGCGTCGAGGGCGTGGGAGAAGAGGGCGGGGAACTGCCCGTTCAGCGTCCCTCCCGGCAGCCAGGAATCCAGCCAGAACGCCGTGCGGCGCCCGTCCCCAATCTGGACCTGCGAGATGTTTCTGTATAGCGGCATCAGCGCATCCAATTGTCTCCAATGGGGTCCAAGGGTTTTGCGATCGCCGCCCACCGCCCACACCCAGCGCGGCCAAGGAGCAGCAACATGAACATACAGACGATGCAGCAGCTTGAGTTGGAGGCACTCGTTTTTAACCGCAAGGTTTTTGATGCCGAGCCCACCCTCTTCCTTAGCCCTGCACACAGCCTCCGAGGCAACCAAGCACTTCGCGCCACTTGGCCTGTCCTTGACGTTCCAGAGGAAAGAGCGCCGCAGGCCCTCGATCGCCCGGAGCAGAGCGGGTGGCAACTCCACCGCACCCATAGCGAAGGTGGGGAGAGCGTCCAAGACCGCATTCAGCAAGACCACCCTGCCGCCAGAAGAGAGGAGGATGGAGCTCCAGCCTGAGAGATATTTGATGTGGGAACTGAAACGATCCATCTCCTGGCTGTGGCTCTGTCCACGTGTATGTTGCTCCACCTGACAGGGTGGCGGGTGTCATGTCAGGTAGAGCACATGATTAATTAACATGTGATTTTGCTCTTCATGAATTTTTCTTCTTCACGATCGTGGTGTTGAGCGAGTCGGCAGAGGAATGCACCATGCAGTGAACCTGCACTGCAGAGAGGCTAGCTCCACGCCACTGAGCATTTGCATTGGTTAGTCGACTGACTGACGATCGATGAATTGATGCTGACATGGCAGTGTGACACGTGGTGACACATCAGGGGCCTCACCGGCGAGCAGCTATAGCGACACGTCGGCGTGGTTGCGAGGCCGGGGGAGCACGCGAGCTTGCTCAATTGCTTCATGCTGACGAGGCATTGTGCATGCGACAGGTGTGTTATTTTGTGGTGATCCAAATTCGTATATACTGATAAAGGCCAACTTGTGACGAGGAGAGCGGAGATCACGTTACTGACCTAGATTAGGTCAGGCCACCTATAAATACATCTTGTAAGCCGTCGTCATGGGATAAGTCGCATGTTGTAAATCCCGGCGTTTGTAACCTCACCCGATATAGTGAAGTATTGCTGGCTGGCGCCCACGGTTTTTCTACTCCATTGTTGGAGGGGTTTTCCACGTTAAATCTCGTGTCCCCGTTCGTTGATCTTTCCGCTACTTCGTCGTTTTCTTTGCTATCGTTTATAACAAGGTGGCACTGATGAACGAACGCGAGTAACTTGCACGATGACACCATGGATCAGCTCAACGCATGATGACACTACTAGCCCACCGTGAGCGAGGCTAGTTGTAACATCCCAATATTTTGGAATGTTCAAAAATCACAAAAAAATTAAAACTTTTGTTTTTATTAAAAGAAAACATTCAATTTATAATAGAAAACAAATAATAGAAGACATTTGGCATCTTCAAAAACTTTAATAGTTTAATATCCAAGTAATCTTTAAATTCAAAATTTGAGTTTAGTTTAAATTTTGTTATTCAAAGTATTTCAAGGAAACCTTCCTCTCATAAAATGTTGTGTACCAATTATTTGATTTTAAATATTCAACTTTGACTATTTATTAAACCCTGGAACCAAATTTGCAAAGTGCATATGTTATTTAAAGTATGCATATTTCTAAAATAATTTTTGGTTTCTGTTAAACTATATGATTTAAAATTTGGAGTTTACGAAACACTAAAGCAACATTTGCAAAGTGGTTAAAATTATGTTTAAAATACCCAAAAGCATGTTATGGATTTAAATTAATTCCCCAACTTTTAAAACATAAAATGTATTACAGGAACAGATTGAACACAAACATGGGTTTAAATAGTAAACCTTCAATAATAATTGTTTATGTTATGTTTTCAAAAATTCTATTAAGACAATAATGATTTAACCTAAAACAATATTTATAAAGTGTTTTAAGTTATTTATTTAAAGCTTGGTCTAATTTAAAATCTTGTATTAATTCAATTATATTTAATTAAAAAAATAAGCTTAATATAGCTTTCTCTCAATATTTACAATGGTGGTATTTTTAAAGGCCATGATATAAATGGGTAACTATATTAAATTGATTTTATCAAAATCTATTTAAATAAAATGTTTTGTCCAAAATTGTTTTATTGGGTTTATCATTTCGAATGATATTACTCATATTAATTTTTCTGGATTTTATTTAAACTATTTTGGAATATTTTATACCCCTATTTTAAATCTCCCAAATAGCCATATAAGACAAATTTGGACACAAGGGTATTTTGGTAATTTTTTGCTTTCATAAAACAATAATGCCTAAATGTCTATATTGACTAATGTGAATTTTACAAATTTTTACAAATTTATTTGACTCAATTTGGAGGCCTAAATCAAAAGTTACAAATAAAAACAGAAAAAAAAGTCGATGACGTTATCGTCTTCAAGCTCACGTACGTGAATCACGGCCGAGAACAGCTCGACTTGCCCATTTTCTTCCCAAATCGATTCCGGGCTATTTAATGCCCCCAATCACGCGCCGTTTCTTCCTACAAATAGTCCTCGACCTACTCTACCGTTTGCCCCCAAAATCCCCCTGCGAGACGCCCCCAGGCCGACGAATTTTGTCGCCGGAGCTCCGCAAACACCGCCGCCGTTCTTCTCCATTTCCGGCGAGTACAGTAAGCCCCCGAGCCCGAGACCACGTCCAATCCATTTCTCTTGTCCGTGCGCATCTCCCTGACCTCCTCCACGAATTTTTCTGCAGCCTTTTCGTCGAGTTCGAGTACGACCCGAAGGTCGTCGGCGACCGCACCACCGCGTTCGTGCTGCGTCGTCGTTCGAGGAAACAAACCACGGCGCCCTCACCGCCATCTTCGTCGCCGCGAGATTCCGCACCCCGTAGACCTCTTCCCCGAGCCCAGGAACCACCGGAGCGCCCTCGACATCGACGTCCGAGCCGCCGGCCACCGCGACACCATTTTTCCGGCGAACCCTGCCGCCACGGTATGGTCAAAGCCCCCTGATCCGTCCGATCCGTTTCAACGGCCAGGATTAGATTCATTAAACGAATCGGAACGATTCAACCAGATCCATCAGATTCAGATCCAACACTCCAGATCGCATCACTTAACCACGTCAGCGCCCAGTCAACGCCCAGTCAGCGGCCACGTCAGATCCAGTCAGCACCCGCATGGAAAATGATTTTTCTATTTAGATTTAATTGGCAGTTTTGTAAAAAAGCCCCTAGATCTTAGATCTATTAGAACTTTTTATTGGTTTGGCCAAATTTAACAAACTTTATATTTTTGAAAAGCTCTGGACTTGTAGAATATTTTAGCACTGTTAATTTTCTGTTTTACATTAGTTTAAATTATTCAAATTTTAAATGTGTGATTTGGGTAATTTGAGCATATCTTTAAATCTATAAATCCAATTTCTGCAATAAAATATTTTTGGAAACCTTTGGATCTATAGAATAGTTAACCACTGCTAGAAATAATTTTTGGATAATTTTTAGACTGTATTAAAAATCAGAGTCTCAATTTTGGGTATTTCACATTTATTCAAATGTGAATAAATTTTACAATTAATATAAATTGGTATGTCCAAAATTTGTAAATAAAATATCCTTGGAAAGCCCTGACCTGTAGATTATTTTGGTTCTGTTAATTTTCATTTTTGAGTATTTTAAATTTATTCAAATTGTAAATGGACAATTTGAGTAAATTTGGCATATCTTTAAATTTATAAGTCCAAAATTTTCATATTAAATAGTTTTAGAAACCTTAGAATATGTATAATTTTATTCCTCTGTTATAAAATATTTTTGAGCATTATTTTGATTTAAAATCAGAAACTCTATTTGATTAAGTGGCATAGTGTAATTTTGGCATAATTTAAATTCTATTAATAATTTTAATATGTTTCTTTTTGAGAAATATCCTAAATAATCACCTTTGACCAGAGAGACTAAATGCCAAAATTATTAATGTAATTTAAACTTAATTAGTTAAGTTTGTGTTAAAAGTCCTTATAAAAATGTTGCTTTATAAATCTTTAGTTTAAATTGTGTGTTAAACCTTTCAAATGTTTTAATCACAATTAATAGTTTATTATAGAACTCTTGGAACTTCCTTGACAAATATGTTATGTACAACTTCTTCTTTAACCAAACCTTTTGATGAAAATCTTGTTATGTATGTTTTGTATGCCTTGAGTTGTACAATTGTTGTTTACTGGTGTGTTATTTCTATGTGTAGATTGAACGGAGTTCAACGTTGTTCCTTGTTAAAAGGAGTGTGTGAGAAACAACAACTTCCAAAGGCAAGTGGCACATTCATAAATTTCCTAAGTATTTTATCAATGCATGAGTAGTGTATTTTCCTTAAGCATGTGTAGGAATTGTTAGTATTGTTATGCAAGACATGTTTAGAATTGCCCTATTCCTATGTGTCTAGGAACCTATATAATTACTTAGTAGAAATATTGATGCTATGCAAAAGTTATTTTATAAAAAGCTAAATTCTACTAAGTTAAAGAAAACTCCTGGGTGGATTGGTTTGATAGAGGAGGCGAGGTTGAGTGGCTACTCAGGCCCATTTTCATGGTATGAACCTGAGTATGTGCACTTGTGGATGGCCACCCAGGGATCAAAGGGATTTGAAGAACTCCAAGAGAAGATTGCTTCCAGTGCAGCCATTGGTCATATGGGCTCTGTCTTGATCGAATAAGTTGCGTGGACTCACCCCGGCTTGACAGGTTTTGGAAGAGAATTGTAGGTGTAGCGCGTCAGGCCGGTATGGGGTGGGAAAATGCTTCTGAAGGATCTCGTCTTAACCTTCTCCTTTTCCCCTATCACTACTGGAGTGTGGGGATAGTTTGGGTTGGTTAAGTCTAATAGTGAACGTGCACAACCTCTCGAGAGTGTCAAACTAAGTACTTAGCCGTGTCCCCGGTTACGGGCAATTCTGAGCAGCTGATCAAGGATGTCAACGGAGGATCCCAACATTCCAACTTCTCAAGTAAAATTGTGATGGGTGAACAAGGGTAGATGAGACAGTGGTTTTCATGCCATGGATGTCTCGATTAGAAGAAAAGTGTTTTCAAAAGAGTTAGGAAAAATTTGGCTTTCTGCAAAATGGCATTGAACTCCACCAGCCAAATATGCATATAGGATATTAGAGTTATTCCACTAAGTGTCCACAGAGTGTCACTTGCCAGTTCCATTTTATATGGTTCTGACCCACCTTGTTGGAACATTTTTCCTGTTGCAGGTTGTTCCGACGATGAGTGAGAATTCGTTTAAGGGTTTCGAGTCTGCAACCAACATGTTTCGCCTGTGGCACATGAAGATGATGAAGACTCACTGCTACTTTTATTTCCGCTGCTTTACTCTTTCAAAGCTAGCTTCGTGCTATGCAATTTGTAATGGGTATTTTCCTAAGTACGGGATCCACGTGTAATAATTGATACTTTGTTGTGATATTTCATCTTAAACTGTGTGTGCAAATGAATCGATCCAGGGGTTTGCACTATACACAGGGAGCTTGCCAATTTTTAAGTGCAGGTCCGCTACAGATGGTATCAGAGCACTGTGTTGCCTGTAGGTTCGAAACCCTTGGTTTGGATAGAAATAGGTTTGACCATAGGATTGAAAATCTATTTTTATTCAGTTTTCTAAAAACAAAACTTTTTATTTTATCTTTCTTGTACCCTCATCTACTATATCTACCTTCTGAAAAATATCTTCTCCTGTTCTAGATGACCTACCTCCTTGTATCCATGAAGACGTGTTTTGGTGATGACTACATCCTTAAGGAGTAAGTGTGGTACTTCATATGGAAAGCTACGATTCAACCCGAAGCACTACATGCATGGAAGACCATTGAAGAACCCAGATTCAGAGCTCAAATACTTAGAAGGTTTTTAAGAAAGTTGAATAAGAACTTGAAGCACTCAAGAAGGAGATAGACTAGAGACCACCACTTAAATTAGAACAACGATATCGTGTTAGCGTATTGATCGTACCAACTTAGGTTGTATGACAATACTAGATTATTTGTTTGTGTTTGAACCATGTTGTTTGTTTGATGTTTGTTAGGAGTTGTTTGTAATGAATTGCCTTGATCTTCTTGTATGGGTTAGAATACCAACAAAATTTTCTTTTAAGGGTGGTAGCCCACCCAACTGTCCTAAAACTCGGATAATCCAAACCCAGTTGCCTAAATCCGGAGATCCAAACACATCTTTCTTTCTAGCCTCCCCAATTAGCGGAATCATTCTCTACTGGTTTTGCAGTTCCCGTGCCAACAGCTGCATTACTCCACCTCCCCAGTTATCAGAATCATTTCCAGCACTTGCATTTTGTTCCCAGCTTGCCCGAATCTCGAGGACGAGATTCCTTTTAAGGGTGGTAGTCTGTAACATCCCAATATTTTGGAATGTTCAAAAATCACAAAAAAATTAAAACTTTTGTTTTTATTAAAATAAAACATTCAATTTATAATAGAAAACAAATAATAGAAGACATTTGGCATCTTCAAAAACTTTAATAGTTTAATATCCAAGTAATCTTGAAATTCAAAATTTGAGTTTAGATTAAATTTTGTTATTCAAAGTATTTCAAGGAAACCTCCCTCTCATAAAATGTTGTGTACCAATTATTTGATTTTAAATATTCAACTTTGACTATTTATTAAACCCTGGAACCAAATTTGCAAAGTGCATATGTTATTTAAAGTATGCATATTTCTAAAATAATTTTTGGTTTCTGTTAAACTATATGATTTAAAATTTGGAGTTTACTGAACACTAAAGCAACATTTGCAAAGTGGTTAAATTTATGTTTAAAATACCCAAAAGCTTGTTATGGATTTAAATTAATTCCCCAACTTTTAAAACATAAAATGTATTACAGGAACAGATTGAACACAAACATGGGTTTAAATAGTAAACCTTCAATAATAAATGTTTACGTTATGTTTTCAAAAATTCTATTAAGACAATAATGATTTACCCTAAAACAATATTTATAAAGTGTTTTAAGTTATTTATTTAAAGCTTGTTCTAATTTAAAATCTTGTATTAATTCAATTATATTTAATTAAAGAAAATAAGCTTAATATAGCTTTCTCTCAATATTTACAATGGTGGTATTTTTAAAGGCCATGATATAAATGGGTAACTATATTAAATTGATTTTATCAAAATCTATTGAAATAAAATGTTTTGTCCAAATTGTTTTATTGCGTTTATCATTTTGAATGATATTACTCATATTAATTTTTCTGGATTTTATTTAAACTATTTTGGAATATTTATATACCCCTATTTTAAATCTCCCAAATAGCCATATAAGACAAATTCGGACACAAGGGTATTTTGGTAATTTTTGTTTTCGTAAAACAATAATTCCTAAATGTCTATATTGACTAATGTGAATTTTACAAATTTTTACAAATTTATTTGACTCAATTTGGAGGCCTAAATCAAAAGTTACAAATAAAAACAGAAAAAAAAAAAGTCGATGACGTCATCGTCTTCAAGCTCACGTACGTGAATCACGGCCGAGAACAGCTCGACTTGCCCATTTTCTTCCAAATCGATTCCGGGCGATTTAATGCCCCAAATCACGCGCCGTTTCTTCCTACAAATAGCCCTCGACCTACTCTACCGTTTTCCCCCAAACGCCCCCTGCGAGACGCCCCCAGGCCGACGAATTTTGTCGCCGGAGCTCCACAACACCGCCGCCGTTCTTCTCCATTTCCGGCGAGTACAGTAAGCCCCCGAGCCCGAGACCACGTCCAATCCTTTCTTGTCCGTGCGCATCTCCCTGACCTCCTCCATGAATTTTTCTGCAGCCTTTTCGTCGAGTTCGAGTACGACCCGAAGGTCGCCGGCGACCGCACCACCGCGTTTGTGCTGCGTCGTCGTTCGAGGAAACAAACCACGGCGACTGAATTGGACAAGCGTTGTTTGAGTAAGTGGACGTGGCATCTCTAAACAAAAGTTTCCAAAAAAATTAGCCAACCAAGTGTAGTTCCTGCTTGTGCCGAGAATTTATTTCACTATGTATGTGGCGACTGAATTAAGTTCTAGATTGAACATTCACAAGCATCGAATTAATGGATAATAGCAAGAGAGATGGCTCCGGGGCATAATTCCGCGGTAGGGACTCCAGTCGGACTCAATTCAAGCCATCAAATCGAGGGAAAGCCAACTCGTGGTCATGGGTGTTCTTTTTCTCATTTTGTCACGGGCACATCGGCATTGTAAGCTCGACGACTGATTCAAGCCATCTAATTCCAGGGAACACAACTCCTGGTCATGGCTATCTCCAAGTGTCGGCCATGTGGCTCATGCCACGGTAGGTGTTCGTTTTCTCCTTTTGTTGCCGGCACGTCAACATTGTAAGCTCGACGACGCGGATTAAATGATTGCACCATGGTTCGAAGGTGACTTGATTATGGGTCGACGTGTCAATGCATCTGCTGCAATATCGGGAGCACACTCTACATCTATCGACTGTGTGCATCTGAAGATCTATAGGTGGGAGATTTAACACTCCTTTTCGTAAAAGAAAAAAATGCACCAGAGTTGCTCGAAAAGAATTTGGCAAGAAACAACACGCAGGGTGATAGGAGGGAGGCAATGTCATTTTCAGCTCTCTAGAATAAAATTGTCGCGCTTCAGAATTATGATGTAGTTCAAAACATAATTAATTCGCACCAAAATGTTAATATTGTAAAATGCACTACACGTGACATGTAGTAAATGCTAGCTCGAAAACCCCTCTTTCCCAAATATAAAGCATATCAATCTTGTCCTAAATCAAGATATTAGAACTTTGACCAATTTTATACAAAAAGTTATAAACACCTACACTACTAATTTTATGCACGACGTACGAATGGTCCCACCTTACACTCCTCTTACTCTTTTCATGGTTTAACCAGCCTCTCCTGCAATGGAAAGCCTCTTTTTTGCGTGCTACCAAAACAAAAACAAACCAATAACCTTATATATAAAAGGTGGACATGACAGCCCCTGATCCAGCGTGCCACGTCGCCCATTTCCTCTCGCCGTCGGATCGATCAAACGGACGGCCAGGATGAAGCCACGTCGTCCCTAAACACGCGACACTGTTTATAGCTACAGTGCAACCACATCCGCACCAACCAGAACTCGCCACGTCACCGGTTACCACCCAGTCGCGGCGGTGGGCAACCGGTCACCCTCCCGCACGAAATTTGACGCAGATTTTTACATTAAACCCCCCCCCCCCCCACAAAGGACTCATTTACAATTTGTAGAAACTTCAGGGACTTTCGTGTAAAATCATCCACATACCTCATCTTCTCTTTCTTCTCTCCCCGCACGCCGCTCTCCTCCGCCGGCGATCCGCTCCCGTCCCTCTCCGGTCGTCTCCTCCCTCCAGTCCATCCAGAGCTCGCGGATCGAGGGACGCGGCTCGCTCTGCGTCCCCCTCCCCGGACTAGCCCCGTCGCCGGCCGGCGGTCGAAGAGCCTCTCCCCTTTTCCCATGGCGGCTTAATCTAGGGTTTCGCGTTCGTCCTCGAGTGACCCAGACGCGTCTCCGCTCGGGTCTGAACCGGTGCCACGAAGACGTGGTCGCGGCGGCCACCGCCGCCGCCGCTACTAGAGGCGGGATTGAACCCGTCTTCTACGTCTCCGGCTGCCGGCTGACGAGGTTGCTCCGGTCGCTCTCCACCTTTTCCGGCGTCCTCGACCTCAGATTCGTGCTCCTACTGTCCTCGCGATCCACCTCGACCTCTTCTTCTTCTCCACATCGCTCTGATTCAAGATCTGAAGACGACGGCGGCGGCAGGAGTGATGGATGCGGTCGGAGGTGGCGGCAGATGGTGAGTGGTCAGTGGACTGGTGGCCGCGGCTTCACGGCGAGGCACCTGGTGCTGCTGCTTCTTCGTTCCGGCGAGTGGCGCGTGCGCGTGGCCGACCTGCCCCCACGCCATCGCCCTCGATCGCGACGAGGTCGAGGGGATCCTTCACTACCTCAAGAGGATACTGCAGAATGTGGTGGAGCTCAAGGACTTCTTGGATCATAGGGCCATGCTCGCCATGCCCAGCCAGAGGAGCATCACGCTGCAGTCACGGACCGCCGTGGCTCAGTGCTGCGTTGCTCGATCCATTTCTGCAGTGCAGGTACTATTACTGGCTCGCGATTAAGAAGTCTTGATTCTTTTCGGTTCCATTAGATTGTTCACTGTCGGGTTTCCCTTTTATTTTCCTCCCTGCAGTTCTATGCTTCTTCCCATAGATGTTGCTTCTTATATAATACCAGGCTGTATTTTCAGTGTTCATGTGTTAACATATAGAAGAGTGGTATCCTGGTCATGCATTTCCTTGTGATTTAGTCGACTTAAAAGACACTGGTAAGGCTAGAATATGTTTTCTCTAATATTATCATTTAATTGTAAACTGAAAGAAGACCACAGTTAGTGGCATGTAGATATATGCATATGTCGGTTCGTTGAAATTCACAACCTATTGGTTGGTCAAGCAAATGATAAATATGATAAAATGACTAAAGATCTGACTATAAAATGGCATGTGTACATCCAGCTTTAAGTAAATGTTATTTTTGCTGTCTTGCAAAATGTCGTCATTTAAGTAAGATAGAGGAGGAACTACATAAAATTGAAATAGAAAAACAACTTAATATGTTCTCCTGTATGGAGCCTTTATACTGCTTTCTTCAAAATTTGTTGTGTTTTGAGAAAGCTATGACTATTCTTTTGTTCCAGCTTCAGTTGATGACCAGACTTACTATTATTTACTCAGCTACTCTGATACATGCATGCAGCTTTCCTATTCTAATCTTGAATGAGTAAATGGTTCTGAAGAAAATAAATTCCCGACATTACAGTTGCTTCATATAGAACATACAATCTATTTTATCTATTTGTCATTCTCCTACCACTGATCACGGTTCTCTCTTATTTTTCCTTAATAATTTTGACACAACTAATCTGGATATTTCATCACGATACTGCACGTTGCCAATTTCCTATTCACTCAAAATTTTCATGAGTTGTGCTATATTTTTTCCTTATATGTTCAAGGTGAATATAATGAGTCTGAAATGATTATTTCCCCATGTTCAGATGCAGTCATGTGTGCTTCCACCACAACTCCAATCCTTCACCTAAACTTGCCTCACCATTATCAGCAACTATGCTTCCACAGTATGGCTTTGGTTCTGCCTCTATGTTCTTACTACATGGCTTAGTGTACCTCAATCTCAGACCACTTTGTTCCAGTTTCTCAGTTTGTGATACATAGAAAAAGAGCCTATGGAGAGAAGGGAATTTACAGTGTGCTCTTTGAAATTAAGTAGTTGCCATCAGTTTATTTGAATAACACTGATCTTTATTTTGTTTGGCTTGGAAAATCGATCAAAATTTCGAGTCTTTGTTCTGCGCCTATGACCTTCTAACTACAGGTGATATCTTTCCAACAAATTCTGAATATTAATTTCTCAAAAGAGAAGCCTGATGACATGGTATGCCTATCGGGTACCCTACCGTGAGGGTACCTGGTGCACGTATCGACTAGGCCCAACTATCAGAGCCTACATGAAGCCCATGAAGGGAGGCCCACGAAGATGGAGTATCCTCCAAGTTTGGCGAACAATAGTCGGTTTAGAGTTTCCTTACTTGTAAATCGAGTCGGTTACGAACACCCGAGACCCAGCCTATTATTTAAGGACTGGGAGGGCCATCGAACCAGACACGTACCAGAGCCACCAAAACCCTAGCGAGATCGACATCTCGCCGGGACCTTGTAACCATCATATTCACAAAGCAATAACAGACAGGCAGGACGTAGGGGTGTTACCTCCACACGAGGGCCCTGAACCTGGGTAAAATCTTTGCCCTGCTTGTCAGCCGACGATACTTCCAGCTCTACCACGTTCTCTCCCCCATATTCATAACCTAGGGACCTTAACCATGGGTCTTGATGAGTCTACCCCTCGTCAAGTGGCGCCGTCTGTGGGAAAGAATAGCGCTGGACTCGAAGTTTCGCCGGTCCCAACAGCAAACGGCAAATCGCCGATCACACCAGCAAACGGCAACTCGCCGATCTCATCTGCAAACGGCAACTCGCCGGCCATGTCAGCAAACAGCAACTCGCCGATCCAGGCGACACACGGCGACTCGCCGATCCACTCGAAAAGCGGCAGCCTGCCCGCTTCACCTGCAAAAAGCGCATCTGCTCTTCCAATGAATTTCAATCCGCACTCGCCGGAGCTTCAGGAGGCGTTTTCCGGCCTTGAATCAGGTTTGAGTTTGACTGTTGGAGCATTCAATTTTTTCGTAAACAATCTTGGCACGCAGGACTCGACAGATCCGCAACAACTGGCGCTGGGCGCACTCGAGGCTCCGTCGACTGCGCTCCCCGTCGTCGATTCCTGAAGCCTGCTCGCCCGCAACAACCATGTCGACCGGCGAGATCGACAGGTTCATGATGACGGAACTCCAAGGCGAGGAGGCAGAATCAGCATACCGCACAAGCAACGTCGACTTCAACCTACCACTCGACGAGAGTTTCGACTGCGGGATCTCCCTCGATGACTTCTACGAGCCCGCGATTCATAACGACAACAACGTCGACTCGGAGATCTTCACCAACACCAACCTCGACTCAGAAATCCATAATGGCTTCGCCAACACCGAGATGAGCATAGGCGATGAGCACATCGACAACGAGATTCGCCTCGAAGATCTACTCGATGAACACACTGGCTCTGACATGAGCCTCGACGGCGACGTCGAGTCCATGACTGGAATCGACAGCACATACACCTGTCCACGGGTCACGCCCCATCAGGTCTACGTGGCCTTCTCCGCAGAATCATCCGCAGACGCAGCCGCTCGCAGGCCTGCACAATTCCCATGCACGGTAACCATGCCGGATGGGGTCACAACCTTGACAATCACGGAGGAGATGGCAGCAAAAGCAGATAAAGTCATAAAGGAGTGCACAATGATGCCACCAAATTCCACCCCAGAGGAGATGTTGACCTTCCAGTACTTCAACTGGCAGGAGTCAATTCGACTGCAAAACTACCGAGCGACGCTCGAGAGCGCAAAAGGCAAGCCAGCCTCTCGAGTGCCCGAAGAAGGGAGCAATCCCTCGGGTCCACAATGCAACCAACCCCACGACCTAGGTCGCGGTTGGCAAGCCTTCCAGAACATGAAAGGGTAGCAATCACCCGTAACCTGTCGTTCATGACAGAGGACGCTAACGGAATCCCAGTGCCCAAAACTGCTGCGGGTGCATTATTCTCCGTAGGTGCTTACCTCAAGGCAATGCAACCTCCGGCGAATGACCCTAACGCAGCCCTGCATCGCCAACAACTCAAATCGCTAGCTCTAGCGGCACAGGCTATACAGCCAGAAGACAAAACTCCAGCAAGGAATCGCGATCGCGACATAGTCGACTCACGACACGCAGCACATCATCGCAGTGGTCGCAGCCACCACTCGGATGAAGGAAGGAGAAGCACGCGCCGGCACAGGTCCAGCAGAAGCAGATCTCGAAGATCCTATAGCAGCGATTCATACTCTGATCGAACCAGAGCCATGCGGAGCATTGTGCTTCACTCGACGCATCCGTGAGACGCGGATGCCCAAAGGTTCAAGTTGACAGGCGAACAACCCAAGTACAACGGTCGCCAAGAACCTTCCGGGTGGCTAGAAGATTACAGACTCGCCGTGGCATGCCAGCGTGGCACGAACACCACGGCGATGCAGTACATACGACTCATGCTCGAAGGAACTGCCCGCGACTGGCTCAAGGCTCCCTCCATCATCATACGACTCGTGGGACGATTTCCGCAGAGACTTCATCAAAAACTTCGAGCCTCTATGTGAGCGCCCGAAGACATTCGAAGAATTAAGGCATGCACTCAACGATCAGACGAGTCGTTGAGATCATACATACGGCGGTGGACCGAAATACGCAATTCGGTTGGCAAAGTGTCAGAAGACAGGGCCATGGATGCCTTCATACAAGGTCTCGCCAGGAAGGACTTCAAAGAGGCACTGGTCGTGAAAAGCCAACCTCCCTGGCTGACCTCATCAAAGTTGCGACTGAGTGGGCAGATGGAGAGGATTCTGTACGCAGATCCCGTGCTTCCCCACCACGCGACAACTACGAAAGCGGCAGTCGAGGCCGCAGAGATTCATACAGAGAAGATCGCAGGCGCAAACGTTCCAAACGTCCTTACGACGATAACAGACCCGAGTTCATGGCGGCTGGATACACACAACCCGGGAGGACCAAGATAGAAGCAATCGACGCTCGGATGATCGACGGGACAGTCGAGATCGCGAGCAGCGGAGCGACAGCTACAAAAGGCAAGAATGGCGCAAACGCAGCGACGCAAAACCCGAGCGGTCATTCGAGGAAAAGATGGACGACTGGTGCAGATTCCACCTCTTCAAGGGGGACGACGGAAAACTACGCTCCAATCACACCCTAAGGAACTGCAGGGAATTCGACCAAATGGCGACTGACTACATGATACGACTCAAAAGGTACGGCCCAGCACCTGCTCAGCCCACGCCTGCACCCCACCACAG
Source organism: Poa pratensis (assembly GCA_947311845.1). NCBI lineage: Eukaryota > Viridiplantae > Streptophyta > Magnoliopsida > Poales > Poaceae > Poa > Poa pratensis. Next base: position 3,574,311 of record CAMZMU010000033.1, on the reverse strand, counting down.
CCGAACGCTGTGCCCGCTCTCATGGCGCCACAGCCGCCACCGCAACCACCACCACAGCCTGCTCCAGGCGCAAACCTCGCAGGTGCCATACAACCCGTACTACGGGCGGAAGATGATCAATATCCACAGCCCCACGGGCAGATGTACATGATACAAAAGGGTCGCCCCTCCAACAGGCAGCAAAAGCTAATCACTCGACAGGTGAACATGGCTGTCATGGCACCTCCTGCCATGCCCGAATTTCTGAAGGGATCGGAAACCATCATAAGCTTCAGTCGAGAGGATCATCCCCCAGCTGTAGTTCGACCAGGGCACGCGGCTCTGGTACTCGACGCGCAAATAGGAGGCTACGCCATGACCAAGGTCTTCATGGATGGAGGCAGCGGCATAAACATCATCTTCGCGGACACGCTCCGCAAAATGAACAGGTCAGTCGAAAACCTCCCAAAATCTTCAAATACCTTCCACGGTATGTTCCTGGCAAAGCAATTAGCCCAGAAGGCACCATACAACTCGACGTTACGTTCGGGGACAAAAGCCACTTCAGGACAGAGTCGATTGAGTTCGAGGTCGTCGACTGGAAATCACAATACCATGCTATTCTTGGTCGCCCGACGTTTGCTCGATTCATGGCGGTGCCACACTACGCGTACCTCACGCTGAAGATGCCAGGACCAAAGGGAGTCATACTGTCCGTGGAAACTTTCAAAGGTCCGATGCTTGCGACCGCGAGTTCAGCAAAATCTCCGAGATGTTCGGGGTGGAAGAATCACTCGCCGACTGGCGATTTCCAACGACCGCACACTCCTTCCGGAGCATAAGAAGTTGGCAGTCGACAGATCCTTCAATGCTACAAATGACACAAGGTCGCATCAGGTGCACCCGACCGATCCGTCCAAGACAGTCAACATATCTTCGAGCCTGCCTATCGCATAGGAAGGCGCGCTCGTCGAATTCCTCCGTGAGAACTGGGAAATATTTGCGTGGTGTCCAGCCGACATGCCAGGTATTCCCAGGGAATTCGCCGAGCACTCTCTCCAATTGTTTCCAGATGCAAAGCCAGTCAAGCAAACGATGCGTCGAATCTCCGGCCCAAAGCGAACCGCAGTCGAATCTGAAGTCGACCGGTTACTCGCAGCAGGATTCATTAGGGAAATCAAGAAATCACAATGGGTGGCCAACCCCGTACTCGTAAAAGAAGCATACAGACATCCTTCGGATGTGCGTGGACTTCACAGCGCTGAACAAGTGCTGTCCAAAGGATCACTTCCCGCTACCCCGAATCGACCAGATCGTCGACTCCACCGCCGGATGCGCACGACTCTCCTTTCTGGATGCTTACTCAGGTTATCACCAGATAAGGATGAAGCAAGAAGACGAAGAAAAAACGGCGTTCATAACCCCACTCGGGGTCTACTGCTACACAACTATGCCCTTTGGGCTCAAAAACGCGGGTGCAACATACCAGCGCATGATGCAGGACTGCCTCAAAAAGCAAATCGGACGCAACGTCCAGGTCTACGTGGATGACATTGTCATTACCACAAGGGAAGAACACACACTACTCGACGATTTGAGGGAGACGTTCGCAAACCTCAAACGCTTCCATATCAAGCTCAATCCTAAGAAGTGCACGTTCGGCGTTCCAGCCGGGCAGCTCCTAGGGTACCTAGTCTCTGCCCGTGGAATCGAAGCAGACCCGGAGAAAATACAGGCCATCCTCACAATGCAAAGGCCTTCAAAGCTTCACGATGTGCAGAAACTAGCAGGACGAGTAGCAGCGCTCAGTCGATTCATCAGCAAACTGGGTGAAAAGGCTCTACCATTCTATCGACTGATGAAGAAGGCGGACAAGTTCGAGTGGACGCCAGAAGCTGAAGCAGCCTTCACAGATCTCAAGCGGATCCTCACAAGCCCTCCGATCCTCGTCGCACCTAAGGAACGGGAACCACTCTACCTGTATGTCTCGGCTACAAACAGGGTGGTGAGCACCGTACTGGTAGTCGAACGCATGGAGGAGGGGCACATCCAAAGCATACAACGTCCAGTCTACTACCTGAGCGAGGTTCTCTCCATATCAAAACAGCGGTACCCGCACTATCAAAAGCTGGCATACGCTGTATTCATGTCCTCAAGGAAGTTGACACACTACTTCACCGAGCACCCGATCACCGTGGTAAGTAACTCAGCAATCGGTGATATCCTCACAAACCCCAATGCAACGGGTCGAGTCGCAAAATGGCTCATCGAGCTGGCTCCAAGAGACATCAAGTACGAGCACCCGAAGGCTATCAAAGCACAAGTCCTACCCGACTTCACAACCGAGTGGATAGAGGCCCAATTACCTGGAGCACCAGACGTGTCCAATTCCTGGACCATGTACTTCGATGGGTCCAAGAAACACGAAGGCGCAGGCGCAGGCGTCATCCTCATATCACCAAAAGGGGACAAGCTACGTTATGTTTTGCAGATGGGATTCAAACTACCCTCCAATAACGAGGCTGAATACGAGGCTCTGATCCATGGCATGCGGATGGCAAAAGCACTTGGGTGCACTCGATTGATGATCTACGGCGACTCCAATCTCGTGGTGCAGCAAACAATGAAGGCCTGCGACGCAATCGCGGACAACATGATCGCTTATCGCGACCTGTACAACACACTGGAGGGCAGCTTCGAGGCTGCGAGTTGAGGCACATAGGAAGGGAAAGTAACGAAGAAGCAGACATGCTAGCCAATCTTGGCTCAACTGGCGCACAAATTCCACCTGGTGTCTTCCTCGAGCGCATCGAACACAGATCTATCAAGGAGAAACGAGAGCCTCCTCCGTCGACTACGCCAGCCAAAAGCAAAGCGCCAGCACAGAGGACCCCCCAGTCGAGGTACTCCTCATTGAGCCAACTTGGACTCAACCTTTTCTGGCTTACATACTCCGCGGCGAGCTACCAGATGACATAACCGAGTCCCGACGCGTGACTCGAAGATCAAAAGCATACACCGTTATCAACGGCGAGTTATACAAGCGCAGCATATCAGGTATGTTCCAAAGATGCATCGCATTCGAAGATGGCCAAGCCATACTTCGAGATATTCATGCAGGTACCTGTGGGCATCACGCCAGCAGTCGATCACTCGTAGCCAAAGCCTTTCGCGCAGGGTTTTACTGGCCTACAGCACTCAAAGACGCGGAGGACATAGTCAAAAGGTGCGTCGGCTGCCAGAAATTCGCAACAAGGCCGCACGCACCCGCATCGGCGTTGAAGACTATACCGCTGGCCTGGCCTTTCGCCCAATGGGGGCTCGATATGGTTGGGCCACTCAAAAAATCATCGCATGGCGGGCATACTCACCTACTGGTGGCAGTCGACAAGTTCGACTGCTACTACGGCAGTCAACTTCATAAAGAGCATCATCTACCGCTTCGGTGTCCCAAACAGTATCATCACTGATAACGGCACAAACTTCACGGCTGAGGAGTTCAAAACCTTCTGCAAAGAGCAGGACATTACGCTCAACTACGCATCCGTGGCGCATCCACAATCCAATGGCCAAGTCGAAAAGGCCAATGGACTTGTGACGAGTGGGATCAAGAAGCGCCTCCTGGTGCCACTCAAAAGAGCTGCGGGTGCTTGGGTCGAAGAACTACCATCTGTGCTATGGAGCCTACGCACAACTCCCAACACTTCTACGCAGTTCACCCCATTCTTCATGGTCTATGGTGCAGAGGCAATTCTGCCATCAGATGTAAGGTTCAATGCGCCACGAGTTGAAGCATACAATGAAGAAGACGCGGAAGAAGCACTCGAAGACGCAGTCGACTTGCTCGATGAGCGCGCGACACGGCCTTGGCCCGCACAGCTGTTTACCAGCAGGATTCGCAACTACCACAGCCGTCGACTGCGCACCAGGTCCTTCGTCGTTGGCGACCTGGTTCTTCGACTGAAGCAAAAGAAGGTGCACAAGCTCGCTTCCCCATGGGAGGTCCCTTCATCATCACGGAGGTCCTTGGTGGAGGCGCATATCGACTGAAGCACGCGAAGACAGGCGAACTCTCTCATAATCCTTGGAACGTTGCGCATCTGCGCCGTTTCTACGCATAAAGTGCTCACAGTCATACAATGTAATAGGCTATATGTCGGATGGCTGCAGGTTTCAGACGCGCTCTTTTCCTTACCAGGGTACCTAAGGGGACTGGAAGGTTTTTAATGAGGCGGCCTGCAGCCTAACATTCAAAAGAGGAATAAAATCAATGTTCCTTCGACTTCTTTGTGGCTACTACCCGCATAATTCATACCTTAACCGCACCCGAAACCCTCGGGGGCTGTGTTATCGATCAAATGAGCTCTCGCTCTTGCAGAAACACAATGCCTTAGCCGCACCCGAATGCTCGGGGGCTGCGTAACAAGGATCCAAACAAAGAACACAAAAACTCTGCAGCCGCACTCGAATACTCGGGGGCTGCACAGTCATTGGTTCACAACCAACACATATTTCACAAACCCCGCTCGACTGACTCGGGGGCTCGACAAAAAATCAAAGTATACAAACTATACAATATACAAAGAGTCAAAAATTACACTCGGGGGCTGCCCCCTATACAAAAATTGCACTCGCAAACTATTCTAATCCTCAGGCTCGTCCTTTACGGGCAGCTCGGGACCGCAAAGCTGTTCGCGAGTGCACTCGATTAGTGTCTCCGCAGCTTGGATCGTGTCATCCAGGTCTTTTTGTTCGAGAACCTCTCCGGCTGCAGGTGTCCGCAACACCAACCTTGGTTTTCGACTACGCATATACGCCATTGCAGCGTTGGCTCCAATCACAAGTCTCTGAGACAGCAACTCTCGAATGGGATTTGTTTGACGGAAGATGTTCAACAAAGCACGAATCCCTTGTGGTTGTGGCCCCGCAGGAAAAAGAGTCTCGTTCAGGCGAATAAACGCTGCCCGGCATAACTCCAGCAGTTCAGCACTTCGCCAGACGCGATCCTTCAGGGTGGCGAGTATGCGGGCATGGTACCTATCAAGCCAAAAGTGTTGACGCCCAGTCGTAGGGTCGTCAACCACGCTATCCAGACGCCCTTCCACGCGAATCTTTTCAGCCTGGAAGTTGTCGACAAAGCCTACAAACACGGGCGCACCAGTCAGATCAAAAGGACAAAGCTACGCAAAAAGCTTGTAAACAGAGCAAGACTCGAACTTACACTCGAGTTGCCTGTTCACAAGATCCATCTCCCCGAGCACATATTCCTCGCGTTGGGTGGCCAACGCGGGTCTCGCCCTCAATCGATTCAGCTCAGCCTGGGCGTCCTTCAGATCTTGCTCCATTCTCACAAATTTGGCCTTCATATACTCCATCACCTTGGCATCATTTACCACCTGACCCTGGGATCGGGTGGTGATTGGAGCCTGCGAGGAACTAGTCGCAGTAGCAGGTTCTCGTGACTGTTCAAAGAGCATAATCACAAACACAAAGTTTGTGTCAGAAGCTAAAACTCATGTCATAAGCATACAACTCTTCGAGTGAAAGACATTAGCAAAAGACTATTTGCATAAACAAGGTAGCACAAACAAAGCGCAGACTCGCGCAGTTCAGAAGGTATCATTACAAGGCATAAAACAAAAGGGTACAGCTACCCTAAACCTAAGATTCGATTTCCTAAGCAGACGATTGGCAGTCTCGAGTGCCCGGCGCTCCATGGTGTTCATAAAAACCTCGGCCAGTCGCGCGGCGGCTCCGCTCACCCCCTTCAGAGAAATGGGCTTCCCATCTGGCTTCCGAGGGAACGCAGACAGTGCTGCCTCGTAGTCGCAATCTATCCCATGTCCCATAAGAAGCTTGATGGTGGACTCGGATCCGCGTACCGTGTTGGCGCGAGCGAAACCCGCCATGGTGGACGTCCCGGGGCCAAACACGTCGGCGAAGTCGTCCCGTCGACGGCACTACGCCAGTCGGGAACACCACCTTGTATACAGCGCCAAGTGTGCTCGTCGATTTGGCGAGTGCTTCTTTCGCCTGGTTGCATAGGCGCCTAAGCCGCCCACAGCCTGTTCCAGCGAAAGATCGTCACTCGCCACGTCCGCAGAGGCCGGTGCGCCAACAGCTTCTGCACAATTCAAAAAGGCAAAAGTCATTTCATGACACTCGACAGTTATATCGTCATATCAAAAGGAGAAAAGATTACTCACCTCCCATGACCTGCGCGAGTGCCGCGAGCTGGTCAGCATATCCTCGCTCGCGTGCAGCGGCTGAGTTGGTGGCGGCAGCCAGCTCTTTCTTCGACTCTTCGCGCTGCGCGGCGAGTGCGTCTTCCAGCTCCTTCTTCTCGCCTGGCCCAGCAAAATCACGTGCATTCAATACTCGACAAAATCAAGCATTGCAAAAAGAAATTCGGCAAAACAAAAGCAAAAAGGAGAACTCACGACTGAGCCGCTCTAGCTCGGCGCGCATGGTGTCCCTCTCCTGCTCCACCTGGACATAAGCCTTGGCGGAATCTGCCAAGGTGTGGTAGAAGGGCTGCGAGCACACGAATTCAGCAAAAATTCAAACTCTCACAGACCTACAACTAAACGGGTCAAGCAAAAAGCTACTTACGTGGTTCATCCACGGCTCAGGAGCCGCGACTGATGTCCCGACATCTGGAGTTGCCGCCTTGGCTGTCTCAATGACAGCATCAGTGGCCATTGGCTGGGCAGCCTCGTTTCCAGTCGGTGCAGATTCGAGTGCTCCAGGGTTGGAACATTTCGACTGGAGGAGTCCCAGGCTGATTGTTTTCAGCGCTGGGCAACACAACAAAGCAAAAAGACGGTCAGCACAAATATGTGACAGCACAAAATTCTCATACTCAAAAACACATACCTGTGCTCCTCATCTTCCTCATCTTCGGAGTCGCCAAAAATTGGTCCCCAAAGGCTGGGGTACCACTCGACTGAAGAGGAAGAGTTGAGCTTGTTGAGCACGCACGCAAAGGAGCGGCTTGGAAAACAGGTGGTGAACCTGATTCCTCGTCATCCTCCAAGCCCTGCTCCTTCGCGGGTGAACTTGCAGCAGAAGGCGCCTTCTTGGCCAGTCGACGCCGCTTCGGTGGCGCGGTATCGACTTCTTGGTCAGAGGTGGCCTTGTCTTCAGATTGGACCTCTTCTGCTGCTTCCTCCTCGACCTCCTCCACATGTGAAGTGGTGGCAGAAGGGATGGGCGACTGATCCCCTTTCGGGTCCACCACCTGTGCCTGTGTTTCTTCAGTCTCGCCATTTTCAGGCAGAGGAGGAAGGGAGGCAGCAGTCGAGTGACCCTGCATAGCATACATCACAAATTGCAAAGTCAGAATCAAAAATCGCATATCGTAGAAACTACGAGTGGCAAACTATTAAACTACAGACATACCTCAAGCAAAGGGTTTTCCGTCCCGTATGGCGTAACGGGACAATCGATGTTGCAAGGGTCGGCTGTCGTCAGGCTGGTGATGTGGCGCACGTGCGTCACAAGCTCGTTCCTTGACAGTTCCTCTGGGCTCATCCGAGTGGAGTCACTCGCGCCCTCATACTCCCACATGGGGTGCGCTCGGGCACGGAGTGGCCACACCCGCCTCTTCACAAAGGTGGCGATCAAATGAATGCCTGTGACCTTGTCCAGCAGTCCGTCGATTCGAGTCAGCAAAGGGCGTGCTTCCTCCATTTCTTCGGCTGAGAGCTGGTGATCCCACGCCTTGGTCCTGACGTAAGCCGCAGTCGAGAAGGTGGCGACTCCGTCTTGCTCGACACTCGCATAAAACCACCCTTTCCTCCAGCCTTGCGCGGAGTCGACGGTCTTCAGGCGGAAATAGCGGGTGTCGCTGCGCACCTGGATGCCGCAGCCGCCCACGGGGTAGGTGCGACCACCTCCTCTGTTGGGTCGCACCATGAATATGGTCTTCCATAGCGCCCAGCTGGGTGCGACGCCAAGGAAGCACTCGCATAGCGTGATAAAGCACGCAATATGCATAATACCGTTCGGGGTGAGATCGTGGATCTGCACCCCGTAGGCATAAAGGAGGCCACGAACAAAGTCGTGGAGGGGAAGCGAGAAGCCCCTGGACACAAACTCCGCAAAGCAAACGCGCTCGTTGGCGCGTGGTTCGGGGCATACCTCCTTGGGCGATGGAGCGCGGACGGCGAGTTGCTCCGCGGGAGGCAGATATCCCTGCTCGCGGAGCTTGAGCAGATGGGCGTCCTTGACGGTGGACTTCGCCCAGTCCCCGCTGCCTTCTTCAGCGCGGCGGATGCAGATGTACCCGCCACAGACTTCTTGCCCTTGGCCGCATCGGTCGCGGCAGCGGCGGCGGCACCACGCTTGGAGCCTCCACCTTTCGCCATTGCAACGATGGAGGAGGGTGGAGAAGAGAGCTTGGGCGCAGAGCAATGGAGGTGGGCGCGAGGAAGAAGATGAGACGAGGGGCGGCGCAAAAGGCAAATGGCAAGTAAAAAATTCTGCCAGCGTGTCTCCCTATTTACCACAGATCGCAACCGTCAAAACAAAGGCATACGCTCCGCGCGAAATCTGGCCATACACGTGGCAGCCCGGAGAGCAACCGTCGCGGCCACTCCGCCCACTACGCACGGAATCCAGGAAACCATCATCACGCCCCGTGAAAATCGCGCCAGAACGGTCAAATCAAGTCCACGCGGCGTCATCCCTGGTCAGCTCTGCAAAACGGGCCCACAAAACAGGGTCACGTCTTATCAAAGCCTCTCCAAGCACGCCACCGCTTGTCAGAGATAGCAGTCGCAAAATGCGTCATTGCTGACGTTGTTCTCTCTTTCAGAACTGGCATAAAAGTCACTCGATGATATCTTCGGGTGGTCTCTCGCATAAGTCTCGGTTGGTTTTTTAGCAAAGGTCATAGAGGCCAGTCGAAATTCTTTCGACTGCATCATCGTACTCCCATCGGGAGCGTATCAAAAAATTTCTTTGACTAAAATGTGCAGGGTAAAAGATTTTGAGATTATCCTCCATTGCAAGCAATAAAGCACAATCTCGGGGGCTACTCCCATCGGGAGCGCTGTCGCGCACCCGATAGAATAATGGCAAAAGTGTCAGTCGACGAAACATTCGACTAAGTTCATAAGCAAAATCACACTCAAAATATTCCCGAGTTGATCCGACGATCCTTGGATGCTGCATGCATAGTGCAAAGGTAAGACCCACCGATCAGTCGAGCTGGGCTAAGGACCGCTCCAGCAGCGTTATCCTTAAATTTTCCGTGTCAGCAGACATGATGAATTATCCCCGACGGACGCGTTGGGTTGATTCAAAATTATACTGCAGTTCGATTCCGTAAGACCTCAACGGCTGTTTCGAGTCTGTCCAGTTTGTTCCAGATTCGAGTCCGGGGACTCGAGTTTGATTGAAAGCTAGTATGGTTTTGCCACAAATGGTAGTTAACTGGCCCCGATCCGTCGTGTGTGCCGGGCCTGCTAAGCTAATATCCCTTGACTATCATAAGCAAAAACTCATAGTCGATGAAACACTCGACATAGCCAACATGTGCTATTTCATAAGAATTCTAAATACAGATGTGAAAAATATAACGTGCATGATGTATGAGTCCATGCCCGACTCTTCGAATCAGACAAGTACTCGGGGGCTACTGACATGGGTATGCCTATCGGGTACCCTACCATGAGGGTACCTGGTGCACGTATCGACTAGGCCCAACTATCAGAGCCTACATGAAGCCCATGAAGGGAGGCCCACGAAGATGGAGTATCCTCCAAGTTTGGCGAAACAATAGTCGGTTTAGAGTTTCCTTACTTGTAAATCGAGTCGGTTACGAACACCCGAGACCCAGCCTATTATTTAAGGACTGGGAGGGCCATCGAACCAGACCACGTACTTTCAGAGCCACCAAAACCCTAGCGAGATCGACATCTCGCCGGGACTCTTGTAACCATCATATTCACAAAGCAATAACAGACAGGCAGGACGTAGGGGTGTTACCTCCACACGAGGGCCCTGAACCTGGGTAAAATCTTTGCCCTGCTTGTCAGCCGACGATACTTCCAGCTCTACCACGTTCTCTTCCCCATATTCATAACCTAGGAACCTTAACCATGGGTCTTGATGAGTCTACCCTCGTCACCTGATGTCTCATTCTGAACTATTAATATGCATGTAAGTGGTTAGCTTATTTGACAGGCTGCTGCTGGCTGAGCCAGCGCCCTCGCCAACTGTATCTTTCAAAAGCACGGTCCAGATCCATGGCCGAGCTCTTATCTAGAGACGGATGTTGTTTTGTCAGGCCACGTAACGTCACCAGTTGTTCTATGCCTCGCTTGTGAGCATTTGTCTAGAGGCATCTTTTTTTCCATTGTACCGCTGATAAATCCAGCCACCCTGATGACCTATTCACATATCTGAATTTATTTAGCAAGTTCATCTACGACTGCATTTGTATTTAGGTGATTTGAAGATTTGGACTCCAATCCCTTAGCTCCTATAAATCTTCGTCTTCTCCTGGCTGCCTCAAGAAGTTGCATCATGTGTTAAGAAGGGCAATAACAGCAGGAAGAGATGCTCCACTTGATCGAGAAGCAAGGAGACACTATGTTCCTTCCGAAATAAAGCAGAAGAAACTGCCATGTCCTTTGGTCCGTTAGGAATACAAATTGCACATGAGAAAGAGATATTATAGTGGCAGGTTGATGTGCACATTATCTTCATTTTTGTAAACCGTCATATTATCTCCATGAGGCGTGTTATACTCAATGTTGTAACCTTTGGAATGTATTATTCACAGTAATGTGTTTTGCCAGAGAACAACGCTTATATGCTAGGATTCTACGATGCAAGATTTCATTCTTCAAAGTACAGTGTGACAGTTTGCAGGTGGGTGCAAGCAACAGTTTTCTCTCTGTTGGAAGGATGTGCCACACAATTTGATAAGTGAGATCACTCGAGTTGCCCTGCTATGAATGCTCCCAGATCATTGTTTTTCGGGACGATGGAATGTAATCTGGTTGGTGCACATATCCATGGATGATGAGATGGTAGATGATTATTTGGTAGTACTGGCTAGCACCCTAAATACTATCAGATCATGTGAAACGATGCGAGTGTCAAGCTCAAAAGTTCTATTTCCTAGCCTAATGAGAAGACTATGCAAGGATAACCAGACTGCTTTGAATTTCTTCGTCACGGTGGTCAAAACCGAATTACAATTAATATATACATAAAATTTTAGTAATTTTATAAAGGCACTTTAAAAAATCCCAAAAAAAAGAGAAAATCCATGGATGTTCTTCTTATTATTAAGAAGCTCCCCACATTTTGTATTTCCAATTTTGGATATTTTTTACCCGTAATTATAAATAGGGGAAAAGTTTGGCATTTCTGACAAAATCCTATCAATTTAAATTGTTAAAATTTCTTAGTGAATTTAAACATGATGCTCATAAGTGCAAATTAACTACATTGACAAACTGTCCCACTAAAAAGTTAGGCTAACCAAATTATCGCCAGGCGTGCGGCGTGTCGCCGATCCCTTCTTTTTATTATGGTAATTGTTCTGCACAGCTCTACGATTTCAACCGTTATTTTCCGACGGTGATTGATTACAATAATTATTCCGCGCGTCGGCGATCATTTTCACCGATATTTTTTAATGAATAATGACTTCAATTGATGAATTAACGCCAAGGGCGTGGCGTGTCGCCGCGCTACAAACACTCCTCTTAATACATACAATCTTTCGATTCAGCAGATCCATTTTACTCTTTAAACAAAAAGACTAACTACTTAACACTATTTAAAACACAAAATACGCTCATGTACACACAGGTGCGGCGTGTCGCCGCGCCATCTTGCCTAGTAGCCAAGAATGGAGGATGAACGGATGTGTGTGGTTAAGCAATGGCAGGTGGCATGGCATCGTTTTGGTCACGACGTGTATCATATCATTACAAGTACCGGGCATGACACTGTAGCAACTCATGTGTCCTGTCACTAAACCAACCATGGGCTCTCGTTTCTGGCAGCGTAGGTTACGTAGTCCATTAATTGGTTATCCGGTGCTGGCCCATTTGTGTCGGAGAGGCCGAGAGTGAGACCCATCCGGACGTACCCAAGCCAATTAATCAGCCAAGCAAGATGCTCTAGATAGATCGATCGGCAGCTAGTAGTACTGATCCAGCAATAATATGGATAGAGGGAGAGGCTTGCATATTAATCCCTCTGATCTAAAAAAACTGTCGTGAGTTGTACTATTAAGTAGTACGCGATTTGTTCTTTTCTGGCAACACTTATACCGGATCGGAGGGAGTATATAAGATCGCCACGTTACTTATACAATAGGGTTGACTATACAGTTGGCTATTAGTTTAGTTATTTTTCTTCATTTATCTCTTTTTCTTTCCTCTCATTTTTTTTTCCGGTAGCACGCGTAGAGCTTGCCTCTTACATGAGACCCCACTTCTTATCTTTTTCATTGTATCTCTCCTCCACGTAATAGAAATGTGGTCTCAGGTTCATACAAGCAAAGCAACCACGGCAAAGCAATCATGCATATATATACACCGTCGATCGCAGGAAAGAAGAAGAATTCACTGAGGAGAAGCACATGCATGGATGAGCAAGTACCTGTCCTGTATTACGTAGCAGGAGACGAAGCTACTAGCCAGTTCATCCAGCGGTTGCACAACCGGCGGACCTGAATTCTGAACCGTGTTAATTCGTTGTAGCTAGCTTTTTTTTTTTTGAAAATATTCGTTGTAGCTAGCTACGTATCTACGTATGTATTTTTTGACTCCCTGGTTCACTCAGGTATAATAATAACCCCTGAGGCAACTCAGTTAACTGAACCTAGCTATCAGAAAAGAGCTGGAAAAAAAGAGATGGCTTGCACCAAGCGGCACTTCAGGCTGGCACCGCCTGAAGGAATCCCGCTGCGGACCGGCCCATTAAACTTGTTTTCGTTTTTTTTCTGTTTTTTTTTTCATTTTCTTTTCTATTTTTTCGTTTCTTTTTTTCGCTTTTTCATGATTTTGAAAAATGTTCGGTTTTAAAAATTGTTCAGATTTAAAAAAATTCATAATTTGAAAAATGTTTAAATTTGAAAATTGTTCAAATCTAAAAGATGTTCAGATTTGAAAAATGTTCAAAAAATTGTTCAAATTTTAAAAAAATAAGATTTAAAAATTGTTTAAATTTAAAAAAGTTCAGATTTTAAAATTGTTCAAATTTAAAAAATGTTTAGTTTAGAAATTTATGCAGATTTAAAAAAACGTTCAAAATTGAAAAATGTTCATGTTTGAAAATTGTTCATTTTTAAAAAAATATTCAGATTTTGGAAAAAAAAATAGATTTTAAAAAATGTTCAGCTTCAAAATTTGTTCAGTTTAAAAATGTTCAGATTTTTCAAAAATATTCAGATTTAAAAAAACAAAAATAAATAATAGTACCTTTTTTATTGGGCCGCTTTTGATGCAGCCCATGAAGCACCGCTTCAGGCGGCGCGAGCCTAAAGTGCCGCTGCGGGCGGCATATAGGAGCTCCCGCACCATGCTTGGTTTAAGAAATGACTATTCGGATGGATACGGAGGCCGATGGGCCACAGGATCTCGTGAGGTTTCTGCCCTGGCTTCAGGCCGATATGGCTTCTACCTTTTGTGTTTTTTGGAACTGGTGAAAATATGTCTTGAGAAAAATATTTGAGAGATCTCACACCACCACCCTGCCAAACTTCAAGCTTGAAGTATAATGCTTCAATATACGCTTACTTAAATGGAGACATGAACGGCCAAAGCGAATCGCGTTTCAGTTTCAGCTTCGAAGCTTTATACAGTTATTAGTTCCGTGCTTCTGTTTACTCAAAACTACAAAAAGAAAAGGGGCGATTTTTTCTTATTTAAATGGCTACTTACTTACGCAGTAACCTAAAATGCCCAAAAGCAATGCAGAATGTAACACCAGAATGACAGTAATGTATATATCGAGGCTAAGTTAATTGCCACCATCTCTGGAAGACGGTGCATCATTTCACACAGATGGAGCTCGTAGTACATCTGGGCGAAGGAAATTCCAGCCAGGAAGAACATGCCAGCCTAGCGAGTAGCAACGCAATGTCCAATTTCAGGATGGGAGAACAATGAGCACTAAACTTAGCTTTGGAACGAACAGCATCCCAGTCAACAGCTCTTACTATAAGAAGAAAAATAAAACAAGGTGAATTCCTTCACAGCCTTCAGACTCTGAGCGTGCCAACATCGCCAAGGGATGGGCCTCCCTCCAGGTACTTCAACATCCCTTCTTCTTCTTCCCCTACAAGATTGCAAAGTTAATTTATTTACATGCATCGGTTCTAAAAAAATGGTACGTTGTTAGTAATTCGCACTTCTGTTGGGCTCCACGGACACACTGGTACGGCAAATAATAGCAGCCACTTAGATGAATCATAGATAGATAGCGAACGCGGCGATTCCATAACTAGTCCGACGTCCACGAACTATCATGCCCGTCCATGTTGAATCTAACGGCTGGTAGATTTGTTTTGCATATACACCCCCATCTTTGAATAAATTAGCAACCAAGTCACCCTAGATATAAGCCAACGAATCAGGCCGATTTCCTTTCTTCCCCACTGTAGCACTACCCTTTCGCAGCTGCAGTCACCGCGTCTCCCACCCTTGACGACCGTGCCACCACTGCCTCCCTCCCTACCGGCGACGATGTACGGATCCGTCGTCCCCGACCCCGGATCTGTCCTCTCCAAGCCTTGCCGCCCCCAGATCCGACGTCCTCATCCCAAGACCACCCTCCTACCGAGATGCAACCTCGCTGGAACCGAATCACCTCGAAGGAGACGGCGAGTCAGGGCCATGGAGTCTGGATCCATGGACAAAAGCATGGCGGCTGGTGGCCGGCCGGGAGGCCAGTGCAGGCCCATATTGGGGATTTTTCTTGCTTTTCTGTCTGTTGAATGGATGATCTGTGTGTTGATTCGTGGGTTTAATCTTGATCCTATTTTTTCTTGGTTCAGATCCGTTTTCTTCTAGATGCAATTTCGGATTTTGTCCCAAGATTTTTGTGTGGAGTCTGTTCATCCGTTTTCTTATTGATGCATGGATTGATTTTTTTAATACATGATCCACAAATTTAGTGTTAAATACATAAATCTGAAATTTTTAATAATGCATTGATTCGGAAAATCTTGTTGATACATAAATCTGAAAATTTCTTGTCAATACATAAATCCGAAACTCTCCCTAACGGTGAAGAATATGTAGAAACTTTTTTTTGATCATGAATTCGTCAAAAATTGTAGAAGCCTGGAATGTTCAGAAGTTAAGAAATTTTCATGACTTAAATGATGAAGTTCTAGATGTGGTCCGATGAGCGAAATGTGAGGGGCTTCAAGACACAAATTTGGATGAATGGTAGGACTGCTTTGCAAAATAGTTGCACGAATCTTGATGTTTTCAATGGACGAGATAGCTCATGTGCCACCCCATGTGGTCTAGTGGCATGGAAGATTGGAGAATTTGGTACTGTCACCAAACTAAATACTCAGCAATTTATGTTAGTACATCCAAACTGGGTTTAGACAAAAAAAAAAGGGTTCTCCTGTCTTCTTAGCTCAATTTATAGTTGCCGTCAAACGATACCAAGAGGATTCTTCAAGGAAAAAAAATGATTCCTAAAGCAGACGTTGATGATAGAACAAAAGGTGTACAGAAAATTGTGTAAATAAAGTATATTAACAAGGAGCTGATTGGTTAATTAACTAGTGCCAACTGCTAATGCCTGCCTGATGTTTTCTGTTGCTGCAGTTGATCCCTCGCACGGTGGTGCTGGACACCAAGACCGGCAGCAACCTCCTCCAGTGGAGGAGGACAGGAGGTGGAGACGCTCCAGACCAACTCCACCCACATCGGCAGCGTCACCGTCGACCGCGGCTCCGTGTTTCCACTCAGCCTCCACCGCGCCGCCACCAAGCTCGACATCGAGGCCTTCTTCCACCTCGACCCATATGTGTAATTTCCCTTCTGAATTTTGCTTCACTCCTCCCTTTTTTTCAATCTTTATTATGTATAATAGTCGTCAAAGGCCTTCCAGTAAGTTGTAATACCTAGTGGAAAATGTCATGATTAAAAGCTATAGCAGTACATGTATTATATCAGTGCAATCAATTCCTACAGAGAATTTTGTCTTTAAAAAATTTAAGTTGGTTTATATTGCGTTGGGCCATCTATAAATGCAAAAGAAACACTGTCACTCTAAGTCCATAAAATGAACACATAAAATAAATGTGATTATTTGCATACTGGATAACAATATGTACTGTGATATATATCAGATATCTAAAAATACACTCACATGGTTGTCAAAAAAACAAGGAAACACTCACCAGGCCCTCATGATCTGGGATGGACTTAGTGACTATCATCTATCTTCCAGTCCTAATCTCCTATTGCAGTATCTTCAGGGGCATTTCTCCAGTGAGTTCTTCCCAGCGCTTGCTCCAACTTTATTCTCCAGAAATATTACTAGAACATATGAAAATTTCCCAGCATGCATGGTTATGTAAGTGCTACAAAAATCTATCAACTTCTCCTTACCAGGGCACAGTCCTCCGCTCGGGATGAGCATCGGTTAAGCTATCATTTGGAACAATAAGCATGAATCTAATTCCGGGAACAAACAGCATACTAGCCAAAGGCTCTTAGGTAGGAACCTTGCCAATGAATTTATAACCACTCTGGAAGTGTTGCACAAATCACACACAAAATCATCATCATTATCATTTATGCTTACAAATTGCAATCAGTAGATAGTTGAGTATTTATATCACAACAAACAACCCCAATTACACAAAGCATCACCATCATTGTTTATGCCTAGAAATTACAATAAGTCCACAGCTGACTGTGAATACCATAACAAGCAACACCACACACACAGAGAAGGAGCATGGCAGCAACATGAGCACCCAGGGGCTCATGTCGCATAAGATGAACACCCACTCTCATTTATTTATCATTTGCTCGTCAGCTTGTACCATCATCTATGCAACCAGATGACCAGTACTCCGATGGACAGAGCGAGGATGATCAAACCAAATCAAGCCAAACCAAACCAAACAGAAAGTTCACCGCCACACCATGACAATGCAGATGTAGAGAAGAGAACCCACAAACCAATCTTGCAGGAAGCAGGGCAAGCAACATACACACGGCAGAAAAGCTCCCATATGAGTGAACGCACATGATGATCACTTCACGGAACAGATGGATTACCTGCAACATAATAAAGCAACATTGGTTGGGAAAATTAACTAGATATACTGGCATTACATACAGCAGTATGATTGGTTTTTGTTCTAGAAAATAAAAGATAATAACTCAGTTTAGCAAAAAAGTGTAACTTGGTTCAGCACAAAAGTAAGTTTGTGTACAGTAGCGAGAGTTGTATGTATACCTCACCTGAGCACGCTGACTCTCGGCAGCTGGGCCTTGTATTACAGCGAGTGGATCGGCTTGTAGAGGGAAGGGTGGTGGTACTTCTCCAGCCCGTCCCACTCCAGGTTGTCCCACCATTCCTTCTCGCAGTCCACCTGAGGCGGCTTGGTGTCGTGCCCGACTGCCGGCAGACGCCTGAGGCTCCAGCAACCCCTGATCTTGATGGTCTCAAGCTTAGGCGCCCGCATCCTGAGCCGGCAGATGTGCTGCAGCATGGGGAGCTCGTGCAGGTGGATGCCCGTCAGGCTGGGGAATTCTAGTACACCTTTGTCCTGCTCTTGAAGCTCTGGGTCCAAAGGGAATACCTCCTTGAGGTCACCACAACACACTATCTCGAGGGTCGTCAGATAACGGAAGCCGCTTTTTGCTTGCCGTGTGGAAAAGGGGAGCACATGTACGAGCCTTGGGCAGTGGTCCAGGTGCAAGAATTCCAGCCAAGCACAATCAAATGGCGTGTCCCAGATGTAGCGTGCACAGAGTAGCTGGGACGCCCAGAAAGTACACAGAAGTTTAAAGCTGTCCACGTCACTGCCCTGGGGAGGAGTGAATACTGTGTGTATCTTGGGGCACCTCTCGACCCGGGATGCTGGTGATGGATGGGTTATCGTACACGTGCAGCGATGTAGCCTCTTCATATACGAAATCAGGGAATAATAAATCGTGCAGCGATGTAGCCTCTTCATATACGAAATCAGGGAATAATAAATCACTAGTACTAGCACTTGGAGCATCCTCCAAGAGTTTGTTGCCCTGCCCATGCATGATCACCTTTATGATACATTTTCTGGCTCCACTCCACCAGAGTAGATCAGGGCAGTCCCACATCATCATCACTTCAACTGGGCCATCCTTCAAGACATCTCTGTAGTCGCAGTCCATTATGGTACTTGTTTGCGGCTGGACTTGCACTAGTTGGTCGTTGTTTGTTCCTTGGACGTTGCTGCCACCAAGAATAGCTGGAGAATAGATATCAATATGTAAGCTTTCATCCCTTAAATAACCTCTTACAGGAGAAAGCGACCTGAGGAGCCTTGTATCCGTAAGAGAAATCTGCCATCCATCCTTAAACTTTTTTCTTCTTGCTGTTGGAGGGATCGATCCACAAATGGATGTGCATGTGCTGCTTCTCCTCCTTCAGTTGACGCTGATGTTGAGGCCGTGTCAATCTGCAACACACCCAGCCATTTTTTTTCTTTTACACTCTCTGGCCACAATATTGCACGGAGCTTCTCGCAGCCCAGCAAGATGATCCGCTTGGGGGGTGTCGATTGTACTCCTCGAAGGTCGAGAGTTTTTACTTTTGTGCCTGAGAGATCCAGCTCCTCGAGACTACCCAACGAAGCTTTCAACAACATGTTCTTCAATTCTTTGCAGTTCCTAAAAGAGATGATTTTTAATCCATCACATCCATCAATAATGACAGTCTTAAAGTTGTTGTTGCTTGCTGGCCCAGATAAGCTTGTCATGCCTTGTCTGATGGTATTTCCTGAGAAATCAAGAAACTCTATGCTTTCCATATCTGAGAGCACGTCGGTGTTGAAGTAGCACGTGGACTTTGTTACCCGGAGCTTGCGAATGTTACGCAATCGTCCCTGTAAATTGCTCATGTCCCAGTTCTTGGCTCCCATCACATTTAGCTCCCTGAGCTGGGTCATCAGATCCATCACCCGTGCAGACAAGATCTGGTCGCAGTCTGTGTAGCGCAGGTCAAGAACCCACAAGCTTTGGAAGCATGCCCATGACCCCATGGTGTCCTCCTCCTCTTTAAATTTTTCTGCATCTGTGTATCCTAGGTCTTGGCAGTGGTCAAGCCATAGAAATCTGAGGCTGCGGCAGCAGATAAATGGAGGTGATAAAAAGCTGAAGGCGCACTTAAAGAGTTTTAGCACACCAAGCTTATCAAAATGCTGAAACATTCCATTACAAATGACTCCGGCCGGAACCAGTAGAAATCCATTAGCCGGTGAAGACCAGTGTGGTATGCTCTCATCATGCCTTACCAAGTGAGAGGGCAATTCATTGTGGCAGTAGTCTATATCCAATCGCATCTCACCCTCCAGAGCATCACCCAAGTGCCATGCGTTATCAATGTCTGTGACTTCCTGTAAGATCCCATCACATATCCAATAGTTGCAAGTATGCATAGCCAAATCATACTCATCATTGACATGATGGCCGCGGATGCAATTCAGTGTCAACATATACAAGAAGCACTCAACAGCTACTATAGGATCAATGCCATGCTTGCAAACGATTTGCGCAGCCTCTTCATGCAGTAGATAGGACCACAGCTCTCGTTGATCTCGCTCAGAGTGTGAGGCCGAGAGAAGAACATCTGTTGTGCTCTTTTTCATAACCTTGTCTCTCATCTTGGAGTCGATCCGAAACCTCCCTTGGAAGGTCCATATCATCTTGCTGCTCAAGTACCCGTATATGGAAAGACCAAGGTCAGCTATGTTAACCTCTTCATTGCTTCCATTGTGAAGAACTAGTAGAAACCTGCGGCCTTGTATGCTCCTCTCGATCTCTGCTGCAACTTCTGCTATCTCTGTGCGAGAGCCTTGATCAGTAATCCCATTGAAATCATCCTCCTTGTCTTGCATGTCAAACATCTCCATCACCCAATTCGGGAGCTTAAGCTCCTCTGCTATTTTCCTTTGAACTGCTCTCGTGCTCTCCCACTTTGAGCAGTCGATGTGGATGACTTGCTCAAACTGCAGCCCCGAATGCCTTGTCTTTTCATTTGACGCCAGGCGTCGGGCTACAGATCGCAGGACAGTAGATGCGCCAAGCCCATCCCAGCCATCAAAGTAGATGATATTTTCTCTTCTACTAGTATCCTTTAGCTCATTAAAAATTCCTTCGACAGCTTCATCGATGGAGTCCGCTTTGATAACCTGCATGCATATGTGAAGTGGTGAGGACACTGACCACCAGTTCAAACAAGCTAAATACATAGTAGCAGTAGTCACTAGTAGAAACTAGGCCTATGGTCCAGAGCCCCATTGGGCTATAGTCCCGGATGGGTTTTGAACCGGGACTAGAGGGGTGTACTAGTCCTGGTTCAACGGCTACGAGGCCGCACCAGACTAGTCCCGGTTCGTAGGGGACCATTAGTCCCGGTTCGTGATACGAACCGGGACTAAAGGTCCGCGGCAGGGCAGCCGCAGAGGGGGGCCCGCGCAAGCACCTTTAGTCCCGGTTCGTGATACGGTTTCCCTCTACATCATCTTCCACCCCCGAGCCAGCCTCTATTTTTGAGCTCGAACCACATCTCCATTTTTCTTCTTTTTCACTATCCCGAGCTCGATTTGATCCCCATTTTTCTCCACTATTTGTCAAGATTGGCGGCACCCATCTATCTAAGGGTTAGCAATTTCATCCTTACTTCGGGCGTTGCTAATTTAGCTCATTTCATTGCTAGTTTAGCTCATTTCATTTTTCTAGTGCTAGCTAGGTGTTTGATGAAATGCCTAAGCTAGGAGTTCATTTGTTTTTATATGCAATTTGAGCTCAAATTAAAAAATGATTTGTGGGTTTTAGTGCCGTCCTGTCCCCGTACTCACCGCCGTCGATCGCCCGCGCCGTCCCGTCACCGATACCACCTTGGTGAGCCTCTTGTTTTTATGTTTTATTTAAAAAATCTTGCTTGTATGATTTACATGCATAGTTATTATTTGTATAGTTTTCTTACTTGTATGATTGTTTGTTATATTTATAGTGCCATGATTTTGATATCCATCACCATCGGCCCTCGTCCGGTTTATGATTCGGATGTGGTATATTTTAATAACTATTTTTTCATTTCGTGTTTATGATAATTATGCTGACCAACTTGATATAGATTTTTTATCTAGGAGGTAGTTGAACCAGAAATTCCAACCGATCCTATTGTCGAGATGCTAAATTTATTTGAAAAAAAAACAATAATTTGAAAGAAAAATTGAAAAGAAGTGAAGAAGAGAAGATGAAATTGCAGTTCGATCTTGCCGACATCGTCGATGATCACAAGATCAAGATGGATGCAATGCGCTTGAAAATTAGAAAGATTAGAAAATATGCCATTAATAAAGAGACTTGGTATCATTATGTTGTTGGTTCAATAATTAACTTAGTTACGATTTTTATCGCATTTGTTGTTGTATTTAATTTTTTTAGATAGTTGTATGTTAGTTTAAATGTATGTTTTGTGAGAACTATGTATTACATTTGGTCACTACTCTACTTTGGTTTTAATGTGATGAACTTGTATTAATGAATTTGGTCAGTTCTCTATTCTATTCATGATGTAGTGTAATTTTTGTTGATATATCTAAAGATATAAACGGTGAGACCCATTGGAGGCTCCTCGGCAATTTGGGCTTTCTGGCCGTACCAACCTTATTGCACCCACTCTCGCTGACATCCTACGTGGATCGACGCTGTAGGCCGAGGGCCCGCCAGTCAGCCTCACGCTGCGCGTTTAATCGGTGTGGCGGACGGGTCTGCGCGGTGCAGATTCGCACTGCGTTCTTCCCATTGGTCGATTATGTTCGTTTACCGTAATGGGTTTTAGCGGTGATTGCGTTTGATATACTTATATAATGCAGATGAGCCATCCATGGATGTACGCTGACCGACGCTCTAACGAGTACATTCAAGGCGTGCGTTCTTTTCTCAATGTGGCTGAGGCAAACACGCGGAATGGTTTTATGTGTTGTCCATGCCATGTCTGTCGGAATGAGAAGGATTACTATTCCTTAAGAACCCTTCACATCCACCTGATTCAGTCCGGTTTCATGCCCGGCTATAATTTTTGGACCAAGCATGGAGGAAAAGGGGTTATAATGGAACACAATGAAGAAAAAGAGGATGATGACAACTATCCTACGTTCCCTGAACACGGTGGTACTACAATGGCGGAAGACGAAGCTGAAGAAGAGCCCATTGTTGATGAGCCTGATGATGATCTTCGTTGGGCCATTCATGATGCACAGATAAACTGCGAAAGTAAAAACGAGAGGTTGAAATTGGAGCGCATGTTAAAGGATCACAGAAAATTGTTGTACCCAAATTGCGAAGATGGGCAGAAAAAGCTGGGTACCACACTGGAATTGCTGCAATGGAAGGCAGAGAATGGTCTATCTGACAAGGGATTTGAAAACTTGCTAAAAATATTAAAAAAGATGCTTCCAAGAGATAACGTATTGCCCCACAGTACGTACGAAGCAAAGAAGATTGTCTGCCCTCTAGGATTAGAGGTACAGAAGATACATGCATGCATCAATGACTGCATCCTCTACCGCTGTGAGGAGTACGAGAATTTGAATGCATGCCCGGTATGCGGTGCATTGCGGGATAAGATCAGGCGAGATGACCCTGGTGATGTTGAGGACGAGCCGTGCCCCAGGAAGAGGGTTCCTGCCAAGGTGATGTGGTATGCTCCTATAATACTACGGTTGAAACGTTTGTTCCAAAACAAAGAGCATGCCAAGTTGTTGCGATGGCACAAAGAAGATCGTAAGAAAGACGTGATGCTGAGACACCCGCTGATGGGTCGCAGTGGAGAAAAATCGACAGAGAATTCCCGACATTTTCAGATGACGCAAGGAACTTAAGATTTGGTCAAAGTACAAATGGCTTTAATCCTTTCGGGGAGCAGAGCTCCAGTCATAGCACCTGGCCTGTGACTCTATGTATCTATAACCTTCCTCCTTGGTTGTGCATGAAGCGAAAGTTCATTATGATATCAGTGCTCATCCAAGGCCCGAAGCAACCCGGCAACGACATTGATGTGTACCTGAGGCCATTGGTTGAAGAATTTTTACAGTTGTGGCGTGAAGAATGTGTACGTGTGTGGGATGAGCACGAACAAAATAAATTTGACCTACGAGTGTTGTTGTTTGTAACCATCAATGATTGATCTGCTCTTAGTAACATTTCAGGACAGTCAAACAAGTGATACAATGCATGCACGCACTGTTTAGGTGAGACTGAAAGTATATATTTAGGTAACAAGAATGTGTACCCGGGGCATCATCGATTTCTTCCAAAACAACACCCCGTAAGAAAGAAAGGCAAGCATTTCAAAGGTGAGGTAGATCACCGGACGAAGCCTACCCGCCCTACTGGGGATGTTATGTATGATATGGTCAAGGATTTAAAAGTAATCTTTGGAAAGGGTCTTGGTGGACAATCTGTTCCGAATGACGATGACGGACACGTACCCATGTGGAAGAAGAAATCTATCTTCTGGGAGCTACCCTATTGGAAAATCCTAGAGGTTCGCTCTGAATCGACGTGATGGATATGATGAAAAATCTTTGCGTGAACCTGCTAAAATTCTTGGGCGTGTATGGGAAGACGAAAGATACACCGGAATCACGGCAGCACCAGCAACGTATGCACGAACGAGACAACCCGAATCCAGAGAAGTATCAAGGTCCTGCCAGCTACGCTCTTACCAAAGAAGAGAAGGAGATCTTTTTTAAAGTCCTGAGCAGTATCAAGTTACCGTCTGGCTTCTCGTCGAATATAAAGGGAATAATAATCATGACAGAGAAAAAGTTCCAAAACCTAACGTCTCATGACTGCCACGTGATTATGACACAATTACTTCCGGTTGCACTGAGGGGGCTTCTACCGGAAAATGTCCGAGTACCCATTGTGAAGCTATGTGCATTTCTCAATGCAATTTCTCAGAAGGTGATCGATCCAGTAACTCTACCAAGTTTACAGAAGGATGTGGTCCAATGTCTTGTCAGCTTTGAGTTGGTGTTCCCACCAATCTTCTTCAATATTATGACGCGCCTCATAGTTCACCTAGTCGAAGAGATTAGGATTCTCGGTCCTGTATTTCTACACAACATGTTCCCCTTTGAGAGGTACATGAGAGTCTTAAAAAATACGTTCATAACCGTGCTAGGCCAGTAGGAAGCATCTCCCAGGGCTATGGAACAGACGAGGTCATTGAGTTTTGTGTTGACCTTATTCCTGACCTTAAGCCGATCAGTGTTCCTCAATCGCGCCATGAGGCGAGACTGCGTGGAAAAGGCACGTTAGGAAAGAAAGCAACAATATATATGGACGGGCATTCTTTCACTCAAGCACACTACACAGTTCTACATAATTCTAGCTTGGTGGCTCCATATATCGAGGAACACAAGAATATTTTACGCTTGAAACACCCGGAGCAACCTGAATATTGGATTGATGGAGAACACGTGAAGACTTTCGGCGGTTAGTTGCAAACACATCTCATTAATGACACCACTATTGGAGAACAGCTATACTTGTTGGCCAAGCAACCATCTTCGACTATATTGATTTTTCAAGGGTACGAGATAAATGTGAATACATTTTCCACGGCCGACCAAGATTAAAAGAGCAACAACCAAAACAGTGATGTCTGCTTTGATGCAACAAACAACAATGGGCAAAATGACACATATTATGGTCACATAGAGCAGATATGGGAACTTGACTATGGACCTTCTTTTAAGTCCCTTTGTTCTGGTGCAAATGGTTCAACCTGACAGGCGGGGTACACGTAGACCCGCAATACGGAATGACTACAGTGGATCTCAAGAATCTTGGGTACGACACTGAACCATTCGTCCTAGCCAGTCAAGTGGCTCAGGTTTTCTATGTGAAGGACATGTCTACCAAACCAAAAAAAAGAAAAGATAAGCAAGCGAATACATCATACGATGAGCCAAAGCGCCACATAGTTCTTTCAGGGAAAAGAAACATCGTGAGAGTGGAGGACAAGACAGACATGTCAGAAGATTACAATAAGTTTCATGAAATTCCGTCCTTCATAGTGAAAACTGACCCAACCATCATGTTAAATGATGAAGATTGTCCATGGTTACGGCGCAATCAGAAGAAAGCAACACACACGAAGAAGAAGTTTATACCACGACACTAGAGACGGACGTTGGTGGTCACGTGTAATAATGTATGAAACCTTTTATGTAACTGTGTTCTGAAAACTGTGAAGAAAACTCTAATTTTTGGTTCTAAAAACTCCAACGTCTTACAAGCGCTCGAAAAAGTTGGAACAAACACACGGTTTCCCTGCATACAGCCAGACGGTGGCTCGTGAGTGCCCGCATATCAAATGCACCGTCGGATGTATGCAGGGAATCCGAATGATTTGTATTCAGTCGATGAACTGAAGGATTTGTAGATAAAACAAAACACACGGTTTCCCCTGCATACAGCCCGACGGTGGCTCGTGAGTGCCCGCATATCAAATGCACCGTCGGATGTATGCAGGGAATCCGAATGCTCTGTATACCAAATGAACTACAATGAGTACACACTGAGTGCCGAACATGTCCGAGAGGTGGGCTATATATAGAGTCGTGTGGCTCACAAAGTGGTCGTGATAGTGCTGATCCAACAGCTCACAAACACTCAAAAGAAACACATCACTGATCCAACGGCTCACAAGCGCTTGAAAGCAACACACGATCAATGTGCTTCTTTAGTCCCGGTTGGTGCGGGCTTTGCGGTCACGACTCGTGTCAGTCACGTGTCCTCCCCCAGCGCTGCCCTGGCCACGTGTCCTCCCCCAACGCTGCCCTAGAGGTCTTTATGTATTGTCGCCGACGGGTAAACCCTAATCCACCATTCCTAACCACGAACGCATCGTCTCCACGAGATGGATCCGCCACACCCGCCGCAGCGCCTTCCGGACGAGGTCGAGCGTGCTCGGCAGAGCGCGCTTGGGCTCTACCGCGGGAGCCTATCCCGCCGTATGCCCACGAGCCCGGCGTGGAGAGGAATGACCAGCTACCGGCCTCCTGCTCGGTGCCAGATCCGGTGCGGAGGGCGTACGAGCGCGCGTGGTCCGACGTCCCCGACCCCGACGAGGATGCGTACGCCGCAGGGGTGGCGTGGGGATCCGCGGCCGCATACGGCGACTTGGATGCATCTCCACCAGGTGCCGCCGCACCTCCACCAGGCGCCGCCGCTCCTCCCGCCGACGAGGAGGAGGACGACGATGACTTCGACTGGAGCGACGACGGGGAAGAGGGTTGTGGGGCGCAGATGCAGGAGGCCATGGAAGCCTCCTTCCAGTCTCTCCACGACGACCGTGTCCAGCGAGCCAAGACTGCCTGCCAGCTCAAGGCGAAGGAGGCCTCCGAGCTGGCTTGGGCACTGAAAGACTCATCCT
Organism: Poa pratensis; assembly: GCA_947311845.1. Classification (NCBI taxonomy): domain Eukaryota; kingdom Viridiplantae; phylum Streptophyta; class Magnoliopsida; order Poales; family Poaceae; genus Poa; species Poa pratensis. Next base: position 3,547,662 of record CAMZMU010000033.1, on the reverse strand, counting down.
CCATGGCTCGTTCCCTCCGCCGCAAACGTGCGCGCGAGAACCAGGCGGCCGCGAACGGGGCTGGCTCCTCCCGCCGTTCCCCCTAATACGCGCGGGCAATTTTGTTAAAATTGCTGGCGCTATTACCCTAGTCTGTTTATGTAATAATGTAACAGTGTTCTGAAAACTGTTGGTGACGTGTAATAATAAGCATGTAAATCCGTAGTACGGAATGACTACAGTGGATCTCAAGCAAATGCCCCTCTCCGGCGAAACCCTAGACCCGCTGGAGAAAATCCAAACTTATACGTCTACACCCGGTACCGGCATCAAAAGGGGGTAGAATAGTGAAATTTTTGCTTGGTTGGATTAGTTATTCAAATTCAAACACTTTTCATTTTGAAATTTTTGTCAGATTCAAAAATATGCAAAAAATATTAGCTAATGCATTTTTAATTGAAAATGGCAAAATGGTTAATAGTTTGAATAGTTAGAATAATTATTTTAGAAAACAGAAAATGGTTTTCGATTAATTATTCAAATTCAAACATTTTCATGTTGAAATTTTTGTCAGATTCAAAAGTATGTAGAAGTTATTCAAATTCATATTCAAACACTTTTCAAATTCACTTTGAAACAGTTGTCACTGAAAATTTGGGCCTTTGCGCGCAAAAAACACACCTTTAGTCCCGGTTGAAGCCACCAACCGGGACTAAAGGGGCATTTGCGCGCGCTAGTTGGTGGCACCGCAAAAACACCTCTAGTCCCGGTTGGAGCCGTACCCTTTAGTCGCGGTTCGTGGCTCCAACCGGGACTAGAGGTCCCTGGGTATAAATACCTACGACCTCCTCCCGGTTCGAGCCACGAACCGGGAACAGAGAAGGAGGACGCCACCGCCGCGACGAAGACGCCGTCAGGCTGCCCGACGACCTCCCTCGCCTCCGACGCCGCGCCGCCACGGATCCCTCGCCTCGGACGCCGGCCGCCGCGCTCCCTCGCCCTCCGACACCGCCGCCGCGCGCGGATCTCCCTCCCTCCGACGCCACCGCCGCGCGCGGATCTCCCTCCCCTCCGACGCCACCGCGCGCTCCCTCGCAGACCTACGAAGCCGCCGCGCTCCCTCGCCGGCCTCCGACGCCGCGCTCCCTCTCTCCTCGACCACGACGCGGAGGAGCCGCCGCCGACGAGGTAGGATGAATTTAGATTTTTTTGTGTGTAGAGTATTAGATATATTTGTGTAGTTTTTTTTGTGTAGTTTAGGTAGTTTTTTTAGTGTATGAAATTCTAGCCAGTGTAATTAGTTTAATTTAGTTGGTAGCAAAATATTTAGTGTTAGTTAAAAAATTTAGTGTTAGCAAAATTTAGGTGCTAGCAAAAAATTTAGTGTTAGCAAAATAATTTTATGTTAGTTGTTAGTGTTAGTTGTTAATTTTTTTGTCTTAGAGCTTCTAGTTGTTAGTGTTAATTAGTTGATTCTAATTCTAGGTTAGTTGTTAGTTGTTAGTGTTAATTTTTTGTCTTACAAATTTGAAAAACGGAGGAATTTGGAATGATCAATTTATAAAAATTGTGTTTTTAGTTTATTGTTCTCGGCGACGATGTCCCTGTTGGACCAGAGGGGCGATGTCCAGGACTGGGCTCCGCCGGGCTGGCACTGGGAGGTGCTACCTTCCGGGACGCGTAGCTTGGTGAGGAATCCGGGTGACGTCGTCGACCCGGATCTTCTTTGGTGGCAGTCGCGTGGGCCACGCTCGATGCAGAGGGAGCCGACCCCCGAGGAGGTGGTACGTCGCTGTATCAGCGAGGAGGACGAGCACGTCCATCGCTACATGTATTTGTTGGATAGGCAGTATAACAATAGCTGGTCATTTCTTCAGAGGGTTCCTCCTCTCGTGAGCTATGACCATGTGAGGGTTCCTTATGTTTGGATGCGCAGCGCCCGCGGCTCAGCACCCCGCGGCTCAGGACCCGGTCAAAGTTAGTTTGAGAGGTTCATGCATGGGAGAGGAGATGTATTAGTGATATTATTCGTGATGTATTAGGGTTAAATAAAAATGGACCCGAGCTATGTAACTGGATTACTCTAGATGTAAGGGCGAGTTTGGTTCATGGGAGATGTATTAGTGATACTTTTGCATATTTGATCAATGCTGTTTTTGTAAAGTGAGGAAAATAATGTTCCCTACCTTTGAATTATTTGATAATGCTAACATTGTTTTATCTTTCTTTTGTATTAGTTAAGCAATGGATAACTTCAACAGCAGAGACCATGAAGAGGACATTTTCGCCATTCTACGGCAACCCGTGGGTGGAGCAGAAGTCGGTGGAGCAGAAGATAGTGGAGCTGAAGATGGCTCACAGTTTTTGAACGAGGCCGGTGCGAGAATGGAGCTAGAACGAAGAGACGAAGCGCAAACGAGCATCGAGTGCGATGACGACTCGCAAATTGGTAGACATCCGTAGTCTGGCGAGGTATATTAAGCCTCTGTTGACCAGATGCAATTATTGATTTGTATATATATGTATTAACAAATGTTTCTTATTTTTAGACCTCCGCATCGACCCAATCTGGTAGAAGTAAACGAGGCCATGCCAAACGGATGGCCGAAGATGCGCATCTCCGAATTGAGCTCGTCTCTCCATAGGGCAAACCGTTGCTTCCCAAGGCGAACGCAAATATGTTTGTGCATCAATGCGGAGTTATTGTTAGGGACAACGTCCCGATCAGCGTTCGGGAATGGAATAAGCCAGCAAAGGTAGAGGGAGTTAGTTATGTCGACGACAGATTGAAAGATGTGCTTTGGGACAAGCTCTTGCACATTTCACCCTACCGGTCTTGGATTCTATCGCAAAGACAAAAGCCATGACGGACAAAGTCAAGCATTTCGCTCTTAAGAAGATGGCTGAACAGTTTAATAATTACAAGAACAGATTATACCGTGCGTACGTCTCAGATAAGAAAGCTCCAGATTTCACTGGCACACTAGAGAGGCAGCGGGCTCACTGGAACTTATTTCTGGAGTACAAGGATTCGGAACTAGCTAAGCAAAGGTCGAAAAAGAACAAGGATAATGCAGCGAAAAAGCAATATCACCATAAGATGGGGGCAGGTGGCTACAGAAGTGCCGAGCCTAAGTGGGATCAAGCTGAGACCGCCATGCGCGAAAAAGGGATCACTCCAGCTACAGAGGACTGGCCCCATAGGGTAAGAAATTGGGTACTTGGACATGGGGCGGAGTATGACATGGAAACAGGAGAATTAATAACTGATGAAAAGAAAGAAATTCATAGACCGTAGAAAGCAATTGTTGAAGGAATCGCCGAGATTCGAGGGGGAAAATTTATTCCGACAGAGAGAACGACGAGCTGACAAAGGCCCTCGGGAATCCTGAAAAAGGAGGACGAACACGAGGCTATGGACCTAGTGTGCCGTGGCATATTGGGTTTCCCGAGGACCGTGAATCTTATAGAAGCCGAGCGAGAGCAAAGAAGAGGAAGGAGCAGGAGGAATCAGACCGGTTGAACAACCTAGAAAGAATCGTAAAGCACCAACAGAAGCAAATAGATGAAATGCGCGAGCAAGGGGCAACTCATCGGCTGCAGCAAGATAGTCAAGGCGGCCCATCTCAGCGGAAAAGCAGCGTGGCTTCCACGGGGGTCGGTGCTGATGAGGCACCGACGAATCGCTACCCCGTGGATTATATCAGTGAGAAGACAAGTTGTGAGCTACATGTGGGAGTGAGGAACTTATCCTTGAAGGCGGCAGACGGCAATGCTTTAACTTGTGAATCTACAGCATTGTGGTATTGCAATGAGATTCCAGATGGCTATGCTCATGTCGGCGTGGATCAAATTTTACCAGGATATGAATCACTGGAGCTTGATCCCTGTAGCTGATGATGAGAGGACACTGGAGACGTCGAGGGTGGTATCATTCTATGGCGCAAGAAATACATCGTGTTTCCAGGCTGGGCGCCAAGGCCACCATCATCTCCTCCGAGTCGCGATTCACCACCTCCAAGTCCACATGATGACGAGAGGGACGACCACCACAACACGAGTCCATCTCGATCTCCGCCGCTGCATCAGCCGGCTCCTCAGCCAACTCCGCCGCCGCATCAGTCGACTCCGCCCACTAAGGCTCTGGCTAAAAGGGGAAGCACACCGTTTCGTCGATGGGTTTCCGACGCGGACCCCGACAGGAGCCCCTCCCAAAAGTACCGAAGGTTCCTCCCCCGAGAGCTTACGACAGGACTGTAGAGGAAAACGCCGCGATCGTGGAAGCCGAGGTGAAAAGACAGCTTGCACCGAGAAAGCCCGAGCCAAAGCAAATATTTACGCCAAAGCAAAAAAAGTAGGCTAAGGACTTTCTTGAGCATCCATCGCAAATTGAGATAAATAGGCCAGATGACTATTTACGCTGTATGAGGAGAGCTAGCTCCCACACGACGACAACTAGTAGTGCCAGCGGGAAAAGAGACGCTGCCCAGCTCGAGAACAGGAAAAATAGTCGATCTCCCGCTCAAGGTGTTACCCACTGATCAGGGCTCCGTGGCGGACATTGCTTTATCCTACGCGGCGGAATTTGCTGCAGAATCTGGTATTACACTTTCTCAACTTGAAAGCGAAGATATCCTCATTTCGGATGTAGAAGTATGGAAATGGGAATACGGGAAGCCTCTACTGCCACCTGATCAGATCGAGGTTCTACCAACACAAATGCGAAAACTGCATGACTGGTACTTGCAAATCACAAGGTAGAGCGAAAAATAATCCTTATGAAAGTTACAGAAGATCATTAGATAGGTCAACCCAGGTACAAATTTATCTTGAAGAACTCTATATCTTATACAAGCTTGACGCGCTCGACTTGAGTATCGTCAGTACCTATTGTCTGTAAGTGATTCAATTCATTTATTTCTAAAATAAAGTCTCTGGCTCAGCTCGGTCATTGCCTATAGTAATTATGCTCACTACGCTATTTATGCAGAATGAAGAGTGATGAATGTGACAAAAAAAGAATCTTTGACATTGGGTTCGTTGACCCAAAACGAGTTATGAGGAATTGCTACGGGGCTTCGCCAAGGAAACGGAGAACAACTTGCTAAGGTTCATAAAGAGTCAACATTATAAAAACAAGATACTGTTTCCTTACAACTTCGGGTAAGAGTGTTACTATCTTGTACACATTAATTTTTTCTTACTCGATGTTAAGTGTAATTGATGAGTTACTGACGTATATAAACGTGCGCAGCTTCCATTACATTCTGCTAATCATTGAAATTGACTCTGCAAGAGTTGAAATCTTAGACTCATTGGCGTATCCCGAAGAGAAGTACCAAAACATTTTAGATGCGCTCCAAAGTTTTTTCAATCATTATCGCACTATATCGGTCTCTTTTGTTCATTTCCTGAGATATCAAGTAACTAATAACTCATTTATTCATTTTTTTTTTGTCGGCCAGGATTTGGACAATTTTCAAAAAGAGGACACATGGTGATTTTAAAGAGAAGCTTAGTTTTCATCATGCCAAGGTAAGTAGTACGAGCTAGCTAGGTTCGCGCATCTCTTTAATTCTAATTTCAATACCATTATACCATGCTTGATTATTATTTGATTGAATTCTATTCTCGTAAAGTACTGCGAGAGGCAGCCACCGGGGACCAATTTATGTGGATACTTCGTTTGCGAGTGGATTCGCCGGGAGGTCAGTGAGCGGAACGCATCGACATGGATAGAAGTACGTGAACAAATATATTCACAATTCTATTTTATTACCATCAATTGTGTTGAGTGTTATTCATAATTTTTGTTATGATGATTGATATTCATATTGATCTCCTTCTTTTACAGTTGGATAGAATGCGGAGGAAGCTGCAACTAAAGGAGAGCTTTCTACCAATTCAAGAGAAAATTGCGGGATTTTTGGTGGACCATGTCATAAACCCAAAGGAAAAATATAATGGCACCGAATAGACGGGCTCTAGTCCCGGTTATGGTCTCCATGTAATCGAATAGACGGGCTCTAGTCCTAGTTATGATCTCCATGTAATCGAATAGACGGGCTCTAATCCCGGTTATGATCTCCATGTAATCGAATAGACGGGCTCTAGTCCCCGTTGTGATCTCCATGTAATTAATTAAATGATTGAATTCTCATAAAGAATAAAGTATATTTTTATTTGATAGATATTTTTTAATGAATATTTTGATATGCTATATGTATTTTTCTGATTTGTAATTAATTAACCATATATTTTGCAAAATTGATTATAGTTTTGAATATTCAATTAGGGGAATATAAAAAAGCCAGAGCCAGAGGCTGCTCAGGCAGCGGCCACGTGGGGACCTCTTTTGTCCCGGGTCGTAACACACCCGGGACTGGGGGGGGGGGGGGGGGGGGGGCTCTAGTCCCGATTCTGCCGTCCCGGGTGCACAGCCGGGACTAGAGGTCCACCCCACCCGGGACTAAAGAGGTTGTTTCTACTAGTGAGTGTATATCTATATCTGTAACATTATGCAATTAACTAATGACTGTGCTGACATACAAAAAACTTCACAACAAAAATTTACCACAAGAAGGGTATAATAACCCAAAATAAATATTTGGTAGACTAGGCTCGAATGGAATGAATAACAAAGATACCATGCAGAATGGAAAGAAAAGTGATTGGTACATGTAAACACACCTCTGTACGCATGATGAATCGGTAGGATGGTGTGGTATCTAGCCTCTAGATCAATTCCATTTCAGGGTTATCATCGATAAGTCAGCTTGGTAAAAGTTCCCAGCTTAGTTCTTCGACCAGTCGTCGATTGCTTCCTGTATACAATGATATACAAGCATGAGAAAGATAAGCTCAATTACCTCAAGGTGAGATTGCGACAAAACATATTTCTCGTGCTTCGGTAAAATCTCAAAAAAAAAAAAAATCATACTTCTACATCCTTGAGTATTGCGCGCAGCTGTTAAATTTCGTGCAAAATTTTGAATTTTATGGCCTGTGGAAAAATAACAAACTAGAGCACATAAATATGCTTTTTAGCCTCGCATGACTGTCTTTTCAATTTAGACTACAAATCAAGTCATCTTTTCATAGAACTTTGAAATACATGTCATTCTCATATCTACATGCCAGATATTTCTTGGGAGTAATTTTTTTTCGAAATGGAGAACGAAGCCCGGCCTCTGCATCGAAACGATGCACACAACCCTTTTATTTCATAGTTCAGAAAGATACAAAGACAATAAACCCGAGGCCACATGCCTCGCGACAGAAACTCAGAAACTCCACCAGACTACCACTAGCCTATGGTAAAAGACAAAAACAAAGATAAAATACACAACTTCTAGACAAAGCCTTCAAGAAGGAAAAGTCGAACGTGCGCCGCTGATGACGGGTCCAACCTAAAGTCGACCCGGGATTTTCATCCCCAAAGACAAGCTTCGAACCACCACCTTCAGCAAGGGCACGACGCAAGCGCGCGTCAACATTGCCGAAAATGTTTCCACCGAAGTGTGCAAACTCAAAGTTGAAGCAACTACCATCATCACATGTCCGGCCAACGACACATCGCTGACAAGATGCCGCTGGAGGAGAAACTGGAAGCCGATGACGTCCATACCGCCACGCCTCCGGCCACTGTCGCACCACCTTCGATCGAGCAGCAACAGGCATGACTTGACAACGCGGAGGAGACGTCGTGCGTAGCAACTGCCAGGATCAGGCATAACTTGACGCCTCCGTATGAGATGCCACATCGCCACCGCTGGCCAGACATGACTTGACAGCTCCTCCGAAGACGTCGTGCGTAGCATCTACTGTGTCGTATTGAACCCGATCTCGAAATGGAGGGGGCGTCCCATACCGCCGCCGGCCTCGAAACTCCGTGATCACAGAAGAGGACGTCCCATACCACCGTCGACCGTGATGCACGTAGTTTGAGACCATCGCCAAAACGAAGATCCAGCCGTCGCGTCATCCACATGACCACGGAGGCCGCCACCGTCAAAAAATCCGGGCCGCTGCCCCATCGCCAAACCCCTGCGGCGTCATCAGACGACGTCGCAACGAGCACAGTGCGGCCAGAACGCCGCCGCTAGACCGGCTGCAGGTTACCGTGCTGCCACGCAGACGGCCGCCGGCAGCCACCACCTCCCCGCCGCAAGCCGATGCAGATCCCGCTCCATAGGCGAGGCCGCCACGACCTCAGCACCGCCACCGCTGGTCCCTCCAACCGTTGCAAACTCCAAAAATGATGTCCGCCATCGCTCGATCCCGAAGAGATCTGAGGTTTCCCCCGGAGTTGGCACGATGGTCCACCGATGCCACCGCGACCACCACGCCGTCAGCCACATCGCTGCTGTAAGAAGCACCGTCACGTCGTGGGGCCTGACGGCCGTGCCATGTCCTAACCCGGGAGCCCGTCCCATGCCGAAACTCCACGCGCGAGGGGGTGAGAAGACCCTGCCGCGCCGGTGCCGGCCAGGCTTTGCCGGACCACACCCTCTGGCGGCGGCGAGGGAAGGAACGAGGCAGGGGAGGTCGAGGGCGGCCAGCCGGAGGCTCCCCGGTGCGGCCGATGGGGCCGCACGGGAGCGAGATCGCGTGGAGCGGGAGCGGGAGAGAGTGCCCGCCGTGAGTAACCTTCGCTCTCTAGTAGGATACTCAAATTTTGAATTTTTCAAAGAAAGAGATCTCATGTGCTCAAGTGTACAAAAAATCTATGTCCAATTTTCCAAATGAAGCTAACTTACACAAATCTGAAGCAGGCAGGCAGAACGAGTAGGTGTGTGAGGTGAGCTTTACATACCTTTGTTTAATTGAATAGCTGGTACGTAGTGGAGGGTGCGTAGCTAGGTAGAAGCCAAATACATCATTCTGGCACAACTAGAAGCTGGCTAGATTGGAGAGCAAAAACTGGACATGCTACATGCTTCGACGAAATATTTGGGGTGCTTATGCTTAGGCACAAATGCCTTAGACAGAATAAAAGCAAGCAATACTATTCCTTACCTTTTGCTTTCCTTTTATCTTTCCTTGAGAGGATTGTATTCCGCTTTCGCTAAAGAAAGAAATCAATTCTATGATTGCAGCTGGCTAGCTGCGAGATTCGAAGAGATTCCAAGGCTTGCCCGCTCTCTGTCCATCTAGCCAACAAACAACTTTTGTGTAACTTGCACTGCACATGCTCATATCTCTAATCCTATTTACATCTTTTTTTTGAGAACACAGTACAACACAGACGCTCACAAATACGCACGTACACTCACCCCTATGAACGCACACACGCACACCCTACCCCTATGAGCACCTCTGAAGGACCGAGCCGGCAAATCTTGAGGTTGACGAAGTCACCACAGGCGCCTCGCTGTTGACGGGCACGCCACCTACCACTGAAAGAATAGCGCCGGATAAACCTGGAATAAATCCAGGTAAATGCAAACGCCCATGCCAAGTCTAGGACTTGAACCTGGGTGGGCTGGTTCCACCACAGGGAACCCAACCATCAGAGCCAAGCTCCGTCTGCTCCTATTTACATCTGTACGTAGTTTTGCTTCTTCTTTTGTCATTTTGTTAGTTAGGCTGCTAGTTTTGTTTGGCCTTGCTTCTGGTTTTTGCACAGTAATTTGTTTATGGTCGCAGCCACGCTTGTGGTGTTGCGTGTTCAAGAAAACAAATGTGCTACACGGATTCCTACACAAGTCCTACTCACAAGTATTGCTCCTCCTTTGGAGGTATTGTGAGAGGCTGGCATGCTTAACTTTCCTATGCAAATAAAAAGCTTCATGCGCTGCTAGAAACTAAGAAAACTACGTGAAACCATAAAAATGGAAAGTCATCGTACTCAAGTCCATTATTAAAATTCGATCTATGCTGTTTATTCTGATTCTAACCATCCAAACAAACTTAGTACACATAGAATTACTCATTTTATCCTCACCAAAAGAAAACCTACTACACCATGAAAGTGGAAGAAAAAGAAAACATAAACTGTAAACAGCCTTGTATGAAAATGTTGTAAGGTTACCATATATAGTTAAACAACTGCCTTAAGATGTGACTTCTTTTGTTGCAAACGAAATCCAACAATCCATTACCTTAAGTTGTACTGAGCCACTGCACAATTTAAAGTAAAGATAAAAGACTTGAGATGATTGCCTTTTGCTTTAGCTAAAGCCAGAAACAAATTCTTTGCTTGTAGGTGGGGTTAGCAGCAGGATTTAAAGTAAAGGTAAAAGACTACAAGTTCACTGTTGGATCTTCCTGCTTATCGAACAACTTGTGTGTCTTTTAAGCCAGCCAAACTGAAGAGACTCTCAACTAGAGTTATCCGGATTTGGGTTTTAACTGGCATTACATTTCAATTAGGTAGGATGGTATTGAGGGGAAAATGTACTGGTGAGGGAAAATGTACTGGTTGTGTCGAGGAATGTGACTGATATCTCTAGTCCCATTTGATTTTAGTCCTATTCGCAAGGCTTCCTGCTCTTTATCTCTTTGGAGGTGATATAAGAGGTTGCCTTGCTTACCTTTCCTATATAGATCACAAAATGCTTTGCACTCCTCGTACTCGAGTCTGTTATCGAATCTTGATTGAGTAACTTTGAACACATTGCAATACTCATTTTATCCTCATCGAAAGAGAAATTACTCCATCATTAAATTGCAACAAAAATACTGAAACAGCCAGACCTGAAGATGTTCTACAATTACCATATAGAGTTAAACAGCTAACTTACGATGTGAATAAGTACTTTCTTAGAGGCTTAGGAGGTGGCACGACAAGAAAACTGGCATCATGCAAAAAATCAAAGAAAAAGCAGGTGTAATTACTATAATTACGTACAAAGGAAACACGCATTTGCTAGCTACTATTATGCAGAAACGATTCGGAAAACAAGCAAAAAAAATTGATCATGATATTGACAAATATCAGTATATGGGCATAACATCGAGTTACTGACCATATCTCTATAATTTTCAAGACAATCTGAACTGTACTGAATACGACACGCATTATCTGCACCTATCATTTCATTTGTCAGATACGTTCAGAAACATTAACATGGCAATCTAGAGCATATGACATTTGCCGTACATGGATGGTTAGGCAGATACTAGGAAATAGCAACTTCTCCTTGACCATGTGATTGTTGTAGCCCCAAGGAAACTCTACAGCTAGGTCTAGCAAGCAAGAGACGCCATGTGTGCCTCGGCTAAGTTGTGAGTTCAAATGTGATGAGTTGTGCTGCCGTGTAACTTCCAGTGTAAGTGATAGATTTGAGCATGACAGAAAACAGTGCCCTAAGACTGATTTACTTCAGAAGGTGGAGCTCTGCAACCAATCCACCGACGAGCTCAAGACATGGGGGCACAATTCAGGTTTCGAGTAAGTGGAAAATTGCATTTCAAACAACTGAAATGCGGCACAATGGAAACATAGAAGCCATAGCAGTGAGCAAGCAGAAGCAGGTACAGCTGTTCACGGCAAGGTAGGGTTCGGCCGCCGTCTTCTGGCTGCGGTTGGTTCGGCTCGGAGCGGGGCTTCTACGGTGGGGTGGGGCGCGGCGCAGCCGGAGGAGACGCAGAGTGGCGGGGGAGTGCGGTGCCGCCGGCGGAGATGCGGAGGGGCCGAGACGCCGCCATATCTTCAGAGGAACGCCAATTCGCGGCACAAGGTAGGCCCGGCCGCCGGCGCCGGCGCCACCTTTGTGGGGGATTCCCGTTAAAGCCCGTTGAGCCATTTGCAATTTCCAAGAGTGATGGGTTATTTTTCCTCATCCTTAGGAAAAGGCTACTTTTTTTTTAGATAAAAAGGGCCCCGCCCCGGTTCCATTTCACCGAAAAGAAATCAACATGTCTTACAACAGCAATACAGCACTCGGGAACGATTAAACATCGCCCCAGAAACTAGAAAGGAAAATACATCGAGATGATTCTCTGAAGCTAGTGCTCAGAGAACATCAGGCCATCGAGGGAGGACTAAGAGAGCTTGCAGCATTGTCCCTAGAGGGAGCCTTGCCACCAGCTCCGGCAGCCCACGCGCGCCCCAGATGGACGACAACGAGAGCAGCACTGCTACCGGGGGTACGCCCCAGCACCGTCGTCAAAGACCGCAGCCACGAGGACGACGGGCAGCAAAAGATCATGTCTCCAATGCGACGTTTTCAACAAAGAAACGACGTCGAGACGCCGTCATCGCCAATCCGGGAGGACGGACCATGGTTTTCACCCGGAGACAAACATCACGACGATGGGAGGGTGCCGGCGTTTCACGGCGACGCCTCCATGGAGGAAAACGAAGCCCGAAGGGGCCGTCGTCGTCGGCCCAACACAAGTTGGGCAGGACTTTCGTCCGATAAGCCGCACACCCAAACAACCACCCGCAGCTGCAGAACTCACCGGAAGGTCGCCGGACACGCCGGAGAGCACGGCTGGCCGCCACCCAGCCATAGCCTAGCCGCAGAAGCTAGCTCCATGCTGTCGATGGCGCCCACTCCACCAGCGCAGCGCGCCGAGTAGCCGTAGTGCCGGAGACGGGCGCGGCCCGCGCCAGCCCAGATCGGGCCCGCGCGGCCCAGGAAACCCGCTCGGCGTCGGCAGCTCGCCATGGCTGCGCACCTCCACCTCAAGCCAGACGCGAAGCTCCCCACAGCTGCGTGCCCCCCACCGCGCCGTCGGAAGGCCGGAGCACGCCGACGACGGAACTTGGCGGGATCCCAGATCCACGGCCCGCCGCCTCCACCCACCACCCGCAGGAACGACGGAGAGGATGTGGCTGCCGCCTCACGGCCGGGGGCGCCGCCCCGACCGCCGCGCGCAGGCGAGCTCACCGGAGCCGCCCCAGCCACCCGAAGGAGCTCCCTGGCACGCACCACCCAACCCCTCCGCCGTTGGCTTCGGGCCCGCCGCCACCGTGGTCCACGCCAGCGGCAGCGGCGGCAGGGGAGCCGCGAAAGGCTTGGGACACCCATCATTGTTAAGCCGGTTGTCCATGTTAGACGACAATCGCACCTCGTGCTGCATAACATCGCCAACGTTCCATGCTCTATCAGTGTGTGTCAGTGGTATGATCCCATCACATACCCAGTAGTTACCGGTGTGGATAGCCCAGTCATAGTCAACGGTGTGATAGCCGATGGAGCATTGTTTCAGCATATACAAGACACAGTCAGCAGCAATTGCGGGATCGACGATGCCTTGTCCATGCTTATTGCGGGAAACTTGTTCAGCCTCGTGGCTCACCAGATATGACCAAAGATCATGTGGATCTCGCTCGTCTCTTGAAGCTAAAAGAAGAACATCTGTTATTCTGCTCTTCTTCACATTGTCTATCATCTTGGGGTCAAGCCGAAACCTCCCTTGGAAAGTCCACAGCATCATGCTATTGGTATATTCATATAGAGAAAGACCAAATTTGTATATATCAATCTCCTCATTGCTTCCATTGTGCAGAATCACCAGGAATCTGTGATTCTGTACAGTTTATAGGTCTCTGTGACAACTTCTGCTATCTCACTGCGGGAACCCTCATCTAACCCATTGAAATCATCCTCCTCGTCCTGTTTGTCAAACATCTCAATCACCCAATTGGGAAGCTTCAGCTGCTCTGCAATTTCCCTCCGCATTGCTCTTCTGCTCTCCCACTTTGAGCAATCGATGTGCATGATTTTCTCAAACTCTAACCCCACAGGCCTCATCGACGGAACACTTAAATCACTTGATATTGTGATGCATTTAGCTACAGCTTGCAGGACGGCAGATGCCCCAAGCCCGTTCCAGCCATCAAAGTAGATGACATTCTCTCTGTTGTTGCTTCTCCTAGTGTCCGCCCGAAGCTCATTGAGAATCCTTTGGACTACCACATCAATGGTGTCCGCCTTGATAACCTTCATGTGTGTGCAGCGGTGAGGAGGGAATCAGTTCAAAGTTCAAACTAGGTAATTAATACTAACTAAGAAAACACGCAATAAATCGACTGATGGTATTGGAGTATTGACAATACTCTGACACATGCCTACTCGTTTTTTAATTCTCTACTGAGCCTGCCTAATAGTGTACACATGATCCAAATTAATTGGTGAACGTGTTGAACGCTCACACATATAAAACTTTACCACAATTAAATACTTTGCAAACTAGGCTTAAATGAATGTTAATGTATATAACATGCAGAATGGAACAAAAGGTGAATTTTATGTGAAAATACCTCTGTGCGCATACTGAATTAGTCAGATCCGTCAGTCCACAGCCTCTAGATTAATTCCATTTGGGGCTTAAGATCCGGTCACCTCTTCAACAATTTCCTGACTTCCTGTACACATTGATACACAAGCGAGAACGACAAACAAAGCTAGCTTACGTAAATCTGAAGCAGGCAGACAGATTGAGCGCAGTGAGGTGAGCTAGTTTCATAGCTTGGTTAAGTTGAACAGCTGAACCTGGTAGGGAGTATGTAGCTCGAGAGAAGCCAAACAGATTGTTCAGGTGCCACTACCAGATGGACGGATCAGAGAGCAAGAAAGGGACAAGTAACATGCTGGGCTGAGATATTTGGGGTCCTTCGTGCTTGTGTGTGTGCACAACTGCCTTTTGCTTTGATTTCCATCCTTCATTTTTTAGAATAAAAGAAAGTGGTAGTATCCTTTCCTTTTTCTTTGATTTCCATCCTTCTTTTTTGCTTTCACTAAAGACATAAATGAATTCTTTGCTTGTGGCTGGCTAGCTGCATGGTACAAAGCTAAAGAAAAAAGGTGGCAAGCTTGTCTGTTCACCGTCGAATTTTCCTGCTAATTGAAAAACTTTTGTGTATTTCAAGCCACCTGAATTGGAGAAACTCTGAAGTAGGCCATCCAGATTTGGGTTTTCACTTACACTGTCATTGGTAACACTACTGAGCAAACTGTACTCCTAGTTATGTTGCAGAATGTGGCCGATATCTGGAAAATGTAGACGGATTCCTAGAGAGTCCTCTTACAGGGTTTCCTGCTCTCCAATGCAATGTGAGGTTGAATTTCTCAGCGTTGCCTTTATAAATCAGAGGATGATTCACACACTGCTAGAAACATTACGCCAACTACTCGCAACGAAAAATAACCTCTTGTGCTCGCCGATCCTAATACTGAATGTTGGTATGTACCATTTATCCTTGTTCCAAACCATCCGACTAAAAGTTAATTTAGTACACACAGAACTACTAATCTATCACCAAAGAGTCCTTACTACATCAACTAAAGTTCAACGGAATTGCAGAAACAGCCGCACCTGTATAAAGTTTCAAGGTCACCATGTATAGTCAAACAGCTAGCTTACGAATCTCGATATGTAGAACCAATGGAGGAAATGATAAGAAAGAACTGAAATGCAGAGCCAATTGAGGCACAGAAGCTATAACAGTGAGCAAGGAGGAGGTACAGCGAATCGCGGCACGAGGTAGGGCTCGGCGGCGCCGTCAGAGGAGACGCATAGGCAGCGATTGGTTCTACGGTAGCGGGTGTGGCGCCATCGGAGGAGACGCGGAGGGGGGAAAGGCGAGCGCGTCGCCGCCGACGGAGACGCATCGCCGAGACGCCGGCGGCTTGGACTGTGTTGGCCATATCTTCGGCGAGGGGGAACACAGCCCACCATGCGCAAGGTCCCACCAAGTTTTTCCAACCTTCCACCGAAATCACTAGAAAATTAGAAAAAGGAAATCTTTCCGCGCGCTCTCGTCACGCCACTTGGCGCGCTCTCATTCCCCATGGGCTCCCTTCTTGCTAAGTGTCGCTTTGTCCAGCGCGCGGTCCCCCACGGGTGTCTGCATGTCCGCCAAGTGTCACAACGAGAATAAAGTGGGATGAGAATGAAAGAGAAAGGGATACCGAAGGGGACAGAGCTTCGGTGACTTTGTGAACCAAAATCTCACCGTGACTTTGCCCATCTGAGAGCCATGAGATGAAGCTCCAACGGACACGATTGATCCAAATTTTGAGCTCAAAATTTAAACTGTCCAAAAAAAATTGAAAAAATTCCAGGACATCATATATGTTCCATTAAGTATTCTGGGAAAGTTTTGTTTCATCTGGATAAATGATTTATGAGACATTATATCATAAACCGTTTATCCAAATGAAACAAAACTTTCTCAGAATATTTAATGGACATGTGTGACTTACTAGAATATTTTTCAATTTTTTCTGGACAGTTTAAATTTTGAGCTCAAAATTTGGATCAACCGTGTCCATTGGATCTTTAATCTGATGGCTCACATATGGGCAAAGTCACGCTGAGATTTTTTGAGGGAAGTCACTGAAGTTCTGTCCTACCGGAGGGTGGGAGTCAGTTTTTTCCTTTTATTTTTTGAAACCGAACTTACAAAACGAAATATCTTGAGATCCGTTTCTCCAAATTATGAACCGTTTTCACTTTTGAGATCCTCGCGTCGAGATTTTCAGAACTAGATCTCATGTTGATAGGTTTTGATAAACTTTTTTTTGTACTCGTTAAGCTAATACGGGTGTACTCTGGGATATAGTGTAAATATACTCGGGTTTCATTGAGTTGTACTTCATATTTTGGTGTACTTTATTCTTTGTTTTTCATTGTTCATGTACTCCGTCCTGCGTAATTGTGCACTCCGGCTTTTATGTACATGTACTCTGCCCTTATGTGTACTTGCAGTGGCTGATCCACGTACAAGTTGTGGGGTCAGCTGACCCCACAGTTTATTAGTAAATCCTCTTAATACACGTGTGCATTCTTATAACAAAAATATGAATCGGGGCAAAAACTGTCCGTGGTTAGATGTCTGACCCCACCGGTTTTGTACTCTGGCTCCGCCGCCGTGTACTTGTACTCCGACTTTTGTGTATCTGTACTCCGTCTTTTCTGTATACGTTGTACTCTGCCTTATATGTATATGTACTCCATATTCTGTGTACCTGTACTCCGGTTTCTGTGTATCTGTACTCTGTCTTTTCTGTGTACTTTATACCTCGTTTTCTGTGTATCTGTACTCTGGCTTCTGTGTATCTGTACTTCGGGTTCTGTGTATTATACTTCATATTTTGTACTTCGAAATATCTCCATTTACAGTGGTCTACTATACCATATAGGAAGTGCAAGCTGTACGTTCAAAGTACGAAAAGATGAGCAGACAAGAAGAGGGAATTCCGCGGAACGCGTACGAGCGAAGAGAGAAACGCGTACAAGCTGTACGAGCGTAGATCCGCGCGCGCGGCCCGATCTTCGCAAAGGTCGGGCTTTTCCTAGCGCTACCCACCTTCCACATGCTGACGCCTAGGCCCAGGAACAAGGACCAAAAGCCTCCTTTTTTCCTTTAAAGCCCGTTGAGACCATTTGCAGCTTGCAAGAGCCTCCTAGTTTTTCTAGGGTTTGGGCGACGGCGGTGGCGACTCACTCTCCGCCGACGGAACTTCTCTGATCCTGCGCTCCCGCCCCCTCCCATCTTCTAGACTACTCTGGTTGATCACGGGGCCATCCCCGGTTGGCTGCCCGCCTTGGTAGTTTCGGTTGAAAGGTTGGGGTGTGGTTTGAAGCGTTTGAGGAGGAACAGATCGCCATGGCTGCGGAAAGCTCTAGGGCGAGAGAGGAGAAGGGAAGAAGGTTGTCAATGTGGATGAGTTGTTGAGGAACTTGAAGCTGCACGGGGAAGAACTGAATGTTGTGATCCTGGGCAAGGAGGAGGTTAGGCGCTGGCGGGCGGTGAAGTCCTGCGGCATGGAGTCCTGCGCACGAGGTTACCTTCTACGAGGTGGAGCCGAATATGTTCGTGTTGCAGGCCTACTGCTTGGGAGACTGGAAACGGATCATGGAGGAGGGGCCGTGGCTCTTCCGTGGTCAGGCCCTTATGGTTGAACCGTTCGACGGGCAACGATGACGCTAACTGCTCCAAAGGGTGTCCAAGCTTGGATACAGATATATAAACTCCCTCCCTTGTTCCGCAAGGAGGAGGTTCTTACTCAGCTGGCTACTAGAGTGGGAGAGATCATTGTTGTGGAGTTGGCGGCTATCCAGACGAGGACGGGAGTGTTCTACCGCGTGCAAGTGAAGCTGGACTCAACGAAGCCTCTGACTCGTTTTGTGCCGCATGCGTTGGAAGGAAGTGACCGCATGTTCCTACAGGTTAAATATGAAAAGCTACCAAAGCATTGTGAACACTGCGGATTCATGGACCACACGTATCTGGAATGTGGCACGGGGGAGTATGAAGAATCGGAGCGTCAGTTTGGCTCCTATTTGATCTCGGAAGAAGCCTATTGGAAGGCAGGAACTCCGGACGCCCGTATGCGCAACCCACAGTTTGCGGCGGGTGGACGCGGGCAGATGGGGGACCATGGAGGAAGAACCGGGGGCGCGCGAAAGCTGAACTTGTCCACCGCAAGTGGGTTCCAAAGGGACAGACCAATGGCCAAAAGCGCAACTCAGAGGATGCTGGGCTGGGGGATGAACTGCAGGAGGAGCTAGAGGATATAGCTGAGAGCCCTCTCAATGAGCCAAGAGAAGAAGTAGGTAGCAAGCATGGGGATCTAGAGTCGGGGGCGAAGAGACAGCTGAATTTGAACGCTGATCATGAAGGGAACGAGCTGGTTCCTCCCCCTCCCCTGCGTTATGTTACTCCTTTTGAGAAGAAGAAGATCAAGAGAGCTGCTTCAGCCAAGGCAGGAAAGGCAACAGAAAAAATCTGAACGGGAATTGTACTGCGTCGGATAACGAGAGCAACTCAAACGTGGCGGCCTACATTGAGGGGGACCGCCGGGAGCAATGAGTGTCCTAGGTTACAACTGCCGTGGGTTGGGCGGTGCCTCGACAGTTGGGGAGATTCGTGATCTTGCGAAGAAATACACCCCCACCTTGTTGCTTGTCCTAGAAACTGAACTCCATAAAAACCGCGTGGAAGGACTAGCACATATTTTAGGTTATGATAAAGGTTTTGATGTAAGCAGCTCGAGCCGCAATGGCGGCCTCGGACTTTTCTGGAATAATACTATATCAGTCGAGATTTTACCTTATTCACAGTATCATATTGATGCCATTGTGACGGAGGGTGGAAAGGACCCGTGGAGATTAACGGGGTTTATGGGGAGGCTGAGACGACGGAGAGGTTTAAGACCTGGGACATGCTGAAATATATTCGTGCATCGTCACCGCTAACCTGGATGCTTCTAGGGGATTTTAATGAAGTACTACACTGGCATGAGCATGTTGGGGTGCAGGAGAGGAGTTATGCGCAGATTGTAGGATTTCGTGATGTGGTTGACGTATGTGGCTTGCATGATTTAGGCTATCAAGGCACTAGTTGAACTTACGAGAAGAGAGTTGCTGGAGGGTCATATTGTCGGGTGAGGCTTGATCGAGCGTTGGCGACACCGGAGTGGTGCGAGCGTTTCCCCCTCGCAACTCTGCACCACCTGACAGTGGCATCATCTGACCACTGCCCGATTCTTTTGACATGGGAGGAATTTTGTCGTCCCCCATGTCCGAGGGCAGAGGGGAAAATGTTTCGGTACGAGTTGATGTGGGAACGCCATGACGGTCTTGAACCTGTCTTGCAATCGGCGTGGACTCAACTCGGGAAGGCAAGCGTGCTTGCCGAACTCCAGGAGAAGATTACCTCGGTCACTGGGTCTCTTCAAGAGTGGGGTTCGAACACGTTTGGTGGAGTGCGGAAAGAAATACGCACTCTGCGAGAAGTGCTTAAGAGGTCACGGGAAGATCCATCACGTGTAGGACCTACCCATGCGGAAGTGAAGATTGTCGAGCGCCTAGTTGAACTAGAGCATCGAGAGGAGGTTATGTGGAGGCAAAGGTCTCGCGTGCAATGGCTGGCGGAAGGCGATAAGAATACTCGCTTTTTCCACTTGTGAGCAAGCCAACGTAAAAAGAAGAATAAGATTATGGCTCTTCGGAAACCCAATGGGGAGATGACGGAGGATCAGCAGGAGATGGCCAGTGCTACTAATGATTTTTATCGTAATTTGTACAGGTCAGAAGGGACGGAGGACATGGACGTGGTGCTTGAGAGTGTACCTGTTCGGGTCACCGAGATGATGAATGAGGGCTTGATTGCTGCAATTAGCGACAAGGAGGTCCGTGCTGCCTGTTTCAGATGTTTCCCACCAAGGCGCCGGGTCCGGACGGATTCCCGGCACATTTCTTTCAACGCCATTGGGGCCTCTGTGGCGAAGAAGTGACACATATAGTGCAGCGGGTGCTGCGCCGAGAGGATGACCCAACAGCTTTTAACAAGACCTTTATTGTGTTAATTCCTAAGGTTCAGAAACCAGAAGAGTTGGGTCAGTTCCGGCCTATCCGTCTATGCAACGTGATCTATAAGATAGCGCCCAAGGTGCTCGCGAATAGACTGAAGCAAGTACTGCATGAAATTATATCGGACGAGCAGTCCGCCTTTGTACCCGGCAGGTTGATCATAGACAACATAATTACTGCCTATGAGTGCCTCCACTTTATGAAGCGAAACAAGGCAGTCAAGGACAGGTTTTGCGCGCTGAAGCTCCATATGCGGAAAGCATATGATTGTGTGGAGTGGGACTACCTCAAAGCAATGATGATTACGCTGGGATTCCATCGAACCTGGGTAGATATGGTTATGCGGATGGTCACTACAGTATCATTTTCAGTGTTGTTTAATGGGGAGCGCTTGGAGGAATTTAAGCCTTCCCAAGGTATACGTCAAGCACAGGATTTAGAACTGTTAGAGCACACAGGAGCAAGAGGCAAAGAGCTGGTCATTCTCTATGATGGACTCCCTCTCGCACGACCAGCTTACTCGCATGTGTGTAACCCTTTGGGCTATCTGGCACGCGCGACGCAAGGCAATCCACGAGGATTCTTTCGAGAGCCCACTAAGCACACATTGCTTCGTTGACAGATTCCTAGAGGAGCTTTTTTTTTTGCGCAAAGGCCAACCAATCTATTGATCATCAACAACGGTACAAAGAGTTCTACAAGTAATAAAAATTACAAATAGACCGAAGACGGTCGGGCACCGACTGGTGCTGCCTCGAGACCGGCAGCCTGGATTCCTCCACCGATGGGGGCAGCAAGGCTCGATGTGGACGCCGGAGTTGCGAGGAATGGGCAGGAAGGCGTTGTGGCTGTTGTTGCGCGATCACACACCGGTGTTTTTCTGGGTTCATCGGTTGTGCTTTATGCTGGCATCTCTGAACCAGAAACATTGGAGGCACTAGCAGTACGGGAGAGTCTGAATCTGGCACAAGATCTTCACTTACCTCGGATAAGGGTTGCTACTGACTGCTTGCTAGTCATCAGAGCAATGCAGGAGGAGAATATGGGGAGTTATAGTCATATTATCGAGAAATAAAGACGAGTGCAGCGGGGGTTTTGGAGGCCACGTTTGTACACGAGGGTAGATCGTCGAATAAGGAAGCGCACAATTTGGCGCGTCTAGTGTTATCACTTTGGTGGGAAGGCATGTCTGGTTCATCGATCCGCTTGAGGGCGTTTGTATGCCCAAAATTCTGATATAATAAAAGGGTCGGATGATTCTCAAAAAAAAAAGAGCCTTCTTGACCTGCAAGAGACACAAGCTAAGTAGGGAAGTTTCCCTAAAAATAATTAGGGAATAAGTAAATAAAATACTATTTCCCAAGTCAATTTGTTCCTGGCACATGCCTGAGGCCAACTGATGAGAGGCAACACAGCCTCTGAGCATTGTTGAGATGTTGTGATGCAGTTGTGATTATCTCATGCTTGGTTGATTATCAAAATATTTCCCAAAGGGTAAGTTTAGTTGCCGCCTTCCGGTCAAAATTCGGTGGCCTATGATATTTTGTCTCATACTTGTTTGTCTACACAAACTTGCCAAGTACCCTATGGGATTAAAATTTAAACTAATTTTCGGTAATTACAGTGGATCCGAAATTTATTATCCGCCAAATTTTCAGACTAGATTTGGACAAAATTCAAATTTAGTTCAATTTTATTTAAATTTTATGGGATTTGGACTGTACAATTCTCAAAAATTCCTGAAACTCCGAAATCTCTGAGATTTCAGCAGGTGTCGAAATTATAGTCAAACCAAAAATCAAAACCTTGCTCCTCTCATGTTTCCTTCACAGCTTTTTATCAAAAGTTTGATCAGCAAAGGGTCAAGAAAACTCTAGCAGTATTTAGGCTAGCCAATAGTTGGCAAATAGGCAGGGCATACACCAAGCAACAGCAAGATTAGTATCTACTCCCATTTGGAGGCAACACCATTGCATGGATATTCTACAATCATCTTCATCACTTACTAGCCAAATTAGCAATGATCCTACTACATGGTTTTGCAATGCTGGCACAAATCACGTTTTATTTCACCAAATTAACAGGGGTTACATTAGTACTTCAGCTCTAACAAAGAAGTCCAAAATTACACAAGCATTCGTGTGGAAGCAGAAATAGCAATATATAGCAGTAGAGTTCCTAGAAATGGCATTACGATTACACCAGTAGATCAACTGGGCTCCTCTGATGAGTCAGAGGCCGAGGAGCTGGCAGTTCTCCCAGAGCGTCTTAGCGGAGCGCCGGAGCTGCGCGGCCTCGGCCTCAGTGAGGTCCATCTCGGCGACGCCGAGGACGCCGCCGCGGCCGAGCCGGGCCGGCAGGCTGAGGAACACATCATGGCCGTCGGAGATGCCATGGAAGCCGGAGGCAAGGACGGAGACCGGGTGCACACGGCGCTGGTCGCGGAGGAGGGAGGCGGCGAGGCTAGCGACGGAGTAGCTGATGGCCCAGGAGGTGTATCCCTTGAGGCCGATCACCTCGTAGGCGCCACCCACCACAGCGCGCCGGATGCCCTCCAGCGCCGCCTCATCGAAGGAGTGGTGGCTGTCCCACAGGGACTTGAATGCCGGCATCCCGCCCACGCTGATGCTCGACCAGATCGCCACCGAGCTGTCGCCGTGCTCCCCTACCATGTAGGCCTGCACCATATTCACTTGCTTGGTTAGTTTTTCAGCAAAGACATCAGTATCATTAATTGTGCAGTGGCAGCTCTAACAAAATATATATAGAAGGGCAGTCTAATATGCATCGTATTAATGTTTATGCAAAGACATGGTTTATGCTTTGACAGGTATATGATCAATGAAATATCTATACATTATAAAAGGACATCTGTGGTTGTCGGAATTCCCAGCAGATGTAATCCCTCTTGTGGCCGGCGAGTCAGCCGTGTCTTAATGGAATGCTTGCCTTCCCGTAAAAAAAAAAGGACCTCGATTTTTAATCTAAAAACAAGGACTTCGATTTGAAAGGGATGGACAAGCATTGTCACTGTGGATTCTGTCACATAAAAGTAATCTGATAAAATTCTGTATGCAAGTGCATATAGGCTGAATTTATTGCAATATAATCTTGCTGGGACCTTCATGAGCATATAGCTTACCAACTTTCTATGTATGTCTACAGTGAGTGCAAATGCAATTACAGGGCTTCGGTAAATTAGCGTCTTTTGGATTTTGCCGTACCATATTGAGGAAGCGGCAAACACTGGACTACTGGAGTCAATTGATTATTTATAGTAAACACTGGTGTTGAGTGTACAGAATAACACCAAACCGAGCACGGTATTGGGTTATGTAGAATTCAAAAGTGTAGCATTTTTATCTGATGCACGTGTGAGATTGAAAAAAGGAAATTACCAAGCATTACCGAAATATGGTTACTCTGCCCTGAAGCAATATTTTTAGCTGATCATTTCCAACTAATATAATGTAATTTTCTTGCCTAAAAATTTACCTATAGGTCATTTTGCACTTAATTTACTTTCCCATCACTTAAGTGCTATGTTAGCACTTAGCAAAGAACATTTCTTTCTTTGCCTTGAAGTAACATCAAAATTTCACTAGCATACCATTTCCAACTACAGTTATGCAAACTTTGTTGACTAATTTTTACCTATGGGTCATTCTGGCACTTAATTTTACTTCCATATCACTCTGTAAACATACACACATCGCAAGTCAGCCCTCTTCTGAACCCAAGTCCTATTTACTGACTCTGATATCGAGTTCCAAATGTCTCAGTTTTATACCACTATCTCATCTTTAATTATATGGACAAAGTAAGTATCAATTTTATACCACCAAACAAGTTAACAACTCTGCACTTTCGAGGGAAAAAACAATACTGAAGATGGCATCCTGAACTGCTCTACTGTCGGACGTGGAGACCAGTCAAAGACAGGGACATGATCCCACGGCGGCACCGCCGCGTGGCATCACCCTACTGACTCCGCTCCGGCGACGAGCTCGATCCAGAGCAAGAGCTAATGGATCATGGAGCCATGGCATTCAGAGATGGTAAATGAACTCAGGATTCAGAAGGTATGTTTACCTGGACGTCCTGCGCGTTCACGTCGAGGTGCTCGGCGACGAGGAATCTGAACCGGGACGAATCGAGGTTGGTCCCTGACCCAATCACGCGGCTCGCCGGGAAGCCGGAGAGCTTCCAGGCGACGTAGGTTGGGCACGACGAGCAGCAGCGCCTCGGGGGAGTGCTCGGCGACGGGCGGCACGATCTTGCGGTACAGGGCCACGTTCCTCTGTAGCAGGTTGAGTCTGGTCTCCCCTGGGATCTGCCTCGCGCCCGCCGTAATGATGACGAGGTCGGAGTTCTTGGTGACGACGGGGTCGGTGCCTGAGACGATGCGGACGCGCGGGAGGAAGGCGGCGGCGTGCTGCAGGTCGAGCGCCTCGCCGCGGAGCTTGTCGGGGAGCGCGTCGACGAGGGAGATCTCGTCGGCGAGGTTCTGGGTGAGGATGGTCTGCGCGATGGCCATGCCCACGTTGCCGGCGCCGATGACGGAAACCTTGCTGAGGCGGCGGTGCGGGACGGCGAGGGAGGACGGGGTGAGCGGGCAGTCGTCGGCGACCGGGCGGAAGAATCCCCGCGAGGCGCCGGCGGCGTCGAAGCCCAGCTCCGACAGCGACGAGGTCTTGTGCATCTTCGGTGGACTGGAATGCTGCTAGTGAGATCGAGTGGGATGGATGCAAGATTGGGAATGAACTGGCGAGTGTTCTTGGAGAGGAACGGGAATGGCGAGTGGATTTTATAAATGAAATCCCGGGAAACGAAACCGCCTTTGCCGCCGGTTACCGGTTTGACCCCTCGTCGCGGTTTGGGACTTTTCTTGCTTTTTGAACAAGGAAAAAATAGTCTTTTTGTTGGACAAAGCTGGATGAGAAAAATCTAGAAAGGAAGCTGCCTGAGGAATGAGATCCGAAATAATTTGGAAACATCAAATCTAGCACGTGTTACAGTGTCGCAACGACGTCAATTATGCCCTCTGCTTAATTTTGACTTTTAGCTTTTGGCTTTTGACTTATACCATCATGCAACAATTTGTGACTTAATAAGCCAAAAATAAGCTTAGCCAAACAGGGACTTAGACGGTGACCAGAGGTGTTGTCTCGGATAAAAGTCCTTTCAATTTTGTCTCGGAGGCGTCCGATGTTGTTGAGGAGCTCATGAGTTTTATCCCCAATCAGTTTTCATGGATAACACGTTGGTTGTTTTCAGTGCCGAATCTATCAAATAAGGGGCATTTTACTTTTAACTAGCGTGCATGTTTTGGTGTTTCCATGAAATCGATTAGATGGCGATGGTGGTGTGTGTCGAATAAAAGTTATTCACCTCTAATCCCATCTCGCCCATGGTCCGGTGTTGCCGAGAAGCTCGTGATGTTTTGTCCCTGCAGGTCTTCATGTGCGAAGGTTTGCTTGCTTCTGTTCTTCAAGAACCCATTCTTTCAAGCCATTGCACGCAAGTCGTTGACCTGACTTGGCAATGTCGGTTCGGTCTTACTAGGGTCAAGGTTTAGGGCATGGCAGTGCTCAGGCTCAGCTCAAACGGCCTACCATTACAGCAATTCAACGATGTTTTGTCCTATGCATGTCTTTGTAGATGCTTCGGAGCCTTAATTTCTCGATGTTGTCAATCACCGATCGTCCGACGGCTATGGTGGCGCTACGGCGACGAGTTTGGTTGCTGCTTCAGCGAGGATTTCGACGCCCATTGTTTTAGTTGTAATTTCTCTTTTGTTTACGGACTTCTTTTTTTGCATTTGTTGCCTCAGTTAATATAACCAACATTTGTGATGTCTGTTTAGTTACCAATTTAACATATGGGCAGTATAGACAAGTGAAACATACTAGAATTTGATAGTTCGGTAGGGTAGGGTCTGTTCGGTTTTCGGATGGAGTGGAATGGAACCATTCCACTCCATTCCATTCTACTTCATCCCAGCAAACTCATCCTTGCGTTCGGTTGCTGTGAAAAAGAGGGAATAGAACCACATGGAGTTAGTCTAAATTTTAATTAATTAGATCCTAATTAATCTAAATATTTAATCAATTAGATCCTAATTAATCTAATTAGATCCTTCGTTCCCGCGACCACCAGGTCCACCACCGTCGGCGACTTCCCGCCCGCCTCCGGCGCCCTCCCGCCCGCCCCGGCGACCTCCAGCGCCCTCCCTCCCTCCCCGGTGACCTCCGGCGCCCTCCCTCCTCGGCGAACGCCGGCCCCTCGCGCTTCCCGGCGACCTCGCGCGTCGGCGCCCTCCCGCTCGCCTCCGGCGCCCTCCCGCCCGCCTCCGGCGAACTCCAGCGCCATCACTCCCCGGCGACCTCCGGCCCTTGCGCTTCCCGTCGACCTCGCCCGTGCTCCGCCCCTGCGTCGCGGCCTCCAGGCGCCGCCCCTTGCTCCGCCCGCGCCTTGCTCCGCCACCGCCGCCGCCGAGCCTCGAGCTGGCCGGCCGCCGCGCGTTGACCAGAGAGAGGAGAGGATTAGGGAGAGGAGAGAGAGAGGAGCGCTCTAATCGCACGCGTTCCACCCCGTCCGGCCGATTTGGCCGGACGGGTGCATTCCGCATCTACACAGAATATGCCACCTCGGGCCCGTTCCATCCTTTTGTCCAACCGAACACAGGAATGGGCTCTGGGTGCGGAACGGTTCCATTCCGTTCCGCCCCATCCCAAAACCGAACAGACCCTAAATGTTCGATTTTTAAATCATATACGACGTGACCGTACTACTTCTAGCATGGTTGTGCTCTACCTATCGCGGTTTACTGGCCACCAAACACCACTCATCGGCGGCACACCGGAAACGCACTTTAGATCATAGGACTTGACGAAGAAATGGATAGATCTTGCTTTGGGATCTCCCACTGGAATGGCATGTGCATTTTAACTTAGGTGTGCATAACTGTTGCATTTGGTAGAATGGCGGAACAGGCAGTAGTACTAATATCCAAAAACCATGCTTCAGATTAATTGCCAGGTCGGTCGTCGACGCCGACTTACTGCAGGAAGATCTAGAAGCAGAATATTCTCAGGCCGGATCTTGCACTTTATGAATACCTTGTAACGTTTGGTCCCGGTCGACTATTTTGGTTCACCAAACAAAACAAAACCGTTTCTTGCACAACAGGTCAGCCAGCAGGAAAACGACGTACGGTTGAATGTGGTTAGTTTCAGCCCAGCCCTGAAATATGGAAGCTTCGTTCTCCATTGGTCAATTCATTTCCACAGCAATCTAGCCCCGGCTAAGCTGGTTTCTATTCTTTTCTAAGTAGTGGCTTCTCTGTTTCTTGGAGAACGGTCTCGGCCAGTAGTAAAGGGTGAGTGTACGTTGACCCAAAAAAGAATTCTGCAATTAATCACCAAAAGGCGCACGTAAGAGAGAATTACTGTTCCTAATTTGGTTACAGTAGGCGGTCAAGGCCTAGGGTCTTGGTCGTAGTTTCTCTTTTTGTTCCATTTTTTTTAGGCATTTGCAGGATGAGCGTTACTCGATTAACATGTTGTAACCAGAATTCCCTATATCTCATATAAACTAGATTTGATATCACAAAAAATCAAAAAAAAAATTGATATCACAAAAGAGCCAG
Source organism: Poa pratensis (assembly GCA_947311845.1). NCBI lineage: Eukaryota > Viridiplantae > Streptophyta > Magnoliopsida > Poales > Poaceae > Poa > Poa pratensis. The sequence goes on along the minus strand of CAMZMU010000033.1, from coordinate 3,519,758 downwards.
AAATTCAATTGTGTTCCTGAGCTTACACGCACCGTACCGGTTGAACAGTAGATTCCGAAAATTTTCAACAAATTAACATGTTCCGGCGCTCTACTTACGTGAATAAATTGCTGATGAAATGCATTTGTGGTACTCTATGAAACAAGGACCATGTGGTACAAAAAAAAAAGCCTTAAAAAAGCTACAGAACCATGTGCAAGCATTAATATATGGAAACATTTATATATGACCGCAGATTGGCACCACCAAAAAAAAAAAAAACCGCTCATCGGCGGCACACCGGAAATGCATCATCATCCGTGCCACCACTTCGGTAGCTAGGATGCATCTTCCTAGCTTAGTGCGTATTTACGAAGAAATCAAAATAGATGGTTCTTTGGATCTCCCACTACTACCATATTACAATATACATAAGTAGAACATTTGGCGAAATGGCGAGCACGCACGTCCACATCGATCATCGAAGGCTAGACAGGAAAGGTATAGTTAGTAGTACTGGTAGCCTGAAGGAAAGGAAACCATGGACGGATGGAGCGCCGGCCTCCGGTATGGGAACGGAATGGGCGCATGGTTTCCGACCGTGCGCTGGTCTCTCGAGCAGTTTGGTCAGCCAACTAACTAAACCATTTCTTAAATACGTGACGGGGCATTGTAAGTGGCAGAGTGGCCTTGCTGCCACGATCCACTGAGATCCAGCCCCACGTTGCACGGATTCGTCCCTCAAAAAAAAAAAAAAAAAAAAAAAACTAAACCGTTTCTTGTAGAAGAGGCCAGCCGAATCGCAAGAAACAAGTAGGATAATAATATGCAGCAGCTAGCACGTACGTACGTTCGTTCCTCGACATCGACGCGACTTGATCCATCGATGATCCAGAAGCAATTAGCAGGATGTTCTTGTTCGACGTGAGTCGTGCGTACTGAAACCTAGTATTAATTTATATTTGTGTATAGAAACATTTTGATTTGCGATATAGTCGAATTTATCAACGGAAACACTACCAGTCGGCAGCACATTGTAAACCGTTTTTAAGTTGTTAGTACATTTGCTAACTTTGTGTTGTAATACTGCAGTTTTTTTCCTATACAAAGTTGGTCAAAATTAATTTTTATTTGACTTTTTTTTTTTTTTGAAACGAAACACTAGATTTCAACAGATACTGGGCACAGCAATAGTGCTGGCCACCGATACAGGAAGATCATCCGGCAAGGCATCAGTCCAAACCTGCCTGTCCACCTGCCTACGAGCACCATAAGCTGCTAGTTCATGGGCTACGCTATTACATTCACGAGGGACATATGAGATTATGGAGGTAACTTTACCTTATCCTCTCGCTCCCGCGTCGCCTCCCGCGGCGACGCCGGGGAGACCGTGCGCTGGTCTCTCGAGCAGTTTGGTCAGCCAACTAACTAAACCATTTCTTAAATACGTGACGGGACATTGTAAGTGGCAGAGTGGCCTTGCTGCCACGATCCACTGAGATCCAGCCCCACGTCGCACGGATTCGTCCCTCAAAAAAAAAAAAAAAAAAAAATTAAACCGTTTCTTGCAGAAGAGGCCAGCCGAATCTGGGCTCAGGCGGGCCCGTCGTTTTTGGAGCGGGTCGGCGGCCAGGCGAGGTCGTCGCGTGCGCATAGGGCGCGGCGTGGGCGTGTGGGTCTCCAGGCTTCGTTCCTGGATGCCCAGGGAAGACGTGTGGTGGTGGCGTGCGAGCTGGTCCTTATCTCCGGTCGCCGGCGGTTGTGCGGCGCGCGTGGTGCGCGGCGTCGCGTCTATTGCAGCTGCGGTCAGGCTCCGTGGTGGCTCCTGGCCACGGGCGGCGCTCCTCCTTACCTTGCCGACGTGGTGCTCGGGATGGTACGGCGGCTCGTGCTGCGTCCGGTGGTTCTGCTCCTGGTTGCCGGTGTTGGTCCTGCTGGCCTGCGTGGCGGGATGGCTGCCGGTAGTCTCCGCAAGGTGCGGGTGGCTGCGGCGATCTGCGTTCCGCCTTCTCATCGTCGGGCTTGATCGGTGGTGGTGGTGGCTGGTGAGGCTTGCCGGCGCCGGTGCTGGTGGTGGTGCGACGGAGGGTGTGCTTGGAGCTGGGGGTGAAAACCCCGTCTCGGTTTGTTCCGTGACCAGTGATGGCGGCGGCTGTGGCCGTCGTTTACCTCCCTGGAGGCATTGCTGCTTTGCTGCAGCCCCCTCTTGCACCGTTCCGATCGGTGGTCCAGCTCCGGGGGAAACTCTTGATCTTGTGATCGGACGATGACGGCGCCTTGGCGTCGTTTCCCTCTTGAGGGCTTCGTCTTTGGAGCTGGATTTCGGCAAGAGGGACCTGTGGTAGGGTTGTGGCGGCGGCAGCTGCGGCTGTCTTTTAGGCCGGGGCGGCGGCCCCGGAAGTTGGTACGACGTCCGTGGTCTGCGAGCAGCTCTCCCTGAGCAGTTTGGGCTGCGGGTGGCTGGTTCGTGCGGCGTCGTGGCTCGGTTGCGAGTGGTGCTATGTCGGGGCGGCGGTCCCGGAAGGGGGTGCTGGCGGCGAGGCTGTCGGGGCTGCTTGGGCAGCGGCAGCAGCGGTTGCCTTTTAGGTCGGGGCGACGGCCCCGGACGTTGGTGTGGCGGCCGTGGTCTGCGAGCGGCTTTCCTGGTGCAGCTTGGGCTGTGGGTGACCGTGTCGTGCGGCGTCGTGGTTTCTCGTGGTTGTGGGGCTTCGCCCGTGGGTTGTGTCGTGTTGTTGAATGGTTTTCGCCCGGTTTCTTCCATAATAAACCGGGCACCTTCTGCTTAATTAATATATGGGGCAAAGCTTTTACCCCACAGTTTCAAAAAAAAAAAAGATTATGGAGGTACTGAAATGCAGTCGCATGAAGACTCTGATATCTCTGTAAATGATTCCTTCCCCGGCTCTGTCGAAGCTGTCATTTTTCAGTGCACTCGTGGCAACCACTGACAGTGGCTTTCTTCTCGACAACGTGTGCTATGTGTGGGTGGCTAGGTCAGCCGGTGGTGGTGCCCAATTTAATCATGTTCCATGACGACAATGGTACATTTGTATCGGTTTCTAGCTGGTTTTTCCGCTAATTAACCGGCCACCTTAATGGCAAGTCCTTTGACATGTTTCAGTCAGAAGTTGGCCTACTCCCACAAAAGAATAATGAAAGAATCGGGTAGAACATCGTGTCATGGCACCATACTTTGTTTTCCATGCATGCATGCATGCTTCTCTTCTCCACGTAATATTGGACGAACAAACGAGCCAAAATTCTGCCCGAGACAACACAGCTGCCCAAGTAATAAAAATACTTTTTTTTTCATTTTCTTCTTCGAAAAGTGAACAAGTCCCAATTCCCAAACCACGACCACGATCGAGTACTGCCCAAGGCGGTTTCGTTCACGGGATTTTCCTATAAATTGACTACCCGTTCCTGCTCCCCTCCAAGAACAACTCGTCAGTTCATCGCACGCGCATCAATCCCAGCTCATTCCCACATCCCATCGGTAGAAAATGCACAAGACCTCGTCGCTGTCGGAGCTGGGCTTCGACGCCGGCGGCGCCTCGTCAGCCTTCTTCCGCCCGGTCGCCGACTCCTCCTCCTCCCCGCTCACCCCGACCGCCGCCAGCCGCCGCCTCACCAAGGTTTCCGTGATCGGCGCCGGCAACGTCGGCATGGCCATCGCGCAGACCATCCTCACCCAAAACCTCGCCGACGAGATCTCGCTCGTCGACGCGCTCCCTGACAAGCTCCGCGGCGAGGCGCTCGACCTGCAGCACGCCGCCGCGTTCCTCCCGCGCGTCCGCATCGTCTCCGGCACCGACCCCGTGGTGACAAAGAACTCCGACCTAGTCATCATCACCGCGGGTGCGAGGCAGATCCCGGGGAGACCAGGCTGAATTTGTTGCAGAGGAACGTGTCCCTGTACCGCAAGATCGTGCCGCCCGTGGCGGAGCACTCGCCGGATGCGCTGCTGCTCGTCGTGTCTAACCCCGTCGACGTGCTGACCTACGTCGCCTGGAAGCTGTCCGGGTTCCGGCGAGCCGTGTGATCGGCTCCGGCACGAATCTGGACTCCTCCAGGTTCAGGTTCCTCATCGCCGAGCACCTCGACGTCAACGCGCAGGACGTGCAGGTAAACATACTGTATTTCTGAATACGTGAATGTCATGACAACATGATCCATTAGCTCTTGCTCAATAACAACGAAAATGGGTCCTTGTGTGCAGGCGTACATGGTGGGGGAGCACGGTGACAGCTCGGTGGCGATCTGGTCGAGCATCGGCGTGGGAGGGATGCCGGCGCTCAAGTCTCTGCGCGACAGCCACCATTCCTTCGACGAGGCGGCGCTGGAGGGCATTCGGCGCGCCGTGGTGGGCGGCGCCTACGAGGTCATCGGCCTCAAGGGCTACACCTCCTGGGCCATCGGCTACTCGGTCGCCAGCCTCACCGCCTCTCTCCTCCGTGACCAGCGCCGCGTGCACCCGGTCTCCGTCCTCGCCTCCGGCTTCCATGGCATCTCCGACGAACACCAGGTGTTCCTCAGCCTGCCCGCTCGCCTCGGCCGTGGTGGCGTCCTCGGCGTCGCAGAGATGGACCTCACCGAGGCCGAGGCTGCGCAGCTCCGGCAGTCCGCCAAGACGCTCTGGGAGAACTGCCAGCTGCTCGGCCTCTAACTCATCAGAGGATCCCCAGGCGATCTACTGATGCAATCTTAGTGGCGTTTCCTACTGCTGCTGCCACATTAATGCTTGTGTAATTTTGTACTGCTTTTTTTAGAACTGAAGTTCGAATGTAACCCCTGTTAATTTCGTGGAATAATATGTGTTTCCTGCCAGCATTGCTAAATCTGGTTGGATATTGGATGGTGCAGGCTTCTATAGAAGCCAATAAACCATATAGTACGATCATTACTAATTTAGAACCAGTAAGGGGTGAATATGTTTTTAGAACATCCATGCAATGTCGTGGCCTCTAAATGAGAGTAGTTTTGCATGTTTTAACTTTGACCACTAATTTGATCAATAAAACATGTGTCAAATTATATCATTAGAAAATTTATTCAAATATGAATTCAATGGTATAATTTCCATGAGATATGATTCATATTTCGTAGATCAAACTGATGGTCAAAATTAGACATCGAGAGGGTGTATTTGCCAACTATTGGGTAGCCAAAATACTGGTTGAAATTTCCCGAGCCTTTGCTGATCAGAATATTGGCAAAAATTGTGAAGGAAACATGATGATATTTAGGATTTGAATTTAGGTTTTACCAAAAATTCTTGACCCACCAAAATCTGCGAGTTTTCAAAACGTTAGAAATTATTTAGTCCAAATTTCATCAAATTTAAAGCAAAATTCAAGTAATTTGACATATCCCAAAAGTCTAGCAGAAAATGTATTGCGTAATCACCTTTATTACCAAAAACTCGTTGAAAATTTAATCTCAGAGGGGGAGTGGACAAGTTCTTGTAGGCAAATCAAAATTTTGGCAATCAAAAAAGTACGAGCCAAAGTATCACGGGCTGCCGAAATTTCCAGGCGAAGAAACGAACTCTCATGAAATATACATGAGTAGCGCAAAAAACAAAAATGAAATATACATGAGATGTAAACACAAATGCTTCACAATTTTTCTTGTTGTGCTATAAATTTGTTTGCTCACTGGAAATTTACACCCACTTAAACAGGGTCCGAGGGAGTATTTGCAAACTATTGGGTAGCGAAAATCCTGGTTGAGATTTTGCGAGCCTTTGCTGATCAGAATGTTGGCAAAAATTGTGAAGGAAACATGATGACAACAAGGATTTTAATTTTGATTTTAGCAAAATTTCTTGACCCACCGAAATCTCCGAGTTTTCAGATCATTCATAAATTGTTCGTCCAAATTTCATCAAATTTAAAGAAAATTGAAGTAACCACCGTTATTACCAAAAACTGGTCGAAAATATATTCCGTAACCACCGTTATTACCAAAAACTGGTCGAAAATTTAATCTCCGGAGGGGGAGTGCGCAAGTTCTTGCAGGCAAATAAAAAATTTGGCAATCAAAAATTTCACGCGAAGGCGGACCAAACTTTAGAAATTTTCTTCTTGGGCTATACATTTCGTTGCTCACTGGAAATTTACACCCAGTTAACATGATTCTCACACATTGACGAAACCACGGTCAACAACTTGCTGGATTACACATTGGGCTGGACAATTACTTCCTGGGCTTTCATTTAGGCGTTGTTCGACCAGACCACAACATCTTCTTCTTCACGAGTCTCTCTGGCACCGACCGGCGGTGCTCGTTCCCCTCGCCGCCGGCGCACCAAAGCTGTCGCCTGAGCCATGCTCCGCTTCCGCAGCCGCATCCTGACCCACCTCCTCTATCCTCCCTCCGTATCTCCAATCCCGTTCCATCTCCACCGCCTCCTCTCCGCGGCCGCCCCTTGCATTTCCCCGAACCCTAGCTTCGCCGTGGAGGACTACCTCGTCGCCACCTGCGGCCTCATGCCAGCTCAGGCCCTCGAGGCCTCCGCAAAACTCTCCCATCTCGATTCCCCCTCCAAGCCCGACGCCGTCCTCGCCTTCCTCGCCGGCCTCGGCCTCTGTAGAGCCGACGTGGCCACCGTCGTCGCCAAGGACCCGCAGCTCCTCTGCGCCGACGTGGAGAAAACCCTGTCCCCGTCCGTCGTCGGGCTGACCGGCCACGGCATCTCACATTCTGAGGTCGCCCGCCTCGTCTCGCTCGCCCCCCGCAGCTTCCGTCAAAGATGCATCGTCTCCAACCTACCATACTACCTGTCGCTCTTGGGCTCCTACGAGAACCTCCTCCGGATACTCAAGAGAAGCTCCCATCTTCTCGGATGCAGCCTGGAGAAGGTGGTCAGGCCCAATGTTGAGTTCCTGCGTGAGTGCGGGCTAGATGCTTGTGATGTTACCAAGCTGTGCATCCGTCAGCCATGGCTGCTCACCACCAACCTGGAGCGCGTCCAGGCGATGGTGGCTTGCGCCGAAGCCATAGGTGTGCCCCGTGGCTCTGGGATGTTCAGGCAAGCCCTGCAGGCTGTAGCATTTCTCAGTGAGGAGAAGATTGCCGCCAAAGTGGAGTACTTGAAGAAGACATTCAGGTGGTCAGATGCCGAGGTGAGCATTGATGTGTTCAGTGCTCCGGTGCTGCTGAGGAAGTCAAAGGAATCGCTGCAGCGCACCTCTGAGTTCTTTTCTGAGATTGGGTTGGAACCGGCCTACATTGCTCGCCGTCCAGTAATTATCAATTATAGCCTGGAAGGCCGGCTTAGGCCGCGCTATTATGTCGTGAAGTTTCTCAAGGAAAATGCATTGCTCAAGCGTGACCTAAGCTACTATACAGTTGTCAAGCCGACCGAGAAGGTATTCATGGAAAAGTTTGTATGCCCTCACAAGGAAGCTGCACCACACCTTGCTAAAGGCTATGCAGCAGCCTGCAGAGGGGAAGTGCCTATCAGATTCAAATTTACATGAACCAAGAACGGGTATGAAAACTGGTAACTGTGATGGCATAACAATTTTCACTCTGCGTATTAGGCTGACAAGACATGACTTGGTGTTCTTGGCCTAACTAAGTTGTGGATGTTTTCTATATTATGTGTGTTATTTACCTGTTGATTTTCTGTTGGTAATCTGGGTGATGGGTGTCCATTCTGTTAGATGCTGGCATGGTCATTGTTAACCCCTGATGAAACTAGATTCCGTAATCTGATATGTGATGTTATCATTTATAGTAGAGAAAAAACCGTTGTTTGGTTATGAACTTGTTTCTGAAATACACATACTGGAACTAAGAAAGTGTAGGTACACTAGTACAGGTCATTCTACAATGCATTAAAATTTCTATATTGGATTTTAACGCATTCGGGGGTGATGTTGGCTTGTGCCTATGCCATAGGTGTGCCCTGTGACTAAAACATCTAATTAGGCAAGAACACTTTAATCTTATGCAAACAGAGTTAGGCATTAACATATGCGAGCTGGCTTCCACTAGATGTCATCTATTTTTCATTTTTGTCAAAATATATCTTCACAACTATATCGAGCTTGTACTGCTGACCTTTGTACTAAAACTTATTAATGCAAGATGTGATACTGAACGACATGAATTATCAGATATCTTTAATTTTACTCTCACAAGAACAAAAATCGCTGAATCTGTCTGCATATTTAACAGCTTTTGTGTGCATTATGCTTTGATTCCGTGGTTTGTAAGCTTCAGAACCCCTGTTTTCATCAAAGCATGAATATGCTTCACAAATCCATGCTTTCTGAAAAATCCAGTGTCTTCATATATAGTAGTTGATTGATCCACTATAATGCCCGAGATCTATAGGTCCATTGGTTCAACAGGTAATCATGAAGTTGCAATGTTGAGGTTTCATTTAGGAGTCTTATTTCAAGATATATGTTGTGGACATTGATTAATTTTATGCCCTTTCTGTGCGATTGTCAGTCTATGACTGCTGCATAGATGTGCAAATCCAGAGCACTTTGTGCTGTAGGAGATACACTTTGCATGATCCAAATGTAATTGTGAAACTGAACCATGTGGTGAGTTGGCATACACAATTATGTTAATTGCAGCCAAAGCAGAGTCATGCCCGACAAATGGGGTTTACCATATCCAGTCAAATACAGAACGGGAAACATTTGGAAATTTGTTCTCAAAGGCTTAATGATGTTAGTATGTGCTACAAGTACCCACGGCGAACCTGATACTTGCATGACAACTTACTTTCACACACTGCAGCATTTTTTGTTTTTTTTGCATTGACTCTGGAAAAGAAACTAGTGCTCTGACCTTGCTTGTGTAGAGTGGGAATCTTCTGGTGTTATAATTGTCTTCACTTCTACTCAATGCCAGCATTATTGCAGAATCCGCCATGACTTACTAAATGCTATGGACAACAAAGCTGATGCTGTACAATGGACAGGTCTAACATGAAGTTGTGAAAGCTTTCTGGGATATGACCAGGCAAGTTGTGTGAAAGATTTAGTGCTTTAATGGCACCCATGAGTACCCGAGAGTGTGTTTGTATTTTGAAAACTTTTCAAGCACGTGGAAATTTCTGATGATGTTTTAGCCCTGGCTGGACGAAGGCCTTTGTGGATTAAACATTCCGTGGCAGTGGCTGGCGTGTTGTTGGACTGATCAGACAAACATCTAGTGTATCTGTTGGGATGCTTTGCTGTCGCAACAAATTAATTGTGATCCAAACTGAAGGAACTTGTTTGTAGATACATTTTTTTTTGCAGTTCCTATCGCTGAGGATTAAGAGCAATCTACTCTACCCATTCCTTGGTGGTGCTTAATTTTCGTGGCAACATGTCTCTTGGTAGGAATATAACTCTGTTTTATTTATTAAGGTTGTAGCAAATGTATGATTAGGTGGGTGCAATCTTAATGGCGTTTCCAGGAACTCTACTGCTATATATTGCTACTGCTGCTGCCACACGAATGTTTGTGTAACTTATTACTGCTTTTTTAGAGCTGAAGTTCTTAATTTCAGTTTCGTGGAATAAAATGTTTTTCGTGCCAGCATTGCTAAATCTGGTTGGATTTCGGATGGTGTAGGCTTCTGTAGAATCCAATAAACCATATAGTACGATCATTGCTAATTTAGAACCAGTAAGGGGTGAATATGATTTTAGAACATCCATGCAATGTCGTGGTTTCTAAATGGGAGTAGTTTTGCATGTTTTAACTTTGACCACTAATTTCATCAATAAAACACGTTTCAATTATTATAAAAATTATATAATTAGAAATTTTATTCAAATACGAATTTAATGGTATAAGATTTGTGAGAGATGATTAAATTTTGTAAATCAAATTGATGGTCAAAATAGACATGGAAAAAAGGGCACCACCTAAACAGGGGCCAACTATTGGGTAGCCAAAATAATGGTTGAGATTTCCCGAGCCTCTGCTGACAAAATATTGGCAAAAGTTGTGAAGGAAACATGATGGGAGCAAGTAGTTGAATTTTGGTTTGATCAAAATTTCTTTACTACCGAAATCTCCGAGTTTTCAGAAATTTTAAAATTATTTAGTCCCAAAATTCAAGTAAATTTGACATGTCCTGAAAGTCTAGCGGGGAATATATTCCGTAAACACCGTTATTACCAAAAACTCGTCGAAAATTTAATCTCTGGAGGGGAGGGCAAGTTTTTGTAGACAAATCAAAAAAGTACGAGCCACAGTAGGCCGCCGAAATTTCCACGCGAAGGCAGCGACCAAACGTTCTCTCGTGAAATATACATGAGATGTAAACACAAATTTTCTTGTTGTGCTATAAATTTCTTTGCTCCTTGGGAATCTACACCCAGTTAACACGCATGATTCTCACACATTGACGAAACCACGGTCAACAAGTGATAGACCATGTTCTGTACTTCATGACTTTTTATAGATCATGTTGTATGGAGTTATTTTCTTTTCAGTGGATGCTCTCAATTTGGTTGGCGGATAAGTTTTTATTTTCTGAATTTGCAACTGGCGAGGGAAGCTAGTACTGCATCTTGCAGTGGGCCAAGGCTTGAAGGCCCACCGCAATTACACGTTCGACCAGACCACAGCCATCTTCTTCTCCACGAGTCTCTCTGGCACCGACCGGCGGCGCTCGTTCCCCTCGCCGCCGGCGCACCAACACCGTCGCCTGAGACATGCTCCGCTTCCGCTGCCGCATCCTGACCCACCTCCTCTCTCCTCCCTCCGTATCTCCCATCCCGTTCCATCTCCACCGCCTCCTCTCCGCGGCCGCGCCGGCCGCTGCCGTTTCCCCGAACCCTAGCTTCACGTGGAGGACTACCTCATCGAAACCTGCGGCCCCAGCCGACCCCAGGCCCTCAAGGCCTCCGTGAAGCTCTCCCACCTCAAGTCCCCCACCAATCCCGACGTCGTCCTTGCCTTTCTCGCCAGCCTCGGCCTCTCCGGCGCCGACGTCGCCGCCCTTGTCTTCAAGGACCCGCTGTTCCTCTGCTCCGGCGTGGACAGAACTCTGGGACCTAATGTCGTCGGGCTCACCGGCTTTGGCTTCTCGCAGACTGAGATCGCGCGCCTCGTCTCACTCGTCCCCCTCAAATTCCGTCGTACATCCATCGTCTCGAACCTACCCTACTACCTGTCCATCTTCGGCTCCTACGACAACCTCCTCCGGGCACTCAAGAACAGCTCCAATCTTCTCGGATGGAGCCTGGAGAAGGTAGTCAAGCCCAATGTTGCGTTCCTACGCGAGTGCGAACTAGATGCTTGTGATATTGCCAAGTTGTGCATCCGTCAGCCATGGCTGCTCACCACCAAACTGGACGGCGTCCAGGCGATGGTGGCTCGCCCCGAAGCCATAGGTGTGCCCTCCGGGATGTTCAGGCAAGCTCGGAAGCACGGATACGGCAAAATCTGCCGAACTGCCGTGGGGATACGCGGGGATACAGGGATACGCAGGGATACGCCGGGATACGCGAATTTGCAGTATCCCCGAAATTCGAATTAAAAGAAAAAGGAAAAAATCAGGGATACGGGGGGACACGTGTAACACCCCAAAATTTCATCCCTAATTTTAGTGGTGTTTTCCGACACCTGAAAAACTTTTCCTCTTGTCCTAAATTTCTGCCCTAAAATTCAAATGTTTCCAAAACCAAGCCAAATGATTTTTGTAGTGAGAGGAGAACACCTAGATGCAAGTACTAGGAGAGCCCACACCTCTGGGCAAAGTCTTGACCAAACCAAAAATCATTTGCCTCCTCAAACGAGCATTTTCGAATTTGGACCAGTACTGTTTTTCCAAAGTTCTAGTCGCACGAAGTTTCGAATTCACGAAAACTTTAGTCGCCGAAGTTGTAGAGTTTTATCGTTGGCATGCCGTGGTGAAAACCCCATCACGTTTGGACCCCCGAGTCATCGGGAACGCAACGATGTCGCCGTGTCGTGCTCCGGACGTCCGGGACACGCGTTTAGGGAAGACCTAGTTTCCGCTTACTGTTTTGGACGGTGCCTAATCCGCATGCTGCAATGCACACTCGTGCTACCCTGTACCCACAGCAGCCCTTCTTATCCCCTCCCTTTACTTCTTGGAGAGAAGTTGGTGCAAGTGCACCGACGGTGCCCTCAAAACCCTTCCTCCCGTGTCTCACCCCCCCCCCCCTCCTTCCCATTTGCTCTCCCTCTCTAGCTTCAAGCAAGACCGAGCCCTCTCCACTGCCACACACTCCCTCTCCTCACTCCTCCCCACCCTCTTTCCCTCTGTACCCTGGAACCAGCAGAGGAGAAGAACCCCGGGCCTCCTCCATTGCCAAGGTCGGCGAAGCTCGCAAGCACGGCAGCCCGGCGCCCTGGCCTTCTCTCCTCCTTCCCCGAGTGCTTCTCTGAGCGCGGTGGTGCTCCACGGTTCTGTCTCCGCCACCAGCCGGCGCCCAGGCGGTGCGGAGCACCGGCGAGCTCTACCCGTGCGGCCGCCATGGCCGAGCCACGGCCGAGACTCGTGGCGCCGCCCCTGCCCTCCCCCTGCCGCCGAGCTCCCTTTCCCGGGCACGATGCTGCTCCACGGCCTCCCCACCGTCCTCTGCTGGCTCCGCCGGGCCGTGCATCGCCGGCGGCCGTCGACCTCCGACACCTCCCCGTACGCGCCGTGCGTGCTCGAGAGAAGAAGAAGTTGACCGTCCCCGCCGCCGGTTTTCCCTTCCCCGGCCGCGGAAGGCCACCTCCGGCCCATCCCCGCCGCTGGCCGAGGCCCTGGCCCCTCCCAGCTCCGGCGCCGGCGAGGCGCCGAGCCGCCCGTGCTCGCCTGCTCGAGGAAGACGCCGCGTCGCCGATCCGTTTCCCCTCCGTTTCCTCTGTTTTAATTTCCGTTGCGAACCGTTGTCCGGCCCAACGGGCCAGCGGCAGATCGCAGCCCACCAGTGGCCCGGCCAGCGCAGCACTGGCTCGTACGCGTGCAGCACACGGCCGTGGCCCAGCAGCAGCCCGCGCCGTTTTTTTTTCCGCGGGCAGTTTTTCTTTTCTCTGCTGGACCGAATTTCGAACGACCACAACTTTCAAACCGTAAGTCCGTTTTAACCGATTCAAATTTCTGAATTTGTATCTCGACGAGCTCTAACCAGTGGTACTGGTTTCATCTCATTCTAAAATAGTTTTATTGGGTGCCCTTGGGTGAGTACAATCCGGAGTCCGGATAAAGCGGCTATCGACACCCCACGTTGCAGAATCACCCCAACCATTCCGAACCCGGTGGATCCCCGTCTTCGAAGGCAAGCTAAACCCTTGCTGTGAACCGTCCCGCAATGTTGTTTGTTTATTTGTTGATTGCCATACCGAGTGTTATATTTTCTGTCGGTACCCTGTTTTATTATTGCATGTCTGTTGTTATTCTTGTTTAATATGTGGCTTCGATTATTGCTCCTGCCATGTCATATTCATCATCCATGTATGCATTAGAATGATGTGTGAATTATCTGTGCGCCTCGCACTTGCGTGGCTTTGTCGAACCCTCTAAATAAACAACTATAAAACATGCGTTCCTATGATTGTTTGCTTCTTCTTCTTCGCGGAGGTGAGGAGCGGACGAATGTCGTCTTATGATCCTCGGAGTTGGGGGCATTTGCCAAAAGAGTTATTTGCTTCTTGTCCCTCCGTCAAATATGGTTGGCGTAGACCACCCGGACTGCGACGCTTGGGAGCTGACTTTCCATTTGGTTCTTTTTGCCAAGATTGCAGACACCACGTCAGGTTAATCCTTGAGTGGAATGGATGCTTTCTTTCTTATGAATGCTTTTCGGTTCATTGTTTGGAGGCTACATGCCTCACCAACTTTGTAATTAATCTGCGAGGATGCTGGCTGGAGGAACCGCCACAGTCGTCCGATTGACCCACTGCGTTATCTTTTGTAGTTGATCTGTGAAGGCGCTTGCCAGCGGAAGACCGCTGCCACAGTCATCCGGTTGACGTTTCTTTTTCCTTGTCAAACGAGAAGGCGCTTGCCAGCGGAAGACCGCTGCCACAGTCATCCGGTTGACGTTTCTTTTTCCTTGTCAAACGAGAAGGCGTTGCCAGCGGAAGACCGCTGCCACAGTCATCCGGTTGACGTTCTTTTTATTTTGCTAAGTTTGGACATGGATACTACTATTGCTTGATTTATTGTGTTGCTAATATTTTGTCGTTGATGATATATTATGTATATTGTGATTGTTGTGTTGGACTAATCCTCTGTTTTTGGACTTGTGAATGATGAACTTGATTAAATGAAACACCCCTCCAAACAACGATAGGGTCAGTCCACGGTGCCACTAATCTGAACATCGAAAGCACTGCCACTGTCGCTCACATGGGCGGGCCTTGACCTACGTAATCCTAACGAGCCTCCTTTGATGCCACCCTTTTGGCAAGTCTAGTCGGTACCATAGTTGGTCGGGGCTAGTCTTGCGAAGGTTCCGGAGCTAGGCGTCGCTCATGGGTTGGGGACGTGCCGGATTCACTTCTGCATAAGGCATAGAGTTATGTCGGTGGCTATACAGGGAGTGTCTTGGTAGCGTGAACGGTCAGGTGAGTGTATCTTGCTGAGTTCGCCTTAAGGATGATATCCTAAAGTACCGGCTGAGTGTGGTGCACTTAGGTGGTGGTAATTGCAACCTCTCGAGAGTGTCAAATCTGGATGTCTAGCCTCGTTCCAAGGTTATGGAACAACAGTTCAGTGTCGGTCACACTGTGTGTCTTTGTCGTGTCAGGAGGTTAAACCTAAGGCTTGTTTGAAAGAAAGATGAACAACCTGATTTCACTAAATGAACAATAAGATGATGCAGGGAATGTTACTTGTGAGGTGAATGGGATGGCGGTGTGATGCGTTGGAAGCCTATAGTTAGGCCAGAGCCAACATCAACCGTGCATGCCCCGGAGATAGCCAGAGTTGGCTGGATTGATAGCCAGAGTTGGCTAGAGGCTTGGAAGCCTGATTGTGTTGACAGGAGTAATTATAAGATTTGGTACCCACTGATACACTCGTCTACTCGTCACAGGTAACCTCTTTGTTTGATTGCCGGTATACGATCCAACCCCACCTGGCTTGGACTCTGTACTGGTGATACTCTTGTTGTTTGCTTATGCCATGTTTGCTTGTGATGCCATGCTACCTTTATGTTATCATATTGGTCTATCTCGAGTAGACTCTTGCCATGTTGTAGGATTTTATTTCCAATGTATATCTTGTTGCATGATTGTTGGATTGTTTGTAGCAAGTGGCGATTCTTGCTGAGTGCATATTAATGTACTCACGGGCCTTGTGATTGTGGCCAGGTTTTGTCGAGGATTCATCTTCCACCTTAGTAAGGATTTGAAGCAAGAGCGTGCTAGGATCAGTAGCCCAGCCAGAACCTGTGGAGTGGAGCCGCTCCAAGCCGTAGCCTCTCATATGTCTTCCGCTGCCAGTTAAAACTCTGTATCGTGCCATGCTGGGATTGATATTTCGTCATTCCTTGATGGCCTTGTAAACCATTTGTAGCACTGATGTGCCTGATTGTGTAATGATTTCCATTATGTTACACTGTTGTGACGTGCGGCCACTTATCTTGGGATGGCGCACGGGACGACTGCCTCTCTGGTGATATGTGCCAGGGAGGGGTGTCACAGACATGGTATCAGAGCACCAGGCTGGCTGTAGACTACCCTAGCATGGAAAACCCAACCGTACTATTTGCCGACAAGGAGCCCGATGGATTTAACCCATCTCCGCCTAACCGGCATGGCTGGTGTCGGTCCATAGTAAGGTACAGTAGGACTTGTCCCATTCCCCGAGAGAAGCTCGCCGGTTTCTTCCAAGAGAAGGAGCCGACACAACCCCGTATATGAGACCCAGTCCTAGCTGCCGTTTATCCCCACCCTCGCCTGCTATCCTTAGCCAACCCAGCTCTCTTGAAGCAGGATCCCGCAAAGGAATCCCGCATTCTCATCTCATCCTACACCCAGAGCCAGAGGAATCCGATGGCAAACCCCAAGGTCATCCTGGAAACCACCGCCGCTGAGTATGGCGGATTCCCAGTGATTCTTCGGAAGGCCGTCTCTGATACTCTTGGCAGGCCTGATCTCCCTCGGTATGTGGTGTTCGAGAACTCACTCTCGCTAGACGGGAGTGAATTTCGAGCGAACGTGCATATCGGCTCGTGTCCGTTGGGCACAAGCATGACGTACCTGATCCCAGGTAGGAGCATGCCCACTCTTGCTCAAGCCATCCAGATAGCAGCCTATGAAGGTCTCGTCCGCCTACGGTACTCAGAACCCGCAATGGCGAAAAGTCGAGCTTTCCACTTTCTCCCAGCCCGACCCCAACCTGGCGCGGAGGCCATCCAAACCTCCATCGAAGGCGAAGCCGACCCTGCCGTCATCACCCTGGTCACCTACGCAGCTGCAATGACCAGGTTCAGCAATTCTCTGATAGAAGAACTCGCAACCACAAGGCGCAGCCTTGGTCACGCTCACTTGCAACAGTGTCGAGCAAGGAACCCACCTACCCTCAACCATGGGCAAGCTCGAGGTACCGGAGCCCCAGTCCCAGATGACTTGCTGGAACGCAGTCTGGATGTGTCTGTGGCGCAAGTACTAGCCCGAGTTCAGCAGCAACCCCAAGAACAAGGTGTAATCCTTGAAGGCAGGCCGATGATTCCCCACCCACCGGAAGATGCAGATGTGGACACCACTCTTCGTCTTGGCCCGCTCCACCGACCACCAGAGGCCGTCAAGCGGAATAGAGCCCCTGTTTGTTTAGTCTGGGTGACGCTCGTATGTTGGTAGGTGAGAAGCCGTGAGCTTGTTTGTTTTGTTGTTGTTTTCCTTGTGTTGGTTGTAATGCAAGTTTGTTGTCTGTTTCTTGGTTGATGTCGAATCAGCCGAAATAAAACTTGGTGTTCTTATCCCCTGGTTGACCACTTGGTTGACACGTGAAGGAATATCATGCCTTTCTTTAGTTAAAGGTTTTGAAGAAACGACAGATCACTTAAAACAGGGACAGTATATGTGAACCCAGACGCATATACCCACCTGTGAATTAATGCAAACTTTGAATGGGATTATTTTGTAGTATGCAAATTATTTTGTGTGTGTTGCACAAGTTTAACTATTAAGTGGAAGTATTTGATGAGACACTGTAACCACGGTGTCCCGCTCACTTAATGTTGGCTCGTATAGGTTTGAAAAACTCGTACATGCATCCTCCAAGGTTCCTCACCCAATATGAACCTTGTCTGACAGCATGTTAAGAAAGGGCCCGAGCCCTCCACGATGCTCGATCACAAGCTTAATTGCTTGTTGAGTGTTCTACATCGCTGGAACATAGAAGGATTTTTGTAGAGTGTTTTCTGTCTATGTTTGCTTGTGCTTGCCTATACGGTATGGTTGAAATGATTATGCCATACTGCTGCAGCCGTTTTGTTTTGGGCCATAAAATGCAGAAACGTTTTATAAAATGATGTTTTGCTACAAGTAGAAATTCTTCTACCCATGCTTGTATCCCTGCCAATTAATCTTGCTGCAAGACACGAACTGTGCACGGATGGACAACTTCCGAAATTGATGATGCAAGTTCTACTCCAACTAGGACACTGCGACTACTTCAACGTGAAGAGGTACCCCGAGACGTGTTATTTCCTCGTATCCCGGAGTTCTATAGGGAAAATTTCTTTGCAAAAACAAACTTTGGGAATGGCTCTATCCCACAAAATTTTGGTGTTTGTGATCCCACTCTCGTGGCGCGAACATCGTTGTTTGAAAACAAACCTTGTTTCTTTTTCCAAACCGGTATATACATGAAAGGGGCACCTGCCATGTATGTATAGCTTTGGAAAAATAAAACCTTTTGTTGTACGCACATGAAAGGGGCACCTGTCGTGTGTGTATAACTTTTCAAAAATAAAACCTTAGGAGAAGGTTATGATTAGCATATCCCTGCCTTTTGTTTATAAAGGTTTTTGAGTTCTTACTCACCCCAGTTGATCTTGTTAGATTATTTGATAATTTGGTTGTAGATCTTGTTTGATCTTGCCCTGTTTGTGCAAAACCTTAGATTTTAAATTCATAAGCATGTGAGTAGATCCTATGTTGATTGTTGGTGTGAGCCCCTGCCATGCCATCTTTTAAATGCATTGAGTATGGTAGAAATATCATATGGTTTTAAATAAAAATCTTGTGGAGTGCTAATCTCTTGAGTATTAAAAACCCTAGTATTTTGTAGAAAAAGTTTTTTTTTGGGTATAAATGGATCGTTCAAGAATTATCTTGTATAACCTCCTTAATCTCGAGGACGAGATTCCTTTTAAGGGGGGAAGGTCTGTAACACCCCAAAATTTCATCCCTAATTTTAGTGGTGTTTTCCGACACCTGAAAAACTTTTCCTCTTGTCCTAAATTTCTGCCCTAAAATTCAAATGTTTCCAAAACCAAGCCAAATGATTTTTGTAGTGAGAGGAGAACACCTAGATGCAAGTACTAGGAGAGCCCACACCTCTGGGCAAAGTCTTGACCAAACCAAAAATCATTTGCCTCCTCAAACGAGCATTTTCGAATTTGGACCAGTACTGTTTTTCCAAAGTTCTAGTCGCACGAAGTTTCGAATTCGCGAAAACTTTAGTCGCCGAAGTTGTAGAGTTTTATCGTTGGCATGCCGTGGTGAAAACCCCATCACGTTTGGACCCCCGAGTCATCGGGAACGCAACGATGTCGCCGTGTCGTGCTCCGGACGTCCGGGACACGCGTTTAGGGAAGACCTAGTTTCCGCTTACTGTTTTGAACGGTGCCTAATCCGCATGCTGCAATGCACACTCGTGCTACCTTGTACCCACAACAGCCCTTCTTATCCCCTCCCTTTACTTCTTGGAGAGAAGTTGGTGCAAGTGCACCGACGGTGCCCTCAAAACCCTTCCTCCCGTGTCTCACCCCCCCCCCCCCTCCTTCCCATTTGCTCTCCCTCTCTAGCTTCAAGCAAGACCGAGCCCTCTCCACTGCCACACACACCCTCTCCTCACTCCTCCCCACCCTCTTTCCCTCTGTACCCTGGAACCAGCAGAGGAGAAGAACCCCGGGCCTCCTCCATTGCCAAGGTCGGCGAAGCTCGCAAGCACGGCAACCCGGCGCCCTGGCCTTCTCTCCTCCTTCCCCGAGTGCTTCTCTGAGCGCGGTGGTGCTCCACGGTTCTGTCTCCGCCACCAGCCGGCGCCCAGGCGGTGCGGAGCACCGGCGAGCTCTACCCGTGCGGCCGCCATGGCCGAGACTCGTGGCGCCGCCCCAGCCCTCCCCCTGCCGCCGAGCTCCCTTTCCCGGGCACGGTGCTGCTCCACGGCCTCCCCACCGTCCTCTGCTGGCTCCGCCGGGCCGCGCATCGCCGGTGGCCGTTGACCTCCGACACCTCCCCGTACGCGCCGTGCGTGCTCGAGAGAAGAAGAAGTTGACCGTCCCCGCCGCCGGTTTTCCCTTCCCCGGCTGCGGAAGGCCACCTCCGGCCCATCCCCGCCGCTGGCCGAGGCCCTGGCCCCTCCCAGCTCCGGCGCCGGCGAGGCGCCGAGCCGCCCGTGCTCGCCTGCTCGAGGAAGACGCCGCGTCGCCGATCCGTTTCCCCTCCGTTTCCTCTGTTTTAATTTCCGTTGCGAACCGTTGTCCGGCCCAACGGGCCAGCGGCAGATCGCAGCCCACCAGCGGCCCGGCCAGCGCAGCACTGGCTCGTACGCGTGCAGCACACGGCCGTGGCCCAGCAGCAGCCCGCGCCGTTTTTTTTTCCGCGGGCAGTTTTTCTTTTCTCTGCTGGACCGAATTTCGAACGACCACAACTTTCAAACCGTAAGTCCGTTTTAACCGATTCAAATTTCTAAATTTGTATCTCGACGAGTTCTAACCAGTGGTACTGGTTTCATCTCATTCCAAAATAGTTTTATTGGGTGCCCTTGGGTGAGTACAATCCGGAGTCCGGATAAAGCGGCTATCGACACCCCACGTTGCAGAATCACCCCAACCATTCCAAACCCGGTGGATCCCCGTCTTCGAAGGCAAGCTAAACCCTTGCTGTGAACCGTCCCGCAATGTTGTTTGTTTATTTGTTGATTGCCATACCGAGTGTTATATTTTCTGTCGGTACCCTGTTTTATTATTGCATGTCTGTTGTTATTCTTGTTTAATATGTGGCGTCGATTATTGCTCCTGCCATGTCATATTCATCATCCATGTATGCATTAGAATGATGTGTGAATTATCTGTGCGCCTCGCACTTGCGTGGCTTTGTCGAACCCTCTAAATAAACAACTATAAAACATGCGTTCCTATGATTGTTTGCTTCTTCTTCTTCGCCGAGGTGAGGAGCGGACGAATGTCGTCTTATGATCCTCGGAGTTGGGGGCATTTGCCAAAAGAGTTATTTGCTTCTTGTCCCTCCGTCAAATATGGTTGGCGTAGACCACCCGGACTGCGACGCTTGGGAGCTGACTTTCCATTTGGTTCTTTTTGCCAAGATTGCTGACACCACGTCAGGTTAATCCTTGAGTGGAATGGATGCTTTCTTTCTTATGAATGCTTTTCGGTTCATTGTTTGGAGGCTACATGCCTCACCAACTTTGTAATTAATCTGCGAGGACGCTGGCTGGAGGAACCGCCACAGTCGTCCGATTGACCCACTGCGTTATCTTTTGTAGTTGATCTGTGAAGGCGCTTGCCAGCGGAAGACCGCTGCCACAGTCATCCGGTTGACGTTTCTTTTTCCTTGTCAAACGAGAAGGCGCTTGCCAGCGGAAGACCGCTGCCACAGTCATCCGGTTGACGTTTCTTTTTCCTTGTCAAATGAGAAGGCGCTTGCCAGCGGAAGACCGCTGCCACAGTCATCCGGTTGACGTTCTTTTTATTTTGCTAAGTTTGGACATGGATACTACTATTGCTTGATTTATTGTGTTGCTAATATTTTGTCGTTTGAAGATATATTATTGTATTATTGTGGTTGTTGTGTTGGACTAATCCTCTGTTATTTGGACTTGTGATTGATGAAAATTGATTAAATGAAACACCCCTCCAAACAACGATAGGGTCAGTCCACGGTGCCACTAATCTGAACATCGAAAGCACTGCCACTGTCGCTCACATGGGCGGGCCTTGACCTACGTAATCCTAACGAGCCTCCTTTGATGCCACCCTTTTGGCAAGTCTAGTCGGTACCATAGTTGGTCGGGGCTAGTCTTGCGAAGGTTCCGGAGCTAGGCGTCGCTCATGGGTTGGGGACGTGCCGGATTCACTTCTGCATAACGCATATAGTTATGTCGGTGGCTATATAGGGAGTGTCTTGGTAGCGTGAACGGTCAGGTGAGTGTATCTTGCTGAGTTCGCCTTAAGGATGATATCCTAAAGTACCGGCTGAGTGTGGTGCACTTAGGTGAGTGGTAATTGCAACCTCTCGAGAGTGTCAAATCTGGATGTCTAGCCTCGTTCCAAGGTTATGGAACAACAATTCAGTGTCGGTCACACTGTGTGTCTTTGTCGTGTCAGGAGGTTAAACCTAAGGCTTGTTTGAAAGAAAGATGAACAACCTGATTTCACTAAATGAACAATAAGATGATGCAGGGAATGTTACTTGTGAGGTGAATGGGATGGCGGTGTGATGCGTTGGAAGCCTATAGTTAGGCCAGAGCCAACATCAACCGTGCATGCCCCGGGAGATAGCCAGAGTTGACTGGATTGATAGCCAGAGTTGGCTAGAGGCTTGGAAGCCTGATTGTGTTGACAGGAGTAATTATAAGATTTGGTACCCACTGATACACTCGTCTACTCGTCACAGGTAACCTCTTTGTTTGATTGCCGGTATACGATCCAACCCCACCTGGCTTGGACTCTGTACTGGTGATACTCTTGTTGTTTGCTCATGCCATGTTTCGCTTGTGATGCCATGCTACCTTTATGTTATCATATTGGTCTATCTCGAGTAGACTCTTGCCATGTTGTAGGATCTTATTTCCAACGTATATCTTGTTGCATGATTGTTGGATTGTTTGTAGCAAGTGGCGATTCTTGCTGAGTGCATATTAATGTACTCACGGGCCTTGTGATTGTGGCCAGGTTTTGTCGAGGATTCATCTTCCACCTTAGTAAGGATTTGAAGCAAGAGCGTGCTAGGATCAGTAGCCCAGCCAGAACCTGTGGAGTGGAGCCGCTCCAAGCCGTAGCCTCTCATATGTCTTCCGCTGCCAGATAAAACTCTGTATCGTGCCATGCTAGGATTGATATTTCGTCATTCCTTGATGGCCTTGTAAACCATTTGTAGCACTGATGTGCCTGATTGTGTAATGATGTCCATTATGTTACACTGTTGTGACGTGCGGCCAGTTATCTTGGGATGGCGCACGGGACGACTGCCTCTCTGGTGATATGTGCCAGGGAGAGGTGTCACAACACGCAAGGTTAGTAGCCACAGGAGGTTAGGAGGAGATGAAACCTGGAGGTCAGGGAGGAAGGAGAGGAGGCTGGCGGCTAGGAACTCATGGTCAGGGAGGAGGAGAGGCAAGGGAGAGAGCATATGAGAGGACCGCCGGCGCAGAGAAAGGCAGCGAGGAGGAAGCAGAGGAGGCTGGCGGCGTTAGGAGAGGAAGATTCACGTAATGTGTGCTAGGGTTATTGAGGGGGTGAGCTGGGAGCAGTTAAATGGGCCGTGCTGGGCCTGGCCGGCCTGACAACTTTGCTCTGTTTGCTGTGTAATGGGCTATGTAATGGTTTATTGAGTCCCCTTAAAAAATATAATGATTTATTTTATATATACTTGCCGTATCCCCGAATGGCTGTTTTTGGAAAATGCCGTATCCCGTATCCCCGTATGCGTATCCCCGTCTCTCCGTCCCCGTGTCCATGCTTCGTAGCAGGCAAGCACTACAGGCTGTAGCATTCTTCAGCGAGGAAAAGATTGCCGCCAGAGTAGAGTACTTGAAGAAGACGTTCAGGTGGTCGGATGCCGAGGTTAGAATTGTTGTTTCTAAGCTTCCAATGGTACTGAGGCTCACCAAGAACATGCTGCAGAGCAAACCAGAATTCCTTATCTCTGAGGTGGGGCTGGAACCCGCATACCTTGCTCATTGTCCGGCATTGCTCTGTTATAGCCCGAAGGGCCGGCTCAGGCCCCGATACTATGTTTTGAAGTTTCTTAAGGAAAATGGATTGCTAGATCGTGACAGGAGCTACTATTCAGCAGTCACAGTGACCGAGAAGGTATTTGTGGAGAAGTACATAGCGCCTCACAATGAAGCTGCACCATACCTCGATGAAGACTTTGCAACTGCTTGCAGAGGGGAAGTGCCTCCTAGATTCAGATTTACATGAACCAATAATAGGTAAGGCATTTGGTAACTGCAGATGGCACAACAAAGATTTAGCTCTGTGTTGTAAGCTGGTAATTCATGCCTCATTGTTCTTTGTCTGACAATGTTGTTTGTTGTCGGCTATTGTATGTCTCTTACATGCTACTTTTGCTGTTGCTAACTGCTGATGAATTATGAAAATGATATTTTCAGCCATTGATCCTGGTATGTACATGTCAACTTACAGTACAGAAGAAAGCATGGCACGGCTATGAGCTTGTTCATCCTTCTGTCAGGCTAACATACATGTTGGAAGAAAGAAAATGTGAGGTTTTCAGTTTAGATGGTGGTTTGTCGCAAAAAAATTATGTTTCAGCTAGCACATCATAAAATTATTATTTCTCAGCTGTCCCTGCAGTTGATTAAAGTGGCATAGCTTTCCCTGTCAATACAGAGAAATCAGTTAAGAAATGTGTCCTAGAACCTAGAGATACACTCATAACAGATGAAAAGGTTCATAGTTTTATTTCACAAGCTGTCAAATAGCAATCATTTCGGGTCAGATTGCCTATGTTTGGCATAGTTTTGTATTGACCATTGGGAAAGCACAACCTGTATATGGCACCTTAGAGTGTTATTCAAGGTTTTTGAGTCGCCGAGTCAAGCCAAGTCGCCATGGCTGCGGCTAGTGACTCGCTGGCTTGATTCAGCGACTTGACCTGATTAGTCGCCCCAAGTCGCCGTGACAGTAAACAGAGCTGAGTAGAGTATTTGCGTCAAATAAAGCACTCCCGCATAGCCCATTGATGCCATATAAGCAAAATTGCTAGGCCTGCCAGGCCCAGCACGGCCCAGCTAACCGCTCCCAGGCTCATCCACTCGCTAAACCTAAAACTGCTAGCTCGAATCTCCTCCTTCCTCTGCGCCGCCACAGTCTCGCTCGTACCTCCTCCTTCCTCTGCTAGCCTCTCTCTCTAACTCACTCCCTCCTCTGCGGAATCAGCAGCTGCGAGCGGGGAGCTCGTCGCCGGAGCTTGCAGGCGACGGAATCAGCACGAGCGCGTGAGGCGGAGGAGGAGTCTGTTGCCACGGAGGTCCATGGCCACGAGCGCCATGGCTTCCTCTCCTCCCGAGCTCCCGCCCTTTCCTTCTCTTTCTTTGAAATCCCGGCCCTCTCTGGACAGGAGCGAGTAGCTGAGGCGACTGACGACTCCGTAGGCGACTAATCGCAAAAAGTCGCTGTCTAGCCAGAAAGTCGCGCGACTCGCCCCGTGAGCCAAGTCGCGTGTGCAAGTCGGACATGCTGCGACGACTTGGCGACTAATCGGCGATTAGTCGGTGACTCAAAAACCATGGTGTTATTGATGAACTGTCATTTTAATCGTCTACGAGTAACCCAAATTTGCAGTCTGCAAGATATTCCATCTTGTTCACTAATTAAAGTGTCCAGCAATTACTTCACAATTATATTTGTAGCAAATCTTCTAGCGTAAAATCTGAGGCTCGATGGTTATTAAGAACATGTACATTCTTGGACCCATCAATATTTGTCCACATGTAGTTTTGGATTTCGTGTTAAGATCTAGATGTTTTGACAATGGGTCTTGTAGCTATTTTTTTCCTACAGTTGCATACTTGGTTCTTCATCATAACCATTTCTTGCTCACATTTCTTATACGATAATTGAGATAAACCTTCGAGAGATCTGGGGCATCTACAACTGTGGCCTCCGCTTGCCTCATTGTAGTATTAAATGTTGCTGAGAAACATTGGTGCAGGTTCAGTTACATGGGTAAAAATCTGACTGTTGATATCTATAAAGAGAAACGGACCACGGTGCTCAAAAGTAGAAGACAATTCAACACACGATTTATTTCTTGAGTTTGCATGGCTTCTTCAAGGCTGTGAGGCTTCTTAACATGGTGGCATACTGTTAGAATATTGACTGAACCCAAGTATTCATATATTTTGGAAACAAAGGATGTTGACCTCCCGAATATTACTTGTATATAATTGTCCTGCCTTTCCCGTAGTCCTACTTTGATGCTATGTATTTTAAATATACAGTTTGTCCTGACTTATGATCACATAAAGGCACAGGAGCTTGATCTCACCCAAAATGCTGCCTGTACATAAAACTTATTGACTGATCAGAGACTGAATACATCATTTGGCATTCTTCTGGTCGTATCAACCAATGTAAAGAATTATAATAAATAGATTCTGAAAGATATCAAATTTGAACAATAGAAGCTACGGATCAGTTTAAACATTTCCAGACTTGGGACTAACCCTTACCACTGCTAGAAAAATGGTCTATGGTCCCGGTTCGGCTGGGCCATCCGTCCCGGTTGCCCAACCGAGACTAGCCAATCGGGACTAATGCTAGTCCCGGTTGGGCCACGAACCGGGACCAATGGGTGCCCACGTGGCCAGTTCTGGCTGGCGTGGGGGGGAGACTCATTGGTCCCGGTTCGTGTTACGAACCGGGACCAATGAGTGTTTTTTTTTTGTGTTTAGGGTTTAGGCCTCCCTCTCGCCGGTGCCCCGTCGTCTCCCCTTCTTCGCATCGCCGACGTGCTCTCCATCGTTTCCGTACGCATATTATACGCTCTACTATATACACAGTACACGTTGATGCATATATAATTAATATTCGATCTCTTGCGAGAATACAACTATTTAATTACATGGAGATAGATCACATATGTAGTTCATCGTCCGAAGCATAATGTTCTCCCTTTCATCGATGACCTCCCTAAGCAGAAATCCCGCCAATTCCTCTTGAATTGCTCGTATGCGCAGTTCTGGGTCGAGCTTCTCCCGCATTTTGCTCAAAGAAGTTGTTCTCCGCTCAGAGGTCAACTCGCGAATGAACTCGCAAACGTAGAATCCACATAAATTACTCCCCGGTGGCTGCTGCGGACTTTTCACCGATATATAAGTTAGCTCATCTTTGAATGGACCTTCTACATTCTGTTTGAATAGTGTCCAACACCTGCTTTGGCAAAAAAATGAACAAAGGAGTTATTAATTACTTGATATCAGGAAACGAACGAAAGAGGCCGATATAATGCGATAATGATTGAAATTACTTATTGAGCATTTCTTTCATTTCGGTCCACGTCGCTTGGTCCCAACTTAATGAGTCGTGGACTTCAACTATGGACTTGTCAACTTGAATGCTTAGCAGAATCCAGTGGAACCTGCGGACGTTTACATAAAGCAGACATGCATAGCTCATCAATTACACTTAACATCGAGAAAGCCAAATAAAAATATGTACAAGACAGAAACACTCACTTGAAGTTGTAAGGAAATAGTATTTCCGTACAGAAGTTTTGCTTGATTAAAGAGGTGGTCAGGTCATGCTCCACGTCTCTGGGGTGATTGCGTAACGTATGTTCATTAACGATATATGGGTCAACGAACCCAACCTCATAATGTCTAGATGTTTTGCATTCCATCATCTTCATTCTACATAATAGCGTACAAAAGGATATATATATAGTCAGGATAATATAATACAGGCAATGAACGAGCTGAGCTAGAGACTTAATTACGAAAATAAATCACTTACAGACAATAGCAACTGAGTCGCGATTGAATAACTGAAACAGTTCAGTCATTTGAACCTGTATACTGTAACGTTTGAAGAAATGCTCCACTCGAACGTCCACCGCAATCCACTCCTTCGCGTCCTTCTTTGATGTGTGCACCATGTACCAGTTGTGCAGATTTCGCATATGTGTTGATAGACGCGTGAGCTCCTCATTACTGACCATAGACTCCCCTGTGACATATTTCCGTGCTATCTCTAACATTGGCTGATCTTCATAGCCTAAAAGTTGACCAAGAGTCATACCCATGGCGGTAGCATTTTCCATGGCCTGCGATACAGTGATACCATGTTCTCTAGCAGCAGCTATGGCTCTGGGGTCCAATAATTGCAGGTCCTTATCCATATCGGCTCTGAAGTCCTTGTCGATATCGGAACACACTATGAGCGGGGGGACCGATTGATTTTTCTGCTGTCCGAGCTGGGCAATTTGTTTCCCGCTTTTTGCACTTCTTTCCTTGTTCTGCTCAGACTGGGCACGTGCTAGCTTACTAAGTTCACGACCATAGTCAGATTGCAGATTCATCGATATTTGGGATGGCTGCGCAAGGAAGGACTTAGCCCACTTTTTGGTTTTTCATCGTATACCGGCTTTTGCTCGGGCTTTTTTGGTGCAAAAAAAGCCTTATTGTAGGCAGCCACCTCCGCGGCGTTTTCCGCTACAGTCCTGTCATAAGGTCTAATGGGAAGATTCTTATGAGGTACTGTTGGGAGGGGCGACCTTTTACGTTTCGGTGATCGCTTACCCCTCATAGTACGAGCGGTGGGCGGAGACGGCTGACGCGGCGGCGGAGACGGCTGCGCTGGAGACTGGTGAGGCGGTGAAGAGGACTGTTGCGCTGGAGAATGCTGAGGCGGTGAAGAGGACTGTTGCGCTGGAGACTGGTGAGGAGTCGATGGCCTTGGCTGCCAGTTCGGAAGCACGATGAATTCCTTTGGCCATAGAATGGTCGCTTTCTTGGCTTCTCCAAGTTCAAGCACCTCCCCATCTTCACCTGCAGGGTGTTGCAGCTTCAGCTCCTCATAATCTTTCATCACTTCATCCACCGCGACAACAGCGTAGCCATTTGGAACCGGAGAGAAATGGTAAGTTGGATTAGGTCCAATTGGTACGACATAGCCGACCGCCACCTTCACGGTTAAGTTAAAAACTTTCACATGCATCTCACAAGGTGTGCTCTCCGTGATATCATCCACTGGGTAGCGACGAAGTGGAGCCACCGTCATGCATCATCAGTACCATCCTGGAGCTCCGTGGAAGCCACGCTGCTTTTCCGATTCGATGGGCCGCCGGTACCATCGCATGCAGCTTCTACCATGTGCCGCTGAGATTGGCCGCTAGTACCTTGCTGGCTAAGTGCGGCAATTTGATCCTTCTGCCGCTTTAATTCTTCTTCTATATTACGCAGCCGGTCTGCAGCAGCGCGTGCTTCCATTGCCTCCCTTTCCTTTCTCCTCTGATGGCTTCTATCAGGAAATTTCTTCCTGTGCTCGGGAATCGCAATTGTCTTGGGCTTGGAGCCAGGTACGCCTCGTAACCGTCCGTCGTGTTCCTTATTCCCAAGGGCGCGTGTGAGCTCGTCATCCTCTCTATCGGGAATGAACCGTCCCTCTGCAACATCCTTTACTGCATTTCTAATGCCTTGGATGGGTAGTAGGGGATTATCTTTGTGTCTTCTGTTATATATGCACTTCCCTTCTGCGTCCAACGTGCCCCCATGCCCGTAAAACCAATTTCTTGCCCGTTCGATCCATGCGAGTGGCTCTGGAGTGATCCCTTTAGCCAGCAGGTCCGCCTCAAGTTTCTCCCACTTAGGCATGCTAAAAGCGTAGCCACCAGCCCCATAGTATGGTGGTAGATCTTTTTAGCAGCATTTGCCTTATTTTTTGCAGACTTTTCCTGAGCTTCCTCCGATTTCTTGTACGCCACAAATTCTTCCCAGTAGTCCTTATCTTCTCATACCCTTTATCGAAGTCCGGAGTCTTATTTTTCTGACAAACTCTGTTCAATCTTTTCTTCCAGTTCTTGAATAGCTCGGCCATCTTCTTAAGAGCCCAGTCCCTGACTTTTTGCTCCATTTTTCCGGGCAATCTTTTCTGCCTCATTTGGATCCTCCTCATCTGGATCCACCTCTGGCGCCGGCAGGGTGAAATTAAGCATGAGCTTTCTCCAAAGTCTTTCTTTGCCCTCCTCGCCGACATATCTTACTCCTCCCTCCTTTGGCTGATGCCATTCTCGAACGGTGATCGGGATGTAGTCCCTAACAAGAACTCCGCATTGCTTTACCATTTTATTTTTAACACCAGGGGGAGCAGTCGGTGTGCCGTCTTCAGCGACTTTTCGATCCTGTACCTTTCTTGGTCGCCCAACTTTTTGGCTGGGCCTCGTTTTGTCCTTACAGAAGATTTGCTCGATCCGGAGGGCTAAAAGAAGAAAGAGCGTTAATATATGTATATAGACAGCAGAGGCTTAATTAATACAATCTTCGGCTTCATTAATATATGTATATGCACCTCGCCGGAGTTTGCAACATTTAATGTTCCACCGGAGCCTTCGGCTTCTCCCTCGTCGGCTTCTCCCTCGCCGACTTCTCCCCACCCCAGCCGTCGGGTTCTACCTCACCGGAGCCGTCTCTTCGGTTGAGAGACTCATCTCCCTCACCGGAGTTGTTCAGAAACTGCGAGTGACATCTTCCCCGCGTATCATACTCTCGATGATGTCTTCCTGATGTTCGTCTCTGTCGTGTTCCATAGTTTCTGTAAATTAAGACTTGCAAGTTATAATCCAACAAAACAAAGTATAACAAAGTATATCTGATAGTAGAAAAAAATAGATAAACATGGAAGGTAATGATTAAAGGAGTCCAACAAAAATTCAAATTATTTAGGTTCACACACACTCACAAACAAACAAGTATAATCATTCCAAGATAAACATAGGAAATGATCACACCTCTAAAAGTCACAACATGACAACAAGTTCAATTAAATCTACCAAAATTAGGGGAGCTAAGTGATCACAGTACTAAGCTAACAAAATTGGATTGGCATCATTTGGATTTATAGAGTATTAGAAACAAACAAGTTTAGGTTTTCAACCTTCTGTGACATTTTAAATATTACTCAATTTTTAATAATCTAAACATGGTGAAACTAGTTTAGTTGCACAGAGAATTTCATAAGCTTTCCATAGCATTTTCATTTGATTTATTTGGATATATTTTTCTCGAGTTATTGAATTTTAAAGTTAGGTACATCATTGTTGTATCTAATCTAAAGGGCCAGGATTTAGCAAAGAGGCCAGCGTGCATCCGACCGTCGATCTAAAGATCAACGGCCCGGGTTCTTCTTATTCCTCCGACGTGGAGACGCACAGGGAAACAGAGAGGGGGGCCTCGGGCGGCTGGGTTTCTCACCGTGGGGAGACAAGGAGGCGACGGCGAGCGTGCAGGGCGGCGGAGGAGGTCGATGGCGTCCCGGGGATGGTGTGGATGGGGTCGGGGACGGCCTGGTTCGCTGGGGCGGAGAGCTTGTCACGGACGGCGCACCACCGGCTCGTCGGCGAACTCCTGGAGAACCTGGGAAAGGCCAAGATGCACGGTAGTCGAGGGGCGTCGAGGGCGTGGCCGGCGTAGAGGGCGCGGCCGGGCGTCGAGGGCCGGCGAGCGTGGAGGCCAGCGTGCGGGCGCTCTCTCCTTCTTCCCTATGCAGCAAGGGCGGCCGGCGTGCCTGACCGGAGAAGGGAGGGCGCGGCGGAGGTCTACGGCGGCGGCGGGGCGCGTCGTGGAGCCGCGCGGGCGGAGAGGCAGCCTGACGGCGTCGAATCAAAGCTCCGGCGTCGCGCGTGCAGAGAGAGTTCGTGAAATTGGAGAGATTGGGGAACGAAGGGGCAACCGTACATAAAGCAGAGACCTTTGGTCCCGGTTCGTGGCTCGAACCGGGACCAAGGCCTCTTTGGTCCCGGTTCCAGCCATGAACCGGGACGAAAGGTAGTGGGCCACGTGCAGCGCGCGCTGAGCACTCTTTGGTCCCGGTTCGTCTGTTGAACCGGGACCAAAGAGTGAATTTTCAAACGTTTTTCAAAGTTTTCACGGTTCCCGCCTTTTTTTTATTTGGCTGTTTTTCTTCTATACCTAAATTTCATAGAATGGTTTTTAAATGCTAAATAATTTTGAATTTGAAAAAACTGACAACATGAAAAGTGCTTGAATAAATATTGCCAAATTTCAAACTATTAACCATTTTGCCAAATTTCAATTAAAAATGCATTAACTAAATTTGTTTTGCATACTTTTGATTTAATTGTCTTTTTCTTATTTCTTTTTTATCTATTGATTTAATTGTCTAAAATTTGTAATAATTATCTGTTTATTTCAAAAACCTTTTTAATTTTTTAATTTACATGCTTTTTGAATTTTTTTTGAATTTGTTTTTCAAGTTTCTTTTTCTGTTTCTTTTGTATACTTTGATTTACATGCTTTTTGAATTATTTTTTTGCTCTAGTTTCATTTTTTATATATATTTAATTTAAATGTTTCATGCACATTCACATGCACACATATCTATGTAGACATGTTTTAGTGTACATGTCCACTCTTTTTTGTATAAATCTAGGCAACATGTGTAACACCTAAAACATCTTATATTATGGAACGGAGGGAGTACATCCTTAACAACATCCCCACACAGTTACATAAAAGAACAACAACAACAAGACCGGAGGGGGGACTCCACCCCGGCTTTGTCATTAAGATAGAAGTGAGGACTCGAACCCGGGACCTGGCCCTTATGCGCATATGCACGGCTACCACTAGTCCACGGAAGAGTTCCACACAGTTACATAAAAGGTTTAATACATTATTACACATCACTAACAGTTTTCATAACACAGTTACATTTCTACATAAACGGACTTGCTGGCTCAGAGGCCGTAGGATTAGGGGGAACGGCGGGAGGAGCCAGCCCCGTTCGCGGCCGCCCGGTTCTCGCGCGCACGTTTGCGGCGGAGGGCAAGATCCATGGATCTTGAGTCTTTCAGCGCCCATTCCAGCTCGGAAGCCTCCTTCGCCTTGAGCTGGAAGGTAGTCTTGGCTCGCTGGACACGGTCGTCGCGGACAGGCTGCAAGGAGGCTTCAATGGCCTGCTGCATCTATGGCCCGCCGCCCTTTTTCCCATGGTCGCTCCAGTCGAAGTCTTCGTCGTCCTCCTCCTCCTCGTCGGGAGGTGCGGCGGCGGCTGGTGGAGGTGCGGCGGCGGCTGGTGGAGGTGCACGGCTCGTGGGCATACGGCGGGATAGGCTCCCGTGGTAGCGCCCAAGCGCGCTCTGCCGAGCATGCTCGACCTCGTCCAGAAGGCGCTGCGGCGGGCGTGGCGGATCCATCTCGTGGAGACGATGCGTTCATGGCTAGGAATGGTGGATTTGGGTTTACCCCATTGGCGACAATATATAAAGACCTCCAGGGCAGCGCTGGGGGAGGACACGTGTCGTGACCGCAAAGCCCGCCTTTAGTCCCGGTTGGTGTTACCAACCGGGACCGCCTTTAGTCCCGGTTGGTGTTACCAACCGGGACTAAAGAAGCACACAGATCGTCTGTTTCTTTCAAGCGCTTGTGAGACGTTGGATCAGGGGTGTGTTTCTTTTGAGGGATTGTGAGCTGTTGGATCAGCAGTATCACGACCACTTCGTGAGCCACATGACCGGTTGGTGTTACCAACCGGGACTAAAGAAGCACACGTACCCTATATATAGCCCCCCTCCCGGACATGTTCAGCACTCAGTGTCTACTCATTGTACTTCATTTTGGCAGTACACGGGTAGCAGAGAGCAAAATTTCTGAGAGGCAGGAGTTCCTAGAGCGAAGGCTGAAGGTGAACCCTCCCCTCGGTCGGATCCAAGCAGCGGCAAGGCGCTCTGATGATTAGCAACATCCCCAAGCAGCGGCAAGACATCTCTGATGATCTTCAACCGTTTGGAACGGTCGCAGATCATCAGAGACGTCTTGCCGCCGAAAGATGCCTCTCCGAGTGACTCCGGTTGGATCAAGTGAGCCACAAAAAGTGGATCCACCTATAGTCACTTTCCTACTAGTGGTGTTTTGAATACCTAAATATAGCTGAAACAAAACACCCGGTTTCCCCTAGCTACAGCCCTACAGTGATTCACGGTCGAATGCCTTGGCATTCACTGTAGGACGTAGCTAGGGAGACATAATGTTTTGTGTTTGAGCATGAGTGAGTAACCTGTCTGAGATGTGGCCTATTTATAGACCGCAAAGCCCGCCTTTAGTCCCGGTTGGTGATACCAACCGGGACTTAAGAAGCACACGGATCGTGTGTTTCTTTCAAGCGCTTGTGAGCCGTTGGATTAGGGGTGTGTTTCTTTTGAGGTCTGGGGTGTGTTTTATATCTATTGATTTAATTGTCTAAAAATTTGTAGTAATCATCTCTTTATTTTAAAAACATCCTTAACAACATCTCATACAGTTACATAAAAGGTTTAATACATTATTACACATCACGAACAGTTTTCATAACACAGTTACATTACTACATAAAAGTGTTGGCGCTTTCTGCATCACTTGGAAATGTTAAAGATCATCAGTTAATACATTACATAGATTTACATAAAAGGTTTAATACATTATTACACATGGAGCATCCCCATCTAATACATATGGTCATTTGTTTTCTAAAATGACTTGGAGGCCGTGAACCCTGGCCTATGATCGCTTCGGCCGTAACCATGGAGCATCTTCATTATTTAACGGGATGCTTGGGTCAGTTTTCACTGTGAAGGGCGGAATTTCATCAAACTTATCATAATCTGCTGACATGTCTGTCTTGTCCTCGACTCCCACGATGTTTCTTTTCCCTGAAAGAACTATGTGACGCTTTGGCTCATCGTCTGATGTATTCGTTTGCTTATTTTTTCTTTTTTTCGGTCTGGAGGACATGTCCTTCACATAGAAAACCTGAGCCACATCATTGGCTAGGACGAATGGTTCGTTCTGTAACAACCAAGATTCTTGAGATCCACTGTTGTCATTCCGTACAGCTGGTCTACCTTTATCCCTTCTCCATTCATGTTGACCCAACTGCACCGAAACAAAGGGACCTTAAAAGTAGGTCCATAGTCAAGTTCCCATATCTCCTCTATGTAACCATAGTATGTGTCCTTTTGCCCATCTCGTTGTTGCATCAAAGCGGACACCACTGTTTGGTTGGTGCTCTTTTTATCTTGGGCGATCGTGTAAAATGTATTCCCATTTATCTCGTACCCTTGGAAATTCAATACAGTCGAAGATGGTGACGCGGCCAACAAGTAGAGCTGATCTCCGACAGTGGTGTCATTCATGAGCTGTAATCGCAACCAACTGCCGAAAGTCTCCATGTGTTTTTCTTTAATCCAGGAGTCATCCTCCCCGGGTTCTTGGAGCGTACATAATTCTTGTGTTCCTCGATATACGGAGCCACGAAGGTGGAACTTTGTAGAACTGTGTAGTGTGCTTGAGTTAAAGAATGCCCGTCCCTACATATCAGTGCTTTCTTTCCTAGCGTGCCTTTTCCACTCAGTCTCCCCTCATGCCGCGATTCAGGAACACCAATCGGCTTAAGGTCAGGAATAAAGTCAACACAGAACTCAATGACCTCCTCTGTTCCATAGCCCTTGAGATGCTTCCTTCTGGCCTAGCACGGTTATGAACATATTTCTTCAAGACTCCCATGAACCTCTCGAAGGGGAACATATTGTGTAGAAATACAGGACCGAGAATGGCAATCTCGTCGACTAGGTGAACCAGGAGATGCGTCATAATATTGAAGAATGATGGGGGGAACACCAACTCGAAGCTGACAAGACATTGGACCACAGCCTTCTGTAAACTTGGTAGAGTTACTGGATCGATGACCTTCTGAGATATTGCATTGAGGAATGCACATAGCTTCACAATGGGTACTCGAACATTTTCCGGTAGAAGCCCCCTCAATGCAACCGGAAGCAACTGCGTCATAATCACGTGGCAATCATGAGACTTCAGGTTCTGGAATTTTTTCTCTGCCATATTTATTATTCCCTTTATATTTGACGAGAAGCCAGCCGGGACCTTGATACTGCTCAGGCATTCAAAAAAGATTTCCTTCTCTGCTTTGGTAAGAGCGTAGCTGCTTAAGTATTGACGCCCTTTATCCGTCTGCTTGTTGTATGGGTCTTTCATACGTTGCTGGTCTCCCGTGCTTCTGGTGTATCTTTTGTCTTCCCATACACGCCCAGGAAGCCTAGCAGGTTCACGCAAAGATTCTTCGTCACGTGCATCACGTCGATTGAAGACCGGACCTCTAGGACTTTCCAATAGGGTAGCTCCCAAAATATAGATTTCTTCTTCCATATGGGTACGTGGTTGTCAGCGTCATTCGGAACAGATAGACTGCCAGGACCCTTTCCAAAGATTACTTCTAAATCCTTGACCATGTCATATATAACATCACCATCAGGGAGGTTAGGCTTCTTCCGGCGATCTGCCTCACCGTTGAAATGCTTGCCTTTCTTTCTTACGGCATGACTGTTCGGAAGAAATCGACGATGCCCCAGGTACACATTCTTGTTTCCCAAATGTATACTTTCAGTCTTATCTAAACAGTGCGTGCATGCATTGTATCCCTTGTTTGACTGTCCTGAAATGTTACTAAGAGCAGGCCAATCATTGATGGTTACGAACAACAACGCTCGTAGGTCAAATTCCTGTTGTTTGTGCTCATCCCACACACGTACACCTGGTTCGGACCACAACTGCAAAAGTTCATCAACTAATGGCCTTAGGTACACATCAATGTCGTTGCCGGGTTGCTTCGGGCCTTGGATGAGCACTGGCATCATAATGAACTTCCGCTTCATGCACAACCAAGGAGGAAGGTTGTAGATACATAGAGTCACGGGCCAAGTGCTATGACTGGAGCTCTGCTCCCCAAAAGGATTAAAGCCATCTGTACTTAGACCAAATCTTAAGTTCCTTGCGTCATCTGAAAATGTCGGGAACTCTCTGTCGATTTTTCTCCACTGGGACCCATCGGCGGGGTGTCTCAACTTCCCGTCTTTCTTACGCTCTTCTTTGTGCCATCGCAACAACCTGGCATGCTCTTTGTTTCTGAACAGACGTTTCAACCGTGGTATTATAGGAGCATACCACATCACCTTAGCAGGAACCCTCTTCCGGGGGGGCTCGTCATCGCCCTCAACATCACCAGGGTCATCTTGTCTGATCTTGTACCGCAGTGCATTGCATACCGGGCATTTATCCATATTCTCGTACTCCTCACCGCGGTACAGGATGCAGTCATTAATGCATGCATGTATCTTCTGCACATCTAATCCTAGAGGGCAGATAGCCTTCTTTGCTTCGTATGTAGTCTCGGGCAATTCGTTATCCTTTGGAAGCTTCGGCTTCATTATTTTCAGTAACTTCTCAAATCCCTTGTCAGAACAACCAGTCTCTGCCTTCCATTTCAGCAGTTCCAGTGTGGTACCGAGCTTTGTGCTGCCATCTTCGCAATTTGGGTACAGCAACTTTTTGTGATCCTCTAGCATGGCCTCCAACTTTAGCTTCTCCTTTTCTGTATCGCATTCTCGCTTTGCATCAGAAATGACCCCACCAAGACCATCAGCGGGCTCATCTGATGCCCGATGTTCACCTCCTTCTTCTTCAACGTCTTCCATTACAGTATCACCGCATTCCTCAGGGAACATAGGATAGTTGTCATCATCCTCCTCTTCTTCATTGTCTTCCATCCTAACCCCTCTTTCTCCGTGCTTGGTCCAACAATTATAGCTGGGCATGAAACCTCTCCGAAGCACGTGGTCTTGAATGGTTTCGGGTCAGAGTACTCCCTGACGTTCCGACACTTCTCACATGGACAAGGCATAAAATTATCACTTTGTTTGCCTCAGCCACTTCGAGAAATTTATGCAGGCCTGCAATAAACTCGGAACTGCGTCGTTCGCCGTACATCCATCGCATCCGTGCATCCATCTGCATCATATAATTAAGTTTATCAAATACCATTACAATAACATCTTGAATAGTGAAATGACCACCGTACATCGACACGTGCAATATTTCTGTATCAATTACAGATGAAAAGGATAAAGTTGCTAACCTCGGCCGAGGATATCATCTTGTGTGAACTTAAGTGTGGCTCGGGCATTTCATCGAACACATCTTGTGCGTGGCAAAGGAAAAAAAATACACCCACTTCCCACCAATCCAACCAGAAAAAAAACAGAGGAGAGAAGAGAGGGGTGGGTTATTTATAGGCAGGGGAGGGTATTGGTCCCGGTTCGTGCCACGAACCGGGACCAAAGCTCCGCGGCACGCCACGTGTCTGGCACTGGAGCATTGGTCCCGGTTCGTGCCACAACCGGGACCAATGTCCCCAACCGAACCGGGACCAATGGTCCACGGGGCCCTGGCAAATCGAACCGGGACCAGTGCCAGGCATTGGTCCCGGTTTTTCTATGAACCGGGATTAATGCCTGGGGTGGCTCTGGACGAAAGGTGGTTTTTCTACTAGTGTACCATGTGTGAGGTATTGAGTTGCCCTGTTATCTCCATTTGTTTGACTATCTTCTCCGAGCAGATCGTCATCTACATGTGATTCATATACATACTGGATTGTTCATCTGTCTCTGCTGATTTTGCCGCTAACTTGTCGCAGAGTGCGGCTTACTCTTATGAGCCCTTCTTCTGGAAGATATGTCTGTTACAATCCTATGTCAGTTTTTTTGTTTCCTGCTATCATTATTAATTCATTACTATCCATCTCCCACGGAGTGTGCTAAATGTATTATTGTACCGTGGCTCTTGACTCATGCATATGTGGCCAAATTTAAACTAGCAGCCTATGTTCTGGGTCAGATAAACAAGCAATCAGTTGGACTGGTCAGAACATTATCTAGTTTTGCTAGTCTAGCTGAAGCTTCGGTATTAGGAATTTACTGAAGCTCATTTTGCAAGATACGTAATTGTCGTAGTGAAATGATGTATTGTGCATTGCTGTCGTCTGCGGGATGACGATGAGATTTGTTTAACCATTCTTCTTGCGAACTCAATCTATTAAACATTTTTGTGTAAGCAAAATGTGTAACCATTTGGTTATTAGGTTAGAAATGGTTAAGCATTGGTTATCAAGGTTTGAACCAGTTTTAACATTATACAATGGTAGACTAGCACAATTAGTTAGGAAACAAGAATATATACAACATATGCCAAATACACGCAAAGCTCGACTGACTCAAAGACTCGGTGCAAAATAAATTCACCCTGGCCTTTGCCTAAAAACTTAACAATTCTCAAGTAGGTTCAAACATACTCATTATCCATTGCTAGTTATAAAGTGGGCTACAGAGTTACATACTCAGAGAAACATGCCAGAACGCGAAAAGGAAGCATACATCACAAAATTTGGTCTCTCTAAGCAAACTACCATACAGCGCATAACAAAAATGTTGAAGCACCATCACCACTTGGGTATCAGTTTCCAAGCGTGCAACTCCAGCATCAGAAGCATAGCTCAACACAGACTTCTAGACGCTCCCCCTTCAGCTTGTACGGGTTCAGAAACATGAAAGATGTTCCCAGATACCTAGGCTGTCCCGGATTATGGCGCGAGGCCTCAAAACATTAACTTCCATTCTTCAGCCAGCAGTGACGTTTGGTTCAGTTCATGAACTCGATACTAGGTTTCAGCAAGAAATTTGCGTGCTTGCAAGACTGGTACGACCCTCTAAATTGTCTCTATGTTTCCTGATGTTAACTCGGTGTTGTTATTTAACTACAAGACTGGTACGACGCTCACCGTGGAGAAATAAGGAACCAGAGGCTGGCTGCAGGACTGAATATTGTTTAATTTCATCACATTTAAAAATTGATTTTGGTGAGTAGTTCCCCTCATGTTTAAATCCATGTGGCTAATGCCAGCAAACTGCAGTCTGAAGTTACCTCAAACAAGATATTTTAGATAAGCCATTTGGACTAAATTTGATTTATTTTATAATTCTACTTGAAAAGATGAATAAGCTATGCCATTCAAGGAGTTGCGAATCTAAATCATGGTGTGAGTTGACATACACAATTACATTAGTTACAGCCAGATCTGGGGGCATGCCACCATATCGAGTCAAATACAGAACAACTCTGACTTTTTTTTTTTGCACTTCTAATTGATTTTTTCATGCCACCATATCTGGTCAAATACAGAACAGTGAACATTTGGAGATTTGTTAAAAAAAAAGGCTATAATTACCAACACTGACCCTGATACTTGCTTTCACACTCAGCAAAGTTCTTTTACAACGACTTGGGGATAAAAACTCTTGCTCTGACACCTTTTTTTTGCACTTTTAATTGATTTTTCATGCAGTAGTAGCATCTATTGTGAGCGTCCTCAATTGCATTTATCCGTGAAAAAAACATATATCTATGTGATACAACTATGTGTAGCAAATGGGGAACACTATGACAAAATACAAATCTTCTGATAAACCTTGTGCAACTTCTTGCAGGTATGTTGAGAAATCCAGACATGGGACTGAGGGCATTCTGCCTAACAGTAACAACAGATGGACTCAGCATCGGACATCCCCATTAACACAACCAAAAGACTACTCAAGAGTCGAGCTATATGATGCATGATCAGACGCACTTGACCTTGGTGAACCTGGCCACCGCGGTCGCAGATGACAGAGGCAGCTCCAGCGGGCAGGTGACCTCCAGCCTTTACACGTCGCGGTGCGGCAGGTACCTGACATCACCAACAAGCTTCAGCTCCAGCTGGAACACGCCCCTCGCCGCGCTCTCCTTCACGAACTCTGTCAGCC
The DNA here is from genome assembly GCA_947311845.1 of Poa pratensis. Classification (NCBI taxonomy): domain Eukaryota; kingdom Viridiplantae; phylum Streptophyta; class Magnoliopsida; order Poales; family Poaceae; genus Poa; species Poa pratensis. Next base: position 3,479,990 of record CAMZMU010000033.1, on the reverse strand, counting down.
CGGCGGTCCCCAGCTGCACGCTCTCACCCGAGGTTGCGACGTGGTACAACTCCGCCTTCCCTGGCCGAATGCCACGTGAGTTCCCCTGCAGCAGCCTGACATGGGCGAAGGTCGTGCCGGCGAAGAGCAGGTCGGCGTCGAGCGGGGCACCATCGCCTGGCTTGGCGAGCATGGCCCAGTTGCGGTTGCGCACGGTGATGGCGAGGGACACGTCGTAGGCGAGGGCCGTGCCATTGGGACCGGCGAGGGCAAAGCGGGCGAGGGAGGCGTCCTCGACAGCGACGTGGATGGGTCGGACGGACAAGGTAATAATGAACATGACGGCGGCGAGGATGATCAGGAGAAAGCAGCACCAGCACCAACACCGGTATGACGAGCAGTTCTTGCTGGAGGAATTGCTGTGGTGGCCGGATGAGGATGAGTATCCTCCGTAGCAGCAGGCGTCGCCGCCACCGCCTCCATCGTCGCAGCAGCACAGGCAGAGGCACTCTCCGCAGTCGATGTCGCCGCAGTCCAGGTCACAGTCGCAGTCACTTATCGTTCCCAGCAGCAATGGATCCTTGGATCTGATCACGGCCGGGATTGCATCTCTACTATAAAAATATGCAGTGTCCTGTCGTCCGTCGTACGTCGCGGAATTTGCATTTAAGCCCTCCTATTTTCTGAAAATCAACCCGCAGTCCCTCGCCATACGACGAATGTTTTTCCCCTCGCAGACTGGACATCATCGTCCTCTGCTCGTTCTAGGGTTCCTCACGCATGGGATCCTTGCCGCCGCCGCACCTCTACTCAGGCCTCCGCCGTCCATCATCCACGCCGCCGTCCTCTGCTCGTTTCATAGCCATCGATCTTCCCCGAGCTCGCCGGCCTGAATCGACTCGACCTCGTTCCTGTATCCTTCGGTGCCGCCTCCCCCACGTCTACCTTCTCCCACCTTCGCCCATCCCCCCCGCAGTCCAGTTCCGGCAAGTTGGTCTAGCATCACCACCTACCATCGTCGCCTCGCAACGCTGAAACAGCCAACGTCCTGGTCACTGTCGAAAACAATTTTCTCTCACCGCATCCATCCCGGACTCGGTTGAAGGAGCTGCCTCTGTCTCCGGTAGGCTGCCTCTACAGAGCTCCGCATCGGATCCAACAGGTCGGCGACGAATCCGGCGGCATGGTGTCACAGTAGGCCAGATGACCTTGGCACCAGCGACATGGCCGTACTCGTGCAGCATATGCAGATGTCGCGGTTTTCCTTCCGTGGTTCTTGATTTTTTCCTTTGGTTCGTGTGTTTTTGTCCCAACGATTTTGTTCTTTCTTAGGCAGTGCACGAGCAGCTCTCTCTCTCTCCCCTGTGGATCTAGATGGGGAGGCGCGACCTGCCTCTTCTCAATTTCTTTTTGTTCCAATTTCTCCATCTCTCGTTTCCTTTGATTAAAGGTACAGTATTCGGGTCATGACTGAAATCCCCATGTTTTCATCCAAAATTCCTTGATTTGTTTTATTTCCAGTTACTTTGTATCAGATTTTTTCTAGATCTTATAGATATATTTGCAGTTGTTGCTTTGGCGCAGCAGATCTGAATTTCCTCTCATCAAGATCAATTATTGAGATAATGTCTGAAATACCATTGTTATCTGAATTTTTTATCTGTTTTTGGTCCAGCTCGCAAGTGGTCGACGCCGTCGAGGTCATGCGCTGCTGCTTCCCGCCGTAGGTGTAGGAGACAGCGGAGCTCGTCTTTGAAGGCGGCATTCATGGATACGTGTTTGGTCTACTTGATGGAGGTGCACACCATTCAGAATTTGCAGATAAGACAACCAGTGAACGGTAGTAAGTTGGCATCGACTCCATCTCCCATAGTCCCATGTGGGTGATCTGATAAGCATGCATAAATTGTGTTTAAACTGATGCGTACTAGGTACAGTATGTATACAAAAATTCAAGTGTGTGAGAGCCCTCTACATGTTTGTTGTTATTTTTCTTACAACTGAAACTATTTGTTGCAGATTCCGTGACTGCACACACATGCTGATCGACAAGCACGGGTACTGGGCAAGCAAATGATATATGTGCCCAATGGCTCTCATTAGGTGGGCATTGTGGTGAGCTATCTGTCTCTCCCTCTTCTTCAGTTTTCTTTTGTGTCATGGCTTAATCAACATTTAGTTCCTGCTTATTTGAATTTTGTGATGGATATGTGACCTTACCTGTTGTCTTGATTGGGCTCATTTGTTGTACCTTACAAAGAAAATGTTACATTTCATAAATTATTTCTCAGTTCTTGACTGAAAGGATAAAGGGGCACTTTGTGAAATCCCATTCTTAGCTGTGATTTAAAAAATTTATGATCTTCTGTTACCCGACACTTTTAGTAGCATTAGTGAATTTACATCTCTTATACTTTTCTATCACCAAAACCACCACTGCTTACATTTATAGTTCGGGTGTTAGACTCTGATCCCATTTTATTTGATTTTGTAATGTGGAGAATGATATTTTAATAAATGTGGAATTAATCAACATAAGAAGATAAGGCGAAAAAATGGCAAGGCAGTACGAATTTTGTTGTTAAGGGTTAAGCCAAAATATGAGAATATAATAGTTTTTGCCTTTTGGGGTTGTTAATTTGGATAATTAAACGTGCACCTCCATCTTCAGAGCCGACAGTTTCTATTGGTAAAGTAACAGTTCATGACATACATTGTAAATGGGAATGGTATGGTTCGGAGAGCAGCAGCTCCATGGCGATAGCTGCTGAGCCGCGATACAGGTCACTGGCATTTCTCTAGCACGCCGGGGGACAGATGCAGAGCGCGCTGCAGCAAGTTGCCCAGCTAGCTCTCCTTCTCTCAGCTTTCCTGATTGATTTGTTGGGGTGAAATCGTCTCAGTGATGTGTACTGCTGTTGGTTTTTACTTCTGATATTTTGTATTAACATCTACTAGCGCACAGCTCGTGCATTGCTACACATAACCTTAAATGAAATGAAAATCAGTACGTGATTTCGAAGCAGTTGGTCGTGGAGATAGACATGAGAAACATGTTGAATATGTTGGTACTGATCCATAGAACATAAGTTTTGTTCTTGACAAAAATCAGTGAAGTTCTTGGGAGAATGACTGAAAATTTGAACATTTGAGATAGCATCAACTGTTATGTCATCCTGTCAGTTTCAGTTTTTGTTCTAGAGAAGGATGGATGACAAATGATGCTTAATCATTTTTTTGGATGCCTGTACATGCCAAAAGAAAGGTACTAACAAAAGAGGATGTGCCTCTTGGTTAGTTTATATGTCAGTTTCAGTTTTAGTAGTCAGATCTGATAGACAATGTCTGATACACATTGTGATTTATGTGTTAGGAAATCTACTTAAGTTCTTGGCGTAATGTTGCATTCCTAGCTGATGGGATTTGCGGTGGATAAGTTGGTTTTGGTGTTAGCATGAATCATTGAGTAACCTTTTGCAGATCGCTGTCAAGATCCCAATCACCGTTTTCTTCTGAATATGCGGTGGAGAAGAAATCTCCGAGATCGCCACATGCGCAACACACGGGATCCCCACACCCGATGGATGGCGGACGTCCAGGACGCCGAGGCCACCACCTAGATCCTCCCATGGTAGGGGTCGCTGATCCTTTCCTGGGCACGGCCAGACATCCAGGCAGCCTTACGTGCTCCCGCAGGTCGCAGAACTCGCCGTCCACCTCGACATCTAGGCGCGGGAGGTCAAGCACGACGGAGAGCATGCACATCTTGGAGGGGAAGAAGGGGTACCCGGGGACAACGGCAGCGCGGGAAGCCTGGAGCGTGTCGGCGCGCAAGAGGTCCGCCACCAATGCGACGAGGCAATGAGGTTGATGGCTCTCCTCGATAGAGAGCAGCGCCGATGGCAACGAGGTCATACAGTGGGATGGCCAGGAGTGACACGTTGCTAACGGCCGGTGGGAGGAACGCAAGAAAGGCGCGCTGCGCCGTGGAGTTGGAGCTCGCGTACATGAAAGCCGAGGCGATGAAGCTGTGCTCGGCGTGGAGCCGGCTGGAGCAGCACGACGCGACCTCCTGGGTCAAGAACATACGATACCTCCATGTATGACATCATATGATATACTGGATTTAGCACACCGAACTCTAATTCATGTAACCATACAAACATTAGAGGTGTTGTAGAATATTTTTCATTCAAGACCACTATCAACTTGGACACCATCTATGGTATATAGTGAATCGGAAGCTTCATCACTCTTTGGAATTTTCCGCTTGTTGCTGGAAGAACAATAGAGATTAAAACATGACAATGGATGCACGTGATTATCTTGGCAGCAGGTTTGTGGTACATTTTTCCTTTAGTTTTCATGATAAATTTGGACCTGTCAGTTATTAAGAAGAGTTAAGATTATTCATTGAAGGGCTTTATTAAGAACAATATTGTTCATCTTTATTTTGAGTGCATGTCATGCTTACATGGCTATACATTGAAGGGCTTGACTAAGTCTATTTTTCCTCATTTACTCCTTTAATATTTCGTTACTACTTCCTCCTTTCTGAAATAAGTGGCGTAGTTCGAATTCAAACTCAAAACTAAACCACAATAGTTAATTCAAAATGGAAGGAATATTTATGTGCACCAAAAAAAGACGGGACTCAAGGCTTGAATAGCACATTATAACATGGGAAAACTACAAGCAACTTATATTGGTTTGCAAGCACGGTTTAATGCTCAAGTAGCTCATTTTTGTTGGAAAATTCGCAGAGTTGAGAAAACATTGGCTCGCAGTTGTTAGAGTCGGCTTACAGCACTGGAGTGATTCTTATGCGCAAGGATAGTATAAAAAACTTAAATATTTGTTGCAGCGCACGGGCGTTCATCTTGAATTGTGTTTTGGCAAATAAAATTTAACAACCCGTGGCAACGCACAGGCATTCAACTAGTGTAGATATAGATATGTAGGAGTTTCAGAGCATGGATCGGAGTCGGAGTCCAGTAACTCCAGTTAAGTTTCCATGTATCGCAGCACCTTCCATCGTTAATAGTGCGGGGCAAGCTTGAGATCTGTATGCTGGTCGAGCTCGGATTCCAATGGCACTGTCGTTCAAGTCGGATTTGGGCGTGCTCGGACTGGAGACTCACGGAACTAGTACGACGCAAAAAAAAGGGCTTTGTTTGGTCTTACCCAGGAAAGAAACGCAAGGGGAGGGTGAAGAAGCCCCAAGGCACAAAATTATTAGGAAAATAAATAGAAAATAAATCTTCTATGATTTTCATAGATTTTTTGTTGAGAAAATCAAATTAAATATCAATCTGCAAATCAGAAGCAATTAAAAAAGCATAAGAGAGACACAATATTACAGAAAAAAAAACAAAGATTATGGATGAAGCCACACATAAACACCTTGTAGCATATACATGTCAATTATCGAAATTCCGCCGATCGAAATAGCATCAGTTAAACTCTTCCCAGTAGCATTGAAGTCTCACGAGCTTAGGCATAAGAGAGATATTAACATTCATGACTTCGTTCATTACTCTCGTCTAAAACATGAAATCCAATGAAATCTTGCGTTGGCTTGATGATCCGTGCTCGTTCACCCTTGCCGACGGTCTTCTTCTACTCCTCTCATGATGGACCACCCCTATTTTCAGAATATTTTGACAACAAATATTCAAACTGATCATGAAAAATCCAAAAGAACATGGGCACATAATAATTTCAAACCTGAATCTAATCGGTGAGATATAAAAAAAATACACTGCACACTCGCCGGAGGGGAGAAAAGCTTAGACCATCACACTCGCACCAACGCCAGCGCCTTGTCGCGAGAGGGGGTGTGGGCTTCTTCCCCGGCCTAGCGACTTGCGGAATTATCTCCCAGGAAAGAACGAGGAAGCGTTGGTATCCCTCTCCCACATGGGCCTCCAAACAGGTGGGTTTCCTTGGGCTCAATTGGCCCATGGAATGTCAAGCCAGGGAAAGGGTCCGGATCCTCTCGTTTTCCCTGCGACCAAATGAGCCCTAAACGGGGTCAATCACCCCCCCTCCCCCCTCTTGCAGAAATTCCCAAACGTTGGACGGAACATATTTACCAAAGGGGGATGCTATGCATCCGGTTTCGTCATCCGGATCCCCCACCTTTCGACCCATCCGACATACCTATCACCTGCATAGCATTTTTTTTTACTATTGTAGCATTGTTTTATCATTTTTTCTACAGTGGGCCAAAACCGTATAGAAAATGACGCGACATTTAGAAAACACCAATCCAAAAAAAGAGTTTGCAACAAGTTCCCATCATTACAACACAAAGCTTGAGAACAGTCAAAACACGTATGCATCACCGGAGAGAAGAAATTTTGGAGAACATCACAAAAACTTATGCATCTTTGATGCAAACGCCTAGAATCGTCGCATCATCTCGCTCGTAGAAGTGACTAAAACCTAGGATACAATTCTTGGCTCGTAAAAGCGAGGAAGACCTACAAATTTAAAAGAAACGGGAAGGCTGATTACAAATTAAGAAATGGTTGTGAGGTTTTCCTATATAAGTTGTCTGACGTGCAAGTATGCAGTAAGCTCCTTTTCCTTGACTGAAAGTTTGATTTCTTAACATGGCGGCGTACAGTTAGAATATTTAGGAACCAAAGGATGTTGATCTCCTGAACATATATTACTTCTATAGATTGTCCTGCCTTGCATCTCATCCTAGTTTGATAGTATGTATTTTGAATATACAGTTTGTCCTGAGTTATGATCACAGAAAGGCAGGAACTTGACCCTTTTTATCAAATTTGACTGAACATGCACTGAATAAATCATTTGACATTCTTCTATTCAAATAAGCTATGATTCTATGAATTACACAAAAAAGATTGTTGAAAGCTATCAAATTTGACACACTAGAAGCACCATGTTTTCTCCATGTATCCGAGTATCCTCTCTGAGCAGATCTTCATCTATATGTGATTCATATACATACTGGATTATTCGTCCGTCTCTGTTGATTTTGTCACTGTTTTGTCAAAGAGTGTGGCTTCCTGATAGATGTTACAATCCTATGCCAGTTTGTGTTTTTCCACTGTTATTTTCCATCTCCCATTGAGTGTGCTAAATATACTCTACCGTGACTCTTGATCCATGCATATAATTTTCATTGAGCTGCCAATATGAGATCAGTGGTTGACATATATCAGTAATTCGCAATAGGGAGGTGTTTGATCGATGATCAGCAGCTTAAATAATCAGCTGTTTCGAGATATAAATAAGCAGCTCTTCTACAAGTTTGAAGCCACGGGATACTACAACAGTTGTAAGGGAGGTCGCACTCCTTTGTTGCTGTAATGTTTGCTAGTCGAGCTGATGATGGAAAGCTGATGCAGCCTGAAAAAGCTTCCTTGGGTAACAAGCTGATGCAGCCTTAACAAATAACATGTTGAATAAATTAGCAGCAACACCAGTTTCTTTTAATTAATCCTTTACATCCAGCTCCATATTTGCCTCCTCTTTTTCAAGACATCTTGGATCTTAATTACTTGGATGTAACTAAGCAACTAAGTGATTCATGCATGCATGTTTGTACGGAAACAAACAGTCAATCAGTTGGATTGATCTCCAACATATCTCTACCGGACTGCTTTCCTATTGTAACAAATTAGTTTTGCTTCTGGTCAATCTGAAGCTTCAGTAATGGGAATTTACTTAATCTTCAGTAATAGTAATTAGTTTTGCTGGTTTTCAACTGATTTGTGCATTGAACCGCATCTTGAATCTTCACTCTCTTTTTCATTTGGAAGAGTACCGTACTGTTAAACAAGTCATTCATGTACTTTGGTACTCTGAAAGTTAATTCTGATACTCTACAAGTTAACAAAAATCAAGCAGCAAAAGCTAGTCGCTAATGATTTGTATTTCGCGCCAAAGGTTTTTGATTTTGAAGCATTCTGGTACGTGGGCCTTTTGGGCTTTTGAAGCAATCTGGTGTGATGTTCGACAGGACAACCATCAGTCCTCACGACCATCGCAGTTCGCCGTCGCCTGCGCCATGCTCCGCCTCCGAAGCTCTATCCTTGCTGGACTCCTCTCGTCTTCCGCTGCCTCTTCCGTCCCATTCCCCCTCCACCGCCTCCTCTCCGCGGCCGCGCCCGCCGTTTCCCCAAACCCTACCTTCGCCGTGGAGGACTACCTCGTCGGCACCTGCGGCCTGACACCAGCCCAGACCCTCAAGGCCTCCGCGAAGCTCTCCCACCTCAAGTCCCCCTCCAAGCCCGACGCCGTCCTCGCCTTCCTCGCCGGCCTCGGCCTCTCCGGCGCCGACGTCGCCGCCCTAGTCGCCAAGGACCCGCTGTTCCTCGTCGCCGGCGTGGACAGAACTCTGGGACCTAATGCCGTCGGGCTCACCGGCCTTGGTCTGTCGCATTCTGAGATCGCGTGCCTCGTCTCGCTCGCCCCCGACAGCTTCCGCAAAAGATCCATCGTGTCCAACCTACCCTACTACCTGACGCTCTTGGGCTCCTACGAGAACCTCCTCCGGATACTCAAGAAACACTCCACTGTCCTCGCACGCTGCCCCGAGAAGCTGGTCAAGCCCAATGTCACGCTCCTGTGGAAATGCGGGCTAGGCGCTTGTGATATTGCCAAGTTGTGCGTTGCTTAGCCATGGCTGCTTACCACCAACCTGGAGCAGGTGCAGGCGATGTTGGCTCGCGTGGAAGCTCTAGGTGTGCCCAGTGGCTCTGGGATGTTCAGGCAAGCACTGCAGGCTGTCGCATTCCTCAGCGAGGAGAAGATTGCCGCCCGAGTGGAGTACTTGAAGAACATGTTCAGCTGGTCGGATGCCCAGGTGGGCATTGCTGTTTCTAAGCTTCCGCAGGTGCTTGCACTGTCCAAAGACATGCTCCAGGGCAAATCGGAATTCCTTATCTCTGAGGTGGGGTTGGAACCGGCCTACATTGCTCACCGTCCGGCATTGCTCGGTTATAGCTTGGAGGGTCGGCTCAAACCCCGCTATTATGCTGTGAAGTTTCTTAAGGAAAATAGATTGCTTGATCAAGACAGAGACTACTATACTGTGGTCGCGGCGACAGAGAAGGTATTCTTGAAGAAGTACATATCCCGTCACAGTGAAGCTGCACCATACCTCTCTAAAGACTATGCAACCGCTTGCAAAGGGGAAGTTCCTGTTAGATTCAGGTCTACATGAACCAAGAATGTTTATGAAAATTGGTAACTTCTTATGGCACAACAATTTTATAACTTTGTGTATTAGGCTGACAATTCCTTATTTGGTGTTTGTGGCCTAAGTAAGTGATGGATATCTGCTACGATATGTATGTTAGTTAGTAGTTTCGGTTGATTGGGTGATGGTAATCCCGGATGCAATTGATAAACTGATTTGTGATTCCTGGTATGTTTATTACATCCTCACACGCATCTTCCTATTCACACACATCTTGGAACTAACTGAGTGAGATCACAGCTCAGGGCATTCTGCAAATGCAAGTGTCAGTGAGTAGTATATCTGCACACTATCTTTATGTTCTCAAATGGCCATTGCATTTTTCATTGCAAACCTCGGTATACCTTACCATGAAAGATGGGTTCTCCCAGTTTGACGGATGATATGAAGTCCCAAAAAATTCTCTGGACGAAAATCTTGGACTTTTTTTGCACAGGGTACAAGTTTGTATTTATCGATCGTAATGTGTTGATCACTTCCAATGATGCGGTTTTGATCTAGTATGTTGGTTGCTTGCTTGATTTCTGAAAATCTCCATTCTAGCTATGTTTACAAAATATTAACTGTTACGAAAGCGGGTCTTTCTAGCTGTTTCTATCAAATTTGTCGTTTATTTTTCTCTTGTATCTTGGATGGCTTACTTGCTGATACTTTATCTAGGGACATATGATCTCAAAGCTGAATAGTCCAGTAGTTGGCTACTAAATTTTTTTGTTTACGGCCTACACGTATATTTCTATAAGGCCCTGGTATTTGTAGAGTAAGGGAAACTGAAGCTTGTATGGTATAGTGCTCAAAATCAGAGGCATTTCATACAGTAAAGGAACTTTTTAATTAAGGCAACCTAAAAAGGGGTTATGGCATTACCATGTAATCTTGCCATACATTTTAGCTTATTTTATCCCATATTAAGGCTGTCTGTCTACATAGATGCTCACAGTATCTTTATCCATTGTCATATTTTGTTTAGTCTTGTATACCATCCTTTACTTTATATCTGCTTTTGTGGATGCTCATTTATACTTGCTTTGGTTGTGTTGGTCACAATATATTCTGAAGATATGTTTGCTGGAACTGGAGAAAAGAGAATGAACATACCTTAGGCATGAAATGATCCAAGAGATGGCGCATGGTCTGAACATATAAGGGAATGCGGTACTTTTCTAGTTGTACCGAGTGCCATCTCTTTGGTATCACTTTCGTTAAAATCTCACTCGAGACATGCAAGTACTAACTGCCAGATACTTTGTAGTTAAATAATCTTGCAGAATTTTACAAGTAGGAATATTAGGCATGTTGTGCACTTCAAATTAAGAACCAAGCTAGCTGTGTGAGGAGAGCATGATGCATATTTTGAGGCTGTCGAAGCTCGAAGGAGTGATATCTCAGCTGCATGCTTGCAGTACCGTGAAGGAGATGGTCTATGATATACTGGCAAATAAAGAGCTCTGGTTTGATGATCAGTTGAGCATCTCTTCTTTGCTGGCTAGCTTTTTGAACCGTAGAAACAAGATTAATGCAGCTGAGCAGAAGGGGTTGACTGATGTAGTGACTTACCAGGATAGTAGATGATGGGGATGGGCATTAATTTAAAAAGTACTATTCAACAAATAGAAGCATTACTGACCGATTTACTGAATGTTGTGGAGTGATGGTTCTTTATTTTTTCCAGCAGAAGATGTGCTAAAATTCGATGTGGATCCACAAGCAGGGTCTTTGCGCAAAGAAAGTTTTCTGTAGTAAGGTCATAATTCCTGTTTCGGTGCCTAGCTGGTGTTGGTTTTGTGCTACAGTATGCCTCTTAGATGTTGGTTTGGTTGTTGCTAAATGAAACATGATAATTTGATTCGTGAGTCCTGATATGTGATGTGTCCATTACATAATCCATTAGAGAAGCAAGCATAGCATGGCTACGAACTTGTTCATCCTTTTTGCCCGTTGACATATATTGAAACTAAATGAGTGTGAGATCATGCAACTGCAAATGCTTTAGTTCAGCAAGTTGAACTGTTGTGAAGGCAGGTCATAGTTTACTAGTTTAACTGCATTTCTGCTTCTCCTTTTTCTTGTACCTTTTTAATGTCCTAATGACATCTCATCTCAAAACTGAATACTGCAGTAGACAGATAATTTAAAGGCACATAGTTATCAGCCTCGAAAGCCTTATGTCAATTTAGTTGACTTGTATTTGTTTGCTCTCAGCAACATCCCTACCGTTGGCTGGCATACCTTTCTCCAGTACATATGTGATTGTGTCGTCGACTCAAGCATAACTTAACGCACTTGACCTACAGAGCTATTTGATTTGATGCAGGTTGCAGCTGCTCGCTCATGCTACTTAATCTCTGAAGGAAACATTGACCCATACTCTTGAAGTACTAGGTTATGTTTCATGGTGCAGACCTCTCAGAAGTGTCCTTGAACATTTGCCTAGCCTGAAGCCATTCATTTCTGTTATAATTGTTTCCATCACCTACGAAATCTACAAGCTTAGTGCAAGGTTATTCCAAAGTTTCTTCTGTTGTGTACTGAGAATTGATCCACAACATGTTCTCGGTAATCATTGTGTGGAAACATAGGCAGGATCGTGCTTAGTCCATTGTTCTTTTTATGCCATTTATTTACTACCCTGGATTGATGTATTTGAAATGCAACTACAGAGGACAAAGGTTCTTGAATATACAAAGGTCATAGGCAGGATCATGTAGTCTCTGAATGGCCTGCTGCATTATCAGCCATATAAGCTGTTATACGCATGCATGCATGTGGAAGTGGGAAGTGTCACCGATTCCTAGATGTAGTTTTTTAGCATGTGCATGATTTTAGTGATTTCCATACAGTCTGTGCCTGTACAGTATGATCCAAAGTAATATTTTCAAGGCATCGCCAAAAAAATCAGCGAGAGGTTTCAGATTCTTATTAGTGAGTGTTTGGCTAGGGAGATATTCGAATGATTCCAGGGTACGTGATCTGGTAACACAAAGAGTAGCCCATCGGGGTTGGGTTATTGATTAACATTTGGAGACGATGGAGACTTGTTTCAAGATTCCGGCAGGTACTTATGGAGCTACGAATTGCAGTATCTCCGCCACTTTGTTCAGTTATTCTTCCCAGCTTAGCAAATGCATATGCTAATGCTAAGATGATCATATTTATCTTCCCAATGCAAAATTAAGGCAGCAACTCAGCTTGGTATTCTAGTCATGATCTGATCCGCTCAACCTCCAGGAGTACCAAGTTAAAAGTGAAAGGAGTTGTAGTATACAAACTGAGGAGTCTTAGTTTTGAGTGTTTTGTACTCATTTTTACATGTGAGTAAAAAGTAGGGTGTGGATGCCATGGTACCGATTCATTGTCTGAAGACTGAAGGTGCAAGCAAATTCACTCGCTCATTCTTTTTTCTTTCTTTCTGGAAACTAAAATAAGATAGATATAATGTGTTTATTCTAGTAAGAAATGAAATCTCGACTATGTTGCGGCCACTCCTAGGGGAGAGGGGCAAGGAAGGTAGCGAGTGGGAATCAGATAAGATAAAGCATTTCACTCAAAGGGTAGTCGCAATTCTTTTGTAAACTTTTAAAGTCTAGTGATTTGTCATAAGCCATAGAATTCTCGCCATAGGTGAAATTACACATGGAACAAGCTAAAGCTTCTCTTCACACCTAGGGTGGTGCTAGACTGTCTAAAGGGAAGCCTTAATCAACTTATAAACGGCTCAAAATCGCATTTGGCAACAATCGTATAACAACATTATCAAGGTAACGAATTCCTTCGATTCACTTTAACAAAATATAAACAGTTCAGTGTCTGATTGAGATTTTGCTAAGCCCTCGGACTGATTTACGAATGTGCAGCCCAGAAGAACAACTTCTCTGAATTGTGTTATACAACTGACATAACCGAAATAAGTAACTGACCCAACAACACCTTTCACAAAATATAGACATTACTTAGTGTACGAAAAAACTGGATTATATTGCTGGAATACGATTTTCTAGAAAAAATATCCCTAGAATACATATATACCGCTGGCGAACAACACAATTTCCAGAGACCCTACCGCCAGCGGGCGAATTTGGTCGCCAGCGCTAGCGGCACCTACCGCTGGCAAACACGCGTTGTCTGCCAACGGTAACCTGCCCTACCGCTGGCGTACAATTTGTTCGCTAGCGGTCCACTAGTGGGGCAGCACTGGCGTGCGCCTGTTCGTCAGCAGTACGAGTTTTTTGTACGCCAGCACTAGGCTTTCTCCTACTAGTGAATGAAGATAGATGACAAGTGTCTGACCAATTTGATCGGGCCATGTAGGAACAAGGTCCAAATCCTTCGTTCGTTACGATGCCTCACCGATGAAGTTGGAATTGGAGCGGGAATCGGAAACTCTCGGAGGCCAAGATGGTGATGGAGAAGAGGGAAGGGAAAGGGCTAGGGGAGGAGGAGATCGAGGAAGGTGGCAGCGGACATGCCCATGGCCACGCCGCCGTCGACGTCAAGCGTCTAGTACTCGCGATCTAGAAGGGACATCATCCATCTCTTGGTGAATGCTTTAATCTGTTTGTGATTGTTTGTCGTTGTGGACGTGTGGTTCAGAAAGAATGCTCTGTGAACGAGTTTGAATTTAACGCTGAAGTTTTTATTAACTGATGAAAGTTTAATGCAGGCCTTTTGGGTGACAAGGCCTCAAGGCCCACTTCGCTCATGAGTTGCCTTCATCCCTGAACAGAAACACCAGTCTTCACGAATCTCTCTGCCACGACCGGCGGCGCTCGTTCCGGCGATTCCCTCGCCGCCGGCGCGCCATACTCCGCCTCCGAAGCTGCATCGCTGCCCTTCTCCTCTCCGGTAACTCCGCCGCATCCATCTCCCCACTCCACCGCCTCATCTCCGCGGCTGCCGCCGCACCCGCCGTTTCATCGAACCCTAGCTTCGCCGTGGAAGACTACCTCGTCGGCACCTGCGGCCTCACGCCAGCCCAAGCCCTCAAGGCCTCCGCGAAGCTCCCATGTCAAGTCCCCCACCAATCCCGACGCCGTCCTCGTCTTCCTCACCGGCCTCGGCCTCTCCGGCGCCGACGTGGCCGCCGTCGTCTCCAAGGACCCGCAGCTCCTCTGCGCCGACGTGGAGAAAACCATGTCCCCGTTCGTCGTCGGGCTCACCGGCCACGGCCTCTCTACCTCTGAGGTTGCCCGCCTCGCCTCGCTAGCCCCCGGCAGCTTCCGTCGTAAATCCATCGTCTCCAACCTACCATACTACCTGTCGCTCTTGGGCTCCTTCGAGAACCTCCTTCGAGCGTTGAAGTTCAACACTGATCTCCTCTCATGCAACCCCGAGAGGATTGTGAAGCCCGACCTCGCGGTCCTGCGGGAGTGTGGTCTAGGTGATTGTCATATTGCCAAGCTGTGCATCGCTAAATGATGGCTGCTCACCACCAACCCGAAGCGTTTGCGGGCGATTGTGGATTATGCGGAAGGTCTTGGTGTACCCCGTGGCGCTCCGATGTTCAGGCATGTGTTGTGTGCTGTTTCAGCTCTCAGTGAGGAGAAGATTGCCGCCAGAATGGACTACTTGAAGAAGACATTTAGGTGGTCGGATGCTGAGGTGCGCATTGCTGTTTGTAAGGCTCCGAATCTGCTGACAAGGTCCAAGGACACGCTGCAGGGCGTGTCTGATCTCCTCATCTCCGAGGTGGGATTGGAACCTGCTTACATGGCTCATCGTTCGGCAATACTCACTCATAGCTTGGAGGGCCGGCTCAGACCCCGGTATTATGTTGTGAAGTTTCTCAAGGAAAATGGATTACTCAAGCGTGACCCAAGCTACACCACAGTTGTCAAGCTCAGCGAGAAGGCATTCATGGAAAAGTTCATATTCCCTCACAAGGAAGCTGCACCGCAACTTGGTGAAGACTATGCAACAGCTTGCAGAGGCGAAAGTGCCGATTAATTTCAAATTTCTATGAACCAGAGACGGGCTTGGTAAACTGTGTATGGCACAAATGAGGTGTTGGCTGACTTTGTGTAGTAAGCTGCTAATTCCTATTTCAGTATTCATTACCTAATTGGAATACTGAATGTTGGTTGTCCACTCTACTGTTATGGTCAATTGGTCATTGCTAACAGCTGATGAAACTGATAATTTGATTCCTTAATGCTGATATGCAATGTTGCCATTGCTAACATCAGAGACGGGCTATGAGAATTTAGCTATCACCATGCTTTTTCCATATATGCTACTCTTTCATGGAATGCACTACATAATACTGAATATTTGTCTAGAAAAAAACCGGCAAAGCAAAAGTATGTCAGTAATAGTACTAGCATATCTCCAATTTTTAAAGCATAAGCATGTGGTATTATGTTGTTAAGTTCCTTAAGGAAAATGGATTGCTAGATCACAACCTGGACTACTATTCCGCAGTCATGGTGACCGAGAGGTATTCATGGAGAAGTATATATCCCCCCACAATGAAGCTGCACCATACATTGCTGAAGGCTAAGCAACCGCTTGCAAAGGGGAAGTGCCTGCTAGAATCAGATTTACATGAACCAAGGGTGGGCTATGAAAATGGTAACTATGTGTTGGTTATTTGATGTTGTATATCTGTTAGATGCTGGTTTGGTAGTGGGTAGCAAGTGATGAAACAGATAATTTTATTTCTGAATCCTGATATGTTAACGCCATCATTCAGTACAGAAGAAACCACGGGTTGCTTATGTACTTGTTCATCCTCATGCCATGTTATCTAACAAATTTCTATTTTCAAATTAGTTGCTGGTGCATTGCAACAGTTTTGTTATTTTCACTGGCACATCATAAAGCTATTATTATTCAGGTGTCCCTGCAATTGATAAAAGTGGTATGGTGTTCCTCACTGAGATTAAGAAATTAGTAGAAGAACGCAACTTAGAACATAGAGTTACTCTCATCATAGATGAAAAGGTTCATATTTCTAGTGTATGATCTGTCAACTTACTATCAGTTCAGGGAAATATGTCCACATACCACCCATATGTTTCAGAAAAAAATCATCGAGTCTTTGCCAATTCAGCATCCAGTGGGTAGTATTGAGAGTATGTACATTCCTGGATCCCCATCAGTATTGTGCTGCACGGACTTCTGAATCTATGCGCCAAGAACTAGATGTTTAACTGGATGTATTGTAGCTGAATATGTTTATTGACAAACCATGCAGATTAATTAGCAATCAATTTTCCTTCAAATAGAATAGTGTAGAGCCAACATTGCTCTCTGCTAATATTTTGTGTATTACTTGCGAACGATGGAGCCATGTATCTTGTAACAGTGTTATGTCATTTGTTTCAGATTTGTATTTAGTCTGGTCGATTATCCACTGGCATTAATCCATCTTTGCAGCGATCCTGCCAGCAAACCATCTACATGGTTTGTCGCCGTCTCATTTACCTATCCATGTGGTGGGCAAAGAAAGCTACACGATGAGGTTTGAGCAAATACGTAGGCCCTGTTTGTAACAACAGGTGTTCATAGGAATTTGTGTGGAAATTTTCCTATGGTGCCCAATGGATTGTATGATTTCCTCTGGTAACTCTTCAGTTCCTAACTTTTTTTAAAGGACTCTGAACATTTTAAATTTTAAAAGGTGAGGATATAGATAATATTACACTCCATCTATAAAAGGTGAGGATATAGATAGCCCTTTCTCTGCATGCCTGGAACAGCCGGATACCTACCCTTCAGCTTGGTTCAGTTCGAAGGAAGGCTACACTGCTGACTGCAGTGTGGTTGGACTGAGCAGCTATATCTGCTGGATTGATTTTCTGTTATAACAAATCAATTGCGTCCCAAGCTAAGCGAATACATTTTTCTTCTAGTTCTTGTTGCTGAGGTTAAACCGCATTCCATTTGTTGATTGGGTGGGTGCCAAAGGGAGACAACATTTGAGCTGTAGAAATAGATGTTTTTTTCTTGATGGATGCCAGAGCTCCATAGCAATTTTGCAGTAAATTGTTCCTCACAGAGGGAGAGGAGGAATGTTTGGGCACATGTTTTGCTGTACAAATACATGTTTCACTGTTTAAGTTGTCTTCTTTTTTCACTGTTTGCTACTGGATCGCCGACGCACTGGGATGTGGCTACCAGCCACCAAGCTGCTGGGTAAATGATGTTGTTCATGGCTGTAACGTCCCTGCCAGGCTTGGAGAGTGGCTGAAGAACAGTTTGGCGTTCTGTCTGGCATGTGTGTTGTGTGTCTCTGTTCTCTGAACTTGTATGGATGTGGTTCAGTCAGTGCATGTCTGGCTAACTGATGTGGTTCAGTCAGAGCTGCTACTGTTTCTTCTAGAGCAGATTCATTGAATGGCAGATTAAACTCGGTATGGTTTTGGTGCTGGTACTGTTTCTTCTTCTAGAGCAGATTCAGCAGGCAAGAGAGCTTACTAGAAGCAACTTCTTTTAGTAGAGCTCCCAGATAGCACGTATTTGCCAGCTGCTGCAACTATAATATAAGTTTTTAATATCTGCTTTATTCCCATTGTGAGCATCAGCTCTAGACATTATAGGAAAAAAAGGCTTCAAGTTAACTTTCTAAATCATACATAAGCATTCAGTGTATTACCAAATGCTAGGTGATCAACTCTTTCATGAATAATCTGCTGTAATTATCTTTAGATTAACAATGGAGAATGCTTATGTCTAGATATACATGCCAAATGTATTTTTAAGCTTTCCAAAAACGAAAGTTTTTCAATCAGAATCTTGGAACATGAACATATTTACCTAACATAGATTGAGTTGATCATGTGGAGTTTACATGAAAATGGTCCAATTGTATATCTCTATTTCCAACAATTACTTCCGATGCAAGCTTAATTTTGTATGGACACATGTCTCTGGCTGGGAATAGATCTCTTTATTTGTCAATGAAGTGGCAACATATGATTCATTGCTAGATTTGCAGTGCCCTGGACTTCCGGCTCTGTTCACTAGTTGAACTGTCTTTGCTATTGAAAATTTCTGTGTCTTGATGGGCTTTGAGAATGTGTACATTTCTGAGTACCCGTCAATATTTTCCTGTTTGAACTTTTAAATTTCTGTGGTAAGAGCTAGATGTTTTGATTGTGATTTTGTAGCTGAATTTATTTTTTTGCTTTTTGCACACTCGGTATCTATTCTGCCTCACACTTGAATTGAGATAAACCTTGGAGAGCTCTCTGCGCAGCAACTCTGGGCAGAAGATGAATAAACCTTGGAGAGCTCTCTGCACATCAAGTACGGGCAGAAGATGGTTTTTTGCTGCCAAGCCTACTTATATGCTGGGTAACGAGATGAGAGGCCGTGCAGTCAACGACGAACTCCTCTCTGCCTCACTTGCCAAGGCGGATGGGTTTCTGGTTGCACAAGATCTGGCTGATGAAGGTCCTCATCACGGTGGAACGTGTTCTGTTTTATCGGTGCTTAGCGAGTGGTGGCGGTCTTACCGATGCCCAGCTTGCTTGCGCTATGCTTTGGCGAGGATTGCTTGCGCTATGCTTTGGTGGTGGTTTATGTTGGAGTTACCTCGACTTGAAGTATGTTTGTTGTGTATCTTTTGAAGTGCAGATCAGGTAAGGGATTAGTTGAAGAGGTGGTGAAAGATTTGGTCATGAGCTGCAGCCGAAGATCTTGGTGTTGCTGGAGCACGAGGAACAAATCCAATGGGAGATAAACAGGCAGGATCCTGAAGCTGAGCTGGGAATATACAGTGTTACTGTTTTGAAGACCTGGCAACTGGGAGGAAGCATGAGGTAGATCTGACATTTGTGCTCTGCATGGTTTTCCTATGAATTTTTACGTCCTTTAGAATCTCAGTTGTACAGAGATCTTGTACCAGTAGCGTAGTAGGCACATCACCTGGCCGGCCGGTGATAAATTCGGCTGGAGTTGTCGCTAGGTAACTAGGTAAGGAAATTCATTTTGCATCCGATAAAAGCAACAGTTTATATGGGCATACCACGCTAATGCAGAGAACATGTTATGTGGGGAAATACCTACCAGAGGAAACGTGGGCAGCAAGCTGAGTCAAGATTAGATTCGTAGGTTCTGTTGGGTTTTGAGTCGGTAAGAGTTGTAATCAGGTTTGTTGAGTTTGAGTCGTATAAGGACTAGCTAGTAGGGTACTATATATGTAGGAGGATTGTACGTATCAAAGGCAAGCAATAACAAATCTAGTCTTCTTCCTCAAACTTCGTCTCTCTCATCAATGATCTAATCCCTTCCCCCAACAAGCCGACTCCACCCGGCCGTCCTTCCGGTGGTGTTTACCCCTGTTGTGTACCAGGTACATAACAGAACACCAAAGGGTTATACAAGAGATAATAATGAAGAACTCGGTCGGCAACTGCGAAAGGAAGCCTGGGCTACTCCAGTCCTAACATAAGTCTTAAACAAGAAACATGTAGAGAAGAGTATTACAAAAGGAACGAACCTACACACTTGCAAATATAATCAATCCCAGGGGCAAACAGATAGACTACCTGGCATTTTTAATTTACAACATCATGGGGCGTCCACAGTATAAATCATAACAATAATAATTTCGAGTTAACCCACTTCGGAGCTTCAACACTGTTGATTGTGAGCATCATCTGCTGCCCATACTGGCAACAAAATGAGAAGGGCTAGAGACAGTCCTTCTATTATTGAGACAATCATTCTATTACAGATTCCGTTGGCTTCCTTCAGATTTAGAGCTAGCCTTTTATTGACATTATTTGATCGATTTACCTCCCAAATATAATTGAATTTAGAGCCAACATTTCTCTATGCTAATATCCGTGAATTATTTGTGTGCACGAGTGCCGTTTTTTTCTCTGTAACAATGTTATGTTGTTTCTTTCACATCGACATTCAGTGAACAATCCATTGGCAGTTAAGTCATTTTTCCAGTGACCCAACCTAGTAAACCATCTACATTGTTCATCACGATCTCATTTTTTTTTACCTCAAAGTAGTCGATATCCACTGCCCGAATAGATAGAAGAGATGGCCCAGTTTATAAGGGAAACCGGGCCAAAAAACCATACAAACTTTACAATGCCTTGTTTATGAGAAAAGCAGGGCCAAAAAACCGCACAGACGATGCGACCCGCCGCTCACACTACACAAGTCGACCAAACGCCACAACACACACCACCCGTTCCGGAGCCACCGCCCCGGCGAAGCAACCAGATCGACCTTTGCATTGCCCAAAAGCGATCCAGTCATGGTCGACAAACCCTCTGCCCGCGCAGTATTCATCCAGGTCGCCACCAAAACCACCATGTTCCGGGGCTGCCGCCCCGGCGTAGTAACCAGATCGACCTTTGCATTTCCTGAAGGCGATCCAATCGGGTCGACGAACCCTCTGCCCGCGTAGTCTTCATCCAGATCGTCACCCAGACGCACGCTAAACAACGGCTCTGCCACATAGAACCGTCGTAGCGTGGGAGACCGAGGCAGTCGCCTCAACGTCCACCACCATCCGGGGCCACCCCCCGGTATCCGCCTTCCCCGACCACGGGGCTATCCTGCCCATCCATCGCGAAGCCATCGCACCGCGAGGGCCAATAACTCCAAGACGACGCCTCCAACAAGGTAGTGACGCGTCCGTCACCGTCACCCACCCCCGACGGGGCTTAGGTTTTCACCCGGAGAGTCTTGGACCCACTCGCGTCGGACCGGGTCGAGATTCCACAACGACGCGATCAAGAATGGAACGACGCCCAATGACGCCGCCGTCGTCGGCACAGACTGGAGTCCGTGCAAGCTTTCACCTGGAATTCTCCCCGCCTGCGAAGCTCAGGGAGCAGCCGGTTGGAAGCATATCTCCGTCACCACTGTCCGATCTTCTCCGCATGCTGCAGCCACCGTGGATCCTCATGGCACAGCAGAAGCCCTGCCCGCCACGCCCTTGCCGCAGCCGCTGTTCCGAGGCCGCCGCCCCGGCTTCCTCCTCCCCGTGAGCGTGCGCTGGCCGAAAGGAACGGAGTAAAACCTCCGACCTCCCCCGACCCAGCAGCCCGCCCTTCACGCATGTCCGCCGCTCCCAGGAACTCCGCGCCGGAGTCGCGCTCGCCGCCTCCACGCCGGCGTCGCGTCCGCTGCCTCCACGCTGACACAGCCGCGCCCGCTTCACATCGCGCCGTTCGTGCTCCTCTCCCTGCACACCACCACCTCCCTACTGGAACGACCTCCAGAGATGACTGGGCACGCCACGGCCGGCAGAGCCCAGCAAGGACCGCAGCAAACGGCGGCCAGACCCTCATGCCAGCTCGAGCGGGCGCCCATGGCCCTGCGGGCCCAGATCGGGCCCGGCTCCAGCCCACGACGTCGCCGTCATGGCTGCCTGTGCGCCTCTGCCTTGGGTACCACCGCGCAGCCCAGCGCCGCCGCACCCCGCGCCCCGTCGCCGCCCAGCGCCACCACCTCCACAGCGCCGCCGCACCGCACTCGACCCGCCAGACTACCTCATCCCCGCGTGAAGAGGGAGCCATCGGGGTTCGTCTTCAGCGCCCCCCCACCCATCTTTGACGGCCGGGGCGCCGCCGGCGGCGGCAGCGACAGCAGCAGAGGGCAGGCGGATCTGAGGCTTTTGGTTTAGGGTGGAGGAGCCTCCGGAGCCGCCGCACAGGGGCAACCCGGGAGGGAGAAAAGAAAAGAAAAGAAAAAAAAACAGTGTCATTGAGCTCTCGCTAACCATGACCACGCCATGAGCTCTCGCTCATCACTCTCACGCCCCGCCTCGCCTGTCGCCAAGCTCGCCCAAGTCACATGTGCAACCGCACGCGGCTCCGTGATGATGGTCTAATATTTATAGGGGGGAGGTTAAGCCTAGAGATGGTGGTTTGAATTTTGAGAGGAGGGAGATGTTAGGCGGGAACAAATAAATATTTCGGCAGGTTGTCTCTCACGCTGCTGCGTATCCGGGGCGTTCGATGGCTGAGAGGTAACGATTCGACAGATGACGAGGAGGTACCAAACACTCGGTAAATAATGCACGGCAAACTAATAGGAAGGGGAAGGATTCTAATAATATGCCGTTCTGTGCCGCTTATCTCTCCATGGTAGCCCTCGTAAAAGGTGGATCTGGGTAGTTATTTATACATCGTAATTTGCTCTAAAATCAAGTCCAGTTACCAAACAAAGCATATCTAATCGGGAATATATGAAGGACACTTTTCCTCTTATGTCGTGAGATGGGTCTTCTCTCAATGGTTTGGTAAAAAGGTGGGGTAGTTAATTAGAATACAATATTACGCCCGGACTTGCACTAAAATCACGGAAGGTTACCAAATCAGAGCACGGTGGAAACATACTTTTTATGCTACCTACTTGAAGAACAAATCTGGCATGAATTCCGGATTTGTAGAATGTAAAATCTAGTAAATCATCTTCTTTGTATTAATAACTATCCGAATGAGGACCCTTTTTCACGGGGAAGGAACTTTTTTTCCGCTCTTTATTAATCAGTCGTGGGTTTTAAAGCAGTACAATGTCCTTCGGGAGGCTGTTTTTGAGAGAACTTCGGCGTTTTATTGATTAATGAACATCAGTACAAAGTTCCTCCTGAATACACTGGGTTTACAGAAAAAGATTTAAATACTAAATGCTCACAACTACGAGCAATATTATGCGCGGCAACGTTCATCATCCGACCAAAGTGCTTAACCGAACAGGAATTGAAGCAATTCACCTAAACCTTGGTGGATCATGTGTTGGAGAGAGACTCCTCTGGACCATGGAGAGGCAATCAGTGGCTAGAACAAATGTCCTGATGCCATTGTGAACAACGACCAAAGGAGCACTTCTTATAGCGAGTGCTTCAGCCAATTCAGGGAGTGGTATACCTGCCAGGCCTTCGGGAGGCTGTTAGAGCCAGACTCATCGTCTCATTTCTCGGTTAACTAAACTACTACTCCCTCCGTTTTTTAATATAAGATGTTTTAGCTTTTGTCCACATGCACATACACATAAATATATGTAGACACATTTTTGTGTGCATGTTCACTCATTTTAGTGTGTATATAGACAACATGTGTACCACCTAAAACATTTTATATTAAAAAACAGAGGGAGTACGAGCTAGTCAATGAGCGTTTAACTAAAACAGTCGAGAATAGGCTCGGCGTCTCATTGATCTCCCCGTATTCGCGGCAAAATATCCGAAGTAGGGCTGTTTTAAGTTGTTGACGAATTCAAGGAAGTCCGTCACCACATATATGGGTTGGAGGTTCAAATTGCCACATATATGCGTTGGAAGTGCAATAGGAGAGCAACATCCCATTTTGATCTCAAGGTCACATGTTAGTCACATCAAAGCTAAATAAACTGGATAGAACTGGTGCTAATAATCAGAGAAAAGCAACGCAAGGTAGTACCAACGCTGGCCACAAGTTAAGATGCAATAGGTAAATGCAGAAACACTCGGTAAAAATACCAGTGACTGCATCTGCAATATTTCAGGCTTGGTTGGACGGATGGAACAAACAAACTAAGCATAATTAGCAGGAGAGCTCAAATTTTTGACATGATCTTTATCTTCCTTTTCTTAGATCACACATCACAAAGTTGGTAATACAAGTGCATACAGAAGAACATTACATAGGTAAAGACCAGGTGCAAATTTATTTTGAAAAACTCTATATGTTATACAAGTTTGACGCCCTCGACTTGACTCTCGTCAGTACCTATTATCTGTAAGTGATTCAATTCATTTATTTCTAAAGTAAATTCTCTAGTTCAGCTCGATCATTGCCTGTAGTAATTATGCTCACTACGCTATTATACAGAATGAAGAGTGATGAATGTGACACAAAACAAATCTTTGACATTGGGTTCATTGACCCAGTACGAGTTAATGAAAAAATGCTACGGCAATACCCCAAGGAAACGGAGGCCAACTTGCTAAGTTTCATACAGAGGCAACATTATAAAAAGAAGATACTGTTTCCTTACCACTCCAGATAAGAGTGTTACTGTCTTGTACACATTAATTTTTGCTTACTCAATGTTAAGTGTAACTGATGATTTACTGACGTATATAAACATGCGCAGCTTCCATTACATTCTGCTATTCATTTAAGTTGAGGCTGGAACAGTTGAAATCTATGACTCATTGAAGTATCCCGAAGAGAAGTCCCAAGGCATTAAAGATGTGCTCCAAAGGTAATTTCAATCATTATCGCACTATATCGGTCTCTTTTGTTCATTTCCTGAGATATCAAGTAACTAATAACTCATTTATTCATTTTGTGCCGGGCAGGATTTGGAAAGCTTTCAAAAAGAGGACAACTGGTGCATTTGCAGAGGAACTTACTTTTTATCATGATGAGGTAAGTAGTACGAGCTAGCTAGGTTCGCGCATCTCTTTAATTCTAATTTCAGTACCATTATACCATGCTTGATTATTATTTGATTGAATTCTATTCTCGTAAAGATCTGCGATACGCAGCCACCGGAGACCAATTTGTGTGGATACTTCTTTTGCGAGTGGATTCGCCAGGAGGTCAGCGAGCGGAACCGAGCGATATCTGCAGAAGTATGTAAACAAATATATTCATAATTCTATTTTATTACCATCAATTGTGTTGAGTGTCATTCATAATTTTTGTTATGATGATTGATATTAATATTGATCTCCTTCTTTTATAGTTGTGGTCTCACCGGAGGAACATGCAACTAAAGAAGCGCTTTCAAGCAATTCAAGAGGAAATTGCGGGATTTTTGCTGGACCATGTCATAAACCCAAAGGGAAAATACAATGGCATGTACTACTTACATTGAGTCCCGGTTATGATCTCCATGTAATCGAATAGACGGGCTCCATTCCCGGTGTTATGAGATCTCAATGTAATCGAATAGACGGGCTCTAGTCCCGGTTGTGATCTCCATGTAATAAAGTATATTTTTATAAGATATATATTTCTTTTATGAACATTTTAATAGGCTATATTTATTTTTCTGATTTTTAATTAATTAACCATATATTTTGCAAGATTGATCATAGTTTTAAATATACAATAAGGCGGGAATACAAAAAATTCAGAGGCTGCCACGTGTGGTCTCTTTTGTCCCGGGTCGTATTACGAACCGGGACAAAAGGTCCTCGACTACGCGCGCAGGCAGCGGCCACGTGGTAGCCTTTTGTTCCGGTTCGTAACTGACCCGGGATTAGAGGAGGGCCTCTAGTCCCGATTTGGAGGTCCCGGGTGCCAAGCCGGTATTAAAGGGCCTTATCATCCGGGACTAGAGCCCTTCTTTCTACCAGTGGAATTTGTGCTTTCTCATGTCCCTACATGTCAGCGAGAATAAATATGATGGTGTGCTTGCTCCTCTCTCCGCACCAATAACTTTATGACACGCACATGGGCCTACAAGATCCACCGACGTTGCGACTTTCTGCTTTGACCAAGAGACGAAGCGGCGTGTTCAGTTAGGCTGTCTTGGACGGCCACTGCACGCGCACCTCGCGGAACGACGCCGTCGAGCCTTGGGCGACCGAGCCGCGGGAGTTCCGCGCCGGAGGGGCTGTCGCGCGCCCGTCGGCGTGAAGACCAGGTGCTCCACACCAAGGCGAGCGCGGAGGTTCGCTGAATAGGGTCCCGGAGGTGTAGCCGCCGCCATTCTTGTCGGATGCGGGGATGTAGCGAGGCGAAGCCATGGCCGTCGCCTTGCGCCGGAGGGCGACGCACCGGGACTGACGGGCGCATATGTCTTCGGGTCGGCGTCGTCCGCCATGCCAGGGCCATGGTCCACGGCCGCGTCAGGGTTGGGGCCTCTATCGCCTCCGCTGCAGCGCTAGGAGCAGCCAGGCCAACGGCTGCGGTCGCCGGTGCCCCTGCTCCACGAGGAGCCTGGCCGAGATTATCTTTCTAAGCGTTCATCATTTTCCCATCTTACTCAACACCGCCGTCCGCCTGTGCCACCGCCGTCCTTGCATCCCCGGTGTCTCTCTGTCCCGGGCTCGCCGTCTATCATATTGTGGCCGCTGCAGGACAGTGTGGACGCCTTCTACCAGCTACAGGTGCAGGAACAGATTTCAATTTTTCTGCGACAAAGGAGACGGCAGCATGTCTGACCGAGAAGCCGCTCATGCTGTCATAGAGGTGGAGTACGCCCTGTAGTATCTGCGTGAAATAATTAGGCAAGCTGAATCCCATATATTTTTCAGGCTATGTTAATTCCATATATGTTTCAGGGTTCAGTTGAGCTCGATGAACCAGTTTGGCGATCTGAAGAATCGTTGATCCAATGTTTTATTCACCAACACGGGTCAACATGATTAATTTATAGTTCTCAACTGATGAATACAGCAGCACGAATCGTCCGGCCAGAAGCGTCACCAGCCCTCAACTCTGAGAGTAAGATGTATCTACTGAAAATCAACGCTGCTACTTCATTCTTTGCCCGTAATTACTCCTATAACTGATTCTGAATTTCTGGAAAAACTAACAACAAGAGTACCGATGAGCTGATGGGTACTAGAGTCTTGTACTAACTAGTTCAGTGCTCCCTCCCCCCCCCCCCCCCCCGGATAAGGTTACTGTTTGGGAGGGGCGGAAAAGGCGACCGCGCGCTCCCATCCTCGCCGGCCGCTCCCCTCCGCCTCCGGCCGCCGTTTCGGCGCCGCGAGGTGGGGGGGAGCCTCGGCTCCGTCCGTGTGTAGGTAGGTAGTGTTTAGGTGTGTGTGTTTCCCGGTGGCGTCTCCGTTGGCGGTGTCGGTGGCGCTGGTTTTGGGTTTGTCCTCCCCCTCTTCCCGCTCCGACTGCGTCGCCGGCGAGGTCGTGGAGGTGCTGCGTCGAGCGCGTCCTTCCCTCCGTGCTCCTCTGGCCGGCCGTGGCGGCGAGGGGAGGAGCTGGTGGTGGGCGTTGTCTCGCTTTTGGTGCAGGTGGCTTTGGTGGTCGGCTTCTTCGCTGCTCCTGCTTCGGCTGGCCATGGTGGCTCGGGAAGCAGCGGCTGGTGAGGCTGGGGTGCGGCTGGAGGTGGTGGTCCTAGGCGATGGCGCGACGGCTGGATGTCAGGTGGTTGCGGGAAGACGGCGTTGTGGCTGTGCTCGTTCATGGAGTCCAGATTCCGGCGCGGAGCGGCGGATGGTTCTTGCAGCCTTCTTCGATAAGGGGTGGCGTCTTCTTCCCGGCGAGCTGTGGTACGGCGTCTCCGCCGTCGCCTAGGAGCTTTGGGCAAAGCTCTGGGTCCGATTGTGATCTTCAACGGTGGCTTAGGGTGCTTGGTGCACTTTTCCCGGGCTTCTTTGTATTTTCGTGTTTCCCTGAGGTCCTGGTTGTAAAGTGGCTATGCCTCCTGTTTTATGAATCGGATCCTTCCTCAAAAAAAAAAAAAGAGTACCGATGAGCTCCAAGTTTTGTCTGACGTGTCTGACAATGACAGGGTGACCACCACATCACTGTCTATGATATGGCTGACAATATCTGATGAGGACATCCCTACTGTAGATGCACCCACTACTACTGCACCTCCTGAAATGCAAGGACCGTTAACTAGAGCTCGTGCCCGTCAACTCCAACAAAAGGTACTTTCGTTTCTACGAGCTACTCCTGATATACATGAGAATATGATGCTGCCTAAAGTAGATATGTTTGTTTCTCTAAGGAATGATGGACCAAGCATGGACGAGAAGGACAAGCTATGGAGCATGTACGTGGATGGAGATCGCAGCTGGATAGGAAACGTTGGAGCTAATGACGCCACCAAGGGAGACTGCCGCAACCTGGAGCCATGACGACTTGGACGAAATAATCACGTCTACACTTTATAATTTCGTCCATAGCTATAAATGGTGCTGCGTCACCTTTATTAATGGGCCAGACCCATGTAATTTCGTACCAGACTTTTTAGGAACGTTTTTAGAGTCCGTATTGAGGGAGAAAAGGCCCGTTAGGGTTGGATTCGGCCGCCGCCTCATGGCTGGGCGAAATCCCCTCTTTTCCTCCTTAAATACCTCGTCTAGGGTTACGTTTAGACTCGGATTCTATTTAGTTAAAAAGAACTCAGCTATTGCTAGTCTTCGCCATAGGCACGAGTGTCGGCTAGACCTCCTGTACTACGCACTTGCAGAATCCCACCTTCATCAATAAAGTTCATCTTTCATCCGCAATTCCTGATTGCATTATTGGTTCTTACTTGTTTCTCGATCGCAGGTAGAACTAGACCTTTTGGTCAGGCTGATCGTGCTTCTGCAGGATCGGTAACCTCGGGAGATTGGTTTAGCGATTACATTGGCGCTGCGTACGTGTGCGTAGTAGTCGGATCGCCAAGGTCAAACTCCACCAGAATCGACGTATCTTCATCTCATCGAAAGATCGGACACCTTTGCCCTATCAAGTGGTATCAGATTTCAGGTTGCTCGGTGAGATTTACTGTTTACTAGTTTAGATTGCATCTTCATACATACAGTCCACGAAAAAGCCACAAATACAATTAGGGTTAGATCATCCCGTCCTACAACCAGTCCAGACCTTTCGTTATTTTCTTTTTAGTGCATTGCATTGTTGACTTTTTGTCTGCATCGTCGTGTCGAGTTGGTGGTCTTAGCGTCTAGTTCCTTTAGAGTTTCGAGTTCTTTGCATAGTTGTCTCGCCGCCGCCGCCCACTCGCACCTCGCCACCATCCACCAGCCTTTCGCCGCCATACATATCACCGCCACCATCTACATACCCACCACCACCATCTCTACCGCCGCCACCCCCATCTGTTTAGTGTTCATATTTGTTTCGGTTTAGACTTATAAAAAAAAAAGAGCAAAAAAAATGTCAAATCCGCATCCAAGTCGGGTTGACCACGATTTCTACTAGTCCAGTCCGATTTTAGTCCGAATTGGGTAGTTTTTCTGCCCAAACTTTGACTGGCCATAACTTTTGCATACGAACTCCGTTTTCGACGTGCGACCTATCAAAATTTTCAGCAGAAAAAGATCTGTCCAACCCAAACATACGAACTCCGTGTAACGCCGTTCGGACTGCTCAGAATTGCCAAAAAGGCCGGGAACATTGAGTTGCTGGACTTCACTTATATCTTGCTTTTGAGCTCTCCATTTGTGCTTGTTGTTGCCGCGCCTTGACTTTGTTGGTGCTATAGGCTCGCGTCTCTAGTACGGTCTAGCCTAGGACCAGCACAGTACCGTCTTTGAGCGTTTATTCAACTTGCATTCCTGATTTGATTATTGCTAATCCTTGCTACCATAAAGCCTCCTACAGCTCCACAGATTTCTACTACGTGCATTGTGCCTTCCTGGTAATCGCTTTGCCAATCTTTGAGGTACTTGTCCTCGTGGCTGCCGTGATGCTCTCCTGCGTGGTAAGGAATTTGTAAGGGCTTTGTATATTGCTTCACGGTTTGTGTGACTTTTCACCATATTTGTAGTCCTAGGAACATATACTTGTGTTTTGTCTCCTGTCACTACTAACCATGTCAGGCGACGAGATGAACAAGATGACGAACAAGATGACGAACAAGCACTTCGAGAAAGATGGTGTCCAACCATTCTCTGGACATCGAGACACGGGTTGGCAGCGCCATGGACCGTCTCGATGGTTTAGAGGGCACTTTCAACACCAAATTTGACGGCGTCAACACCTCCTTGACTGATCTGACTGGCAAGTTTGATCGCTTGCTGGAGAAGCTACAGACGCGCATACCTGAGCTATTTCTCGTGCACGGCAACACTGTTTCACGTGCAGGCCAGGTTCGCCGTGAGGATCCAGGAGCATCGGCGGCTTCTGCAGCCGCCCCCGACGCCGTCACAGACCTAGACGGCTATGAAGCAGAGGTAGACCATCCTCCACAACCGCGGGGCCGTCCACACCAACACCCCCGCAATACCATACAGCATAATCAGGTGCGTGATGATGACCATGTCGCTAAGCTAAAACTGAACATTCCACCTTTTGAGGGTCGATATAATCCTGATGCTTATCTTACATGGGAATTAGAGGTAGAACAACGTTTTTCATGTTTAAATTATCATGAGGATAGACGTGTTTGTGCTGGCACTTGTGAATTCACTGGTTTCGCTTCGGTTTGGTGGTCCGAGCATACTAGAGTTAATCATGATAATATACCTACTACTTGGGATGCTTTGAAACATGCTATGCGTACTCGTTTTGTACCTCCTTATTATCAGCGTGAAATGCTTCAAAAATTGACACGTTTGCAACAAGGGAAAAAATCGGTAGAAGAGTATTATCAAGAATTACAAACTGGTTTGATTCGTTGTGGACTTGTAGAAGATAATGAAGCCATGCTTGCACGTTTTCTGAATGTGTCAAATAAAGAAATTCAAACAATCTTAGATTACAAGGAGTATACTACCATCACTCGTTTATTTCATCTTGCTTGCAAAGCTGAACGTGAAGTGCAGGATCGACAACCGCGGCCAAGACCTAACTTTTCGGCAGGGCGTACACCGTCATGTACGTCACGCCAGCCTGATGCCGCATCACGTAGCGCTGCACCACCTTCTTCGGCAACAAGTACACCATCTCGCCCTCCCGCGCACCTGCACCAACCCCACCTTCGACATCTGTTGCTCCTGCCAGGAGTTCGGCGTCTTCCGCGGGCTCCACGGGCAGGACACAGGACATTCAGTGCCGCAAATGCTGGGGTTATGGTCATATTGAGAGAGAGTGCAGAACACAACGCGTCATGATCGTGCGTGAAGATGGTGAGTATGATTCTGCTAGTGATTATGATGAGAAACACTTGCTCTTATTTCTACACAGCAAGGGGACGATGGCCATCCGGAGCAAGATGTGGAGTTTATGGCCGCCGAAGCTGCGGATACCTACAAGAGCTTGGTTGCACAGCGTGCTTTGAGTGTACAACTAAGTCAAGCTGAGCATGATCAACGCCATAATTTGTTCCAAACCGTGGTGTTGTGAAGGATCGTGCTATTCGGATCATTATTGATGGTGGGAGTTGTAACAACTTGGTAAGCATTGATATGGTGGAGAAGCTCTCGATCGCCACACGACAACATCACCATCCATACCACATTCAATGGTTCGACACTACAGGTAGACTTAAGGTAACTCGTACAGCGAGAGTACATTTTTCCATTGGCACATATTCTGATTTTGTTGATTGTGATGTTGTGCCCATGCAAGCTTGTTCATTGTTACTTGGTAGACCATGGCAATTTGATAAAGAATCTGTTCATATTGGTAAAACTAATCATTATACTCTTGTGCACGATGGTAAGAAAATTGGTCTTAAACCCATGACTCCTGAACAAATTTTGAAAGATGGTCTTGCTAGAGCTAGTAGAGCAAAAAATGAGCAGAAAAATATGAGTGAGAATCAGATTGTTGCTAATGAAGTAATGCCACCTCTGAAAATTAATAAAGCTGGATCTTCACTTCCTAATGAAATTCATTTGAAACATGCATCTTTACTTGCTACCAAGTCAGATATTTCTGAATTGAACGAATGAATGCTAAGTATAAACTGTATGGTGATAAAGGAAGAAAGCATATTGTGTTTGCACCTGGAGATCTTGTTTGGTTGCATTTGCGCAAGGACCGTTTTCCTGATTTGCGCAAGTCTAAATTAATGCCACGAGCTGATGGTCCTTTTAGGGTGTTACCGAAAATTAATGATAATGCATACAAACTTGAGCTGCCTGCAGAATTTGGGGTTAGTCCCACATTTAACATTGCAGATTTGAATCCATATTTCGGAGACAATGATGAAATAGCGTCGAGGACGACTTCAATTCAAGAAGGGGAGGATGATGAGGACATCCCTACTGTAGATGCACCCACTACTACTGCACCTCCTGAAATGCAAGGACCGTTAACTAGAGCTCGTGCCCGTCAACTCCAACAAAAGGTACTTTCGTTTCTATGAGCTACTCCTGATATACATGAGAATATGATGCTGCCTAAAGTAGATGTGTTTGTTTCTCTAAGGAATGATAGACCAAGCCTGGACGAGAAGAACAAGCTATGGAGCATGTACGTGGATGGAGATCGCAGCTGGATAGGAAACGTTGGAGATAATGACGCCACCAAGGGAGACTGCCGCTACCTGGAGCCATGATGACTTGGACAAAATAATCATGTCTACACTTTATAATTTCGTCAATAGCTATAAATGGTGATGCCTCACCTTTATTAATGGGCCAGACCCATGTAATTTCGTACCAGACTTTTTAGGAACGTTTTTAGAGTCCGTATTGAGGGAGAAAAGTCCCGTTAGGGTTGGATTCGGCCGCCGCCTCATGGCTGGGCGAAATCCCCTCTTTTCCTCCTTAAATACCTCGTCTAGGGTTATGTTTAGACTCGGATTTTGTTTAGTTAAAAAGAACTCAGCTATTGCTAGTCTTCGCCATAGGCACGAGTGTCGGCTAGACCTCCTGTACTACGCACTTGCAGAATCCCACCTTCATCAATAAAGTTCATCTTTCATCCGCAATTCGTGATTGCATTATTGGTTCTTACTTGTTTCTCGATCGCAGGTAGAACTAGACCTTTTGGTCAGGCTGATCGTGCTTCTGCAAGATCGGTAACCTCGGGAGATTGGTTTAGCGATTACATTGGCGCTGCGTACGTGTGCGTAGTAGTCGGATCGCCAAGGTCAAACTCCACCAGAATCGACGTATCTTCATCTCATCGAAAGATCGGACACCTACTGTCGGGGGAATGATTAACCCGCGACTTAAGGCTGCGCTATCATTGTTGGGCCACGTGAAAGATGGGCCAATCTCGCATCGCGACTCGATAAAGGAAAGTTCCAGAAGGTCGGTGCAAACTTGCCTTGGAAGACAAGAAAGATAATCAGGCTTTTGTAGAACTCTTGTAACCTGACGAGCCTCTGTGTATATAAAGAGGACTCGCAGGACTTAGAGAGGGTCAAGCTATCAAGCCCTAAACCCTAGCTCATACGGCGAGTACCAGATCGGATCGCCTCCATTGTAACACCTCGATTATCATATCAATACCAATCTAGGGTAGGCAGGAAGTAGGTCTTTTACCTCACATTGAGGGGGCCGAACCTGGGTAAATCTGTGTTGATCTTTGTTCCTGCGATCCCAAGCTCGGAGATGCTTGACTCGCGTAATCCCACACCTACGAAGTCATCTATGACACCTGACGTGACAAACCCACGACAGTTGGCGCCCACCGTGGGGCCTGCGGTCAAGAGCGTCACGTTCCGCGCAGGATCCATGAAGGGAGCTGAAGATCTTGTTGTTGGCCGTATCATCACGGTCAATGGCACACCCCTCATCGACGATTCAAGCTGGGGGCCGGAAGCAGATTACTTGGAGACCGGCCACGTCATCCCGTTTGGATCCATCAACGTCTTCGTTGGCTTCATCGGTGGCAGGTCCGTTAGATCGGTCCAAGAAGGCGATTCAGTAGAAGAAGTCGCCGATGATGGGGAAGAATCCGTGGAAAGCATGGACTCGCAAGAGTTTGGGTCCATTATACCTGCCTTTGAAGAAAGTTGCTGGGGTTACCCACCAGAAATCACATTATCACCAGATCGAGAGACGGCGCAAGTCGCGGTTTACACGACCGGAGGAGCAGGCGCATCAGGAACTGCTGGAGAAACCGAGGCATCGGCACCCCCAAGCAACCCACTTCTTGTCCCGTGTCAGCCACGAACGCCGCCCTCCGTGCAACAGAAATTGAGGCCGCCAGGGCCGAGCTCCTGTATGAGGTTCGAAGGATGGAAGAAGAGCGCCGCAGGCTCGATCAGATAAACCAAGGAATCCAACAGGAGCGGCAGAGAGTAGCCGCGCTGGCTGCGACTCAACGACAGGTTGACCCGCAAACACAACTGCGCGCGACTCAACCAACAGTGGAAATCCCGCTCACTCCAGCCGCGGGAACGGGAATCCAGACGACTGCGGAAGGAAGGGTACCAACAAATCAAGAGACCCAGCAACAACCAAGGAGGTTTCACACCCCGCAGGGCCATTACCAGAACCCTGTCGATAATATGTATGCTGCGGCTAATATCTTGACTCAGATGGTACCAACAGGCGATGACCCGGTCAATGCTGAGGCGCGGCGCGCGATTCAGATGCTAAGTACGGCAGTCCTGCAACAAGCCAATAGGGCGGAAGCCGAAGCACAGCTGCCCCTCGTACCAGCCAATCACAGGATTGCAGCAGAAAGAAGCGTCCAAAGCAGGCCACCAGAGAACGTATCAGGAGTCGCACAGAGGCAGCAGGAGCAAGTCGCAGAAGCGCAGGCGAATATGCCAGTGGTGCAAACGCGGCCCGCAGATAACCCCGCGGGCGCCCCACAGCCCTGTCCTCGCGACTCAAGGGACCGCGTGTTTCACTGAAAGGATCAGATCGGAACCTTTTCCTGAAGATTTCAAAGGGCCACGCAAGGTGGCAAACTACAACGCCAGCATGGATCCAACCACCTGGCTGAACAATTACGAGATGGGGATGAGCATTTTGAACGCCTCAGAGGAAATATGTGCAAGGTACCTCAACATGATGCTAGAAGGTGCAGCGCACATATGGCTGCAAAATTTGCCTCCCAACTCTATAAATACTTGGGAGGAACTGAAGGATGCCTTCGTTAAGAACTT
Organism: Poa pratensis; assembly: GCA_947311845.1. Classification (NCBI taxonomy): domain Eukaryota; kingdom Viridiplantae; phylum Streptophyta; class Magnoliopsida; order Poales; family Poaceae; genus Poa; species Poa pratensis. Next base: position 3,445,210 of record CAMZMU010000033.1, on the reverse strand, counting down.
CCAAGGAACTTGCAAACGACTCTGCAATATAGAAGATCTAGAGCGTTGTGTCCAGAAGGAAGGCGAGTCAAGTCGCCATTGGATGAAAAGGGTGGCAGAAATAATACACTCCTCAGATAATATACCACCAAGCTCAGCCGTCCTGGTGATGGAGAAAAACTGCAAGTTTGAGCCGCTGATTCATAAGCTGGGTCGCATGAAGGATAAAGTCAAGAGCCTCAGCGAGGTGATGGCTGCGGCTAACAAATATGCCGGCTCAGATAAAACCAGAGACGCGTCAGACGGAGAAGAAGAGGAGGTTGCTGCCAAAGGAAAGAAAAACTCCAACAAGCCCCAGCAGCAGCAAACAAGCCACAACAACGCGAATCAAAACAAACGCAAAAACGAAGATGGTCACTCAGGGCTCGTCGCCAATACGCGTGGAGGATTCAGAGGCCAGCGTGGAAGGGGTCGAGGATACGGCTCCCGTCCAATCAATATGCAAGAAGTTTTAACCGGCCATGCGACCTTCATGCGACAGGTGATGGACGGCCAGCGGACCATACCAAGGCGCAATGCCACTATTACAAGAAGTGGAAAGAAGAGAGCCAACACAACGGGGGGAATTCCATGAAGGAAACCCTAGTGCGGCTCATAACACAAATATTGGGCAGCACGGCGCGAGTAACCCCAGGCAAACGGGGCAGTATCACACAATAGTTATCGATACCTCCAAAAGGGAAGAGAAATTGAGCCGCAGAAGTCAGCAGGTGAACGCCGTGATACCAGCAACACCCAATTGGTTAAGGTGGTCAGAATACGCAGTAACCTGGAGTCGCGACGATCACCCGCCACAAGTACGGGAACCTGGCAAGTTGGCGCTGGTTGTGGCACCGTACGTTGCAGGATACAAGCTGACCAAAGTGCTTATGGATGGAGGAAGCAGCATTAATATCTTGTACTACGATACGTTCCAGCGTCTAGGACTCAAGGATTCCAGCCTGCAGCCCACGTCAACAGTGTTTCACGGCATTGTCCCAGGAAGGTCCGCACGGCCAGCGGGGAAAATAACCCTAGGGGTAACTTTTGGACAGAAGAGAACTTTAGAAGCGAATTCCTATGCTTCGAAGTGGTAAAATTCCAAAGCCCATATCACGCCTTGTTTGGAAGAACGGCCTTTGCTAAGTTTATGGCCAGGCCATGCTACGTGTACCTACAGTTGAAGATACCAGGACCAAAAGGGGTCATCACAGTGTACGGAGATAGAGAAAAAGCGATAGAATGTGAAAAGGGAGATGCGGCCTTCGCAGAATCCGCCTGTGCCGCGGAAGAGCTAAAAGGTTATAAGTCGCAGGTGGACCCAAACGACATGAGTGTAGTTACCACGCCATCTGCCGAGCCACCAATGAAATTCAAAGCGGCCCAGGACACTAAGCAGATAAATCTTGTTCCTGGCGACTCATCCAAGCAAACCAGCATTGGAGCACACATGGAAGAAGAGCAGGAGAAGGCCCTCGTCGCTTTTCTCCAGGAAAATAAGGACATCTTCGCATGGAAGCCGTCAGATATGCCAGGGGTACCAAGAGAATTAGCAGAACATAGCCTCAAAGTGAACCCTGCGGCTAAACCAGTGAAGCAGCCACTACGGCGTTTCCACGATGATAGGAGAAAGGCAATAGGAGAGGAAATAGCTCGCTTGCTGGCTGCAGGATTCATCACGGAGGTATACCATCCGGAGTGGGTGGCAAACCCAGTGTTGGTTATGAAAAAGAACGGTACGTGGCGAATGTGCGTTGATTACACCAGTCTTAACAAAGCTTGTCCAAAGGATCCATTTGCTTTGCCGCGAATCGACCAAGTGATTGATTCAACTGCTGGGTGCGAGCTGTTATGCTTTTTGGACGCCTATTCAGGCTACCATCAAATCAAGATGAAGAGGGAGGACCAAGAAAAGACGTCCTTCATCACACCCTTTGGAGCTTTTTGTTATGTCAGCATGCCCTTTGGGTTGAAGAACGCAGGTGCGACTTACCAAAGATGCATTCAGAATTGTCTACATGAGCAAATAGGTCGCAACGTTCACGCCTACGTGGATGATATTGTGGTTAAGTCGCAAGTTAGCCAGGATCTTATTAGTGATCTGGCAGAGACATTCACAAATCTCAGAAAATACAACATGAAGCTCAACCCCACAAAGTGCGTCTTTGGAGTACCAGCAGGAAAGCTATTGGGATTCATAGTATCAGAAAGAGGCATTGAGGCCAACCCTGACAAGATAAAGGCCGTGATGGATCTCCAAAACCAGAAAAGATAAAAGATGTGCAGCGACTTACGGTTGCGTAGCAGCTTTGAGTCGCTTTATATCAAGATTGGGAGAGAAAGCACTACCTTTGTACAGACTGTTGAAAAAATCAGACACCTTCGTTTGGGACGCAGAGGCCGACGAAGCTCTGACAGCCTTGAAACATCAATTGACAAATGCTCCAGTTCTGGCGGCTCCAAAGGATAAAGAGCCATGCTACTATACATAGCGGCAAATTCCCGTGCTGTGAGTGCTGTCATGGTTGTGGAGAGACAAGAACGGAAAGGAATACCCTGTCCAGAGACCAGTATATTACGTGAGCGAAGTCCTCACAGCTTCCAAACAGCGTTACCCACAGTGGCAGAAGTTGGTGTTTGGAGTGTTCATGGCGAGTCGCAAGCTGAAGCACTACTTCCAAGAACATCCAATAACTGTGGTTAGTTCAGCACCATTGGCAGATATCATCGTAATCGAGAAGCTACTGGAAGAGTCGCTAAGTGGGCGATCGAGTTGGGACCACATCACATCAGCTACGAGCCGCGCACATCAATTAAGTCGCAAGCCCTTGCAGATTTTATTAACGATTGGACAGAAATCCAAGTCGCTCCTAGCATGGCAGAAACCAAATACTGGACCATGCATTTTGATGGGTCAAGACAGTTGCAAGGCTCGGGGGCTGGAGTTGTTCTAACATCTCCCAAGGGAGACAAGCTGCGGTATGTGCTACAGATACACTTCAACTGCACAAATAACGTGGCGGAGTACGAGGCACTGCTTCATGGTCTACGTATAGCAAAGGAGATGAACATCAGTCGCATACGCTGTTTTGGCGATTCAGACTTGGTGGCACAGCAGGTCTCTGGAACGTGGGACAGCAAGGATGCGAACATGGCTGCATATAGAAGAGAGGTGGACAGAATTGCTGGACATTTCACTGGATACCAAGTTGAACATATTGATCGGAGACAAAACGAAGCTGCAGATGCCCTGTCTCGGCTTGGATCCAACAGACAGTCAGTCCCACCCAATGTTTTCCTGGATGAACTGCACAATCCATCAGTCAAACCTCCAGCAGAGATTGACATTGCAGAGCCAGAGGACGATTCAACTTTAGTCGCAGCCCTGCATGAACAGCCAGGATGGACAGAGCCATACATGGCATATTTAAGTCGCGGAGTGCTGCCAGACGATGATTGAGGCGCGCAAAATCATACGACGATCAAAGGCCTATACAATCATCAACAACGAATTATACAAGCGCAGCGTGTCAGGAGCATTCCAAAGATGTGTCTCACCAGAAGAGGGACGAAAAATCTTGCACGAAATTCATTCAGGCGATTGTGGCCATCATGCTTCGTCAAGATCTTTGGTGGCAAAGGCGTTCCGACATGGATTCTTCTGGTTAACAGCATTAGCAGATGCAGAGCAAATTGTCAGAGTGTGCGATGGATGTCAAAGATACGCTAGGCAAGATCATATGCCAGCTCAAGCACTTCGCACAATACCCATCACATGGCCTTTTGCCGTATGGGGTTTTGACATGGTAGGGCCTTCAGACGGTCTTCAAACGGAAAAACTCACCTCCTGGTCATGGTGGACAAATTCACAAAGTGGATAGAAGCAGAACCTGTGGGAGATTGCGAGGCTGAAACAGCAGTCAAGTTCTTGAAGAAGGTCATATTCCGCTTCGGGTACCCCCATAGTATCATTACAGACAATGGGAGCAACACCTCTGAAGGGGCTACACAGATATTTTGCGCAGACAATGGGATAAGATTGGACCTCACGTCAGTAGCACACCCGCAGAGCAATGGACAAGCTGAGCGAGCTAACCAGGAAATTCTCCATGGAATTAAGCCGCGCCTTATTGAAAAGGTCGAAGCATCTCCAGGATGTTGGGTGGAAGAATTGCCAGCAGTACTGTGGAGCTTAAGAACAACCCCTAACAGATCCACAGGATTTACACCATATTTCATGGTCTATGGAGCAGAAGCAGTCATGCCCAGCGACATCATACATGATTCACCAAGAGTTGCGGCTTACATCGAGACAGATAATGAGATAGCTCGGCAAGACTCGGTGGACACATTAGAAGAGGTTAGAGACTTGGCAGCATCAAGGTCAGCGGTATATCAACAAGACTTGCGACGCTATCATGCCAGACGCATCAAAACCCGCACCTTTCAAGAAGGCGACCTAGTACTGCGACTTAAACAAGATCACAAGGGAATGCATAAGCTGTCCTCTCCATGGGAAGGACCCTACATCATCAGCAAGAAGCTAAACAATGGGTCGTACTATCTGCTGGATGTAAGGGAAGAAAGCAGCGAACGCCATGATTTCGAGGATCGTCTCGAGGCACCTCGCCCTTGGAACGTCGCACACCTGCGACCGTACTATACATAAGAAAAGGCTAATCAGAGCCAAGCATCATCCTTTCCAGCTTTATAGCTGAGTATCATCACAGCCACTCAGGGCTAGAACTTCAACTTTGGTCGCCACCTAGGCGCGACCTATGCAACATCTGATCGCCACCCAGGCGCGATCGACCCTTGTATCAGAAACCGGCTGCCACCTAGGCGCGGCCGTAAACTTTGTATCATCTCTGGTCGCCACCTAGGCGCGACCGACCCCATGTATCACCATGGATCGCCACCTACGCGCGATCCAACCCTATGTATAACACTCGGTTGCCACCTAGGCGCGACCTTATGTGTCATCATAATCAAAGCTTATCATAGCTTAGCCTATCATGGCAATATCATTATGTTTCTTGGGGTCTTTGTTACCCTGAAACAGCCAATTTATTGGCAATTATCAAATTTACCTTAAGTTGGATTGCTACTCGCATTATGTGGCCAAAGTACTGGGGTGTGGCGTCAATCGAGCTTGATTGCCTATCATGGCCGCTCTCGACCCTGAACACACATGTTCCTAGGAAATACTGAGTCGCGCGAGTGCCCACTTAAGGATTCAGATGGCCTAACTAGAGGTCGATGTACTGCTTATAGTACGGCAACACCAATTACAATTACTTGTATCTTAACAATTGTTTTATTCATGATATCAAGTTACAGGTGATGACCTTCAGAATTCTCTGAGAAGAATTGAGATGATTACCACGTTACATCCTCTCAATCCTTGGGGGCTACATCATATTATCATCAAAAATTTGAAGATGGATCGTCATCAAGTTCTGAAGCTATCAGGCTACTCTAACAAAGAAGCTCACGAAGTCAGATGATCTTCCAGGTGCGAGTCAAGGCCAATCCTGCACAATTATAAGTCGCGAAATAAGGAAAAGCGCGGCCTAAACATTCAAGATCAAGAAATACTATGAAGTTCAGGCCACGCTTGGGGGCTAATGTCGGGGGAATGATTAACCCGCGACTTAAGGCTGCGCTATCATTGTTGGGCCACGTGAAAGATGGGCCAATCTCGCATCGCGACTCGGAAAGTTCCAGAAGGTCGGTGCAAACTTGCCTTGGAAGACAAGAAAGATAATCAGGCTTCGTGTAGAACTCTTGTAACCTGACGAGCCTCTGTGTATATAAAGAGGACTCGCAGGACTTAGAGAGGGTCAAGCTATCAAGCCCTAAACCCTAGCCCATACGGCGAGTACCAGATCGGATCGCCTCCATTGTAACACCTCGATTATCATATCAATACCAATCTAGGGTAGGCAGGAAGTAGGTCTTTTACCTCACATTGAGGGGGCCGAACCTGGGTAAATCTGTGTTGATCTTTGTTCCTGCGATCCCAAGCTCGGAGATGTTTGACTCGCGTAATCCCACACCTACGAAGTCATCCATGACACCTGACGTGGCAAACCCACGACACCTACCTCAAGTCCCCTCTCAATGGGTGTACACTGTTGTCTTTGTAGTTGATTTATGATGAACATTACCTGTAGGTCTCATAGCTATGTAATGTTCTGTACCGAGATGGTGTGTTGGACTACCTTCTGAATGATAAGTATTGTCCATTGGGACTTTCTATTTTGTTGCGTGCATGATACTTGATGCGGTTATTTCCTTAAACGAAGAATTTGAAGGCATGGCTTGATTAAAAGAATCCATCCACTATTATAATTTTTGAATCAAATTGTAGATCAATATTTTGAAGTGGGAATTAATTTTTTTATGTAGCTGACCACTTTCTCTATCTATGCACATTTACATGCTAAACTATGGAGCATGTTTACATTCCAGTAAAAGGGATCAGGTAAAAAAATGTGTTATTGCAGAACATTAACAACTTCCAAGTTTATATTTAAGCTCATAGCCGCACATGTGCTTTCCATGAAACGAGTGATATATTGTGTTTTCTCCATGTCTAGCTATGATATTTTTGTTCCTTTTACATCCCTAATAATGAGCAGGACATTCATTCGACCAGTTTTGAGTGTGGGCCAGCACGTTGTGATTTAGTTGTAGGTTCATCATGGGTGGCAGTGTGGAAATTTGTTGTTATTTGGTTTTAGACATCATTGCAATTCAAGATGGTTCAAAAGAATAACTTAGTTGATACTTATATTTGAGTTACTTAGGTCTCCAATAGAATATAACGGATTGAACAGTATGCACCTATCTGGACACACTCAGTGGCCTTTAATAAGTATTTGGGGCGGAAATTTCAGATCTGGTACGTCCTTCTTGGGTGCTTATAATTAGAAACTACACCAATTAATATTGTTCTATTAGTTTTATTTACTCAGTTTTTTGTTGTTGATGTTTTCAACAAGAATGCACTTTCCTAGTGTAGGGCCCCAGACATATTCAATTACAAATTGAAGACAGTCACGTGCATGGTTCTGGATTACGAGGTCGTCCCAGGTTACTTACAAACACAACTTATTCACTACTATGTGTTATAACACTTTTGTCTCTATGTGCGAGTTGAACATTTGCTAAATTGTATGTGCAGTTTTGTTTCTACATTTTCCTGGTAAAAGTTTGTCGCTACTTTGTCTTACATGTCTTTTGCTTCCTATAACTTTCCAGGGCATCCTTTCTCCCGAAAAATGTTTTTAGAGTGTTGCTTTTGCCCATCCTGCACCTGCACATGACTGGTCATCAAATGAATGTTCCAATATAATTGACATTATCCCTTCAACCTCTAACCTCCTAGAAGTTCCTACCATTTTTTATGGAGTAAATTATAGTTCTGCATTATGATCAGATTGTTCGAGTCTGTGCTCTTTGTATAAAATTTGAGAAGGATTATACTACTGTATCCACATCATTTTATTTCAAAGAGGTATGGATTATTCTGCTATGCACAAGGTGGTTTACACTACACCTTATGGCCATCTTCAGCTGACCTGAAAATTCATTATGGCTTCCCAGGATCGGTTAGCATTTGTCGCTGCCAGTAGAACCTCGGTAAGATGTAAGTATGGTGTGGGCCTCTTTTCTTTTTCTCCATGAATCCAAAGTGAACTCAATGTTTTTAAAATGTAGAACATATGAAAATATCGTGGCACAAATAAAGTGTCTATACATATTCCGTTTGGCTGGGTAGAATGTCATAAAAAGGGAAATCTTCCATCTGTTAGCACTGCATATTCACACCCAAGAGAAATGAGCTGCACAATAAAACATGTTTGCAATCCTTATTGTCACTTATTGCAGTATAGTTACACAAGTAAACATCTTATTCTTTACGTGTTAGACTACGTGTAAGTAGACTAGATTTCCCGTGACATAGAATTATCTAAAACATACCGCATCTTCGGAACTGTTAAGTGAAAATTATAGTTGTAGTTATTCAAGCTAGAGGGTCACTTTAATTTTGCATCTACGCGGTGCCTACTTTTTTAGCCTCCTATATTTGCATGTACAATGAAATACTTGCAGGAGAATGGAAGATACATCTATAGATTCATCTCCTCTTTTCCCTTGCCGCTTTAGTACTACAAGATGGCTAAACCAATATGTATCTTTTAGTGCTCCATTGTCGATGAGCATGTTTTGGTGTGGATACCTCGGAATCAAAATGTTCTTCTCGCTTTGCTTTGATACTTCGGTCTGTTTGGTGTGAGATGTCGCCAACTTTGTCCATGTCGTTAGGACAATGGAATTGGAGTCATGCTTCATATGGAAAAAAAATATAGGAGTATGTATCACCGAAGAATGTACAACTATGTAAGTTGATTAAAATTTAATCCATTGAACTGATCCTTGGAGATTATCTCATTCCTCCAAGGCCCTAATGGGAGATTTAAAGACATAGATATGACCGACGAAGGATAAATGTGGCAACTGTAGGATGTAGTATCTTACTAAATTTAGAGACAACCATGCATGACAATGCATACTGCATAGATCATGAATCTCAGCATGATGCGAATAAGTGATAAGGAGTTATGTTTTGATGTTGATTGATACGAATTTGACGTGGATTTAGTGTGTGCCGAGCGCACATAACCAGAGATGCTTGGTTCTTTTAAAACTAAACATTTTCTATTGTATGCCTTATGTGTGGAGATAATTTAGTTATGTAACTAACATGTGGGGACATTTTCACATAATTTAGTTATGTAACTAACATGCGGGGACATTTTCACATATTTGAATATTTATCATAATGTACGCGCCAAGGTGACATCGGGGCGCAGCAAAGCGCGCCATACCCTTCTAGTCTCTACAAAATCTAAGGAAAAAAGTCTATTTTCAACCTTGAACTCGTAGAGGTTGGACAAATCGAACCTTAAAGTCCAAATTCCGGTCGTTCTCACCCTGAACTATTGAATTCCGGTCTAAATTAAACCTTGCGCTTATTTTTTAGACAAAAGAATAAAATTCTAAATTTATACTCAAGCTGACAACAGTGGCCCGCATGTCATATTCATCTTCTTCCCTAATCTTTATATCTAACTTAAGTGCTCGACGACGCGCACAGGAAGCTCGGCGGCGGCAGCTGGCCGCACCCGCACGCCGCGCACCGTTGGCTTCTCGCCCGTCGTCCGGTGGTCTCTGGCCGTCCCGTTCGGCCACATCCCCGCGCGTCCGTACCTGCTGCTTGTGTATCTGTACTGCTGCTCAAAGATGGGCTGGTGAGCCAGCGTGCTAGCTAGCTAGCTATTTGCGCGTACGTACCTGCTACCTGCGCGCATGCGGTGGAGCCGTAGAGAGGAGTATAGCTCGACCACCAGCACATACGTACACATAACACATGGAGCTCGAGGCCTCGAGCCGACCATCCGCGACGGGGTCAACACCCCAGGTCGCACCTCTCGCTGCCTGTCCCCGCCCCCTCCTTCCCCGCGTACCCATCCCGGCTGCCCTGTCCCCTCTCCATCCCGGCTGTCCGCCCCCCTGTTTTTTTCTTAAGATGGAGAGGGATGGATTGAGGTAGGAGATATGACATGTGGCCCGCTAGTCAGTGAGACAATAATTATTCCCGCCCGGGATGCTTTTTTTCCCGGTATGCCAAACAGTTTCAGGGTTCAATTTAGACCGGGATTTAATAGTTCAGGGTGCGAACGACCGGGATTTGGACTTTAGGGTTCGATTTGTCCAACCTCGATGAGTTCAAGGTTGAAAATAGACTTTTTCCAAATCTAAGCTCCCAGGGAATAGCGAGCTGTGGTTGATCGCTACAGTCATCCAATCCAGCACCGCCACGACAGAAAAAAGAAGCTTCGCACGGCCCCACATGGGACGTCGGTTCGATTTCCTGCCGCCCAATCGTGTCGTGACTCGTGTGTGCCTTTGGTCGGTGGAGATACCGCCTCGGACGCCCGCATCCTCTTCCCCTCTCCTCTCGAGGCGCTTCCTCCCTCTTTCTATCCTTCAAAAAGCTTTGCGTCCGTGCCGCCACGTTATCTCTCCCACCGTTGGCCTCTCATCCCCTCCCCTTCACCTCCGGCCCCCAATCCCCACGTACTAGAGGGCAGCGCTGCCATGGAACTAGAGCTAGAGGGCGCCACGGTCTGTCCCCGTTGAAGCTTGTAGCCTCCCTCAACCCGATCTCCTAGACGACCACCGGATCTGCAGGCTGGGTATGCTGGTGGTCGTCTCCCTGGTATGAGTTCATTTTGTCTGTCAATGCAATATCTCACGAGAATAATTAATTTGATCTAATTTGATTGGAAGCATACAATTTTCAGTGGTTTCACCAATGGGTGACGACAGAGAACGGTTAGTTGTTACCATGGAGAAATTTCGTTTGCAAAAATAGCTTAGCAAGGAAGTAACAAATATAGCTTTCTGGACTGTGGAATTAAGATTAGATTGCACACTGTCAACTCCAAACGATTCCTTATTTCTGCGACTGTATATGGGAAATATAATCCTTCACGAATGAATCGAATGCACTTTTGTTGAGTGGACTGATGATGAATAGCCCCAATCCTTGAAAGAATAATTAATAAAGCTCTTGAAAAAGGGGAAATTTGTGACAAGGTTAGAGCTGACCACCTACATTTTTTGGAAAAGAGAAAACCAGATATGGCAGGAAAAACAGAAGATGAAAGAAGGCAAGGCAATTTTAGAGTAGCTTCACCCTATGGCCTTTCGCAGGTGTCTCAGTGTTGCAATCATTAAAGTTTGTTTCCTGGTCACTTTATTGCTCGAGGATACAAAACATTTTGTGAAATTTCCACTTGAAATACCGATGTCTGTAAAATTGCTCTGTTTTTTAGCCATGTTCTTTGTATTATGTAAACGGTTCAGTAGAATCGTCCTTTGGAAGCATATTAAATCTATCTACCAAAATGCCGGATGTCCGTCTGATATTTAGTTCTCTATGTATACATGTTCAGTTCACTAGAAGCAGTTCTTTGTACACTGATCCTAAACAAACTTTCCCTTGTTTGCTTTTACAGTAAAACCACACCGGAAAAGAAAATGTGCACTTGGACTCTTAGTATTCCAGAGATGAACTAGCAGAAAATGTATCGTTCGCCTGCTTATAGCTTTACATTCTAATGTGCTTCTTAAAAATGATGCATAGGCCAACAAATAGCACATGATTAGTCTGACAGTGGTTCCCTGTAGGTACCAATACGTATAATATGATCTTTCTCTTTTTTTAGTGTAACTGTTTCCTGCTCATAAAACCCCTGCTGGGTGTATAAACTACTTGATTTTTTGCCCTGCTTTGCAAGTATATGTAATGGTCGATCACCCAAATGCTATCTCTTATACATGTGCTTCATGTAGTGTAGTTATATCAGAAAAGGCCTCGCTGCATATCAAACTGCAAGTTATTCTTGGTCAGGCCTTCCTGTGCCATGACATTCTTACATTAATTTATTCATGACACTCATGAACCAGACAAATTGAACAGAATCTGAGTACATGAGAAGTGGTCAGCTCTATAACAACTCATGTGCTAGACCATCTTCTGAAACTTCACTATACTTGCATTCTCTTAGAACGGAAGCTCAACAATAACCAGCGTTAATGAAACAAAATCTATCCATGCAGCGCTAATGTGCACTTATCACGCACAGCTCATGTGCCACCACACTTTCTATTTTGTGGTGACCGTAAGATGCAAAATTCCCATTAATATTTAGAGCTATGGCATATGCAGCAGGTCAGTACTAAAAAATGTGCTTTGCCTGCTTATTCCTAATTAAACTGTTTGCATTATTCATGAAATGCCACCCTACTAAAAACGATGTTTAGCTTTTAGCTTGTCCTGGTACAGAATCTCCTGAAAATTTGTTGTGCTTAGCAAGAGATATATGATAATTACTAGAATCTGATAATGCTTTGCTATACTTCTCCTGAAAAACTTCACTATACTTGCATTTCGTAAGCTTTTTGTGTGCCTAATCATCTTGCATCGTTAATAATGCTTTGCAGGTCAAGCATTGTCTGCCTCGCGTGCCAGAATACTAACTCATAAAAAGAACATGATACTAATTCCTAAAAAATGGTATTTGGCATATGCAGCAGGTCAGTACTAAAAAATGTGCTTTGCCTGCTTATTCCTAATTTAACTGTTTGCATTATTCATGAAATGCCACCCTACTAAAAACGATGTTTAGCTTTTAGCTTGTCCTGGTACAGAATCTCCTGAAAAATTGTTGTGCTTAGCAAGAGATATATGATAATTACTAGAATCTGATAATGCTTTGCTATACTTCTCCTGAAAAACTTCACTATACTTGCATTTCATAAGCTTTTTGTGTGCCTAATCATCTTGCATCGTTAATAATGCTTTGCAGGTCAAGCATTGTCTGCCTCGCGTGCCAGAATACTAACTCATAAAAAGAACATGATACTAATTCCTAAAAAATGGTATTGTAGTAAAGAAATGGTGGGTTTGAATTCATATTTGTGTTAATGCAACATCTCACGGGAATAATCATCTTCTATCTATTTATCACCTCATTCAAGGATAAATGACTGAACTTCAATTTCTGTAAGAGTTTTGTGTTTGCTTTAGTAGTTTATTCTGTAGTACCACCCGACCAATTGTGCAACTAACTTCATGTATGTTAATTTTGTTTCTTAAAGTTGAGCTTCACTGTTCCTGCAAAATAAAAGTAGAGCTTTGGTGTGTCGATGTTGCATGCCCAGAATGAACTATAATGATTTGGGAAGAAGGTAAAATATTTATCGGGTTACTCTGCTTACCATATCATAGATTGATACTTAGTCCTCCTTGGTAAAGATAGTGCATATCACAAGTTCAGGACACTTGCTATAGTAAATCTGAAAATATTTTGGTGTCTATTCTTTTGAAAAGACACTTGAATTATAGCAAAACAAATATGTATGTCACAAAGGTTAGCCTTCTCTTATGTTGTCCATCTCCAGTCTTTCTAGGTTTTTGTACTTGGTCGCCATGCTATCTTAAGTGCTATATATGCATATCAGATTGTATGTTCGATCTCAGAGCTACTGAACTACTCCAAGCTACTGAACTACTCCGAGAGAAAAGATGGTTGTGATGATTTTACCTGCAGCTCAGTTTTCACTACCTTTTCAGTTTGGTCATCACTATTTTCTTTTACTCAACTTTTATGTAGCCCTTTGTCTGTACAATTGAACCTATTACAAACTAATTCAAGAGGAAATGTGTTACTGTCCAAGGTGCCACATAACACAAATTTAACAACCGTGTTGCTTGAGGAGACAAGCAATGCATTAGGGTTTAATGTGTTTTATATAGGTATTTATATGTGATAAGAGTTAATCTCAATAGTAGTATACTTTCCTCTAAAACTTCTTTAAAAGACATTTATCTTCCTTGAATTGCTGCTCCAGTTCACCAAGACATTGGTTCGTCATCGGTTTATAGAGATATTATTATGATAAGAGTATTACTTTTTCTGCTATAAGTTATGCCAGTTATTGCTATGTCCAATATTTTGTCAAGACAACTATGTTACTGCTCTAATCCACGAAGTTCTGTGGATCATCCATAAGTTGTAATTTAACCTTTTTCTGATATTAGGTTGCAGTAGAAGTTATGCAACTGTTGCTACATCCAATGTTCTATAAAGATCACATTTATCTCTGACTGTAGTCCATAAGTTGTACAACCAATATATGGGTGCATATTGTGCGAACAACTTCCACCTCTTGGTCCTATTTCATTTAATTTCAACAAAATGTTAATGATCTCATGTTTTCTTTATTTAAAAACTAATTGCTAATGTGGAAACCACATTAGGCATGTTATCATTAAAATTTGCGGACATCAGATTCTTGGTGAGCAGCAGGAGAAGGTGCTATGAGTTCATTTTCTGTAATATTTATAATTGACTATAATCAGTTTCTAAATAATTAATCGAGTTACCCAAAATTCGCTCCTTACAGGACCTGAACTCCAGTCAGCAGGGATGCATCACTGTGACTAAATAATGGATGAAACTCACATAAATGTTATGAATGTTGTTTTGCCAACGACGAAAATATAAAGCCAATATGTGGAAAGGATGGAAAAAATACATGTTTGTGGCGACTATGAGAAATAGCGAGCGCAGCAACGCGCACGAAGTCCTTCTAGTATATACTAATCTCCCTAGAATCCTTGCCCTCTCCTTGCTTCTCATCTCCTCCAATAGGGTAGTGACACCACACCACATGATGGACCCCACTCATATCTCATTTTATAATTCACACCTTATAAAAATATTGTTGGATACATCTCTACATATAGTAATCTCCCTAGAATCCTTGCCCTCTCCTTGCTTCTCATCTCCTCCAATAGGGTAGCGACACCACACCACATGATGGACCCCACTCATATCTCATTTTATAGTTCACACCTTATAAAAATATACTAATCTCCCTAGAATCCTTGCCCTCTCCTTGCTTCTCATCTCCTCCAATAGGGTAGTGACAGCACACCACATGATGGACCCCACTCATATCTCATTTTATAGTTCACACCTTATAAAAATATTGTTGGATACATCTCTACATATACTAATCTCCCTAGAATCCTTGCCCTCTCCTCGCTTCTCATCTCCTCCAATAGGGTAGTGACACCACACCACATGATGGACCCCACTCATATCTCATTTTATAGTTCACACCTTATAAAAATATTGTTGGATACATACACAACTCTTTATAGTTCACACCTAGAAAAAATAAAATTGTTGGATACATACACATGTTTTGAATATATTTGCCAATTTTTTGGTGAAAAATTGGTATTTCCAACTACACAAAAAAAGAAAATTATGGTGTGAAAAGGAAAAATAGCTCCATTTCCCACTCAAAAATTTATTTATTTGTGTAGCCTAAAATAAAAAATATTATTTTTACAAAACTTATAGAGCACGTACAATAGGTACATTAGTTGTATGCTTTATTTGCCAAATCTGAAATCTGGATATATCGTTTCGATATATGTAAAAAAAGAGAGAAAGACTTTAAAGCTCTCTCCCTTATCCTTTCTCTGCCGCCAGCGCCCACCATAGCATCACGCAGCCTATGTGCGACACCATTTCTCTCCATCCGCTTCCCTCAAGCCGTATTCTATCAAAAATAGTCGTTCCACTGTAAATTTTTCACGTCTCTCCACACACACTTTTGGCTCTGCCAAGCCCCTAGGAATACAGGGCACCTCGGTCCCCGATGTCGCGTCTCAAGTCTATTGTCAACTTCCAAGCCACGTGCGCTCCATGTCGGTGCATATTCTGGTGGCCACACAAAGTTGTGGGCTGGAACACTTCCTACATCTCTCGCAGCAGTTGCATGTGATACCCATGTCATCTCTCGCATCGGCCGCCGTTGCTGTTAGTAGTGCTCGACTCGGTGGTGGTGGAAGCTGCGGTTCAGACCATGAGCAAAAACTTTATGCTGAAAGGGGGTGGAAGGATAAGTTAGATACCTCGTTGTTGGATGCCACCTAATTATTAATGAAAGATGATACGTGTATCTATCCGTGAACGTTTTCTCTATATTTACTAATCTCTCACTTATATTAAGAGAACGAGACAGATTATGAAAGCAATTACGTGTATGTATTTGGTAGATGGTTGGATGCATACACTGAAAAAGACCTATGAGTGTCTAGCCTCCGCTGCAGTAATTAGAGTGCAGAAAAGTCACGAGTGATGAGTGATGAGTGTAAAATGATAAAATAGCATGTCTTGTTAAACGTTTGGCGAACATGACAACTAGAGATGAGCATTCCTGCACTTAGATATATATTAAAAAATAGTGGTGTTCATGCCATTTATTTTTATTTATACTTTATTTTATATAATCTGGATCTGATTCACAGATTAAGATGTCATAAACGTTTAAAATCTCACTTTGCTCTATTTTTTGGTGCACTATTTAGTATCTAGCGGTGGAATATTCTTCTGTTTCCATAATATCGATTGTATTCGATCCAATTGATGTAACTTTTCGGGACATAATTATGCCAACTATTACTGATTTTGGAATAATTGATGTCAGCAAAATCTACCAGATTTCATTACAATAAATAATTGAACTTGAGTTCTCGATGGTTAATAAAGTCTTGACTAATCTATCTCTTGAGTCTGCAATGTTCATCATATATATCGTTTGTCTATAGATTATCGAAAGTTTGTTCAATTATTTTGTGAAAACCTTCATAGAACCATGTACATAATTTAATTTTAATGACATTTCATAATTATAGTCGCATCATAATCGTCAAACTAAGTATTTGAGAGTTTAACCTTTTTGGGGTCATGTGTTCTTTCTGTTGAGCGGTGTACTTTTAATCTTGATACAACTGATATAATTGTGTTTTCTTCTCTACTTCTCTATATTTATGTGAGAAGGTCTAAATTATTGTGTTGTAAAAGAGTGAGCCTGGTACTATTTTTACCATTATTTTACTGATATATATATATATGTTTCGCTAAAAAAATACTTATTTATCATCGGATGTATTAGAACGGACGCGGCAACGCGCGGCTTGTCCTTCTAGTTCCGGAAAATCGGACGTGACATCACATCCTCCCATGTACTCCTGTCCAGTCCACTTGGGCGCATACAGAGTACATGAATGCATGCATATGTAGCTTTTTTTTTATGACTCTGGATTGGTACAGCTGTAGTATCATGCATATGTAGCTGACTCACCATTGTCGGACAGATATGATCGAACGTTCTAGAGATTCATCTCATCCATCCATCAATCCATGGCATGTGTACCGGCCGGAGCCAATCGATCGGCCACTTAAGCAGCAGGTTGTGCAGCTCTGCATGGATTGCTTCCAACAATCACTACTGTGATGAATTCAAAAAAAAAAAGACTGTGTGATGAATTCGGCCATGACAATGGTTTTTTTTTCCGAGATTGACGGGGGAATAAAACCTCACCGCTTGTTTCATTCATCGAAAGTAGCCTAGCGGGCCAAGTTCTTACAAACAGATGGAGATTTTACAAGAGGATATAAGAGAAGAGAAGACAATGAAAATACATGAAATCGAGTGATCACAATGCTAAGACTCAGCAATCAGCCTAGCGCACCACACCGGCATGCGACTCGGACCCCACGGCACAACTCAGGAGCACCACCATCATCATCGGCGAGTGCCAAGCCTAGCACCTAGCACAAACCTAGTCAGAGAGCTCTGCCACGGGGGGACGAGACGATTAACAGGTTAGGGAGGCATCAATTGCGTCGTCATTGAGCAAAGGTGAGCCGAGACGACACCAAGAGCCCGAAGCTCTCCACACCACATCGGCAACCAAGGGAGGGTCTTGGGCAAGCACATCGACGCGGCCGAGACCACACGAAGGCCAGCCGAAGAGAGAAACATACCACCGTCGACCCCAAGCTGGTTGCACCACCACCACCAAACACAACACCGACAACCCCGCGCAGCAACAAAAGCCATCGTTCAGGTCTCCAAGATGACGCCTCCAAGGAGGAAGTGTTGTCAAGAACACAACACCGTCATCCGATCTGGCAACGGCACCTCCTGCGAGGAAACAGTGTCCAAGTGACACCGTTGCCGCCGGCAACGACAAAGTCGATGCAGGATTCTCACCCGGAGTTTGAGCACATCCCTACAGGAAGACGGCAGTCGACCACCACCAACAACGGCCGTAGTCCACCGCACCTCGCGGAGACCATAGACGGTCAAGCTTCAACACTAGGCACCAGATCCACCAGGGCCGCCGGACGCAGCACAACCCGCCGTTTCCCGCCGAGCACCATGCCGGCGAGGAGTAGAGGAGCCCTGCCCGAGGCCAAGAACCACTATGGTTCCGGGCAGCAACCCTACATCGTCCGCGCCACCACGCGGCTGCCGGAGGAGGCTGGATCGGAGCACCCACAGCGCTGAACAAGAAGCGGGAAGACCTTGCTGCTGCAGCACCGCCACCACCTATCAGCACCGCCCGCCAAACCACCGGCCGACCCCACCTCGACCTCCAGCCAATAACAACCAAGGCTGGGAAGGGAATCCCAGATCCACTCCCACCCTGCGCCAGCCCGCACCCGGGCGACCAGCGACAGGCCGCTGCGCTCAGGAAGCCGGATCGGTGGGCAGGGCCACCACGACGCCGTGGACGAGCGCCGCCCGCGCGCGAGACAGGGAGCACCGGTGAAGGAGCCGAGGGGGCGCGACGAGCGGGATCTGCCGCCCCAGATGGCCGAGACGCCGCGCAGCAGAGCCGCGCCGCCGCCGTCAGCCGCACGAGCTTTGCTCGCCGGCGTCCTCCGGCGGCGGCGCGGGGAGGGAGGGTGGGAAAAAGGTGGGTGGCGGCGGGACGAGTGAGGTCGCCCGTCAACAGTTTCATGACAGTGGTATTGAATTACTGACGTGAAAGAAAAGAACGGACGTGCCGAATTCATTCTCGATCGGCGCCACTAAAACAAAAGGAATGTTCATTCCGTGTCATAGTGATCGATGCACACTGTTTTGGAGGCGTGCGGTAAGTCAGATTTACATTTTTTTTTTCCATTTTTGCCAGTAGATTTAGACCACATAGCATCTTCTCACATCAAATGATCCCTTTTTTACATTGCATACCAGATTTTTAGCTTGATAACGGGCTTGTACATTTTTCGCATGCTGCTTACTTAGTTATAGTTCAAGCACATGCTTTCCAGAGTGTTCCTACGACTGATGATGATTGCCTTTGCCTGATTGTTGGTTTTGTTGAACTCGAGACTGGGCATAATACACCGACCAGTGTTTGTTTACGATTTTTAAATCAGTAAACTATCGGCGACCAATTATTACAGATTGGTTTTGTTGAACTCGAGACTCACTACAGGAATAACACAAGACGCCGACGGCCGGATTATACGCGGCCGTCGGCGTAGAGGGCGAGCTAGGGTAGCCACGAACGTAGCCGTCGGCGTACCAACCCCGTCGGCGTAGACAAGTAGACGCGGACGGCTGCCGTCGGCGTCAACAATGCCGTCGGCGTAAAAGGGCCGTAGGGTTGGGCCGTGACGGCACGCAGACGGGGGGCTTTACCGTCGGCGTCTACTTTTTTCTATTTTCCATTTAATATGAAATAATTTATATCTTTAAATCCGTAAATCGAAATTTAACAAATAAAATGTCTAAATCGATTAGAAAAATGAGATGAATCCAAATATGACATCCATATAATCTTTTTCACCATACATATAACATTTTGTAACATATTTTTGGTACATGCTTAATTAAAAAGTTATTTTTTACACTAAAAAAATAGAAAATGATATTTATGAAAATATTTTGGAAATTGTTTTTGGCAAAAATCTTTGCCATACCAAGACACACATATGTGTCAAATATGGACACATTATCACAAACTATGGCACGGGGATGGCCATAACTTGGTCATTTGGCGCGAAATCTATACCTGTCTATAGATGATAGACCTTTTTGTGAAGCATTTTTTTGAAATGTTAGTAAAAACTCAAGTTTATCATTTTTGGTAGCAACTAGTACACATAAAATGACTCCATGCCAAATGATTTCATTTTTTGAGTATTTTCTCAATTTCTTTTATTTTTGTGAAAAAACGGTCAAAATGACCGTCGTGCCTATTCATTGAAAGGGGTCACATTTTTCAAAACTATCGATATTTCTGTTATAAATTCACTACTTGTGTACCTAAAAATGATTTTTGTAAAAAATTTAGAGCAAACTATCACACACCTGTAGTTCAAATTTAAATTACTTTTGAAAAATCGGCATAATGTCATTTAAATAGGCAAAATTAGGTAGAAATCAAGAAAATTTCTAATACTTGGGGATTATCCATCAAATATGTAGTACCCTTTGTGACAATAAGATGGGTGCCTTTTTGCAAAATAGTTTTGGTATTTCCTTCATAAAAAAAGTCATTTTTGTCACTTAAAAATGGAAAATGATACTTATAAAAATAATTTGGAAATTATTTTTGGCAACAATGTTTGACATACCAAGACACACCTATGTGTCAAATATGGACACATTATCACAAACTATGGCACGGGGATAGCCATAACTTGGTCATTTGACGCGAAACATATACATGTCTATAGATGATAGACCTTTTTGTGAATCATTTTTTCGAAATGTTTGTCAAAACTCAAGTTTATCATTTTTGCTAGCAACTAGTACACATAAAATGACTCCATGCCAAAGGATTTCATTTTTTGAGTATTTTCTCAATTTCTTTTATTTTTGTGAAAAAAGGTCAAAATAACCGTCGTGCCTATTCATTGAAAGGGGTCACATTTTTCAAAACTATCGATGTTTCTGTGATAGTCACTACTTGTGTACCTAAAAATGATTTTTGTGAAAAAATTAGACCAAACTATCACACACTTGTAGTTCAAATTTCATTTACTTTTGGAAAATGACTGCCCTCACTATTCATCGAAAGTGGTCAGATTTTCTAACACTATCAATATTTATGTGATTCAAAAAATGATATGGATGGCATATTTGAATTCCTCTCATTTTTCTAATCTATTTAGGCATTTTATTTGTCAAATTTCGATTGACGGATTTAAAGATATGAATTATTCCATATTAAATGTAAAAAGGAAAAAATAAAGTAAAATTCATTTTATTGTTATTTATTCAAAATATACTATTACATAATCATTGTTACTTTACTGAAACAAATTTTTTAAATTTAAACAATGAAAAGTGTAACATCATAACCGAGGGGTTAACATGATTGATAGGGTACTAATATCAGTAAATTTTAATTTCTCATTTGGAAGCTAATTTGGAAGGAACTCAAAAGTTAAGCGTGCTCGGGCTGGAGGATGGGTAACCGAATGGGAAGTTTGACCAGATTAAGTATTTTGACCTATGATTAAGTGTGCAATTAAGGATTAACTATGTGACTAAGTGGGAAATTTCGAAATACAAATAAAAAGAATTAAAAAAAGTTCAATTTTTTTCGAAAACAGCATGCATAGGCCGACGGCAATGTCGTCGGCGTATGGGGAGCTGACGGAACGGCCGGATGCCGTCTTGTGGGTCCCACCATCACGTACGCCGATGGGGTACACATACGCCGACGGCCGGGTGGGTACGCCGACGGGACGAAACGCCGACGGCGCTACGCCGACGGCCACCGTTGGGCTATGATACGCCGACGGTTTCCGGCCGTCGGCTTCTTGTGGGATTCCCGTAGTGACTGGGCATAATACACCAACCAGTGTTTGTTTACGATTTTTAAATCAGTAAACTATCGGTGACCAATTATTACAGAGAATCTATACCAACACAACTCATGCATAAGCAGATAGAGTTATTGGATATAGTATATGTACACTCATGAGACAAGTGTCAATGATGCCCTAGCTAGCCAAAGTCGAAACAACACATCTGATCAGAATTTAATAAAGGAATAGTAGAGGAAAGATTGAAGTGAAGGGTTTGAGCTGGCAACGTCATGTGGCAGTGAGGCCACGATCGATGGCTGATGGTGTGATTCCAGAGAGAAAATTTCAAAAGGCTACCACTATTAGAGCTAGGGTTTCAAAAAAACCTACAAGATGCGAATTTTCCGCAAAAATCAACCACTATTCAGTAATAGTGTAGCAAAAAAACACTGATCAGGCAGTTTGCGCGTTCTAATTGATTTTCTGACCGGTGGAGCCCACTTTCAAGCTGACTATAGCACCACATTACACTCGTCTGGATTACACAGCCTATCATACAAGCGGGATCCTCTTTTGTGTGCCAACCAAACTAAACCAAATCAAAGCCATAGATGGAACATGGATGGTTGTGTGGATAAGCAATGTCAGATGGCATAGTAGCGTTTTGGTCACACTTGGATCATATCACTGCAGCAACTCCTGTGTCTTCTCACTCAACCAACCATATGAGTTCTGGCAGCGTAGGGCACCTGCTCCATTGATTGGTTGTCCGGCCACGAGGTGGTGACTCGTCTCCTTCAAATCGTTCATCCCCAGTAGTTTACAGAGTAGGTTAGGTTTCCTTGAGCTTGCCTATATGGCGATGTTCGCCTCTATGGCGTCTTTCCCTCTTCTCGGCTGGCCTCCGGCGGCTCGCAGCGGCGCCGGAACCAGTTCTTTTTTCCTTTGCAGATTGAATCCGTGGCGGATTGCTTGCAGGGTGGAGGAAGATCAAGGCCGATTCAATAAAGCCGCTTGCCGTATCACCTGCTTTGCTAATTGGAAGTTGATTAATGTTCCTCTGGCCGGCCGTGGCGGCGAGGGGAGGAAGTGGTGCTTCTGCTTGGCGAAGTGGTTCTTGCTGCATCACGGAGCTCCACACGCGGTGGTCTTGCTCACTGCCGCGATTCATGGCCAAGAAGATGGCCGAAGTTCAACCTCCACTGCGGAGGCCTTCTCGATCCAGCGCCAGTGCTCGGTGGCTCGCCGCTGCCAAGTGGTTCGTCCCTGGCGGCGTCAAGTTTGCTGGCGGCTGCGATTGCTCGCCGGAAGGGAGAGTCCGAGCGTCCTGAGCTCTGATGATCTCGGCGTCGCCGCCTGGAGATCGCCGGCGAGGTGTGGCAGAGGCACTCAAGGACTTGATTGCTTTTTAATTTTTAGCTCTAGGGTGCTTTTTGTAAAATCGAAGGCCCTTTCTTCGAATACTAGGTCTTTCAGGGCAAGAGTTGTAAAGGGCTTTTATGTAAAATGTACCTGCCACGTGGTTATATAAAATGCAGCGCCGGGGTCTTTTGACCCCACCCCCTTGTACAAAAAAAGAGGTGGTGACTCGTCAGTGTCAGAGAGACGGACTGAGGGGAGACCCATCTGGAGGTACCGAAGCCAATCAATCAGTTTCACATGATCGGAAGAAACAACAGTATAATAACTAGGTGTACGATGATCAAACAATAATATGGATAGAGGGAGAGGCTGCACGGGTACATATGGTCAA
The DNA here is from genome assembly GCA_947311845.1 of Poa pratensis. NCBI lineage: Eukaryota > Viridiplantae > Streptophyta > Magnoliopsida > Poales > Poaceae > Poa > Poa pratensis. Next base: position 3,422,161 of record CAMZMU010000033.1, on the reverse strand, counting down.
TGTCCTAGCTAAGCTAGGATGATGGGTCAATTTCGTGAATCAAATCAAGAAGTAACAGACAGAGAATCTAGAATAATGCAGATCGTATATCAAGAGGTAAGAGCATCTCTAGCAGTACCCGCAAAACGCGAACCCGGAAAAGAGTTTTAAGGGTCGGGGAACGCGAGTTTTTTTGGCTAGAAACGAGGCGCGGCGGAGCAGATATTCTGTTTTGCGGTTCGGCTTTGCGGTTTCTGCTCCGCCGCGCCTCGTTCAGAAACTGCATATGCAAAACATGAAGTAGACATGAATATCAAAGTATGTCAAATTGCTCACAAATTCGATATTAATATAGCAAGTAATATAGTTTCTTGAATCAAAAGACGGCAATTAACATAGTTTCCCTTTGGTATGACCAAAAAATAGCAGCGGCAGCGGCGGGAGTGCCTGCGGCAGCGGCGGCGGCGCCAGTAGCCGCAAGTAAGATTTGGGCCGCGCCTGCGGTCCCCAGTCTTCTCCGCTTCGTCTGCGCCAATGGAGGAGCAGCGGCGGCGGTGGCGGTGCCGAGCTCTGCCCGGCCAGCTGGATCTGTCGATGGCGTCGTCCCGACCGGGACGGTCACTAGGTACGGGTCGGAGGAGCTCATGGCAACGATGGGGCAGGGCGCGCGATGGCCGGAGTGGGGGAAGAGAAAGCGGTGGCGGCGGCGGCGGCGGTTCGAGGGCTGAATCTTCCTTCGCGCCAACGATAGAAGAGGATGCGGATCAGTCTGCGGGCCGGTGAGGAAAACCTAGCTTTCACAGTTTCAAGGGCCGGATTCACGGGCCCCCTCAAAATCTTTTGCGGGTCGGCGAGTTTTGAGGGTTCTGCTCTTTGCGTTTTTAAGGATTCGAATCCGCATCCGGCGGTTATTTTGCGGGTTTGCGCGTTTTGCGCGTTCTGCTAGAGATGCTCTAAGAGGTGTCGATGGCCCAGATCGACCGATTGATCCGAACTTGATGTGGGAACTGAAACGATCCATCTCCTGGCTGTGGCTCTGTCCACATGTACGTTGCTCCACCTGACAGGGTGGCGGGTGTCATGTCAGGTAGAGCACATGATTAATTAACATGTGATTTTGCTCTTCATGAGTTTTTCTTCTTCGCGATCGTGGTGTTGAGCGAGTCGGCAGAGGAATGCACCATGCAGTGAACCTGCACTGCAGAGAGGCTAGCTCCATGCCACTGAGCATTTGCATTGGTTAGTCGACTGACTGACGATCGACGAATTGATGCTGACATGGCAGTGTGAAACGTGGCGACACATCAGGGGCCTCACCGGCGAGCAGCTATAGCGACACGTCGGCGTGGTTGCGAGGCCGGGGGAGCACACGAGCTTGCTCAATTGCTTCATGCTGACGAGGCATTGTGCATGCGACAGGTGGCACTGATGAACGAACGCGAGTAACTTGCACGATGACACCATGGATCAGCTCAACGCGTGATGACACTAGCTACTAGCCCACCGTGAGCGAGGCTGGTCAGTTCTGCACTTCACTCCTATGGCTACTTGATGTGCCCCTCACTGCCACACTGCACGTTCTCTAGTCTAGACAACAAGCCTGAGCTCCACTTCATCCATTTTTTTTTTGTGTATTCGGAGTCTAGCTACTTTTCCCTAAGAACCAATCTTCATTTGAATTCCCAAATCATCGAGGATCAAACCATACATACAACATCTATGGATTATTCTGTGTTAGTGGAGGCAATGTTTCTGTCTCGCGAGGCATCATGATGGCTTCTACGATCTCAAGCTCAGCAACAACTGCCTTGGCCAAGCGTTGTTTGAGTAAGTGGACGTGGCATCTCTAAAAAAAAGTTTCCAAAAAAATTAGCCAACCAAGTGTAGTTCCTGCTTGTGCCGAGAATTTATTTCACTATGTATGTGGCGACTGAATTAAGTTCTAGATTGAGCATTTCACAAGCATCGAATTAATGGATAATAGCAAGAGAGATGGCTCCGGGGCATAATTCCGCGGTAGGGACTCCAGTCGGACTCAATTCAAGCCATCAAATCTAGGGAAAGCCAACTCGTGGTCATGGAAATCTCCAAGTGTGAGCCATCTGGTTCATGCCAGGTTAGGTGTTCTTTTTCTCATTTTGTCGCGGGCACATCGGCATTGTAAGCTCGACGACTGATTCAAGCCATCTAAATCCAGGGAACACAACTTCTGGTCATATCTCCAAGTGTCGGCCATGTGGCTCATGCCACGGTAGGTGTTCGTTTTCTCCTTTTGTTGCCGGCACGTCAACATTGTAAGCTCGACGACGCGGATTAAATGATTGCACCATGGTTCGAAGGTGACTTGATTATGGGTCGACGTGTCAATGCATCTGCTGCAATATCGGGAGCACACTCTACATCTATCGACTGTGTGCATCTGAAGATCTATAGGTGGGAGATTTAACACTCCTTTTCGTAAAAGAAAAAAAAACGCACCAGAGTTGCTCGAAAAGAATTTGGCAAGAAACACCACGCAGGGTGATAGGAGGGAGGCAATGTCATTTTCAGCTCTCTAGAATAAAAATTGTCGCGCTTCAGAATTATGATGTAGTTCAAAACAGAATTAATTCGCACCAAAATGTTAATATTGTAAAATGCACTACACGTGACATGTAGTAAATGCTAGCTCGAAAATCCCTCTTTCCCAAATATAAAGCATATCAATCTTGTCCTAAATCAAGATATTAGAACTTTGACCAATTTTATACAAAAAGTTATAAACACCTACACTACTAATTTTATGCACGACGTACGAATGGTCCCACCTTACACTCCTCTTACTCTTTTCATGGTTTAACCGGCCTCTCCTGCAATGGAAAGCCTCTTTTTTGCGTGCTACCAAAACAAAAACAAACCAATAGCCAAGAATCGAGGATGAACGGATGTGTGTGGTTAAGCAATGGCAGGTGGCATGGCATCGTTTTGGTCACGACGTGTATCATATCATTACAAGTACCGGGCATGACACTGCAGCAACTCATGTGTCCTGTCACTAAACCAACCATGGGCTCTCGTTTCTGGCAGCGTAGGTTACGTAGTCCATTAATTGGTTATTCGGTGCTGGCCCATTTGTGTCGGAGAGGCCGAGAGTGAGACCCATCCGGACTTACCCAAGCCAATTAATCAGCCAAGCAAGATGCTCTAGATAGATCGATCGGCAGCTAGTAGTACTGATCCAGCAATAATATGGATAGAGGGAGAGGCTTGCATATTAATCCCTCTGATCTAAAAAAACTGTCGTGAGTTGTACTATTAAGTAGTACGCGATTTGTTCTTTTCTGGCGACACTTAAACCGGATCGGAGGGAGTATATAAGATCGCCACGTTACCTGTAGCCAACACTATCAACCACTTATACAATAGGGTTGACTATAAAGTTGGCTATTAGTTTAGTCATTTTTCTTCATTTCTCTCTTTTTCTTTCCTCTCATTTATTTTTTTTGTCCAGAGCACGCGTAGTGCTTGCCTCTTACATGAGACCCCACTTCATATCTTTTTCATTGTATCTCTCCTCCACGTAATAGAAATGTGGTCTCAGGTTCATGCAAGCAAAGCAACCACGGCAAAGCAATCATGCATATATATACACCGTCGATCGCAGGAAAGAAGAAGAATTCACTGAGGAGAAGCACATGCATGGATGAGCAAGTACCTGTCCTGTATTACGTAGCAGGAGACGAAGCTACTAGCCAGTTCATCCAGCGGTTGCACAACCGGCGGACCTGTATTCTGAACAGTGTTAATTCGTTGTAGCTAGCTTTTTTTCTCGAAAATATTCGTTGTAGCTAGCTACGTATCTACGTATGTATTCTTTGACTCCCTGGTTCTTTCAGGTATAATAATAACCCCTGAGGCAACTCAGTTAACCGAACCTAGCAATCAGAAAAGAGCTGGAAAAAAGAGACGACCTGCACCAAGCGGCACTTCAGGCTGGCGCCGCCTGAAGGAATCCCGCTGCGGACCGGCCCATTAAACTTGTTATCGTTTTTTTTTCTGCTTTTTTGTTTTCTTTTTTCGTTTTCGATTTCTGTTTTTTCGTTTTTTATCACTTTTTCATGATTTTGAAAAATGTCCGGTTTTAAAAATTGTTCAGATTAAAAAAATTCATAATTTGAAAATGTTTAGATTTGAAAAATGTTTAAATTTGAAAATTGTTCAAATCTAAAAGATGTTTAGATTTGAAAATTGTGCAAAAAATTGTTCAGATTTAAAAAAAATCAGATTTAAAAATTGTTTAAATTTAAAAAAAGTTCAGATTTTAAAATTGTTCAAATTTAAAAAATGTTTAGTTTAGAAATTTATGCAGATTTAAAAAACATTCAAAATTGAAAAATGTTCATTTTTTTAAAAATGTTCAGATTTTTCAAAAATATTCAAATTTTGGAAAAAAATAGATTTAAAAAAATGTTCAGCTTCGAAATTTGTTAAGTTTAAAAATGTTCAGATTTTTCAAAAATATTAAGATTTAAAAAAACGAAAAAAATAACAGTACCTTTTTTATTGGGCCGCTTTTGATGCGGCCCATGAAGCACCGCTCCAGGCGGCGCGAGCCTGAACTGCCGCTGCGGGGCAGCATATAGGAGCTCTCGCACCATGCTTGGTTTAAGAAATGACTATCGGATGGATACGGAGGCCGATGGGCCACAGGATCTCGTGAGGTTTCTGCCCTGGCTTCAGGCCGATGTGGCTTCTACGTTTTTTTTTTTTGGAACTGGTGAAAATATGTCTTGAGAAAAATATTTGAGAGATCTCACACCACCACCCTGCCAAACTTCAAGCTTGAAGTATAATGCTTCAATATACGCTTACTTAAATGGAGACATGAACGGCCAAAGCGAATCGCGTTTCAGTTTCAGCTTCGAAGCTTTATACAGTTATTAGTTCCGTGCTTCTGTTTACTCAAAACTACAAAAAGAAAAGGGGCGATTTTTTCTTATTTAAATGGCTACTTACTTACGCAGTAACCTAAAATGCCCAAAAGCAATGCAGAATGTAACACCACAATGACAGTAATGTATATATCGAGGCTAAGTTAATTGCCACCATCTTTGGAAGACGGTGCATCATTTCACACAGATGGAGCTCGTAGTACATCTGGGCGAAGCAAATTCCAGCCAAGAAGAACATGCCAGCCTAGCGAGTAGCAACGCAATGTCCAATTTCAGGATGGGAGAACAATGAGCACAAAACTTAGCTTTGGAACGAACATCATCCCATTCAACAGCTCTTACTATAAGAAGAAAAATAAAACAAGGTGAATTCCTTCATAGCCTTCAGACTCTGAGCGTGCCAACGTCGCCAAGGGATGGGCCTCCCTCCGGGTACTTCAACATCCCTTCTTCTTCTTCCCCTACAAGATTGCAAAGTTAATTTATTTACATGCATTGGTTCTAATAAAATTTTGCTTTGTTAGTAATTCGCACTTCTGTTGGGCTCCACGGACACACTGGTATGGCAAATAATAGTAGGCACTTAGTGATGAATCATAGATAGATAGCGAATGCGGCGATTCCCCAACCAGTCCGACGTCCACGAACTATCCTGCCTGTCCATGTTGAATCTCATGGCTGGTAGATTTGTTTTGCATATACACCCCCATGTTTGAATAAATTAGCAACCAGGTCGATATAAGCCAACGAATCAGGCTGATATCCTTTCTTACCCACCGTAGCCCTACCCTTTCCTGGCTCTCTCACACAGCCGCAGTCACCGTGTCTCCCGCCCCTAACGGCCACCACTGCCTCCCTCCCTACCGGCGACGGTGTACGGATCCATCGTTCCCGACCCCGGATATGTCCTCTCCAAGCCTTGCAGCCTCCAGATCCGACGTCCTCGTACCAAGACCACCCTCCTACCGAGACGCAACCTCGCTAGAACCAAATCACCTCGAAGGAGACGGCGAGTCAGGGCCATGGAGTCTGGATCCATGGACAAAAGCATGGCGGCTGGTGGCGGGCAGGGAGGCCTGTGTGGCCCCCATATTGGGGATTTTTCTTGCTTTTCTGTCTGTTGAATGGAAGATATGTGTGTTGATTCGTGGGTTTATTCTTGATTTTATTTTTCTTGGTTGAGATCCGTTTTCTTCTAGATGCAAATTCGAATTTTGTCCCAAGATTTTTGTGTGGAGTCTGTTCATCCGTTTTCTTATTGATGCCTGGATTTATTTTTTTAAGGGACCGTCTAGGACTCAGTCGACTGAGGAATAACTAGTTCTCAGTCGATTCCTGTAGCGATCTGTTCGTGTGCCGGTCGATGCTTTTCCTGGTGTGATTGTCCGTTTGTATTTGAGGCATGAGAATTGTACGTGCTCCTTCCCATGGCCCATGGCCTTGCTTTCTGGGCTAACATGCTGTACTTCTTTTTTAATTTATTCCAACTCATTGAATAATCGATTAATAAATACTTCTGGAGTTCCGCAAAAACGATTTTCTTTATAAAAAAGCAGTAAAAGGTGAAATAATATTTAATGCAATTTTAATCGTAGAGATACAATTTTATCACACTTATATTCATCTTCTGAAAATGAAATAATAACAATGAGTGATGTTTTAATCAGACTGCATTTACCACATGTGTGCAATCGAAGTACAATTAGACATGGTGTGTAACTGAGACGCGGTTACAACCCGTGTGCAACTGATGTACACTTACACACGCTGTGTAAATGACACGCAGTTACAACCGGTGCTACACACGGTGTGCAACTGATTTGCAGTTAAACAAGGTGCACAATTGAGACGTAGTTATGACCCGGGTGCAACTTATGTACTGTTACACATGGTATGCAACCAAGATGTAGTTATGTTTCGTATGCAACCGATATGCAAGTACGACCAGTAATCTATGAGATACAATTACACACGTTGACGTCCCATGTGCACCTAGGATACAGTTACAATGCCCGCGTGCAACCCACTTGCAACTGGAAAAAAAACTTAGTTGCAACCCCTACCTAGCACGAATCACGATACTAATACAACATCTAGAAACATTTTTTCTCAGTTGCAACCTACTTGCAACTAGAGAAAACTCAGTTGTAACTCACTTGAAGTCGGAAAACAAAACTTAGTTGCGACAACCTAAAATTGATTTGCAACCCACTTACAACTAGAAAATCACAATTGCAACCCACTTGCAACTGGACAATCGCAATTGCAATCCACTTGTGACTCCTGGCCAACATGAACCACGATGCTAATCCAATGGCCAGGAATATGTTTTCTCAGTTACAACCCACTTGCAACTAGAAAAAACTTAGTTGTAACTGAAAAACCATAGTTTCCAACCACTTGCAACTCCAAGCCAAAACACATCCCGACGGTAATACAGCGACCGGGAATATTTTTTCGGTTGCAGACCACTTGTAACTGAAAAAACTTAGTTGCAACTCATTCGTAACTAGAAATCACTGTTAACAACCACTTGCAACTCCTATCCAAAACACATCATGAAGGTAATACAATGGTCGGGAACATTTTTCTCAGTTGCAACTCACTTGCAACTGGAAAAACTTACTTACAACCTACTTGCAACCCCTAAACAATACAAATCACGACGCTAATACAACGGTTGGGAACATTTTTTATCGGTTGTAACCTACTTATAGTTAAGAGAAAATTTAGTTGCAACCCACTTGCAACTGGACAAATCACAGTTGCAATCCTTGTCATCTAGAAAAATTATAGTTGCAAACATTGTACAACTGGAAAAAATTACAGTTGAAACCCCCATGCAAGTGGGAAGAAAATACAGTTACAGCCATGGTGCAATTAGACATATTACAGTCGCAACCAGGAAAATTATAGTTGTAACCATTGTTCAACTAGAATAATTACACTTCCAACCCCGTGCAATTGGGAAAAGATATAGTTGCAGCCATGGTGCAGCTGGACTAATTACAGTTGCAACCCATATGCAGATGAGATATAATTATCATATAAAACTGACTTGCTACAACACATTGACAAAAAAGGACATGAAATATGGAGGACAAGAAAAATAAGAAAATAAGGGAGTGACTAGTTCTGCGGTCGACTCAGAATTAGCTTACTTTTCAGTTAGTTGCAACCCACTTGCAACTCACAGCCAACATAAAATCACGATACAAATTGAGCGGTCCGAAATATTTTTGCTCAGTTGCAACCTGCTTGAAACTGGAAAAACTCACTTGCAACCGACTTGCAACTTAGACGACACACGAATCACGACGTATATCTAACGACCCTAACTCTAAGCTAATTCTCGGTCGGTCGAGAACTAGCAAAATCATGAAAATAATTATCATAACATTATATGGAACCATCATTCAGAGAAATAGAGACAAAACATAGTCGTCGTGTGCATTGAATACTAACAGACCAACGTGCAACAAAAAAAATGACAAAAAAATATCGTGCAGTTTTATTTTAAGGAAAAAGAGATCGTGCAGCTGAATGGGGGCCTTGTGTAACGTCCCGGGATTTTCCCCAATTAGATTTGTTGTTTTTCTTTTTTTCGCATCATCATGTCATCATGCATTTTTATCACCTTGCATGTTTTTATAAATAAATCAAATTATTATTTTGGCAAACCCTATTTTGTTTTGCAAATCATAAATCTTTCTCCCTCTCTTTCTATTTTTAATTAACCCCAAAATAATATTTGGAAATAATTGCAAAGCTATTTCAAACAAAAATTAAAGTTTTTTAAAAATTTATTTTGTAAAGTCTTGCCCCTCTTTTGTTCCTGTCTTCTCTATTTTCTTTTCTCTCTTATATCTACTTTTATATCTTTCTATTCTTCATCTCTTTTATTTTCCTGGATAAAAGAGAAATTCGTTTTAATTCTTAAAGGGCCGCAACCTGCACTTCTGGCCCATCTCCTCCTTAAAGCCCACCTTTGGCCCAGCCCACCAAGGCCTTTTCTTCCCCCTCACCTTTTTCTTCCTCCTCTGTACGGAGACAGAGAGCACCACCGCCACCGTGGCCGTGGCTCCACCTCCCAGCCCCTCTCCTCCACTTTTCCCCTCCTCCTTTTAATCCACCCCGCTGCCTCCTGGAAACCCTAGCCCTCTCCCTCCTACCGCGCCGTCGCTCTCCTCTCTCCCTCCTACCTTCTTCTCCTTCTCCCGAGAGCACCTCCATGGCAGGAGCTTGAGAAGCTCGATTGTGCCGTCATCTCGTACTTCGCCAAGGCCTCCTGAGCGCGGGATTTGGAGCGGAGCGCCGACCACGTCAAGATCGATGAAGATCCCGGAGCTGGAGCCGCCGGAATCGCCGCCGCCGAGACCTTCTTCCCCGCCAGCCGGAACTCTCCTTCAACGAAATTCGCCGCCTTCGGTCCTTCTCTGTGCTCTCCGACGACGCCCACGACCTCTGGGTGAGCACCACCTCTGTTTCCCCCTCCTCTCCATCTCAATTGCGACCGGTACTCGCCGTTTCCGTGGGCAGGAACTCCGTCCGCCATGGCTGCTTCCATGGGAGAAAGCTCGTTCGTGAGCTGCTGCTTCTCCATCCTCCTGTGCACACTCCAAGACAACTGACGCTCACTCCACGCCCGCACTACCCAGCACCCCACGCGCACCCAGCTCCGCCCGCTTCTGATCATCGACACCGGAGCCCTCCCGAGTTCGTCGCCGTCGCTGTGCTTCAGAAAGTCTGAACCTTTCTGTTTGAAATTCAGATAACGTCGCCCCAGTTCTTCATCTTCCTTCCGTTGCAGTAACTATCGCAACCACCGATCTGGCCCAGTGGCGTCGCTCCCTTTGTTCCATCGTGGAGAGCACGGTTCGAATCCCCTCTCTGCAGGGATTAAATCCCTTCATTTTGCCTCCTTCAGCCGCAGTTGGGCCGCAGCCCAGCAGAACTCCTCCGGTCGTCGCCCTGCGCGGCTGATAGCTTCCCGTCGCTCAGCTCCGGCACATCCCCTTCTCTGCTCTCTATTTATGTTTTCCTATTTTTGCAAATCTTGTATATTCAATATCTTTTCTTGTATAACTCCAATCAATACAAGTTATATATCTATTTTGATCAAAAAATGCAATGAATATTAATATGTCATCCATGATCATGTTTGCATCCTCTAGCTTGTTGCTTCGTGGTCTTTTGCATTATCGCCTAAAATAAATAATATGGAATGTGTGGGCATTTAATTAATTAGTGCCCTATTCCATTTAATTTTGAGTAGATCACCCATGCCTTGTTTAGACCTGTTAATCAACATTTAATTTGATGTGTAGATAAATAACTTGAATCTTAATATTAATTGCCGGAACCCGGTTTCGATTAATTTGGCTTAAGTTGCATCTTGCCATGTCATGCATCATCTTCTCAACATGCTGGATCTTCTGTCGTAGTAGTAAGTGTTGCATCCGTTGTTCTTTCCAGTGTTTGTTGCGTCTTCACGATAGGACGTTGAGATGGTGTGAGCAACGACAAGTTCTGCTTCCTCGACCGTGTTAACAGGCAAGCACTGTTCTCTTGGTCCCAATGCATTGTCTTTCATTCTTGCCGTTGATCTCTGCTACCCTTATGTTACGATTCTTGTGCGATCCTATCCATGTTTACCCTGCTGCCATGATATAGCCCCACCTCCACATCCTATCACCCTGTTGTTTGTTTACCTTGTTGGCCTTGCGAGTCGTAGCGCATGCTTAGGTTGTTACCTTTATCTTGTCTTTATCTATATCTTCGACGCCATGGTAAGTTTTACCTATTTATCTGTTGTGGAACGTTTGTTGTCTTAATGTTAAGGCACCGGCGGAAGGCCAGTTTGGTGTTTTGTTCCGCTAGTGCCGCCCTAGGACCTGAGTTCTTGTCCTCGGATCCAAGAATGAGCGCGCTACCCACATGAGGGACCCTATGGGACTCCCCACGACCTGCGATCTGATCCGCAGCCTTGTCCAGGGCGCCACACCTAGTTCGGGCTTTCCATTTGATGCATGCATACGCTTTACTTACGATCTCATGGTGATGGTGTAGTCGATCTCATATAGGAGCGGCACGTTCTTAGAGTGTTGCGAAGGTCCGGGTATGGGCCTAAGTGACCGTGCGCGCAATCATGTGGTTTCCTGGACTTGGCTGTAGAGAAGTGAAGGGTTGTGTCGAAATGTTTAGCGACAACTCGATGCGGGTGGGTTAACCATAGTGCACCCCTGCAGGGTTAAATCTTTTCGAAAAGCCGTGTCCGCGGTTATGGACGACTTGGTGAAGATGCTGGCTAACAAGATCATAGACAACTTACACCTAATAATGATAGCTCTTTAAACTTGCTTCGCCGTGTGAGTGCCTTTGGATTGCTTACTCGTGGGTTAATCGAGTGAGTGATAATCGGCTGGGTATTGTTTGGTGTTAGTATTTAGCTGGTTCCTTGCTCGCGTTCTTATCCCTATCTTATAGACGAAAGTTGTAGCGTGTTTTCTGTAGATGGCTTAGTGCTGCTGCTTCAGTCCACCAATCCTTTATATTTTGGGATCCTTTGTATTGGTTCCAAGTGTGCTTTGCTTGCCAGGTAAATTCCATTACCTGACCCAATCTTTTTGGGCTGTTTTGCACTGAACAGTCAACAGGTTTGAAGTCTGACAACGTTAGCTTGGGAATCCCTCCGGCTCGGCCTGGGCAGGGATTGGACGCCATCGTTTATCTTCAGGACTCTTAGTCCAAACTTGTATCTTGTCCGTAGTCGGACGCTAGTTTGCTTTCGCTGTGACTTGTATCTTTGTAATGTATCTGTTGTTTCCTGACTCGTTTGAGTCCTTCTTGTATATATTCTCTGTCTGCTGTTGTTGTGGATTCTTTCGTGATCTGTTGTAATGTTATCACAATTCCACCCACATAACGCGCATGCCCTCGGCGTGCACGTTATGTCTGGTGGGCGTCCTGAGATCGTTATTATGCGGCTTTTGGCGGGATCGCTGAAATCTGCATGGTACCGATTTTGGGGCGTCACACCTTGGCTGGCCTTCTATAACACAAGCAGTAGAGACAAAACGTCCACGTTCATTGGAAAAACAAAAACGACGGAAAGAAAACAAAAGGACTAATACTACGCGCGGCAGCTGCAGCCCACACCCGCGCGACAGCTGCAGGCCTGGAGCAACCCAACTCTCTGCCGCATCGCTTCATACACGAACAGAAAACGACAGGCTTCGCTAGAAAAAGGCAAACTGCATGAATCTTAGCACCCAAATTCAACCGCGATCGAGGCGACGGAGATTTAGCTAATTCTCAGGCGACTGAGAATTAGCAAAACATTTTTAATACGTAATCCACAAATTTAGTGTTAAATACATAAATCTGAAATTCTTAATAATGCATTGATTCAGAAAATCTTGTTGATACATAAATCAGAAAATCTTGTTGATAATACATAAATCCGAAACTCTCCCTAGTGGTGAAGAATATGTAGAAACATTTCTTTGATCATGAATTCGTCAAAAATTGTAGAAGCCTGGATTGTTCAGAAGTTAAGAAATTTTCATGACTTAAATGATGAAGTTCTGGATGTGGTCCGATGAGCGAAATGTGAGGGGCTTCAAGACACAAATTTGAATGAATGATAGGACTGCTTTGCAAAATAGTTGCACGAATCTTGATGTTTTCAATGGACGAGATAGCACTTGTACGTCCAACTAGGTGTGGACTTGAGTTTCCGATAGATAGCAGCTAAATCAATGTTGCTGCCAGGTGTTTGTCAAGTGTCCTTATCTTCATCCAGTCTACAATTCCATCTACTGCTGAGATACCTTCACTGCAGGATGCCAATGCAGTTGGGTCCTACAAACAAACTCTACATAATCATGTGCCACCCCATGTGGTCTAGTGGCATGGAAGATTGGAGAATTTGGTACTGTCACCAAACTAATTACTCTAACAATTTATGTTAGTACATCCAAACTGGGTTTAGACAAAAAAAAAGGGTTCTCCTGTCTGCTTAGCTCAATTTATAGTTGCTGTCAAACGATACCAAGAGGATTCTTCAAGGAAAAAAATAATTTCAAAAGCCGACGTTGATGATAGAACAAAAGGTGCACAGAAACTTGTGTAAATAAAGTATATTAACAAGGAGCTGATTGGTTAATTAACTAGTGCCAACTGCTAATGCTTGCCTGATGTTTTCTGTTGCTGCAGTCGATCCCTCGCATGGTGGTGCTGGACACCAAGACCGACAGCAACCTCCTCCAGTGGAGGAGGACAGGAGGTGGAGACGCTCCGGACCAACTCCACCGAGATCGACAGCGTCACCGTCGACCGCGGCTCCGTGTTTCCGCTCAGCCTCCACCGCGCCGCCACCAAGCTCGACATCAAGGCCTTCTTCCACCTCGACCCATATGTGTAATTTCCCTTCTGAATTTTGCTTCACTCCTCCCTTTTTTTCAATCTTTATTATAAATAAAAGTCGTCAGAGGCCTTCCAGTAAGTTGTAATACCTAGTGGAAGATGCCATGATGCAAAGCTATAGCAGTACATGTATCATATCAGTGCAATCAATTCCTACAGAGAATTTTGTCTTTAAAAAATTTAAGTTGGTTTATATTGCGTTGGGCCATCTACAAATGCAAAAGAAACACTGTCACTCTAAGTGCATAAAATGAACACATAAAATAAATGTGATTATTTGCATACTGGATAAAAATATGTACTATGATATATATCAGATATCTAAAAATACACTCACCTGGTTGTCAAAAAAAGAAGGAAACACTCACCTGGCCCTCATGATCTGGGATGGGCTTAGTGACTATCATCTATCTTCCAGTCCTAATCTCCTATTGCAGTATCTTTAGGGGCATTTCTCTAGTGAGTTCTTCCCAGCGCTTGCTCCAACTTTATTCTCCAGAAATATTACTAGAACATATGAAATTTTCCCAACATGGTTATGTTTTTTTTTTCAAAATGGAGGTTGAAACCCCCGGCCTCTGCATCGAAACGATACACACACCCTTTTTTATTAATTATTCAACAAAGTCTTACAAAGAAATACATCCATAAGTCTGAAGCCGGTCCAGCATACTTTCAGCCGGCACCACATGCGCACGTTCTAGAAGCCGCCGCCGCCGTCTTCCACTGATCCATCTTCAGAACAAGTATCAACGCATTGACCTTTTCAAGCCTGCCGTCGACGCCGCCATGACGACAAACAACACCACCGGCCTGCGCGTGTCCATCATCACGCGTCCATCACCGAGACCCGCCATCGTCGATGCGGTAGATGAATCACCGCTCCACCTCCTGGTCCCTGCAACCAGCGTATGCTCCAAAACGATGCCCTCGGGAGGGACAACGACACCAACGGCGCCACCATCATCCGATCCGGGAGACCCAGATCTAGGGTTTCCCCGGAGCAGCCCGAGCGAGGTGACGCAAACTGCAACGACGATGCCTTGACAAGGAAACAACATCAAAGACGCCGCCATCATCCGCCATGACCGAAGTCAGCGCGATTTTCATCGGCATTCGCGCCACCCGGCCCCACAGCTGACTGGATCCGTGCGGAGCCGCACTGTGAGATGCACGCAGTCGCGGGAACACCGACAGAGAACCTCCAGCCGACCCCTCCATGGGCCGCCGGCTGGCCAATGGCCACCCCGTGACAGATCTGAACGGGGATCAGATCTATAGCCACCACCACCATCGCCAGAGAGCACACCAGAGACCGAAGTCCCCGCTGGCCCTCCGGCCATGGAGGCGACCGCCGCCGCCGGCCGACCAGGGAACTCCGCCTTGGCCGCCGCCACCACCTCCCTCCATCGTGCGTCGCAGCCCCCAGGCGCCGAAGCGCCAGATAGCCGCCACGCCGAGACTCCGGTGGCCGAGCCCCGCCCTAGCCTGGGATCGCTGCCCGCACAGACTCCCCACGCGAGGGACAAAAAGACCCCTCCGCCGCCGGTGCTGGCCCGGCTTTGCCCGGCCGCACCCTTTGGCGGCGGCGAGGGAGGAGGAGAGAGGGAGGGGGACTTGGGTGGCCCGGTTAGGGATCCCCCTCCGCCACCACACGGGGGCGACGAGAGGAGGACGAGCTATTAGTCACTTCTCCTTACCAGGGCCAGGGGCGGATCCAATGGGGGTGCCATGGCACCCATGGCACCCCCTCGAAAAATGCCGATTTTTTTACCAACTGGTATTTAGGATTTTCGTATGTGAAAAAATGCTAAATTAGTGGTCAACTGAACAGCCCATCTATATCTGACTAAATTTGAAGCCCAACTAGCCCAGCCACTATTTTTTCTCTCCTCAGTCCTTAGCAGGTCCTCACGAATCAGGATTGCATCGCATCGAATCGAAACCTAAATACCCAAATCCTGAAATCCTCACTCTGAGCCAGGGCGATAGATAGGTCGATTCAACCAGGTCGCGGCGGCGGCGGCGGGCTGCTGCTGCAAGCGTGACGGGGCGTGGAGCACTGGAGGTCTGGAGCGAGGCGGCAACCAGGTGCGCGGCGAGGCGGCAACCAAGTAGCGGCGAATCGGCGAGCTCCGGCGCGGCGAACCGGCGAGCTCCAGCGCGGCGAGGAGGCGACCAAGTGGCGGCGAGCCGCCAACCGGGAGCAGCCGAGCAACGGACTGGCGATTGGCGAACTAGGCGCGGGTAAGTGAATTTTTCCTGTCCACTTCAGATTTGACGAAATCAATATGGAGTTGCTTATTTGCACGTCAGCCTTCAATCCCGTTAATGCATTTGCTGCTTATGATAGAAAGAAACTTTTAAAGCTTGCCGAGTTCTATCCAAATGATTTCTCACAAGCGCATTTGTTGAGACTTTCTTTCCAACTTGACAATTTTATTGATGACATGAGAATGGATGAGAGATTCATGAACCTACACAATCTTGGTGAGCTTTCTGTGATGCTCGTTGAAACACAAAAGTGTGGCCTGTACAAGTTGGTTTATTTGCTTCTCAATTTGGTGTTGCTTTTACCTGTGGCCACCGCAAGTGCTGAGAGAGTTTTTTCCGCGATGAAGCTAGTGAAGACCAATTTGAGGACTACCATGGGTGATCAATTGTTGAATGATTGTTAGGTCACATATATTGAGAGGGACATGTTCAAGAAAGTGAGAGAGGATGATATCATCAAGCTATTCATGGCAGCAAAATCACGTAGAGTTCTGTAAGGTTGAAATGTTGTAATTGGGGCTGATTTTGTTATCTTATATTGGCATAAGATCTTATTAGAACTTCATGTAGTTTCTTTTGACACATTCTGAGCCACTTCTTTGGATTTATTATGGTATGAGAATAATTAAGTTATTTCTATTGTCATTTTTGCAAAAAATATATTTATGTGCTAGTTTCTTGATGCTTTTTCAACTGTGAGTTTTTAGCTTGGCACCCCCGTCGATCAGTTGCTGGATCCGACACTGACCAGGGCACAGTCCTCCGCTCGGGATGAGCATTGGTTAAGCTATCATTTGGAACAATAAGCATGAAGCTAATTCCGGGAACAAACAGCATCCCAGCCAAAGGCTCTTACTTAGGTAGGAACCTTGCCAATGAATTTATAACCAGACTGGAAGTGTTGCACAAATCACACACAAAATCATCATCATTATCATTTATGCTTACAAATTACAATCAGTAGATATTTGAGTATTCATATCACAACAAACAACCCCAATTACACAAAGCATCACCATCATTGTTTATGCTTAGAAATTACAATAAGTCCACAGCTGACTGTGAATACCATAACAAGCAACACCACACACACAGAGAAGGAGCATGGCAGCAACATGAACACCCAGGGGCTCATGTCGCATAAGATGAACACCCACTCTTATTTATTTATCATTTGCTCGTCAGCTTGTACCATCATCCATGCAACCAGATGACCAGTACTTCGATGGACAGAGCAAGGGATGATCAAACCAAATCAAGCCAAACCAAACCAAACCAAACCAAACTGAAAGTTCATCGCCACACCATGGCAATGCAGATGTAGAGAAGAGAACCCACAAACCAATCTTGCAGGAAGCAGGGCAAGCAACATACACACGGCAGAAAAGCTCCCATATGAGTGGACGCACATGATGATCACTTCACGGAACAGATGGATTACCTGCAACATAACAAAGCAACATTGGTTGGGAAAATTAACTAGATATACTGGCATTGCATACAGCAGTATGCTTGGTTTTTGTTCTAGAAAATAAAAGATAATAACACAGTTTAGCAAAAAAGTGTAACTTGGTTCCACACAAAAGTAAGTTTGTGTACAGTAGCGAGAGGTGTATGCATACCTCACCTGAGTACGCTGACTCTGGGCAGCTGGGCCTTGTAGTACAGCGAGTGGATCGGCTTGTAGAGGGAAGGGTGGTGGTACTTCTCCAGCCCGTCCCACTCCAGGTTGTCCCACCATTCCTTCTCGCAGTCCACCTGAGGCGGCTTGGTGTCGTGCCCGACCGCCGGCAGACGCCTGAGGCTCCAGCAGCCCCTGATCTTGATGGTCTCAAGCTTAGGCGCCCGCATCCTGCGCCGACAGATGTGCTGCAGCGTGGGGAGCTCGTGCAGGTGGATGCGCGTCAGGCTGGGGAATTCTATAACTTTATCCTTCTTTTCAAGTTTAGGGTCCAATGGGAATACCTCCTTGAGGTCACCACAATACACTATCTCGAGGGTCTTCAGATCACCGTACCAGCCAAGCACTGCCTGCCGTGTGGACAAGGGGAGCACATGTACGAGCCTTGGGCAGTGGTCCAGGTGCAAGAATTCCAGCCAAGCACAATCAAATGGCGTGTCCCAGATGTAGCGTGCACAGAGTAGCTGGGACGCCCAGAAAGTACACAGACGTTTAAAGTTGTCCACGTCACTGCCCTGGGGAGGAGTGAATACTGTGTGTATCTTGGGGCACCTCTCGACCCGGGACCACCTCAGCCATTCCCATCCTGATCCTTTGGGAGGTGCCGGGATGCTGGTGATGGATGGGTTATCGTACACGTGCAGCGATATAGCCCTTTTATATACGAAATCAGGGAATAATAAATCACTAGTACTAGCACTTGGAGCATCCTCCAAGAGTTTGTTGCCCTGCCCATGCATGATCACCTTTATGATACATGTTCTGTATCCGTACCACCGAGTTAGACCAGGGAACTCCCACATCATTATCACTTCAACTGGGTCATCCTTCAAGACGTCTCTGTACTCGGAGTCCATCATGGTACTTGTATGCGGTTGGACTTGCACTAGTTTGTCGTTGTTTGTTCCTTGGACGTTGCTGCCACCAAGAATAGCTGGAGAATAGATATCAATATGTAAGCTTTCACCCCTTAAATAACCTCTTACAGGAGAAAGCGACCTGAGGAGCCTTGTATCCGTAAGAGAAATCTGCCATCCATCCTTAAATTTTTTTTCTTTCTGCTTCTGGAGGGATCGATCCACAAATGGATGTGCATGTGCTGCTTGCACTCCTTCAGCTGACGCTGATGTTGAGGCCGTGTCAATCTGCAACACATCCGGCCATTTTTCTTCTTTTACACTCTCTGGCCACAATATTGCACGGAGCTTCTCGCAGCCCAGCAAGATGATCCGCTTGGGGAGTCTGGATTGTACTCCTCCAAGGTCGAGAGTTTTTACTTTTGTGCCTGAGAGATCAAGCTCCTGGGACTGCCCAACGAACCTTTCAACAACATGTTCTTCAATTCTTTGCAGTTCCTAAAAGAGATGATTTTTAATCCATCACATCCATCAATAATGACAGTCGTAAGGCTATTGTTGCTTGCTGGCCCAGATAAGCTTGTCATGCCTTGTCTGATGGTATTTCCTGAGAAATCAAGAAGCTCTATGCTTTCCATCTCTGAGAACACGTCGTTGTTGAAGTAGCATGTGGACTTTGTTACCCGGATCTTGCGAATGTTACGCAGTCGTCCCCGTAAATGGCTCATGTCCCAGTTCTTGGCTCCCATCACGTTTAGCACCCTGAGTTGGGTCATGAAATCCATCACCTGTGCAGACAAGATCTGAACCCAGTCTGTGTAGCGCAGGTCAAGCACCCACAAGCTTTGGAAGCATGCCCACAACCTAGTGTTGATGTTGTCCAACTCCTCCTTTTCCTTATCTGCATCTGTGTAATGATGATCGGTGGTGCTTCTTGTTAGATGGTCTTCACAGTGCTCAATCCACAGGAACCTCAAGCTGTGGCAACAGAGGAATGGAGGCGATGAGAAACTGAAGGAACACCATGAGAGCTTGAGCACGCTTAGCATGTGCGAGTGTTGAAACATGTTTTCGAGAATAACACCCGAGTAGCTCTGTACAAATCCACAAGTTGGTGTATAAATACAGTACGGCATGCGCTCAGCAGACCTTGCCAGGTGAGTGGAAAGCATTATTGTTGCTTCATCATTAGTAAGCCGGCTGTCAATGTTCAACAACTGCACCTCAGGCTGCAGAACATCACTAACTTTCCATGCTTTTTCAATATCTGACAATGCGATGATCCTAGCACATACCCAATAGTTACTAGTGTGGATAGCCCAGTCGTAGTCAACTATGTGAGAGCCGATGCTACATTGTTTGAGCATATACAAGACACACTCAGCAGCCACTGCTGAATCAATGATGACATGGCCATGCTTATTGCAGGACACTTGTGCAGCCTCATGGCGCACTAGGTATGACCAAAGCTCCTGCGGATCTCGCCCATCTCTCGAAGCTGAAAGAAGAACATGTGTTGTTGTGCTCTTCTTCACATTGTCTATCACCTTGGGCTCAAGCCGAAACCTCCCTCGGAAAGTCCACAGCATCTTGCTATTGGCATATCCAGACAGATTAAGACCAAAACTGAATATATCCATCTCATCATTGCTTCCATTGTGCAAGATCACCAGGAATCTGCGATTTTGAACGGTTTGATAGATCTCTGTGAAAACTTGTTCTATCTCACCGCGAGAGCCCTGGTCTAACCCATCAAAATCATCATCCTCATCTTGTTTATCAAACATCTGCATCACCCAATCAGGAAGCTTCAGCTGCTCTGCGATTTTTCTCTGCATTGCTCTTCTGTTCTCCCACTTTGAGCAATCGATGTGGATGACGTCATCAAACTCCAGCCCTGCAGGCCTCTCCGACAGCTCACTTGATACTGCAAGGCGTTTGGCTACGGCTTGCAGGACGGCAGATGCCCCAAGCCCGTTCCAACCATCAAAGTAGATGACATTCTCTCTGTTGCTGCTTCTTCTAGTGTCCGTCCCAAGCTCATTGAGAATCCTTTCAACAGCGGCATCGATGGTGTCTGCATTGATAACCTGCATGTGTGTGCAGCGGTGAGGAGGGAATCAGTTTAAAGTTCATACTAGGTAGTAATTAATACTAGTTATTAAAACACGCAATAATCGACTGATGGTATTGGCGTATTGACAAATAGTCTGATGCATGCCTACTCGTTTTTCAGATTATACTAACTGAACAAGCCTAATAATGTAGAGATCCAAGTTAATTAGTGAACGTGTTGAATGCCATATAAAACTCTACCCGTAAATCTACCACAACTAAATACAAAACTAGGCTCAAATGGATGTTTATATATGTAACATGTAGAATGGAACAAAAGGATAATTTTATGCGTAAAAATACCTCTGTATGCATAATGAATTGGTCGGATCCGTTGATCTACAGCCTCTAGATTAGATCCATTTGGAGCTTAAGATCCGGTCAGCTGTCCAACAACTTTCTGAATTCCACTACATTGATACACAAGCAGGAGCGACAAATAAAGCTAGCTTACATAAATCTCAAGGCAGACAGATTGAGTGCATGTGAACTGAGCTAGTTTCATACCTTGATTAAGTTGAATAACTGAACTATGTAGAGAGTATGCAGCTGGAGAGAAGCCAAATAGATTGTTCAGGTGCCACTAGCAGATGGCTGGATCAGAGAGCAAAACAGGGACAAGTGACATGATGTGCGTCCTTAGTGCTTGTGTGTATGTGCACAACTGCCTTGTACAGAATAGAAGAAAGTGGTACTATCCTTTCCTTTTGCTTTGATTTCCATATATCATCTCTTTTGCTTTCACTAAAGATAGAAATCAATTCTTTACTTGTGGCTGGCTACCTGCAGGGTACAAAGCTAAAGATAAAAGATCGCAAGGCTGTCTGCTCACTGTTCAATGTTCCTCTGAAAACTTTTGTATATTTCAAGCCGCCCAAATTGAAGAAACTCTTAAGTACATCATCCAGATTTGGATTCGAACTTTGAAACTTATATTGCAATTGCTGACAGTAAGGTAGGACGCAACTGGGCAAAACGTACTCCTAGTTATGTTGAGGAATGTGGCCGATATCTGTAATCTTATTCATACTCCTAGCTACACGGATTCCTACGAGTCCTACTACAGGATTTCCTGCTTTCTAATGAAATCTGAGGTTGAATTGCACAGCGTTCCTTCATAAAATAGAAGATGCTTCACACAGTGCTAGAAACAATACGCCAACTTCTCGCAAAAAAAAAAAAAAAAACCATTGTGCTCGCCGACCCTGGTATGGAATCTTGATGTGAACAATCTTATCCTTGCCAAAAATGAAATTACTGCATCAATTAAGTGCAACAGAATTGCACAAACAACCGCACCTGAAAAAAGTTTTAAGGTTACCATGTATAGCCGAACAGCTAGCTTACGAATCATGGCACGAGGTAGGGCCGTCGGAGGAGACGCGGAAGTGCCGAACCAGGGGCGGCGGAGCGCGTCGCCACCGAGATGCCGGCAGTTTTTTTTTTTTTGAGAGGAAGATGCCGGCAGCTATGACTGTGTCGGCCATGTCTACAATTAATTAGGGGAACACAGGCGGCCCACCATGCGCGAGGTCCCTCCAAGTTCTTCAGACCATCCACGACTAGCCCAGGAACAACAGCCCAAAACCCTCCTTTTCTTCCTTTAAAGCCCGTTGAGTCCATTTGCACCTTGCAAGAGGCACAAGTTTTTTCTTTCTTTTTTACCTGCAAGATACACAAGTTGGATTTTTATCTACAAAATAATTAGGTAATAAGTACTCCATACATTCCTAAATATAAGATGTTTTAGTTATTGCACATGTTGACTAAATGCAGACTAAAATGAGTAAATATAAACAATAAAACGTGTCTAGATACATGAAGATACTTGTGAATCTAGAAAAAGGCTAAAAAAATCTTATATTTAGTAACAGAGGGAGTATATATAGAAAATTTGTGATGCAGTTGTGTTTATATCTCATGTATATTTCACAAGGATACGTTTGGTCGCCACCTTCCCGTGGAAATTTTGACGGCCCATGGTACTCTAGGAATTAAATTTTCGACGAGTGATTGGTAATTACGGTGGTTACACAATATATTTTCAGCTAGACTCTCGGGGTATGTAAAATTTACTTGAATTTTTCTTTAAATTTGGACGAAATAATTACTAAAGTTCTGAAAACCCTGAGATTTCGGTGGGTCGAGAAATTTTGATAAAAGGTAAATTCACAACTTTTGCTCCCCTCATTTTTTTTTCTTTCTTCGCCTCATGTTTACTTCACAACTTTTGCCAAAAAAATTATCAGCAAAGGGTCAAGAAAGCTATGCCAGTTTTTTGGATAGCCAATACTTGGCAAATCGGCAAGGCCTAGTATGGCGACCCAAGAATAGCAACACAGATGGTGTAAGAGGCATCACTTACTAACCAAATCAGCAATGATCCTCCTACATGGTTTATATAGAAGCCAGGGTATTCTACACCATTCAATGCCGGCAGAAAACACAATTTATTTCACAAAATTATCAGGGGTTACATTAGTACTCCAGCTTAGTACTCCAGCTCTAACAAAGCAGTCCAAATTACACAAGCATTCGTGTGGCAGCAGGAATAGGAATATATAGCAGTAGAGTTGCTGGAAATGCCATTAAGATTACACCAGTAGATGCCTCGGATGAGTCAGAGGCCTAGGAGCTGGCAGTTCTCCCAGAGCTTCTTGGCGGAGCGCCGGAGCTGCGCGGCCTCAGGCTCGGTCAGGTCCATCTCGGCGACGCCGAGGACGCCGCCGCGGCCGAGGCGGGCGGGCAGGCTGAGGAAGACCTCGTGACCGTCAGAGATGCCGTGGAAGCCGGAGGCGAGGACGGAGACCGGGTGCACACGGCGCTGGTCGCGGAGGAGGGAGGCGGCGAGGCTAGCGATGGAGTAGCCGATGGCCCAGGAGGTGTACCCCTTGAGGCCGATCACCTCGTAGGCGCCACCCACCACAGCGCGCCAGATGCCCTCCAGCGCCGCCTCGTCGAAGGAGTGGTGGCTGTCCCGCAGGGACTTGAATGCCGGAATCCCGCCCACGCTGATGCTCGACCAGATCGCCACCGAGCTGTCGCCGTGCTCCCCCACCATGTACGCCTGCACCATATTCGCTTGCTTGGTTAGTTTTTCAGCAAAGACATCAGTATCATTAATTGTGCAGTGGCAGCTCTAACAAAAAATATATAGAAGGGCAGTCTAATATGCATCGTATTAATGTGGCAAAATCGACACTGTTGACCTCTGAGCGAAAGTTTAACACAAAATGAACCTCCCGCGAAACTATTTCACGCATCTAACCCTTTTGGGTAGCGCCTCACGATCGGGCGCTACCCTTACACAGTGTAGCGCCTTACCGATCAGGCGCTACACAGTCCGTAAGGCGCTACACTGTGTAAGGGTAGCGCCCGATCGTGAGGCGCTACCCAAAAGGGTTAGATGCGTGAAATAGTTTCGCGGGAGGTTCATTTTGTGTTATAGTTTCGTTCAGAGGTCAACAGTGTCCAAATTGCCTATTAATGTTTATGTAAAGACATGGTTTATGCTTACATCATAAAAGGACCTCGATTTCTAATCTAAAAAAAGGACATCGATTTGAAAGGGATGGACAAGCATGGTCACTGTGGATTTTGTCGCATAAAAGTAATCTGGTAAAATTCTGTATGCAAGTGCATATAGGCTGAATTCATTGCAATATAATCTTGCTGGGACCTTCATGAGCATATAGCTTACCAACTTTCTATGTATGTCTGCAGTAAGTGCAAATGCAATTACAGGGCTTCAGTAAATTAGCGTCTTTTGGATTTTGCCGTACCATATTTAGGAAGCAACAAACACTGGACTACTGGAGTCATTTGATTATTTATAGTAAACACTGGTGTTGCCAGCACGGTATTGGGTTATGTAGAATTCAAAAGTGTAGCATTTTTTTCTGATGCACGTGTGAGATTGAAAAAAGTAAATTGCCAAGCATTACCGAAATATTGTTACTCTGCCCTGAAGACAGACCATCATATTTTCACTGATCATTTCCAACTAATATTATGTAATTTTCTTGCCTAAAATTTACCAATAGGTCATTTTGCACTTAATTTACTTTCCCATCATTTTGCACTTAATTTACTTTCCCATCACTTAAGTGCTAACATAGCACTTAGCACAGAACATTTCTTTCTTCGCCTCTAAGTGACATGAAATTTTCACTAGCATAACATTTCCCACTACAGTTATGCAGTGTTGCTGACTAAATTTTACCTATATTTCCTTCTGGTACCTAAAGTATACTTCCATAACACTCTGTAAAAAACACACATCGCAAGTCAGCCCTCTTCTGCACCTAGGTCCTATTTACTGAATCTGATATCGAGTTCCAAATGTGTCAGTTTTATAGGGTACCAGCCATCTCATCTTTAATTATATGGACAAAGTAGGTATTACCAATCCACCCAACAAACAAATTAAAAACTCTGCACTTTCGAGGGATAAAACAACACTGAAGATGACATCCTGAACTGCTCTACTGTCGGACGTGGAGAGCAGTCAACGACAAGGACATGCTCCCACGGCGCGTGGCATCACCCTACTGACTCCACTCCGACGACGAGCTCGATCCAGAGCAAGAGCTAATGGATCATGGAGCCATGGCATTCAGAGATGGTAAATGAACTCAGGATTCAGAAGGTATGTTTACCTGGACGTCCTGCGCGTTGACGTCGAGGTGCTCGGCGACGAGGAACCTGAACCTGGAGGAATCGAGGTTGGTCCCGGACCCAATCACGCGGCTCGCCGGGAACCCGGAGAGCTTCCAGGCGACGTAGGTGAGCACGTCCACGGGGTTCGACACCACGAGCAGCAGCGTCTCCAGGGAGTGCTCGGCGACCGGCGGTACGATCTTGCGGTACAGCGCCACGTTCCTCTGCAATAAATTCAGCCTGGTCTCCCCCGGGATCTGCCGCGCGCCCGCCGTGATGATTACGAGGTCGGAGTTCTTGGTCACCGCGGGGTCGGTGCCGGCGACGATGCGGAGTTGCGAACGCGCGGGAGGAAGGCGGCGGCGTGCTGCAGGTCGAGCACCTCGCCCCGGAGCTTATCGGGCAGCGCGTCGATGAGCGCGATCTGGTCGTGCGCGTGCGACGAACTGACGAGTTGTTCTTGGAGGGGAACAGGAACGGGTAGTCAGGAAAATCCCGTAAGGCCTCGTTCGGCAGCCGTGGTTAGAACGGTTTTCCGGTGTAATTTCCTGGCCCATCTCGAGACACCAGAAAACACGCCACACTCGATTTGGCAGGCCGGGTTTGGTCGGGCCGAGCCCGGCAAAACCGGTGGAAACCCGTCGGGTTGGAGTGGAATCGAGACGCGAAGCCCCCCTCGCGTTTTGGCGCGTCTCTGGCGGCGCCATCGCTCATCGCTCGCCCTCCGTGCTCCTCGCTCGTCCGTCGCCCTCCGTCGTCGTCGCTCCTCCACTGCCCCGACGCCAGAGCCCCGACGCCGAAGCCTCCCTCCCCCGACGCCGAAGCTTCCCTCCATCCCTCCGCTCCTGGCGCCTTCCGAACTCGCGCCGGCGACGAGTTCTTGGATCCCGCCGCCGCCTCTCCTCCTGACGCCGCCGCAGTTCTCCTTCTCTGTCGCACTTGTTCTGGACTTCTATCAGGTACGTCTCCTCTCCTCTCCCGTGTACTGATAGCTGAATGACCTAGCTAGGTTATAGGGTTCTTGTTGATTCCGGTGAGATCCAGTTCTTGTATATGAGAGGAATCTAGGGTGCTCTTCTTGTTCTTGGTCCAGAGGGAAGCCAAGTGGTCTGATTGGGGGAGCTGCAAATCTTCGATTGCAGCACTAGCTCATGTCCACTGTCTAAGCATGCACCTCAGTAGTTTTTCACCCATTGCGTTCTGGATGTAGGTATTTGCTGTTTAGGCTACTTAGTTGTATGCAATGCAGACTAGCTATGTCCCTCCTCTAGGATGTAAATTCTGATTTGTGGCAATAAAGGGCGAGCTTGTCCTATCAATTCTGAAAAAACGCTATTGTTCTTATGATAAACCTGGGATTTATATATGACTGTTTAAACCTGCGTGAGAACAGATAAGTTTTTGTGTGTTTAAACCTGCCTCTATTGTTTCTGATGTTGTGTTGAACTGTGTGCTCACGTGATGTTTAAAAAGATCAGTTTTTTGTGTGTTTAAATCCTGTGAAAACAGATCAGTTTTTCTGTGCTCTGGTCTTGTGGAAAAAGATCACATTTTTAATTGTTGATGATAAAACACTTGTGTGATAAAACACTTGTACCAAACAACGTGAAACGGTGGGGAGGGTTTGGTTGAGAAGGGGATTGGGAGGGGTTGGAGTGTTTTGGGTGTGAGGAGTGTTTTCACCCAAAACACTAGGTAATATACACTAGAAAACACCTCAAAACTCTTCTGCCAAACAAGGCCTAAACGAAACCGCCTTGGGCAGTACTCGATCGGTTTGGGACTTGTTGGCTTTTCGAACAAGAAAATGAAAAAATAACCGCGGAGCCATTAATTCTTCCATGCAGAAGTTTCACTCGTTTGTTCGTCCAATATTTCGTGGAGAAGTAGAGCATGCATGCATGGAAAACAAAGTATGGTGCCCTGACACGATGTCCTATCCGATTCTTACATTATTCTTTTGTGGGGAGTAAGCCAAATTCTTGCACTTAATCTTTTTTTGTTTGAAACAAGGTAAAATACTTGCCATTTTAATTAATTTAGAAGAGAGATGTGGCCGGTTAATTAGCGGAAAACCGCCGGCCAAAAACCGATACAAATGCACCTGTGTCGTCATGGAACACAACCATATTGGGCACAACCACCGGTCGAACTGGCCACCCACACGTTGCACATACGTCGTCGAGAAGAAAGCCACCGTCGGGGTTGCCACTAAGTGACATCGTCATCACTCCTCCTCGAGCAAGAGACTACGACTTCACTTTTGACGACCACCGGCAGGAGTCTCGTCCCAAACACCGCCGACACCCATGTCGACCCATGCCAATAGTTGGCCACACACGACAAACATAGACAGTGTCGACTTTGACGAAGAGCTTCGCGAGAGAAATATGCTAGGCTTGCGCCGGTCGAATCTTCTGTAAAGAGCGTCAGTTGCCCGTCATTGCCGCCGCATGGACGCACACCACCACAGGTCCGACTACATAGCGAAATAAGAAACACGAGAGAACCCATCGGACACGCCAGATAACCGACTACCGAAACCCAAGCCGTGACCCAAACTCTGCTCGATGCATCATCATTGCCAAACTGCCCTCAGCGTCCCCAATGTGGCCGTCTCAGCAACCACGTGGACAAGCCGCCGTCCACAAGATCCCAATTTTGGCACTTAATTTTGCCTAGTTAAGCTTTGGTTCTTTGTTGGCCAAATTCTATAGAAGGAGGTTTTTTGAGGCTAAAGGCGGTCGTCCGATTAGATAGAATAGAGGTTTATGTACAGAATTTTGAGATAGGGAAAAATCCGTTTACAAACAGGTGGCGCCTAAACTTCTTGCAGTTGGACATGAAACGAGTGAAATATCACATGTTGTGGCCATAGGTCCATTGACTTTTTTGACTTAGCATCAAGCATGATTCTTGTTATGTGATGACAATAGAGAAACCCACGGCGATGCGAAGTTGTCATTTTTTCAATTTTCTTCAAAAAGTGCTCACGTTCGATGAATGCAGATGTTATGTTACTCCAATTCTCTATCTCCTCTTTAATTAATTACCCGCCATGTCATTATTTTTTGCCTATGTGAGATGCTTGTTACTACTTGCTACCTATATATGTCGAATAAGAATGTCGAAAAAAAAAAGTCGAATAAGAATCGTCCGACAAACCGAGCACACGTTACTACTTACTTCCATATGTGCGGCCAGCTTCCTGAGCACACGTTGACCAAAATAAGAATTCTCCGACAAACCGAGAAACCAGTACTACGTACTTCCAAAAGAAGAAGAAGAAGAAGAAGAAGAAGAAAAGAAGATAAACTGGCGTAGGAACACCGCCATAACCGCTAAGAAGGTTCCTCACCAAGTCACCATCGTCCATGGCATTGAGATGGAGCCAGGGCTAGAGATTGTTGGTGTCTACTCCACGGAAACGAAGTTTCCATATTTCAGGACTGGCCGAAACCAACCAAATCCAACGCAAGTAGGTCGCTTTCATATGTACTGGCTGGCTGGCCTGTTGTGCAAGAAATACACAGTTTAGTTCGTTGCTGACCAAACTTGATCGAGACCAAACGTAAAGTTGTTATTCGGCAATGTGAAAGATCTGATCGTGCGTGCGAAACCGACCGGAGAATCTCCTGCAGCTTCTAGATCATCCTGCGGTATCGACGTCGATGATCGACTCGCTTTCCTTTCCAGTTGGCTGCGTAATGGCAGCCTGGCCTGTTGTGTAAGAAGAAACGGTTTAGTTATTTGTGCGTCCGAACTCCGAACTCAGTAAAGATCCGAAACCATGGAGCCACATTTCATTCTCATCCCATGGTTTCTTCAGACTAGCAGCACAACTACTGCTCACTATAAAGCAGCCTGCCCAACCGTGGATCGATGTGGACATATGTACGTGCATGCCATCCCGCCAAATGCACTAGTTATGCATACCTATAAAGTCTAGAGATACATGTGAGTGACGTCGTACGGTGGGAGATTCCAAAGCACGATCTATCCAAGCATTCTTTAGCAAATTTTAAGTCCAAAACAAAACATCTATGTGCATTCTATAATCTAATTGGTTGCCGCCAGTCAACCAGCCATCAACCCCTTGCATCCAGTGTATCCATATCCCCCCGCTGATCCGTAACCTTTGAAACATAAGCCTTATTAAAAACAACATCGTTCCGGTAATTCAAAATTGCCCAAACTAAAGCATGAACTCAGATTCAAGCTTTTTTTCCTATCGAGCCCATTTAGCCTGTTATCAAGCATATTGGTAACATTATTAGTTGGGGATATATTGAAGGTGAACGAACAACTCTCCAAACTGATTTCGTAAATGGACATGAGATAAAAACGATGATCAATAAATTCTTATGAATCACAAAAAGGCATTTTTTTACATCTCGTCCAACGCATATTTACTAATTTGTCTTTCGTGAGTAACACCTTCCTGTTAAGAAACCACATAAAGATCTTTATCTTTAGTGGTGCCTTCAATTTCATAAGTATTCAGCTCAAAAGAAATCATAAGTATTTCCGCAAATATAGCGTATTCACTCATGAAGTCCTCGCACATGAACTTAACCGAGAACACACGAGGAAAATTAAGTTCCACGTGTACATGTACGTGTTGTCACAATGTATGTGTATATGGTGTATGAAATGTTCGACGAAATAATATTTGGGTGTGCTACTGTTTTTTATATATGGAATGTTTTGCTAGTTGGCCACAGTCATACCGCACGCAATTACTAATATCAAAGCGGCCGGTCTCTTCAATTAGTTTTCCTACGACCTGGCTGCTTGCCACTTATGCAAGAAACGGTTTAGTTAGTTGGCTGACCAAACTAATCGAGACCAACGCACGGTCGGAAACCATGCGCCCATTCTGTTGCCATACCGGAGGCCGGCGCTGCATCCGTCCATGGTTTCCCTCCCTTCAGGCTACCAGTACTACTAACTAGACGGGCATGCGCGCTTTGCCGCGCCGCCTGCCTCCCGTTCTTGCCCAGTGAAATGCATGCGTCGGTATTTTGGTTTGGGCGTAGCATTATTAGCAGCTTGTTTTGATGGCGTGATTATGTGCTCCGTAAACAGCCCAAAGAATACATGTGCCGAGGGAAGAAAAATACTCCACAAATAGCCCAGATCTCTCACCACACGACGCAATAATCATATGCGGGGTACCACAGGACACACAAAAAGGTAATCATACCTACAGCTAAAACTGAACCTTTTCATTGAACTACTACAAATACAGAATTCACTCCGACCAACAAGCCCTTTTGGCAAGCTCCAGCATACGACTCTTGAGTCAGAAATGTAATCTGTATAGGTGCAGTTTGCATCTCCATAAGAACCCATCATCTGAAAGCACTGGGCCTGAGCAATAATCTGTTTGGAAAAAAAAGACATATGGATAACTCAACTCTGTGGCCTAACAATATTATTAATGAGCAAAATGACCTTCTTATTCATACATACTAAAAGAAAAAAATCTACCAAAAACAATCACACACAAATTTTAAATTTGGTACAAGTGCTGCCTGCATTTGCGTCATCTTAGACAGTAAGTAAATACACACATATGGTCTCTGATCTCTAAACAACATGATTCAATACAAATGCATCGTTAATTACATAACAGTTCTAAGCATGATATTCTTTTTTTTTTTTTGAGGAAAAGGACCCAATCCATATATCAGCATACTCAGTACAATTACACAGAAGTCCAAAAAGTAAAAGAAATTACAGAAAGGACCCTGCAAACTTGCACAGAGCACCCCGAGCAGCTTTGAAGAAACTCGATCAGGTCCACCGCCAGCTCTCCCGAGAACCTAGCTGACGACGGCGCCGCCGTACCACACATCGCCGGAGAAGAGGAGCCCCCACCAGATGTAGATGACCGCAAGATCCATCCGCCGCCCCGCAGCGGAATCTGAACACGTTGAACGAGAACGGCCCAAGCTCCAGACCTCCAGCTCCACCCAACATCCCACCGACGCCGCGCCGGCCAGGCCAGCCCACACCGCACCATCGCCGACCTCTGCACCCCACATCACCACGACTAGCCGGAACAGAGGCAGACGAAGAAACCATCCACACGCACCTGCAACAAAACCGAGACGACGACCACCGCCCGCTCCCCTCCTCGCCTCCACGGCCGGCCAGAGGAGCACGGAGCGACGGCCGCGCTCGACACCACAACTCCAATCCTCTCCGACGACAAGGTCGGGACGGGAAGAGGTGGAGGAGAAGAACCCAAACAGCGCCATCGCCGCCGCCAACGAGGACGCCCACGGGGACACAAACGCGCCAACCACCCGCCGACGCCGGCGAGGGAGAGGGAGGAAGGCGACCTTATTTCTCCTATGCCGCCGCCGATCCCTCACCAAATCGACGCGACAGGAGCTTCTTCGAACCCTATCTACAGGCCGGGGGCAGAGGAACGGGACCCCGACCTCCTCACGCCGCCGGAGCGAGCGGAGGAGGCCAGGATCCACGCCCTCGCCGCCGGCGGAAGTGGATCGGGGATGGAACTCCCTTTTCGCCTCTGAGTTCGCCCGAGCGTACTGTAGACGAAGGGATAAGGATCCGATTCGGCCCTCGCGCAACTGAACAAGCATGATATTCTTTTATAAGCACTGTAACTCATGTGCTGCTTTACAGCTCATGCCTCTGCATCTCGCAAAAGCTATTTGCCAGCTAGCATCCAGATTTAGGGAAAACAAACATATGAACACTCTACTGTGTGGCCTACCAATAGTATAAGCAGAATTATCTTTCTATTCAGAATGCAACACCAGATTATATAGCTTCCAAGTAATTTTCTTTGCAATATCACAAAAAACTTGGCATATGCAACTAATATCCATGTCGTGCACAATATTATCATGTTTGCATTCTTAGAGTAACCCTTTTAAAAAGAGGGTGTATACAACCAAGGGGACAACTTCACCATGACTATGAAATTTTCAACCAGGGTGTACTTATCAGTACTGCAAGAACTTACCAGGCTTTGGGGATATGTGACTACAATGATTGTTAGGAGCTAGTACAAACCTTATATTCAGCCAGCATAATCTGCTATGAGAATCTTGAACTTCTAATCTATCTAATTATTGTATGTAAAACTCACACTATATAGAACTGTTAAATTTTGATGATGAGAAATAATATTACAACGTCGGCTACAGGATTTACTCATCTAGTACACACACATGGATGGCGTAGACAATCTTGAAGAGCCTATGAATCAATTTCATCCAAGAAATCTTTGTCTTCTGGTTGCTATATCTGAAAGGATTTTGGCCACATTAAGCTAACCATGACAATTACCTCAAAGATTAAAAAAGAGTGGGTACGTTTTGTATTAGTTCAGAGGGACAGACTAAATTGCTCCTCACTATACAGATGATAGTTTAACAAAAATGGGTACTGACATGAGCACAACAAAACTATATGATCACCTACAGGCGGACAAAAAAAAGAAGAAATTACTGCTAGCTTGCAACACCAGATTTCGGTAGGTGTTCCTTCTCCGCCTCTTCCACCATCTGCACGCAGCTCTGCGTCTACATCTGAACTGCACACACGGGACGGAAGGCGGTCAAACACCAAATCACAATCATATTACAGGGTGCCCACGGGATAAAACGACCAAGGTAGGGGAGCGTAATGGATCGTAGATCACCTTGATGCGCTTGGAGATGCGGGTGTGGGAGGCCTCGAGGTCACAGACGGAGTCCCCGTGGAGCGCATCCAGGCGGCGCTTGAGCGAGTCGAGGGTGGACGTGGCGAGGTTTCTCAGGTCGCCGACGGTGGAGATCGAAACAGGGGTGGGCATGCAGAAGTGGGGTGCCGACACGGAGATGGGGGACCTGGTCTTGGTCGTCAACGGCGAGGCGGGTGGGAGGAAGACACGGCCGACGCGACGACAGACGGCGACGCGTCGCTGCCGGACGGGGAAGGGGACGGGGCTTGGACTGCCCGCACCGAACCTGCGGAGCAACCCCTTTAGCGCGGTTCTTCCGGA
The DNA here is from genome assembly GCA_947311845.1 of Poa pratensis. Taxonomy (NCBI): domain Eukaryota; kingdom Viridiplantae; phylum Streptophyta; class Magnoliopsida; order Poales; family Poaceae; genus Poa; species Poa pratensis. The sequence continues at coordinate 3,389,212 of CAMZMU010000033.1, read as the reverse complement.
GGTGAAGGAGACCGGGTAGGACGCGACGGCGGCGGCGGCAGGCTAGGGATTGCGCGTGCCGGAGGCGTCCATGTCCATGGAGAGGAAGAGGAAGAGGGAAAAAAGGAGATAGGAGAAGACACGGGGCTGGGTCTGCGGGTGCCTCTCTGTATTACGGGTTGATTGCGCAGTTTCTGAGGGGCTAAAATAAAAAACCTAGACGGGCTCACAAACAAACAGTGACACATACTGTGGCAGATGACGGACTGCGGGTTGAATTCACAGTTTTAAGGGGTTAAAATGCAAAAAAAAAGACTACACGGACCCACCTGCAGTGACACATTTGCTGCCGATGCCCTGAGAGTGCTCCTAGGCCATCGGCCTTAATTCTTGTAGTGATTAAACCTTTCCTGTCCAATTAAGTATGATTAACCTTCGAGGATCGATATGGACGTGCGTGCACGCCATTTCGCCAAAATGTACCAGTTATGCATATACCTAAATATGTATGCATATTATATGGTAGTAGTGACTAGTGAGATCCAAAGCACCATCTTGATTTCTTCGTGAAGTACGGAGATGATGATGCATTTCCAGTGTGCCGCCGATGAGCGGTTTTTGGTTTGGTGCCGATTTGCAGTCGTATATAAATGTTTCCATATATATACACTAATGCATGCACATGGTTCTTTATTTTTTATGAGGCTGTTTTTTTTTGGTACACTTTTTTTCGTAGAGTGCCACGAATGGCATTTCATCACCAATTTGTTAACGTAATTAGAGCGCTCGAACATGTTAATTTGTTGAAAATTTTCCTGAAATTACTGTTCAGCATCAGGTGCGTGTAAGCTCAGGGAACAGCCGCTTGAAATTCTAGCTCTTTTGTGATATTAAATCTAGGTTATATGAGCTATAGAGAATTTGTGAACCGAGGCCTATCCCAGATGGCTAACAGGTGTTGATACCTATGATGCCCACCTGCTCAAGTTCGAGTGCTAGTGTTAGCGCTCGCTCGCGGGTGCGTACACACTGTATTCTTCTTCTGAATAACTGTTTGGTGGGTCTATCTAAACCCCAAGTCGCAGATAAGAGTTTGGGTTACAACTGTTAATCATGTAACTGAAAAGCCTCCTAAACAAAAAGAGAAATTACAATCAGGACCCTAGACCTCGGCCCCCAAATGTAACCAAATTAGGAACATTAATTCTCTCTTGCGTGTGCCTTTTGTGACTGCGAATTCTTTTTTGGGGGTCAACGTACGTACACTCACCTTTCCTACTGGCCGGAATTAAACCACTACTTGGTAGGAGGAATAAGAAAATAACAGAAACCAGCTTAGCCGGGGCTAGATTGCTATGGTCTCCTCCATGGAAATGAATTGATCGATCGAGAACGAAGCTTCCATGTTTCAGGCTGGGCTAAAACTAACCACATTCAACCGTACGTCGCTTTCCTGCTGGCTGGCTAGCCTGTTGTGCAAGAAACGGTTTAGTTCGTTGGGTGAACCAAAATCAATCGAGACCAAATTAACCTACAAGTTGTTATTCATAATATGAAGCACGGTTTTCGATATTGGTAGCACTGCCTGTTCGATCCAACCCTGGATCGATCGATGTGCACGCCATTCTGCCAAATGCAATACTTATGCACACCTAAATTAATATGCACATGCCATGCCATGCCATGCCATGCCAGTGGGAGATCCCAAAGCAAGATCTATCTATTTCTGCGTTAATAAGTCCCAAGCTAACCAATCAAAAAAAAAGTCCCAAGCTAAGGATGTGTTCGGTTCCGGAATTAGGAGGAACGGAACGGGTCGGTTCCGTCCCTAGGACCCGTTCCTGTGTTCGGTTGGAGAGAAGGAACGGAACCAACTAGTCCCCCGGAATGGAATATTCCTGCAAGATGCGGAAGACTCATCCGGCCAAATCGGCCGGATCGCGAGGAACGGCTCGCTAACGAAAAAAGTAATCGGCATCTCTCTCGCTAAACGGCATCTCTCTCGCTAATTAATCAAGTTTAGCAATAATTAATCAAGATTAGGAATAATTAATCAAGTTTAGGAATAATTAATCACGATTAAGAATAATTAATCAAGTTTAGGAATAATTAATCGAGTTTAGTTATAATTAATCAAGTTTAGTAATACTTAATTGAAAAAAATAATTATTATTACAAAAGTTTAGCAATGCGGAACGGTTCCATCCCTCCCAACCGAACACGGGGTCGGAACCATTCCGTTCCTCGAATTTTTCCGAACGAACACGGGTCGGAACCGTTCCATGACCTCGGAACGGAACCATTCCGTTCCATCCCCTCTCGTTTAGAACCGAACACATCCTAAAGGAAGCAGCTAGGACGCATGCACGGGTCGTGCTTTTCCGGTGTGCCGCCGATGAGTGGTTTTTGGTGACGAGTAAACTACGGTATACTCCCTCCTCTTAGATGTTACACATGTTGTTTAGATACATACACAAATGAGTGAACATACTTATACATGTGTATGTGGACAAAATCTAAAACATCTTATATTTAGGAACGGAGGGAGTATATGTAGAGCACAACCTAGCTAGCTAGTTGCTTAATCAAGTAATTAACTAATCATGTAGTACGGTCACATTTAAAAATCGAACATATACCCTAAACCGAAATTTCAAATTCTAGTATATTCCACTTGAATGTACTACTTAGTCCGAGCATCATGGTAATTAAACTGACAAAACAAAACAAAAGTCCATAAACGAAAAAGAAATTACAAGTAAACATGGGGACCCGATATCCTTGCTGAAACAACAGTAAAACTCTTCGCCGTAGCGCCACCATAGCTATGGGACGTCGGTGAGTGACAACATCGATAAATTAAAGCACCGGAGCATCTACCAAGACATGAAGAGGACAAAACCTCTTTGAATTGCGGTAAGGGTAGACCGTCTGAGCTGAGCCTTAGCACTGCCATGCCATAAACCCTAAACCCTAGGAGCACACCAAACGAACATTGCCAAGTCAGGTCAACGGCCTGCGCGCAATGACTTGAAAGAGGGTTGTTGAAGAATTGCCTTTGATGATGTTCACAAATCCATGCCCATAGGCAACAACAAAAGCAAGCAAACCATCACACCTGAAGACTTGAAGGGACAAAACATCACGGATCACGAGCTTCACGGCAACACCGGACCAAGCACGACATGAGATTAGAGCTGAAGAACTTTTTTCACACCACCGCCGTCTAAGCGATTTCATTGAAACACCAAAACATGCACTCTAGTTAAATCTAAAATGCCCCTTATTCGATAGATTCGCCACTGAAAAACAACCAACTTGTTATCCCTGAAAACTGATTGGCGATAAAAAAATTCATGAGCTCCTCAGCAACATCGGACGCCTCCAAGACGGAAATGAAACGACTTTTATTCGGGACAACACCTCTGTCACTGTCTACGTCGTTGCGACGCCGTAACACATGCTAGATTTGAAGTTTCCAGATTATTTCGGATCTTATTCTTCATTCAGGCAGCTTCCTTTCTAGGGAATTTTCTCATCCAGCTTTGTCCAACAAAAAGAAAACTTTATTTTCCTTGTTCAAAAAGCAAGGAAAGTCCCAAACCAGGACCAGTAGTCAAACCGGTAACCGGCGGCAATGGCGGTTTCGTTTCCCGGGATTCCATTTATAAAAATCCACTCTCCATTCCCATTCCCCTCCAAGAACAGCTCGCCAGACCAGTTCATCAATCCCATTCGATCTGATCATCAGCATTCCAATCCAATCCACCGAAGATGCACAAGACCTCGTCGCTGTCGGAGCTGGGCTTCGACGCCAGCGGCGCCTCGCGGGGCTTCTTCCGCCCCGTGGCCGACGACTGCCCGCTCACCCCGTCCTCCCTCTCCGTCCCGCACCGCCGTCTCACCAAGGTCTCCGTCATCGGCGCCGGCAACGTGGGCATGGCCATCGCGCAGACCATCCTCACCCAGAACCTGGCCGACGAGATCGCCCTCGTCGACGCGCTCCCGGACAAGCTCCGCGGCGAGGCGCTCGACCTGCAGCACGCCGCGGCCTTCCTCCCGCGCGTCCGCATCGTCTCCGGGACCGACCCCGCCGTCACCAAGAACTCTGACCTCGTCATCATCACGGCGGGCGCGAGGCAGATCCCGGGGGAGACCAGGCTCAACCTGCTACAGAGGAACGTGGCCCTGTACCGCAAGATCGTCCCGCCCGTCGCCGAGCACTCCCCCGAGGCGCTGCTGCTCGTCGTGTCGAATCCGGTGGACGTGCTCACGTACGTCGCCTGGAAGCTCTCCGGGTTCCCGGCCAGCCGCGTGATTGGGTCCGGGACCAACCTCGATTCCTCCAGGTTCAGGTTCCTCATCGCCGAGCACCTCGACGTCAACGCGCAGGACGTCCAGGTAAACATACCTTCTGAACCCATTACTTGTTCTCGTCTAGACATTTTCTCCGGCTCGCCGGAGTGGGCAGTGGAGTCAGTAGGGAGGGTTGGTGCCACGCGGCGGCGGCGCCGTGGGGGCATGTGCTTGTCGTTGACTGGTCTCCACGTCACTGTCCAGTATCAGAGCAGTTCAGGATGTCATCTTCAGTATTGTTTTTTCCCCAGAAAGTGCAGAGTTGTTAATTTGTTTGGTGGGTGGATTGATACCTACTTTGTTCATATGATTAAGCGTGAGATGGCTGGTAATTTGTTATAAAACCGAGGCATTTGGAACTGGAGAACAGATTTAGTGAATAGGACTTGGGTTCAGCAGATTGCGATATCCATATGTTTACAGAGTTAGGGGATTTGGCACCCGTGTGCTCACGTAGCACTAGAGTGACATGGAAGTAAACTTTAAGTAGTACCAAAATGACCTGTAGGTAAAATTCAGTCAAACAACGTTGCATAAACTCCAATGTTTACTATAAATAATCAAATGACCCCAGTAGTCCAGTGTTTGCTTCTTCCTCAGTATGATCCGGCAAAATCCAAAATATGCTAATTTACTGAAGCTCTGTAATTGCATTTGCACTTACTGCAGACACACACATACAGTTTGTATGCTATATGCTCATGAAGGTCCCAGCAGGATTTAAAATGAATTCAGCGGATACACGCGTGCACATACAGAATTTTACCAGAGTACTTTAATGCGACATAATCCACAGTGACAGTGCTTGACCATCCTTTTCAAATTGAGGTCCTTTTTTAATGTGTATATATTTCATTGATTACATACCTATCAGGGCATAAACCATCTGTTTACATAAAACATTAATAAAATATGCATATGAATTGCCCTTATATATATTTTTTGTAAGATCTGCCACTGCACAATTAATGACACTGATGTCCTTGCATGCTACATAAGAAGTACATAGTTCTCTATTCCAGAAAATTGACCAACCTTTTGTTGTGGTTGGTAAAGAAAAATCCTACTTTGTACTTGAGTTTTGATTGCTCACTAACTAACCAAGCAAGCAATGTGGTGCAGGCATACATGGTGGGGGAGCATGGCGATAGCTCGGTGGCGATCTGGTCAAGCATCAGCGTGGGCGGGATGCCGGCGTTCAAGTCCCTGCGGGACAGCCACCACTCCTTCGACGAGGCGGCGCTCGAGGGCATCCGACGCGCCGTGGTGGGCGGCGCCTATGAGGTGATCGGCCTCAAGGGGTACACCTCCTGGGCCATCGGCTACTCTGCCGCCAGCCTTGCCGCCTCCCTGCTCCGCGACCAGCGCCGCGTGCACCCGGTCTCGGTCCTCGCCTCTGGTTTCCACGGTATCTCCGACGGCCACGAGGTGTTCCTCAGCCTGCCCGCCCGCCTCGGCCGCGGTGGCGTCCTTGGCGTCGCTGAGATGGACCTCACCGAGGCCGAGGCCGCCCAGCTCCGGCGCTCCGCCAAGACGCTCTGGGAGAACTGCCAGCTCCTAGGCCTCTAACTCATCACAGGAACCCAGTCGATCTACTGGTGCAATCTGAATGGCATTTACAGGAACTCTACTGCTATATATTTCTACTGCTGCTGCCACACGAATGCTTGTGTAATTTGTTACTGCTAATGTAACCCCTGTTAATTTCGTGAAATAAAATGTGTTTCGTGCCAGCATTGCTAAATCTGGTTGGATTTTGGATGGTGTAGGCTTCTGTACAAGCCAATAAACCATATAGTACGATCATTGCTAATTTAGAACCAGAAAGGGTTGAATATGATTTTAGAACAGCCATGCAATGTCGTGGTCTCTAAATGGGAGTAGTTTTGCATGTTTTAACTTTGACCACTAATTTCATCAATAAAACACGTGTCAATTCTTATAAAAATTATATAGTCAGAAATTTTATTCAAATACAAATTCAATGGTATAACTTCCATGAGATATGATTCATATTTCGTAGATAAAACTGATGGTCAAAATTAGACATCGAGAAAAAGTGCACCACCGAAAGAGGGCCAAAGGAGTATTTGCCAACTATTGGGTAGCCAAAAAACTGGTTGAGATTTCCCGAGACTTTGCTGTTCAAAATATTGGCAAAAATTGTGAAGGAAACATGATAACAGTAAGGATTTGAATTTTGGTTTTACCAAAATTTCTTGACCCACCGAAATCTGCGAGTTTTCAGAATCAAATTTAAAGCAAAATTCAAGTAAATTTGACATATCCCGAAAGTCTAGCGGAAAATATATTCCGTAACCACTGTTATTACCAAAAACTCGTCAAAAATTTAATCTCTAGAGGGGGAGTGGGCAAGTTCTTGTAGACAAATCAAAAATTTACAATAAAAAAAGTATGAGCCACATTATCACGGGCCGCCGGAATTTCCACGCGAAGGCAGCGACCAAACGAACTCTCGTGAAATATACATGAGATGTAAACACAAATGCTTGACAAATTTTCTTGGTGTGCTATAAATTTCTTTGCTCACCGGAAATCTACACCCAGTTAACATGATTCTCACACAATGACGAAACTAGGGTTAAAAACTGCTAGACCATGTTCTGTACTTTATGACTTTTTTTAGATCATGTTATCTGGAGTTATTTTATTTTCAGTAGAGTTGGCGGATGAGTTTTTCTTTTCTCATTGGGCCACGGCTTGAAGGCCCACCGCAATTACACGTTCTACATCCATCTTCTTCTCCACGAGTCTTCCTGGCACCGACCGGCGGCGCTCGTTCCCTCGCCGCCGGCGCACCAACGCCGTCGCCTGAGGCATGCTCCGCTTCCGCAGCCGCATCCTGACCCACATCCTCTATCCTCCCTCCGTATCTCCCATCCCGTTCCATCTCCACCGCCTCCTCTCCGCGGCCGCGTCGGCCGCTGCCGTTTCCCCGAACCCTAGCTTCGCCGTGGAGGAGTACCTCGTAGACACCTGCGGCCTCACGCCAGCCCAGGCCCTCAAGGCCTTTGCAAAGCTCTCCCATCTCGATTCCCCCTCCAAGCCTGACGCCGTCCTCGCCTTCCTCGCCGGCCTCGGCCTCTGTAGAGCCGACGTGGCCACCGTCGTCGCCAAGGACCCGCAGATCCTCTGCGCCGACGTGGAGAAAACCCTGTCCCCGTTCGTTGTCGGGCTGACCGGCCACGGCATCTCACATTCTGAGGTCGCCCGCCTCGTCTCGCTCGCCCCCCGCAGCTTCCGTCAAAGATGCATCGTCTCCAACCTACCATACTACCTGTCGCTCTTGGGCTCCTACGACAACCTCCTCCGGATACTCAAGAGAAGCTCCCATCTTCTCGGATGCAGCCTGGAGAAGGTGGTCAGGCCCAATGTTGAGTTCCTGCGTGAGTGCGGGCTAGATGCTTGTGATGTTACCAAGCTGTGCATCCGTCAGCCATGGCTGCTCACCACCAACCTGCAGCGCGTCCAGGCGATGGTGGCTTGCGCCGAAGCCATAGGTGTGCCCCGTGGCTCTGGGATGTTCAGGCAAGCCCTGCAGGCTGTAGCATTTCTCAGTGAGGAGAAGATTGCCGCCAAAATGGAGTACTTGAAGAAGACATTCAGGTGGTCAGATGCCGAGGTGAGCATTGCTGTGTTCAGTGCTCCGGTGCTGCTGAGGAAGTCAAAGGAATCGCTGCAGCGCACCTCCGAGTTATTTTCTGAGATTGGGTTGGAACCGGCCTACATTGCTCGCCGTCCAGTAATTATCAATTATAGCCTAGAAGGCCGGCTTAGGCCGCGCTATTATGTCGTGAAGTTTCTCAAGGAAAATGCATTGCTCAAGCGTGACCTAAGCTACTATACAGTTGTCAAGCCGACCGAGAAGGTATTCATGGAAAAGTTTGTATGCCCTCACAAGGAAGCTGCACCACACCTTGCTAAAGGCTATGCAGCAGCCTGCAGAGGGGAAGTGCCTATCAGATTCAGATTTACATGAACCAAGAACGGGTATGAAAACTGGTAACTGTGATGGCATAACAATTTTCACTCTGCGTATTAGGCTGACAAGACATGACTTGGTGTTCTTGGCCTAACTAAGTGGTGGATGTTTTCTATATTATGTTTGTTATTTACCTGTTGATTTTCTGTTGGTAATCTGGGTGATGGGTGTCCATTCTGTTAGATGCTGGCATGGTCATTGTTAACCCCTGATGAAACTAGATTCCGGAATCTGATATATGATGTTATCATTTATAGTAGAGAAGAAACCGTTGTTTGGTTATGAACTTGTTTCTGAAATACACATACTGGAACTAAGAAAGTGTAGGTACACTAGTACAGGTCATTCTACAATGCATTAAAATTTCTAATTTTCTATTGTGGATTTTAACGCATTCGGGGTGATGTTGGCTTGTGCCTATGCCATAGGTGTGCCCTGTGACTAAAACATCTAATTAGGCTTTAATCTTATGCAAACAGAGTTAGGCATTAACATTTGCGAGCTGGCTTCCACTAGATGTCATCTATTTTTCAGTGTTGTCAAAATATATCTTCACAACTATATCGAGCTTGTACTGCTGACCTTTGCACTAAAACTTATTAATGCAAGATGTGATACTGAACGACATGAATTATCAGCTATCTAGAATTTTACTCTCACAAGAACAAAAATCGCTGAATCTATCTGCATATTTAACAGCTTTTATGTGCATTATGCTTTGATTCCGTGGTTTGTAAGCTTCAGAACCCCTGTTTTCATCAAGGCATGAATATGCTTCACAACTCCATGCTTTCTGAAAAATCCAGTGTCTTCATATATAGTAGTTGATTGATCCACTATAATGCCCCAGATCTCTCACTATAATTGCCCCAGATCTATAGGTCCATTGGTTCAACAGGTAATCATGAAGTTGCAATGTTGCGATTTCATTTAGGAGTCTTATTTCAAGATATATGTTGTGGACATCGATTAATTATCATTGCATCTCCTGTAATATTCCACTGTGGTACTCTTGCAAGTTTTTGGAATCTGTAGGCATGCAATTCCTAATGGCAAGTAAGCATCCCTTTGATTAGGTACCAATTTTTCTTACTTAGGTGGGCATTGAATTTTATGCCCTTTCTGTGCGATTTTCAATCTATGGCTGCTGCATAAATGTGCAAATCCAGAGCACTTTGTGCTGTTGGAGATACACTTTGCATGATCCAAATGTAATTGTGAATCTGAACCATGTAGTGAGTTGGCAGACACAATTATGTTAATTGCAGCCAAATCAGGGTCATGCCCGACAAATGCGGTTTACCATATCCAGTCAAATACGGAACGGGAAATATTTGGAAATTTGTTCTCAAAGGCTTAATGATGTTAGTATCTGCTACAAGTACCCACGGCGAACCTGATACTTGCATGACAACTTACTTTCACACTGCAGCATTTTTTGTTTTTTGCATTGACTCTGGAATAGAAACTCGTGCTCTGACCTTGCTTGTGTAGAGTGGGAATCTTCTGGTGTTATAATTGTCTTCACTTCTACTCAATGCCAGCATTATTGCAGAATCCGCAATGACTTACTAAACGCTATGGACAACAAAGCTGATACTGTACAATGGACAGGTCTAACATGGAGTTGTGAAAGCTTTCTGGGATATGACCAGGCAAGTTGTTGTGTGAAAGATTTAGTGCTTTAATGCCACCCATGAGTACCCGAGAGTGTGTTTTTGTTCTGAGAACTTTTCAAGCATGTGGACGAAGGCACGTGGAAATTTCTGATGATGTTTTAGCCCTGGCTGGACGAAGGCCTTTGTGGGTTAAACATTCCGTCGCAGTGGCTGGCGTGTTGTTGGACTGATCAGACAAACAGTCTTTTCTAGTGTATCTGTTGGGATGCTTTGCTGTTGCAACAAATTAATTGTGATCCAAACTGAAGGAACTTGTTTGTACATACATTTTGTTGCAGTTCATATCGCTGAGGCTTAAGATCAATCTACTCTACCCATTCCGTGGTGGTGCTTAATTTTTGTGGCAACATGTCTCTTGGTAGGAAAATAACTCCGTTTTATTTATTAAGGTGGTAGCAAATGCATGATTAGGTGGGTGCCAAAGGAGAAAATATTGGAGGTTTGAGCAAATTTCTAACAATGGATTTTTGTAGAAATTCTTATGGAATTAAAATTTCCTATCTCATCCATTGGATAGTATTATTGACAATGAAAGGTCCTCTAGTCTATGTATATATAAAAGTTCGACGGATTCGCGGTCTCTCCTGCCATCCACGTCGCCCTTTTTCCTCTGGCCGTCCGATCGACGCGTTCGACGGCCCAGATCGCCCCAAACCCGCGAAAACACTGTAGCAGTACTGGCGCTGGGGACTTTCTACCAATCAGAGCCCGCGCACGTTTTTTGGCGCAACCAAATTTGCAGCAACGAACTCGCAACTTCCGGAAATTAACCCGCAGTCCAAATTTTACCGCTGTGAGGGACCTATTTGCTATTATACGAAAATGCACGGACTTTTGTGCAAAAACATCCGCAGAATCCCTCCTCCCTTTCTCTCTCGCGCGCGACGCGGAGGTCGCCGGCGCCGCCGACGCGCCGTGCCGTTGCTCCGCTTCTCCTCCTTCAGATCGAGGCCCACGGCGACCTCCGCCGCCGCGCCCTCTCCATCATCGCCGAGGAACGCGTGGCGGGACGGCCGGAATCGCCGCCGCACCACCACGGTTCATCTCGACGTCCGTCGCCGCGGAATTGCTTGCCGCCGGCGATTCCGGCAACCAAATGGCTCGCCGCGCCGCCCGTTCGACTCGCCTCCACGCCGGCGCGCAGATCCGTCCGCTCTCAGCCTCCCGCGCGTTCGCCGAAGCCCGGGCGCGAGCTCGGCAGCTCCGGCGTCTCCGCCGCCGGCTGACGTCACCGAACGACGTCAGCACGGGCCCACCTGTCAGCGATCTAGCATTTACGTGCACAATTTCAAAATTAATAAAAAATCTGACATGTGGGACCCCTATGAGTTTTCAAATAATTACTGAAAAATGCTGCAAATTGTAAAATTCATGTCTTTCAAACCATAATTCAAAAAAAACAACTAATATACCAAAAAAATTAGAAAAATAAAATCTTTACAGCTAACACATTTCCATGCATGCAAAATTGTAAAATTCATATCTTTCAAACCATAATTCAAAATGCATACAAATTGTAAAATTCCTATCTTTCAAACCATAATTCAAAAAAAATATATACCAAAATTTCCAAAAAATTTAAATCTTTACATTTAACACATTTCCATGCATCATTAAACAATTATAATTCCTACTGAATTAAAACAACTAAAATATCAAATATAAAATTTGTGAAAATGACATCTCACCTCCATTTAACCATCCACGTCGCCCTTTTTCCTCTGGCCGTCCGATCGACGCGTTCGACGGTCCAGATCACCCCAAACCCGTGAAAACAGTGTAGCAGTACTGGCGCTGGGGACTTTCTACCAATTAGAGCCCACACACGTTTTTTGGCGCAACCAAGTTTGCAACAACGAACTCGTAACTTCCGGAAATTAACCCACAGTCCAAATTTTACCGCTGTGAGGGACCTATTTGCTATTATATGAAAATGCACGGACTTTTGTGCAAAAACATCCACATAATCCCTCCTCCCCCTTTCTCTCTCGCGCGCGACGCGGAGGTCGCCGGCGCCGCCGTCGCTCCGCTTCTCCTCCTTCAGATCGAGGCCCACAGCGACCTCCGCCGCCGCGCCCTCTCCATCATTGCCGAGGAACGCGTGGCGGGACGGCCGGAATCGCCGCCGCACCACCACGATTCATCTCGACGTCCGCCGCCGCGGAATTGCTTGCCGCTGGCGATTCCGGCAACCAAATGGCTCGCCGCGCCGCCCGTTCGACTCGCCTCCACGCCGGCGCGCAGATCCGTCCACTCTCAGCCTCCCGCGCGTTCGCCGCTGCCCGGGCGCGAGCTCGGCAGCTCCGGCGTCTCCGCCCCCGGCTGACGTCATCGAACGACGTCAGCATGGGCCCACCTGTCAGCGATCTAGCATTTACGTGCACAATTGCAAAATTAATAAAAAAATCTGACATGTGGGACCCCTGTCAGTTTTCAAATAATTACTGAAAAATGCTGCAAATTGTAAAATTCATATCTTTCAAACCATAATTAAAAAAACAACTAATATACCAAAAATTTTAGAAAAATAAAATCTTTACAGCTAACACATTTCCATGCATGCAAAATTGTAAAATTCATATCTTTCAAACCATAATTCAAAATGCATATAAATTGTAAAATTCATATCTTTCAAACCATAATTCAAAAAAAAATATACCAAAATTTCCAGAAAATTTAAATCTTTACATTTAACACATTTCCATGCATCATTAAACAATTATAATTCCTACTTAATTAAAACAACTAAAATATCAAATATAAAATTTGTGAAAATGACATCTCACCTCCATTTAACCCCATCTTTGTATTTATTTTCTTTTGTTTTTTGCTTTCCTTTTGTTTTGCAGTAAAACAACATTGTAATAATGATTAAAAAAATATTGCAAGACATTTTAGCTTACAAAACAATTGTAATTTCCCTTTTTTAATTTCAGTTCATTCAAATAGAGTTGTAAAAAACATTGAAATTCAATCTTCGTATTTGTTTTCTTTTGATTTTTGCTTTTCTTTTCATTTACAATAAAACAACATTGGAATGATGATGGAAAAAAAAACAAATGCAAGACATTTTAGTTTGCAGAACAATTGTAATTTTTTCTTTTTCAATTTCAAACCTACACAATTTTTAAATGTGCACATTACCAAATTAAAATTTTATTTACTTCACGAGTTAGCTCATTGGCTTATTATCCCTTGAGTAATTTATCATCACTTGAATTGCACCATGAAGGCATTTTTTTTTCCTTCAGTGTCTAGGCATCTTTCCATTTGCATGCAGTTGAATTATGTGCTTCGGAATACATTAGCTGGTTTGAACTACTATTTTTCTTCGCCTAATCCATTGCTCTTTGTTTATGCACTATGAATACCATGTCAAAAGCCCTTTCCGTGAGGGCAACATACTCACCCTGCTCGACTCTGAGCGGGAAGCTAGAAGATTGCGTTAATGATCTGTGGTTCCTATCTTCAAAATTAAATGTTTACGTTCTACCTTCTTTAAAAGACTGTTTTCTAATGGTGTTCTTCGACACTGATGTTATGCCTTGGTTAGCTATATGGTAGTTAAAAGCAATAGACAAATAATGAGTACTTATTTGGTTGTTGTTTACGTATGTTACCAAAATTAAAGCATACTTAATGTTGGTTGGTCGATGCTATATTTAACTCTTACCTGTGAATATATATTACTACTACAAATTGGAAGTATATCATGTTTAAATAGAATCGTCCTGGCCTACTTTCCAGCACATGTACAAATTTGTGGTTTGAACAATTTATTTGTTCATGTCGCTGTCCCATTTTATAATTAATGTGTGCTAATTAATCTATACAGTACTCTCTTTGCAACAGACTTACCAATAGTTAATCTCACATCGTATAAACTAAACCAGCAAACACATAGTATCACTACACTTGGCTAAATTTTTCTTTTATGTACCAGATCGCCTTCTCGGCATTATTTATATATTGCTATATACATGTTTTAGAACAATTACACGACAGTGGCGCCGCGTGTAGACACGGCTATATCTCTTACTAAAACTAAATTGTTGTCAGGTAGCTTTTTCATCAAAATTGTCCTACTAAATGTTAGGTTTACGAAATTATCAACAGGGGCGCGGCGTGTCGGCGCGCCGTGTTACCAAGTAATTCTTCATTTCCTGCATTTTTTTTGAAGATACTAAACATTTGCTGAAAAGAGCGTTCTCTACATTTTGCTAATTTTTTGTACCTGACATTTCTACGGATCCTTCTTTCGTTCATGCTTGTAAACTCTGACCCATTTGTGAGTGTGCCTAGTATTCCTACTCTTGGACTAACTCCTGGGATAACCATTCATTGTGCATATCTATAAGATGCTCAACATTTATATGACATGTTACATTTATACTACATGTATTTATTATATCACAAAGTTTTAAATTTGAACTCAAACTATAGAACAAGAAAAAAAGACAAACTAAAAGCTGATACTACTAATGAGTTGAAGTCACACACCAATTATATCACAAAGTTATAGATTTGAACTCAGAATATAGAACAAGAAAAAAAGACAAATCCAACGCTGACACTACTAACGAGTTGAAGTCACACCCCGAACTGAACTAGCTACCATTCATATCTTGACTTATCGTTTGTGTTTTGTATTTGAAATTTGGATCTTTGTGACATTGGCCATTTGAACATACTTTTGTAGAAAAAATCGGCATGTACCTGCAAAAATGATGGAGCATTTGGTTTGTTAAAAACAACGTCATTTCTTACATTCTATATAGCCCAAATGACAGCACAAACTCCCACCCGAATGGATCTCAAATCTTTCTTAGGGGTTCCCTTGAACCGGATTCCAAAAAGATATGTAATATTTTGGGAGGTGTCAGACCAAATGACATGTGCACAACACGCCAAGCTGTTTTAGCGAGAAGGCAATCAAAAAATAGGTGTTGAATTGATTCATCATGATGACAAAAACAACAGGACTTTGTTCCCATTTCAATTCCACTTAGCCAAATTGTCTTTCGTTAGATTACTTTTACGATGCAGAAACCACATGAAAAATTTAATTTACAAAGGTACTTTCATCTTCCAAATGTATTTGCGCAGGTATTTTTTGTGCCCTTTAAGTAGATCCAGGTACATGGACTTGAACGAATAGTTACCTGTTGAAGTTAAACTCCATATGAAAACGTCTTGTTTGTTTGATAAACTAATCTCCATTAATCGTTGAACTAACTCGAGCCATTTGTTCCACTTATTCCTTGTTAAAGTTCTACGGAGAGTGATGTTTAAACCCCCATTTATAAAACTAGTAGCCACTAAAACTTGTTTTCGTTGAGCTGTGTTATAGATTGTTGGATACTGATGGGAAAGAGGCATATCACCCAAACAAGTGTCTTCCCAAAACCTAGTGCTCATGCCATTTCCAATTTCAAAAGAGCCCCTACTAAAAAATTCCTCCTTCACCTTCATTAGCCCCTTCCAAAAGGGGAGTCTAAAGGTTTCGACGAAACTTGCGACAAATTTTTTGTACTAAGATATTTGTTATGGATTGTTTCTTGCCACACCCCATCTTCGTTCAAGAGGTTAAACAACCATTTACTAAGTAAATATTTATTTTTTAAGTCTAACACTTCAACTCCAAGCCCCATTGATCTTTAGGACGACAAATGATGTTCCACTTTGGTAAGTCTATACTGTCGTTCGTGGCCATAACTTTGCCAAAAAAAAACTAGACCGGTTAAAGTCTATCTCTTTCTAACCCCTTTTGGTATTTCTAGCCCAGCCCTTTCCTTTTCTGAACAAAAAATGCACAAGAAGTAAGCATTGCTGTAAATAACTCGAGGCTGCTTTACACATAGCACATCTATGTTCGAAGATGAGCATCACATCTTGCACGGTTGTTGCAAGCAACTTACATTAACATTTCGGAAATGAAACAGCATCCTCATATTGTCTCTACATGGAGAAATGATGTACATCAAAAGGCCAAGTTCCATAAAGCGGATAAAAAAGGCGGCACTACTCATCAGTCATCAAGCTACTTCATCAGTTCTCTCGATTATCACACATGTCTTGGACCAGAAAAGTTTCAGAGGACGATAGTTCATCCATTTGCACATACATAGGTGATGATGCTGAAGTCTTATTGCAGGCCGAGGCGGATTTCTGTCCATCTGGGGGCGGACCTGATGACCCATGTCTAGTTGATAACGATGTCGCTAGTCTAGTTGATGATGCATTGGCCAGAAACAGCTTCAGTAGCAAGTATGCATATGACATGACTTGTCTATTTGAATTTTGCATTGTTAGCACACGCCCAACTGAGTCTTGAACTAGTTCAGAAACCTTGACTGGCAGCAGAGGATGGGTGATGTGCTATGGGATTCGCTTGGGCTGGTTGCGGCTTCGAAGAAGTGGGAGCTCATCTCGTTTCGACGGCGTTGGTCAAGGTTGTTGTCGATGTTCTCTTGTGTTCGGAGAGACCCATGTCTGCCTACATCCCCTGGTGCAACGGATCTGGCTTCTCTCTTTCACCAGAGTTGCGTCGGAGACATGTTCTGCCACGGCGGCCTTTTGGTCCGGCGATGCTCGGTGCTTAGGTTCCTAGGTGGCTTGTTCGTAATCAGGGTTTCGCACGTTTTCCGGCCTAGTTTTTCTCATAAACCAGGCCAATTGAGACGTTCCTAAAAAAGTTTTCAGTCAGCACTAATTCTAGCTTGGATTAAAACACGTCTGAAAATTTAAATCTCATTTTTTACTGCGAGTGACAACATTTTGTAATTTCCCCTAAATGTCGGCAAAACGAGTATAACGTTTTCTTTAAAACCAAAAACGAGTATAACGTGAGTTTTTTTTTTTTTTTGAGAACGAGTATAACGTGAGCTCTTCCAACAGGCGAGACAGAGCGAGCAGAGTAGCGGACCACCTCCGGCGAATCAGCTGACGGACCGGCGGCGGAACTCTTCCCCAATTCCCTCGCCGCCGCCATGCTCCACCTCCGCCGCTGCATCCTCCCTTCCCCGTACGCCTCCCCCATCTCCACTCTCCACCGCCTCCTCTCCGTCGCCGCGTCCGCCGTTTCCCCAAACCCTGGCTTCGCGACGGAGGACTACCTCGTCGACACCTGCGGCCTCACCCGAGCCCTGGCACTGAAGGCCTGCACCAAGATCTCCCACCTCAAATCCCCCACCAAGCCCGACGCCGTCCTCGCATTCCTCGCCGACCTCGGCCTCTCCGGTGCCGACGTGGCCGCCGTCGTCGCCAAGGATCCGTCGTTCCTCTGCGCCAAAGTGGACAAAACCCTGGCCCCCAACGTCGCGGGGCTCACCGGCCTCGGTCTGTCGAGTTCTGAGGTCGCCCGCCTCGTCTCGGCTGCCCCGCACCAATTCCGCGTTGCATCCATCGTCTCCAAGGTGCAATACTACATGCCTCTCTTCGGCTCCTCCGAGAACCTCCTCCGAGCGTTTAAGTGCAACACTTCTCTCCTCACAAGAAGCCTCGACAAGGTGATCAAGCCTAACGTTAAGATCCTGCACGAGTGCGGGCTAGGTGTTTGCGATATTGCCAAGGTGGGCCTAGTTATGCCGATGATGTTCTCCAACAGCCCGGATCATCTCTGGGCGATGGTGGCTCGCGCCGAAGGCTTAGGTGTGCCCCGTGGCTCTCCGATGTTCAGGTATGCGCTGCATGCTGTTGGGTTCCTCGACAAGGAGAAGATCGCTGCCAGAGTGGAGTACTTGAAGAAGACGTTTATGTGGTCGGATGCCGAGGTTAGCATTGCTCTTCCCAGCTCACCAGGGCTGCTGATCAAGTCAAAGGAATTGCTACAGCACAAGGCTGAGTTCTTCTATGAGGTTGGGTTGGAACCAGCTTATATCGCTCGTCGTCCGGTGATGATCAATTACAGCCTAGAGGGCCGGCTCAGGCCGCGGTATCAAGTTTTAAAGTATCTTAAGAAAAATGGATTGATAAATTGCGACCGGGACTACTACAAGGCAGTCTCGTTGACCGAGAAGGTATTCATGGAGAGGTACATATGCCCTCACAAGGAAGCTGCACCGCACCTTGCTGAAAACTATGCGACAGCTTGCAGCCAAGGACCAGCTACGTAAACTGTGTATGGCGCAATAAAGTGTTACTGACTTTGTAGTAAGCTGTCAATTCATATTTTGGTGTTCCTTACCCAACTGGATGTTTTTTGTCCACTCTATTAAATGTGATATGGTCGTTACTAGATGAAACTGATAATTTGACTCCGGAATTCTGATATGTAATGTTATCATTTAGTAGAGAAGAAACCATGGCTTGGTTATGAACTTGGTTCATCCTCGTGGCCATGTTATTTAACACTTGGAACTAAGATTGTTTGAGAACAGTCCATTGTACACAATGCATTATTTTATTTTTTGAATTTTAAATGCATTCCAGACAATTGGCTTGTGCCTATGAGGTTGGTGTACCCTGTGACTGAAACATTTTATTAGGCAAGAACAGTTTGAATCTAAGCTGGCTTCCACTAGATGGCATCAATTTTTCAGCGTTGTAAAAATATACCTTTACAACTATATGGAGCTTGTACTGCTGGCATTTGTACTAAAAATTGTTATGTCGGATCTGATAGTCGATGACATGATCTAGAATTTTATTGTACCGTGAACAGATTGCAAAACCTCTCTACATATTTAACAAAAAAAAATTGTGAACATTATGTTTTGCTTCCCTGGTTTGTAGGCTTCACAACTCCTTTTTCATCTAGGCATTAATATGCTTCACAGTTCAATATTTTCTGCAAAATTCAGTGCCTTCATATATGATAGTCCATTGATTCACTGTAATGCCCAAGACCTTTAGGTCCACTGTCAATAGGTAATCATGCAGCTTTGCTGTTGGGATTTCATTAAGAGTCTTACTTCAAGAGATATTTTGTGGGCATGTTTGAATTATCATACATTTAATGTCACATGGCATGGTGGCTGTCTTGCAAGATCGTCCTCCTTGCTATATTACCATTCTCTTAAATGACAGGATTTAGGAATCTGTATGCATGCACCTGCAATTCCTCATGGCAAGTAATCATCCCTTTGACTAGGTAGTGCTTTCCTTACTTATGTATATTTCCAAGTGTGCATTGGGATTTATGCCCTTTTTGTGCGATTGTCAGGTTGTAGTTGTATAACTTCTGAAATCGTGAGCACTTGGTGCAGTACCAGATAACTCTAACAATCCATGCCTGCTGTCGATTCTATCTCCTTGCTGTACCAGGTGCCTACCTGATCTTTTCCTTCAATGTACTACTAGGGAAAGATAACCTCCATTGGGTTTGAATGGGTTGCAAATAAGTTCTTAGGGCTACAGGAAGACACAGGTGAGGGAGGCAGGCAACGAATATCAGAAACGTGGCTGCTGTGGGCTGCCTATGTTGGCTGTGGCGGTGAGTTGCGGTCGCTTGGCAGCTGGGGAATTTACCAGAGCATGAAAGCCAGGTAATTAAGATTTAAGACTAAGAGGCACTCTGCTCTATTAATGCCCTGTTTAGTTCACTATCAAAGCCAAATACTACTAAAATATGCAAATTGTCATTTGATCAATTTTTATGTATCGTGTGTTTAGTTCTCTAAATTTCCTGCAACTCATTGTTGTTATTTAACTACAAGGCTGGTGACCCACACCATGGAGAAATAAGGAACCAGAGGCTGGCTGCAGGACTGAAGATTGTTTAATTTCGTCACATGTAAAAATGGATTTTGGTAAGTAGTTCCCCTCATGTTTAAATAGGCAAACTGTTGTCACCTCAACCAAGATATCTTTGATAAGCCGTTTAGACTAAACTTGATTTATTATCTTATAATTCTACTTGAAAAGATGAATAAGCTAAGCCATTGGAGGAGTTGCTAATCCAAACCGTGGTGTGAGTCAACATACTTAATTATGTAGCCAAATCAGGGGCATGGCCAGCAAGGCAGCAGATGTAGTTTAAAATGCCACCATACCTGAGTCAAATACAGAACAGTGAAAAACTTGGAGAATTGTTCAAAAAAGGCTACAATTACCAACACTGACCCTGATACTTTGCATGATAACTTGCTTACACACTCAGCAAAGCCCTTTTTGCAACGACTCAGGAATAAAAACTCTTGCTCTGACATCCCTTTTATTGCAGTTCTAATTGATTTTTTTGCACTTCTAATTCATATATGACACATGACAGTCCATTGATCCACTACAATGTCCAAGACCTTTAGGTCCACTCTCATAATTATACTATTCAGTTCTTTCTTATGTGCTATTGTGCAGATTGATCTGGCTTGAGGTTATACACGAGGAGCAAACCTGCTTGCGCTTCCGATGCAAGCTTAATTTTGTATGGACACATGTCTCTGGCTTGGAATATCTCTTTATTTCTCAATGAGGTAATATTGCTAAATTTGCAGTGTCCTGGACTTCTGACCCCGTTCGCTAGTTGAACTGTCTTCATTAATGAAAATTCATGTGTCTTGATGGGTATTGAGAATGTGTAGATTTGTGAGTATCCGTCAATATTTTCCTGTGTGAACTTTTTAACTTCTGCGGTAGGAGGTAGATGTTTTGATTGCTAAATTTGTAGCTGAATTTTACATTTTGTTGTTGCACCCTCAATATCCATTCGGGCTCACACTTGAATTGAGATAAACCTTGAAGAGCTTTCTGCACAAACTACGGGCAGAAGATTGAATAAACCTTGGAGATCTCTCTTCACATTGACTGGCAGCAGATGAGTTTTCGCTGCCAAGTCTACATATAATGCTGGGTACCGAGATGACAGGCCATGCAGTCAACCATGGACTCCACTCTGCCTCACTCGCCAAGGTCGATGGTTTTCCTGTGGCACAAGATCTGGCAGATGAAGGTTCCCACCAAGGTCTTACCGATGCCCGGCTTGTTTGCGCTATGCTTTGGTGAGGATAGCTCTGCCGTTTCTTGCTCGGAGTGTAGGACGGTTGGTCGATTTTGAGGTACCACGGCCTGAAGTATGTTTGTTTCGTATCTCTTTTGAAGTGCAGACCAGGGAAGGGATTGGTTGAAGAGGTGGTGGAAGCTTTGGTCAGGAGCTAGAGCACAAGGAACAGGTTCGATGCGCACAAGGAAATGGGAGAGAGGTCCCACTCGAATGATGTTGGACTGCTGTCGCGTATCGCCATGTTCAGAAATATGATTGGCCGTACTGGGGAAGACAGCCCCAGCAGCGATATTTTGATAGAGGTAATTGTGCGTACGCACCGAGCGCGAGCGCGAGCACGGAAGCTCGAACCCGGGCGGGCTGGGACGTATCAGCACGTCGTTGCCATCGGGCTAAGCCTCGATCCACCGTGTTCAGAAATATGGAGGCGAAATCACAGGGTAAACGAAATACAGGTGCCAAAAAAGCACAGATCGTTCATGCACTCCATTCTGTATGCCGAGATAAGATGGAAAATTAGTACTCCTGTATTTTATTTCTCTTGTAAACAGAGACATGGATAAAAAATGTGTTATAGTTCAAAGTGCATTGCAATATACCTAGCCCTTTTCTTTTCTGAAAAAAAATGCACAGAAAAGTTAGCATTGCTGTATATAACTCGAGGCTGCTTTATAGTAGATAGCATATCTAGGTTCAAAGATGAGCATCACATCTTGGTTGCAAGCAGCTGGCTTTTACATTTCGGAAATGAACCAGAAGTAGAGAGCCTCATATTGCTTCTACATGGAGAAATGATGACATTTCATATCTACTTGCCATATCTCAACAGCGCATTTCAAATAAGACCGAGTGACTCTGCAGGTTACATAAAGAACGCAAAAGGTAGTAGAGATATAATAAGAGAAAACGAGTATCCGGAAAGGTCAAGTTCCGTAAAGAGTGCTCATTAGTCATCAGGAAACTTCATCAGTTCTCTGGATTCTCACACAAGTCTTGGACCAGAAAGTTGCAGAGGACAATAGTTCATGCATTTGCCTATACGTAGGTGATGATGCTGAAGTCTTATTGCAGGCCGAGGTGGAATTATGTGCATCTGATGTCGGACCTGACGACGCTGTTGCTAGTCTAGTTGATGATGCATTGGCCTGAAGCAGCCTCGGTAACAAGTATGCATATGACCTGACTGACTTGTCTGTTTGAATTTTGCATTGTCAGCACACGCCCAACTGAGTCGTGAACAGTTCAGAAACCTAGTGCTTTAATCAACTCTTACAGTCATAAACTGAGCCGTGAAGAGAGTTTGAATTTAACGCCGAAACTCTGAAGCTTATATTTACTAATTAAAGTATGACGCAAGTTTTTTTTTGTTGAGGAAATCTAATACGGGCTTTTTGTAGTGACAAGGCCCAGTGCGCTCATGAGTTGGGCCAGTCTTCATCCCCTCACGAGAAACACCAGTCTTCACGAATCTCTCTGCCACGACCGGCGGCGCTCGTTCCGGCGATTCCCTCGCCGCCGGCGCGCCATGCTCCGCCTCTGAAGCTGCATCGCTGCCCGTCTCCTCTCCGGTAACTCCGCCGCACCCATCTCCCCACTCCACCGCCTCCTCTCCGCAGCCGCGGCAGCGCCTGCCATTTCCCCAAGCCCTAGCTTCGCCGTGGAGGACTACACTTGTCGGCTATTGTATGTCTCAGCCATTGATCCTGGTATGTACTCCCTCTGTATCAAATTATAAGTCGTTTTCGTTTTCTAGTACACCTTCTGTCACGTTACGAAAATTTTGGAGTTTCTGGAATTACCCCTCCACTCGCCCGCTTCGACTCGGTCGCGCGACAGCGCACAATCGTTCGCGTCCACACCTCCCTCTCGTTCCCCTCCATCTCCATGCCTCCACTCCCTCTCCCTCTGGCTCGCTCGCCGTCGCCGCCCTCTCCCTCTGGCTCGCCGTCGCCGTCCTCTATCTCTGGCTCGCCGTCGCCGCCCTCTCACGCCCCTATTCCTCTCACACCCGTGCGGAAGTTGGAGGTCAAAGGTGGAGTTTTTTTGTCGCCGGCGACGTGCTGCTAGGCGAGGAGGCGCTGGATCCTCGTTTGCCGGCGCTGGATTTGCGTTTTCTGGCGCTGAATCTGCGTTTGCTGGTTCCGGAACAGTGGATCTGGAGCGGCGGCGCTGTACCTCGCCGTGGCCTTCGACCCGGCCAACAAGGTCAGCGTCTCCTACGCGCTGGGCTCGGGCGGGTGCCGGGTGAAGTACACCTACGCGCACGGCACCGGCCGGCTCACCACCGTCGAGCCCACCTTCCACACCGCCAACAACGCCTGTGAGTTCGCCGTCGCCAGCAGGTTCAACGGCGGGGATGCTGTCTGGGGCACGTACCAGGCGTCGACCAAGCAGCTTGGGCTCGAGTGGACCAGGAGCTCCAGCGTCGTAGGATTGGTAATGTATGTCTTGCTTGCTTGTCTGTGATAGTCTGCACAGAAGTTTGCATGGCAAAATATTTGTCCAATTTGCGGCCAAGTACTGCGAACGTTTAGTCCCTCTGAGGTTTGTTCTTGCAAGCACTACTGATGAGGGATTTTTTGAAACATACTCCAAAAGAATTTGTGCCACATACTGCATTACTGCTTGCTTGCGTTAGGAAGAATCTGCTACTCCATTAGCAATCTGATTGCATTACCAATCTGTTCCAGTGTGCTGCTTTTGTTCAAATCTCTACAGGTGATGTGCTGCTTCTATTTCTATATGTGGGCATCGGGCGGGCGCTGTTGCTATCTCTGAGCGGCAGCAAGGAAGGAAGAAGATGGGGGGAGGAGCTCCTTGGCGGTAGCGAGGAAGAAGCTGCTCTGCTAGCGAGCAGGAGCACAGGACGACAAAAGCGCCAGGAGGAGGAGGACAGGGTCCGGCGACCGGCGAGATGCCCTGCTGCTGATGGGTCCGGGGACGCGCAGCTGCTGATGGGGACTTTGGTCAGCGAGGTGGCGCTGTTGCTACTGGGGCCGGCGATCTGCTGCTGCTGGGGCAGCGAGGAGAAGCTGGGCGAGGGAGGTGTGAGCCGGCGATCTGCTGCTGCTGCTGCTGGTTGGGGCCTGATCGCTCGCGAGGAAGGGACGGACGGAGGAACGGGCGAGGCAGCAGCAACAGATCGATCGCTGCCTGGGGGCTGGGGATGAACCTTGGCAAGGAGAAGCAGGGGCGGCGAGGAGAATTTGGCGAGGAGGACGGGGCGGAGGCCGGAGGCCGGAGGAAGACGACGCAGATGATTAAATTATGCGATCTGGTAGCGATTCAGATTTGGGGGGTACGGGTGTAATTTCCTTCATTTTCACCTGGTCGGAACGTTTCCTCAAACGACATATAATTTGATACGGAGGGAGTACATGTTACTTTTGCTGTTGCTAACTGCTGATGAATTATGAAAATGATATTTTCAGCCATTGATCCTGGTATGTACATGTCAACTTACAGTACAGAAGAAAGCATGGCACGGCTATGAGCTTGTTCATCCTTCTGTCAGGCTAACATACATGTTGGAAGAAAGAAAATGTGAGGTTTTCAGTTTAGATGGTGGTTTGTCACAAAAAATTTATGTTTCAGCTAGCACATCATAAAATTATTATTTCTCAGCTGTCCCTGCAGTTGATTAAAGTGGCATAGCTTTCCCTATCAATACAGAGAAATCAGTTAAGAAATGTGTCCTAGAACCTAGAGATATACTCATCACAGATGAAAAGGTTCATAGTTTTATTTCACAAGCTGTCAAGTAGCAATCATTTCGGGTCAGATTGCCTATGTTTGGCATAGTTTTGTATTGACCATTGGAAAGCACAACCTGTATATGGCACCTTAGAGTGTTATTGATGAACTGTCATTTTAATCGTCTACGAGTAACCCAAATTTGCAGTCTGCAAGATATTCCATCATGTTCACTAATTAAAGTGTCCAGCAATTACTTCACAATTATATTTATAGCAAATCTTCTAGCGTAAAATCTGAGGCTCGATGGTTATTAAGAACATGTACATTCTTGGACCCATCAATATTTGTCCACATGTACTTTTGGATTTCGTGTTAAGATCTAGATGTTTTGACAATGGGTCTTGTAGCTATTTTTTTCCTACAGTTGCATACTTGGTTCTTCATCATAACCATTTCTTGCTCACATTTCTTATACGATAATTGAGATAAACCTTCGAGAGCTCTGGGGCATCTACAACTATGGCCTCCGCTTGCCTCATTGTAGTATTAAATGTTGCTGAGAAACATTTGTGCAGGTTCAGTTACATGGGTAAAAATCTGACTGTTGATATCTATAAAGTGAAACGGACCACGGTGCTCAAAAGTAGAAGACAATTCAACACACGATTTATTTCTTGAGTTTGCATGGCTTCTTCAAGGCTGTGAGGCTTCTTAACATGGTGGCATACTGTTAGAATATTGACTGAACCTAAGTATTCATATATTTAGGAAACAAAGGATGTTGACCTCCCGAATATTACTTGTATAGAATTGTCCTGCCTTTCCGTAGTCCTACTTTGATGCTATGTATTTTAAATATACAGTTTGTCCTGACTTATGATCACATAAAGGCACAGGAGCTTGATCTCACCCAAAATGCTGCCTGTACATAAAACTTATTGACTGATCAGAGACTGTACATCATTTGGCATTCTTCTGGTCATATCAACCAATGTAAAGAATTATAATAAATAGATTCTGAAAGATATCAAATTTGAACAATAGAAGCTACAGATCAGTTTAAACATTTCCAGACTTGGGACTAACCCTTACCATGTGTGAGGTATTGAGTTGCCCTGTTATCTCCATTTTTTTGACTATCTTCTCCGAGCAGATCTTCATCTACATGTGATTCATATACATACTGGATTGTTCATCTGTCTCTGCTGATTTTGCCGCTATCTTGTCGCAGAGTGTGGCTTACTCTTATGAGCCCTTCTTCTGGAAGATATGTCTGTTACAATCCTATGTCAGTTTTTTGTTTCCTGCTATCATTATTAATTCATTACTATCCATCTCCCACGGAGTGTGCTAAATGTATTATTGTACCGTGGCTCTTGACTCATGCATATGTGGACAAATTTAAACTAGCAGCCTATGTTCTGGGTCAGACAAACAAGCGATCAGTTGGACTGGTCAGAACATTATCTAGTTTTGCTAGTCTAGCTGAAGCTTCGGTATTAGGAAATTACTGAAGCTCATTTTGCAAGATACGTAATTGTCCTAGTGAGATGATGTATTGTGCATTGCTGTCGCCTGCGGGATGACGATGGGATTTGTTTAACCATTTTTCTTGCGAACTAAATCTATTAAACATTTTTGTGTAAGCAAAATGTGTTAACCATTTGGTTATTAGGTTAGAAATGGTTAAGCATTGGTTATCAAGGTTTGAACCAGTTTTAACATTATACAATGGTAGACTAGCACAATTAGTTAGGAAACAAAAATATATACAACATATGCCAAATACACGCAAAGCTCGACTGACTCGAAGACTTGGTGCAAAATAAATTCACCCTGGCCTTTGCCTAAAAACTTAACAATTCTCAAGTAGGTTCAAACATACTCATTATCCATTGCTAGTTATAAAGTGGGCTACAGAGTTACATACTCAGAGAAACATGCCAGAACGCGAAAAGGAAGCATACATCACAAAATTTACAAAAACAAATTGAGAATACATCACAAAATTTACATACTCAGAGATTCGTGAAGACTGGTGTTTCTCGTGAGGGGATGAAGACTGGCCCAACTCATGAGCGCACTGGGCCTTGTCACTAACTTACCGAAGCGTATCCGGCTCCCCCACCTGCTTAGCATTTTTTTTTACTATTGTAGCATCGTAAAACGCGAATCTTGTCCATTCGACATACCCATCACATGCATAGCATTTTTTTACTATTGTAACATTGTTGCGTCATTTTTTTCTACAGTGGGCCAAAATAGTATAGAAAATGATGCGACATTAGAAAACACCAATGCAAAAAAAAGTCACAACAAAATCTTACTCGTTGCAACAAGTTCCCATCGTTACAACACAATCCCCGAGAAAAGCCAAAGCGTATGCATCACGAGAGAGAAGAAATTTTTGGAGAACATCACGAAAACGTGTGCAGCTTTGAAGCAAACGCCTAGAATCGTCACATCATCTCACTCGTAGAAGTGAGTAACACCTAGGGTAAATATTCTTGGCTGTAGAAGTGAGGAACACCTAGAAAACTCAAAAGAAACCGGAAGGCTGACTACTAATTAAGAAAAGGTTGTGAGGTTTTCCTATATAAGTTATCTTCCGTGCAAGCAGGCAGTAAGCTCCTTTTCCGTTGACTGAAAGTTTTATTTCTTAACATGGTGGCGTACTGTTAAAATATTTAGGAACCAAAGGAAGTTGATCTCCTGAACATATATTACTTCTACAAATTGTCCTGCCATGCCTCTTGTCCTACTTTTTTTTGAAGCTTTTATGACAGTGGGAAAGGCTCCCACTGCCTCTATATTACCAACCACACCAGATTACATATGTACAACAGGTCCAAAAAGACAAGTTACATATTACAAACTCCACAGCGGAGAGAAGCTCACTTATTTTAAAGGCTAGCTATGAAAGAGTTAATGAAAGAGTGCTTAGTAGTCTTGGTCCTATGAACCAAAAGACTAAAGTCCTTTTTAAACCGATCCTCCCAAGATTATCCTCTTGTCCTACTTTGATAGTATGTATTTTGAATATACAGTTTATCCTGAGTTATGATCACAGAAAGGCACATGAACTTGATCCTTTTTATCAAACTTGACTGAACATGCACTGAATAAATCATATGATTCCGGAAATTCACTTCCCATATGATTCTATATAATTACACCAAAAAGATTGTTGAAAGCTATCAAATTTGACACACTAGAAGCACCGTGTTTTCTCCATGTATCCAAGTATCTCCTCTGAGCAGATCTTCATCTATATGTGATTATATACATACTGGATCTCTCATCCATCTCTTTTTGACGGAAATGGCAGCATGGCTGCTATTTCATTTATAGTAGAAGGAGTAAAAACAGAGTACAAGCGAACTCAAAGTAAAAAATACAAGGAAAAAAATACAGGCAGCATCTTTAATCCGGTTCGCGTGGTCTTCTCAGAATGCTTGCTGCTAAAGGTCTACCAGCCGTCCTCCACAAGGTTGCCTCTTGCAGACTTTGAGTTTCATGTCATCCATGTTGCAGGCTTGGCGGGTAAAGATTCTAGCATTTCTTTCTTTCCAGATTAGCCACCAGACCAACTGTGATAAGGCCGTCCAGCTCTTTCTATTTGGTTTGATAGTCATCTGGGTTGTATCTGTCTTCCATTCTGCTAAGGAACTTCCAAGCATGGGGAGGTAGCAGGGTGGAAGCCCTGCAATTGGCAGAATCGAGCACCAAAGTTGGTTGATGAAAGGGCAGTCAGCAAGCAGGTGTTGCGCCGTTCCGGGGCACTTAAGCATAGGGCACATGTGTCATTGTGGGGGCACCCTTTTTTGGCGAGGATGTCAGCAGTCTGGCAGCGACCCTTGATCGCAAGCCATGCGAAGATGCGGCAACGCATTGGTGCATCAGATCGCCAGATGATCGGTCTGTAGTTTGTTTGAATGGCACCATGCATCTGGGCCTCATAAGCCGACCTGGCCGAGTATTCTCCATTGGTAGTGCAGCGCCAAATAACTGTGTCGGCAAGCTCGGGTTGCAGGTTAACTTGTTCCAGCTTTTCCCATAACTGAATCCCCTGCAAAAGAGCGACAGGGTCCAGCTCGCTTCTTCGAAGATGTCGAGTCCATCTGTGTTCAAGAGTGGCTTGCAACACCGTCAAGTTCTTTCTAGTGCAAATTGCGAATAACCGAGGGAAGCTGTTCTTCAGGGCTGTGTTTTCCATCCATGGATCCGTCCAGAATTTGAGTGTGGCGCCGTTTCCCAATTGGAAACGCACCGAAGCATTAAAGAGAGCAGTAACCTTGCAGTCCACAGGAATAGGCAGCCCTTGCCATGGTTTGTGTGGGCAGTGCCATTGTTTCCATAACCATCTCGTCCTCAGCGCTAGCCCTCTGGCCTGCAGGTCAGGGACTCCCAAACCACCCAGCTCGAACGGTCGGCACACCGTTTTCCAGTTTACTAAGCATTTGCTTCCGGTGCCACTTCATCCTTTGCCCAGAGGAAACCCCGTCTAATCTTATCAGCAGCTTTTGTTAGCCAGACGGTGCCGCGATGGCAATCATCTGAAAGACAACCATAGCCGACAAAACGTGTTTGACAAGTATCAGCCGAGCATCAATGGCGAAATGTCCCCTTATCCAGCTTTGGCCTTGTTGCCCATCTTGTCAAGGGCCGATTGGTAGTCAATTTTGCGGAGTCTTCTGTCAGACAATGGCATGCGAGGTAGGTAAGGGGGAATTGAACCTGCTTGCAGCCTAGGAGATCAACCAGGCAGAGACATCAGCTTCTTGGCAGTGTATGGAGGTCACTGAACTATTTGAAAGGTTGGCGTGTAGTCCCGAAGCAGCTCCAAAGATCTTGAAAATTCGCTTGGCGTTGTCAATATCAGAATTCAGAGGGCTGACAAAGAGCGCTACATCATCAGCATAGAGGGATATGCGGTGTGGGATTGGTTGATTTCCAAGGGTGCAAAGCAACCATGAGCATCAGCAGCAGAAATCAGCTTTGCAAGGACGTCCATAACAATGACAAAGAGGAGTGGCGATAATGGGTCGCCCTGCCGTAGGCCTCGGATGTGTTGAACCTCATCAGTTAGGTTTCCATTGACAAGAACTTTGGTGGTTGCCGTGGATAGCAGGGCAGAAATCCAGTCCCGCCATCTTTGACCAAACCCTTAGCTTCTAGAATCTCCAGTAGGAATTGCCATGAGACCGTGTCAAAAGCCTTCTCAGTGTCCATCTTCAAAAATAGGGCTGGGATCTTTTTTTGCCGCAATGACTTGGCTTGGCTCTGGACATACATAAAGTTGTCGTGTATCGATCTAGCTTTGATGAACGCACTTTGACTGGGGCTGATGAGCTGGTCCATGAACGGGGTCAGTCTCTTAGCCAACATTTTGGTTATTAGTTTGGCAAAGAAACCAATCAGACTGATGGGCCAGAATTCTTTTGGGTGCATAGCCTCGGCATGTTTGGGAATCAAGATTAAAGTGGCAGAGTTGAGTAAATCTAGCTGGTTGGTTCGACAGCGCTGGAAAACGTGAACAACTTTCATTATATCAAGGTGGATAATAGACCAGCAACTCCTGAAAAAGAGAGCAGTGTAACCGTCAGGGCCGGGAGCTTTGTCAGCCTGAATGTCGTTGATGGACTCTCTAACTTCAGTTTCCGTGAAGTCATCTTCCAACGTGGCAAGGTCCACTGGCTCGACCCCAATTTGGTTGAAATTGATCGTGAAAGGTCTGTTAGGAGCCGTGCCAAAAAGCTGATCAAAATAGCTCCAAATAATTTCTTATTTTTTGTTCTGATCGGTGTGAGCCACTCCCTCAATCTCAATAAGGGGAATGAAATTCTTTCTGCGCGGGCAGTGGCTTTTGCATGGAAGAACCTAGTGCTTGCGTCCCCATCTTTGAGCCATGCAATGCGGGATCTCTGTCTCCACATTGATCTTTGGGTTGCAGCGATCCCCAAGCAGTTCATCTTGAGCATGGCTCTGAATTGCCTTTCTTCCGCAGTGAGAGCCCGCATATCCATTGCTCTGTCCAACTGGAAGGTCAGCTCGGAAGTTATTGCAGCTCGAAGAGCAAGATCAGAGGTGAAACTTGCACTCCAAGATTGGAGTGCCCTGCTGGTGATCAACATCTTGGTGTGTAGGTTGATGAAAGCGTTCTCGTTCGGTGACGCGCTGTTCCAAGCTGCCATGACAGTATCCAAAAACTCCGGTCTGCCCACCAAAAGTACTCAAACCTGAATCTGCGATTACATCTGAAAGTGACATCCGTCGAGAGGAGCAAAGGGCAGTGGTCGGACAGGTCAGAGGCTTGAGCTTGAAGTAGGGCACCAGGGTGGGCAGCATCCCAGGCGTCGTTGATCAAACATGGTCCAACCTGACCATCGTCGCGCTAGCCTGCTCGTTACTCCAGTGTATCTGCGGCCATGGAGGTATAAATCCTTCAACTGCAGTTCATTGATGAAGCGCCTTAAAGCTCCCATGGTGCGCCTGTTAACATTTCGGTTGTTCTTGTCAGCCGCCGATGCAATCAAATTGTAATCACCAACGATCATCAACGGAACATCAGGCTGCAGGTCCGTCTGTACGTGCTGCTGCAGATCAGACAGGAATAAAAGCTTCTCTGCATCCGATTGGGGGCCGTAGACATTGATAATGGACATGAGGTGTTGAGATTTCAGCATGAGGCCCTGAACTGAGACGAAATTGGTAGAGATGTGGGTGGCAGTGTTAATGAATTCAAAGGGTTCCAAGCCACAATCATTCCCCCTCTGGTCCCATCCGCAGGTGCAAAGACAAATTCAGAGAAGGCAGCTCCGCAGCATTCCATAACCAAGTTGAGGTCAACATGTTGCAGTTTGGATTCTTGCAGACAAACAAACCCCACATTCAAACGACGGATTACAGCGCAGACCACAGCCCTTCTAGCAATGCTATTCAATCCTCTAACATTCCAGATAATAAAGTTGCAATCATAAGGAAACTAAGTCGACAGAACTCTAAACCCGGGTACGACCGCACTATGCAGCTGCACCTCCTTCTTCTTTGCCCCCTTGCCTTTGGTACCCTTGACCATAGCAGTGAGGGCCGACATGCCACCTGATGAAAGTGGGGAATCGAAGACCAGCCCATACCGCCGGTGCAGGTCATCTTCATCGTCTCCTTTCTCCGCGAGTGCCAGGCCCCTCTTGGAGATGATCAGCTTGCGAGCTTGCTTCAAAGTCTGGTTCCCGGTGCCGCTGTATGCGAGCTTGCGGTTCTGCAAGCGTGGCTACGCCTAGTGACAGAGGGTGGAGTGTGCTTGGTGCGGGTCTGGCGGCGGCGCGCAGGCGCAGTGGGGAAGATGGGCGGCGGGATTGGGGTTACTGCGGTGTCGAGGAAGGTTGGAGTTGTGGGGAAAACATCTGCCAGCCCAGTGGGCCTAACTGAGGATGAGCTGTCAAGGGTTGGCCCAACAACTCTGTCTTGATCAGAACCAGCGAGGTCCGAGTCCAGCCCATTTGCAAAGATCTCTGTATTCAGTCCGTGTCCAACGCCCGACAGGTCCACCGAGGGAGCGGGGTGGCCATGCCGCGGCACAGGCGTGCCGTGCATGGTCAGCGTCCTCGGGTCCTCCATTTGCAGCAGTGAGTCCTGCGGAGCCTGCTGCTGCATCTCAGTTTCCGAACTGACGGCCTGCCCTTGCCGAATGGGAGTGTTGACCACGGACGGTGCTGCCTGCTCTGGTGGTAGCAGATCTGCCGAGACAGGCTTGGCCATGTCCTGCATGGGCATGTCGATGACGGTAGCAGCATCTACCGTTGCATCTTCTGGTTGCTCGCGCCGCACCGAATGGCTGGTGTCTAGCTGCCCGACGGCCACCGTGATAGTCCCGTTAGGGTTCCCGCTTGTGTCCGCCTGACTTGGAACGGCATCAAAGAAGTCCGCCGGCGTGAGAGCGCATCGCTGCCCGCCGCCGTCACGATGTCCTGGGCGATACTGCCCCGCCGCGGAGCCCGTCGAGGTGGCTTCCTGCTGGAGGTGCCAAACGTCGTCGGCCACGCCATGAGACCAAGGGTGTGTGCGCTCGTCCGGGTCGAGGTTGTCGTCGTCGCCGTCGCGACCGTCGCGTTCCCAGCGGCTGAGTCCGGGTGGAGCTTGCTGAATGACAGACGAGCAGTCCAGGTGCACCAAAGCCGTGGTGCGAAGAAGACGCGGAGGTCTCTCCCGCGAGGTACCCGGCCTCCGGATGCGGCTCGTGCACGTCGACGTCGATCTCCGTCGGCACTTCCTCCAGCCTTTCAACCCAAGCGTCCACCATGTAGTACGACAGGTCCGCTTTCGAAGCGGTCTCCTCCGCCACTGTGTGGATGAGGCAGCCAGGCAGCGCGCGCTTGATGGTATCAAGGGACCAAAGCTGCGGCGCCACCCGCTCGATGAAGAGCCTGATGCTGTACGGTAGCGCTGAAGCGTGGCAGAAGTCAGTCTTGACCAGCGCTTGATGAGGATCGGCGTGTCTCGGAACCTGAACACCGTCTGCACCGCGACGAGGTCTGCCCAGCGACGGTCGGTGAAGCGCACGAAGAAGTTGCCGGGGTGGAGCAGCGAGACCTGTAGAGAGCCGGGGGGAGCTCGGGGAAGTCAGTCATCAGTCCCTCCGCGATGTTACCTGGCACGAGGCGCGGGCAGCTTCCCGCCACCGTGACCACCAGCGCGGTCGCCCGCAGGTGCATCTCCTCATCGTGCATCTCCCGAGTGTGCTCCAGGGCCACCTTCGTGCGGCGAGAGCGGCGGACAAAGGTGTCGCCGAAGCTGTCGTTGTGCGTGGCCATCTCGGGTGTCGGGGTTGGGGGTGGCGGTGGCGGCTGGGGCGAGGTGTTTTCAGCTGGGTTGACGGTGGTGTGGCTTAACCTTGAGTGAACTGGTTGGCGACGCAAGGATGGATGGCCTGGCGGGAAGATCAAGCGGGAGCGGACTGGCAGCTTGGCCGGCAGTGGTGGGAAAGTACTCGTGGGAGTGGTGGTTTGGGCAGTTGCGGGTTGAGTGGCCGGAGATCTTGCAATGGAGGCACCTTGTGGGGTTGGTGCAGGAGACGACTCTATGCTCGGTGTCGAAGCAACGAAAACAGCGGCCAAAGAGCGCGTCTTTAAACCCGGCAGCGACATGGGGCGGAGGTGGAGGTGGTTGGGCACCATAAATGGTGCCGTCCATCGGAGGCAAAGGAGCGGGCTGCCTCCCGCGCCCACGCCGCACGACTTGCCATTCTTGTGTAACCGGCGGATGAGCTCTTCGCGTCGCAGCAGGCCTGACCACGATGCTGCGTAGCAACGGGCGTGGAGCTGCCTCGGGTGCCACTGGTGTCAATGAATGCGGCGCAGGGGTGGGGTGGGTGGGCGGGGGTGGGTGGGTGGGCAGCCATTGCTGCGTAGGAGGGTAGGCTTGCAGATGGCAATGAAGGCGTGGGGGAGACATGAGATCCGGTGGATGGAGTGTTGAAGCAAACTCGCTCCCGGATCCCGGCGAGCTGAACGGTGAACGCGAGGAGCCAGCACGCGCAGTCACCATTGGGTTTTGTGGGCGATGTTCCCGGAGTAGGAGGCAGCGCGGCCGCGCCGTGGCCGAGGTGGCCACCGGCGGCTGAGGGAGGGGGGCGGCGGGAGCTAGGAGCTGAGGCTTACGGTTTTTACCATTGTCTCATCCATCTCTTTTTATTTTACCACTGTTTGGTCGAATAGTGTGGCTTCCTGTTATGACCCTTATTCTGAAAGATATGGCTGTTGCAATCCTATGCCAGCTTGTGTTTTTTCCACTATTATTTTCCAGTTCCCATTGAGTGTGCTAAATACATTCTACCGTGACTCTTGATCCATGCATATGATTTTCATTGAGCTGTCAATATGAGATCAGTGGTTGACATATATCGGTAATTCACAATAGGGAGGTGTTTGATCGATGATCAGTAGCTTAAATAATCAGCTATGTTAGGATATAAATAATTATTTTTGCTTCTGGTCAATTTGAATCTTTAGTAATGGGAATTTACTTAATCTTTAGTAGTCGTAATTAGTTTTGCTGGTCTTCAACTAATTTGTGCATTGAGCCGCATCTTAAATCTCCACTCTCTTTTTTATTTGGAAGAGCGCCGTACTTTTAAACAAGTCATTCATGTACTTTGTAACTCTGAAAGTTAATTCTGATACTCTACAAGTTCACAAAAATCATGCAGCAAAAGCTAGTCTCTAATGATTTGTATTTGGCGCCAAAGGTTTTTGATTTTGAAGCATTCTGGTACGTGGGCCTTTTGGGCTCTTTGCAGCACTTCCAGGCCCACACCTCTCACTACTTGGGCTTTTGAAGCAATCTGGTGTGATGTTCGACCGGACAGACCACCAGTCCTCACGACCTTCGCAGTTCGCCGCCGGCGCCGCCACGCCGTCGCCTGCGCCATGCTCCGCCTCCGAAGCTCTATCCTTGCCGGACTCCTCTCTTCTTCCGCTGCCTCTCCCGTCCCATTCCCTCTCCACCGCCTCCTCTCCTCCGCCGCAGCCCCACGCGTTTCCCCAAACCCTAGCTTCGCAGTGGAGGGCTATCTCGTCGGCACCTGCGGCCTCAGCCGGGCGCAAGCCCTCAAGGCTTCCGAGAAGCTCTCCCACATCAACTCCCCCACCAATCCCGACGCTGTCCTTGCCTTTCTCGCCGGCCTCGGCCTCTCCGGCGCCGACATGGCCGCCCTCGTCGCCAAGGACCCGCAGCTCCTCTGCGCCGACGTGGAGAAAACTCTGTCCCCGTTCGTCGTCGAGCTCACTGGCCACGGCCTCTCTACCTCTGAGGTAGCCCGCCTCGTCTCGCTCGCCCCCGGCAGCTTCCGTCGTAGATGCATCGGCTCCAACCTGTCATACTACCTGTCACTCTTGGGCTCATACGAGAACCTCCTCCGTGCACTCAAGAAAAACTCCTGCCTTCTCTCGTCCAACCTCGAGAATAAAGGGAAGCCAAATGTTGAATTCCTGCGGGAGTGCGGGCTAAGTACTTGTCATATTGCCAAGCTGTGCATCGCTGAGCCACGGCTGCTCACCACGAACATGCAGCGCATCCAGGCGATGGTGGCTTGCGCCGAAGCTCTAGGTGTGCCCCGTGGCTCTGGGATGTTCAGGTATGCGCTGCGCGCTGTCGCATTCCTCAGCAAGGAGAAGATTGCTGCCCGAGTGGAGTACTTGAAGAGCATGCTCAGCTGGTCGGATGCCGAGGTGGGCGTTGCTGTCTGTAGGTTTCCATTGGTGCTGGCAATGTCCAAGGAACTGTTGCGGAGCAAATCAGAATTCCTTATCTCTGAGGTGGGGTTGGAACCAGCGTACATTGCTCATCGGCCGGTAATGCTCAGTCTTCGTCTGGAGGGCCGGCTCAGACCCCGCTACTATG
The DNA here is from genome assembly GCA_947311845.1 of Poa pratensis. NCBI lineage: Eukaryota > Viridiplantae > Streptophyta > Magnoliopsida > Poales > Poaceae > Poa > Poa pratensis. The sequence continues at coordinate 3,353,160 of CAMZMU010000033.1, read as the reverse complement.
TTGTGAAGTTTCTTAAGGAAAATGGATTGCTAGATCATGTCTACTATTCAGCAGTCATAGTGACTGAGAAGGTATTCATGGAGAAGTACATATCCCCCCACAATGAAGCTGCACTATACCTCGCTAAAGACTATGCAACCGCTTGCAGAGGGGAAGTGCCTCCTAGATTCATATTTGCTTGAACCAAGGGTAGGCTATGAAAATGGCAACTATGTGTTGGTTGTTTGATGTTGTATGTTTGCTAGATGCTGGTTTGGTCGTTGCTAGCGAGTGATGAAACTGATAATTTTATTCCTGAATCCTGATATGTTAATGCCATCATTCAGTAGATAAGAAATCATTGCTTGGTTATGAACTTGTTCATCCTCTGGCCATGTTATTCACACACATATTGGAACCAAGAAAGTTTGATCTGGCCATTTTGCAATGTGCAGTGCATTAAAATTTCTATTTCAAGTTTGTTGCTGGCGCATTAAACAGTTCGTTACTTTCACTAGCACATCATAAAATTATTATTTTCCAGCTAGCACATCCTGTGTATTAAATGGTTCATATCCAGTGCATAATTTATCAACTTGAATCACTTCAGGTCGGATTTCTATGTATGACTTCTAGGAAAGCTAGCACATCCAGCTGGATTTGGCTGTCATTTAATCTTCTATACTTGCAATCATATTTTGCAGTTAAATTTTTCTACCAGTTAGTTAAAGCCTCTCCCACAATGAATTTTATAGTTATGTTTTTAGCAAATTGTCGAGTCTGTCTAGTACAAATTCAGCATATATAATGGGAACTATTGAGAGTATGTTCATTCTTGGATCCCCATCAATATGTTCTGCACGGACTTCTGAACCTCTGTGGCAAGAACTAGATGGTTTAATTGAATGTACTGTAGCTGAATCTGTTTATTGACCTTGAACACTTCACACTTGGTTGTTAATCATATCCATTATGGTTTACACTTGTCATGTGAGAATTCTGATGAACAGTCTGCCTCCACATACCTCATTGTAGTTTTAATTCTTTACTGAGCATCGACACAATGCAGCCATGCACGTTCATGCCCAACCGTATTTCTTGAGTTGACGTGAAAACAAATATACCTTTTCGTTATAAGTTAACATGGACAGATCTTTTATGTTTAAAGTGCACCTCAAGCCTGAAAACATCCAACAGAACAAAACCCATTTGGTTACGTGTTGTTTCTGCCATTTACTCTCATCACAGAGGACAATATTCTCAATGGCAAGTTGGCATGGCTCCCGTCGTCTCACAAAGTGGTGGTGGAAAATCAACATGGATTACCTGAATCATTCAATGTATAGATCAGATAGGACTTGAGCAAGCATCTTATTTTCATCATGTGAAGAATACTTTCATGACTACTGAAAATCTAAATGGTACATGTGACATTTAATTTCATTGAATTCGATGGGGCACCGTACTGCACATGTGGAGCTCACATCTATGTGTCCCTTATTTTATCATTATGTCCATTATCCGTTTCACAAATAACCCACTGATACATGAGAAGGAAAAAATGCAATGGAGTTCCATCAATGTCATATAAGACTATTAGAGTATATGTATCCCTAGGTGCTAAAGGTGAGGAGTTGTCTAGCACTAGTGTTAAGGATAGGTGAGGAGTTGTCTAGCACTAGTATTAAGGAGTATGACGATAAGAGGTAAGATAAAAAGGCTTAGCCCAAGTATTAAACTTACCATCAAATGTTAAGCTATACAAATTACTTTTAATAAGCTTATGCATATCAATTGGTAATGGGGTAAAAGACTGTTCAGAGATGGCATCAACTAAGCTCATTTTGTTTTATAAGAGTAGTGCTCAGATGGGGGATTTTGGATCCAATGTTCGTTTCATAAAAATGTCCTTTGTGGAAGTCAGATGTAGGTGGTTCTTATATTCTGGGTCATGCCATATTTAGCCAAATGTTCCCATGTGGAGGGAACTACTTTGCTTGTGGATGTTCTACAAGAGGTCCAAAACCTTGCGCGTGTTCAGGAAGGATAACTGTTGGGGCCTGAAATCATACTTGCTTTACAATTCGATGAAAAGGTTGCTTTGCTTAATTTTAGTTTAACAGTTTGCTTGATTTGACTGTCAGCTTTCAATTCCCTAAATCAGTTTTCTTTCTCCTTTTGACTGGTGCTGCAGTTCGGCGTGGATACCATGAAGAAAATGGCTCACTGCCACTTTATATCTGGGTGACCTTTGTGAACATTATGCCTTCTCAGTACTGGACAACCTGCAGATGGTTTTAATGTAGAGAATGACAGCAACATCAACTATGGTACGATAGGTGTATCCAAAAGGCAACAGCCTGTGGAGGTACTTCGTTAATGATTTCTTCACTTGAGAAGGTGCATTATTATTTTCAACAGTTAATGTTATTGGGCAGTTTGAAGCAATAGGAAGACTTGCCATTGCCCTATTTCTTTGTAGGCGTTGTTGGTCGGTCTCATGTTGTTATGTTATATACTCCTCTCCTTTAAATATTTGCTCATTATATTAGGAAGATATGTATCAGAGTATTTATCCATTGAGGACAGGAGTACGGTTGTTGCAATATTTGACTGTCTACTCCCATACTTCAATTCTGTGAAAGAAATGTAGCTGTAGTATGTCATCCTAGTGGACTATGTATGGTTGTTTCATTGTTTGTCATTTATTTTTCTTAGAGCTGGTCATTCATTGGTTACTGCGGTGATATTTATGGATTACTGCAGTGTCATGACTTCTTAACGTTACTTACAGATGATTGGCTTTTTACTACAACGTGTTCTAAACAACTACCTAGGCAGGATCTTGCATAGTCCATTACTTTATTCCTGGCATTCACTACTATGGACTAAATATATTTGAAATGCAACTACAGAGGAAGAGGTTCATGAATGTATATAGAAAGTTCTCAGAATACCCTGCTACCCTTTCAGCTATGTAAGCTGAAATTGGTCTGATGGAGCACAAGGAACAAGTTCAATGGGAGAAGCCACAGGATGTTCCCCAGCCATCCATCGGTATCAGTGCATTCAGGAATGGAGCCAATAGAAGCTACAGAATTTAGTGCCTGCCTGAAATCCCATGGTCGAGGCCATGTCATCTCAGCGGCACCCTGACGAGTTGATGGAATACATGATGCCTTCATGGCAGAGCTCAAGGCAGTTGAAGAAGCAGTTAATCTGGCGTCCAGTTTGGGAGCGATAAGAGTCAGTATTTGAGACGGACACACAGCTGGTTATGAATGCAATGGATAATCTCGGCGCAGATTTCTCCCCTGCTGCAGCGTTCATTGAAGACCTCAGGACACTGGTTAGCTAGCTAAAATAGGTGCAAGATGCAATTCTGGTATGATGAATGTGTGGGATTCTGATATCCCAGCGGATTTCGATGTGCTTGTAATGGGCGATTTGCCCAACAGTTATTCGTAATAACGCTGCAACTTTACATATAAAATACAGCATGCAAAAGGAAGCCTGGGGTATCTCGGTAAGTCCTTTTAGAACCCGAGCTCCATGGAGCTCGGTTTTTCAATAATTTAAAATCCGCACATTTTGGTTTCCAAAAATCGAGAAAAAAATACCAGGTGTAGATATCACCTAGATCTACAAGCGTGCCAAATGTCAAGTCCAAATTCGTTTTATTATGGGCTAGATCTAAAAGACAAATTTCTGAATCGACATACCCAGATTTAAAATTTTGAAATCTGTCAGAATTTGTCTATTTGTACAGCCCAAAATACAACGAATTTGAAGTCAAAAAAATTCACGCGTGTGTGTCTCGACACTACCTACACCTCTGATTTTTTTCGCGTTTTTTGAAAACACAAAAATGTGAATTTCCATTTTTCAAAAATACCGAGCTCCACGGAGCTCGGGAGCCAAATCACCGCTCTCGGGGTATCTAGGCTACTCCAGTTCTCATACAAGTCTTAAATCAGAAAGATGTAGACAACACGAGTACTATTACAAAAGGACAGACCCACACACTTGCGAATGCAATCTATCCCAGGAGCAGACAAATAGATTACCTGGCATTTTCAATTTACAACATTATAAATTATAACAATAATGAATCCAAGTTAACCCGCTTTGGAGCTCAACACTGGCCTCTATCTGTTTAGTCACGCTGGCCTGGAGAAAAAGGTCTCATAGGATGGTGAGTGACATCGTGACAACAAAATGAATAGGGCTGAAAAGTTAAAATTTATGATTTATTAGAACTATAAAAGCATACGAAGCATAAAGCATGCTGATACATATCTGATCACCCTACTAAGCTGTAAAACAATATGAACATATATTGATAGCTTGGACGGTGGTAGCTTTGTGCCGTTCTTTTCCTGGAGGTAAAGGAGTTCAACCGCCATGAGATGAGCCATTTATTTTCTTTGTTTTGGATGCAAATGTAAAATATACAACAATGAAAAAAAAAACATGCACATGTGATTCTAACTCGCGACCCGATTGTGTAGAGAATTAAGTTAGACCCCCCCCCCCCCCCCCCCCCCCACCACAAATATCGTCTTGAACCTCAAACGGGCCCACAAGTTTGAAAAACATAACGAGAAAAGTGAGATAATTTGCCCAAATTTGATAGATACTTCCGTGTGAGGCTGAGACCGCTAGATAGCTATGTCAGACACAAAGTGGACCATAACGATCGCACGTACTCCCTCCGTCCAAAAATAAGTGTCTCAAGTTTGACAAAAAGTGGATGTATCTATACTGAAACATGTCAACATACCTCCACTTTTGAGCAAACTTGAGACACTTATTGTTGGACGGAGGGAGTACTAGACTTATGCTTGTGTGCTAAACCTCACCACAAGATACCCTTGTCATTTTCACGTCTTCTACCATTTTCATGTGCTCGGGCACACCATATTGTGGTCCCGGGACATCTGCAAGGTGCGATAGATCTTGTGAAATAGTTAATAAGGGGTCACGAAAACTCGTCGGTAAAGGTGCCACCAATAATAGTGTACTCTATATTTCTCAGCTTATCTAGTTTCTAAGAGTATAAAAGATTTATTTTTAACATGCATGAAATATCAACTTACAAAAATACTATTAATTAAAATGCACATGAAATGATAGATATCAACAATGGTATAACCCATGTTACGTGCACAAGAATAAAGATTACTAGAGGAATATGAAATAAAATAAGAGACATGCCTCATTTGCCGCTTTTTCATCGAAGTCTCTCAACCTCATATTGTAGACATGGCTTTTCCATCAACTCACATATCTTACTCCTTCTCACTACTCACCGATTGACCGCCGAGCTTCAAGCCTACCCTCCTTCGGCGAGTCGTTCGTCGATGACAGTGCTAAGCTCCACCATCGGCGCGGCCTACATAATATCTAAGACTAACAACCCCAAATACATGTAGTAGTGCGACAGAGCTACATAGGCACGGTTTTCTCATCTCCTAGAACGGGCGGGGTTGCATGCATGCGCAACTCAATCCACCCTGGTTGTATTGAAATAACATGAACTCGCGAGCCAAGTGTGGACTGACATCTTGCATCGCCCTCACATGCCACCTCTAGAGCCGCCTCGCCAAATTCGCCGCGAGTTTTAATGCCCGTAAGTCATATGTTTTCAAATGGATCGATGAAATTGTGTAGGAGTTTTCTAGGGCAGCTCTAAGGTTTTAGTGGAATTTTGGAGAGAAATATTATTCAGTAAATTATTATTACTACTACTTTTGTTTTTGAGAATTCAGCAAATTATTACTAAATTAATTGGCCGAAAGCCCACTGGGCCAGATCGGCTTAGGGTTTCGAGTTATTGAGTTAACCTCAAGCTGCCCACTCTCCCTCGATCTCTTTCGCTCCTTCCCACCGCGATCCCCATTCCTTCCCCGGCGCCCAGATCAACCTCTCCGGCGACATTCGCACGCACCCACCAACCTATCCCCTTTCTTCCCGAGCGATCTAGATGCGCCGCCGCCTCCTCTCATCTTGGCGACCGGTTGGAGCACTCCAAATACGAAGATTCGCGGGCGCATACGCGTCGGCCGGCGGCCATGCTCGCGCTCGTGCCTGTGGCCGGCCGAGCCACGGCGAGCGAGCGGAGGCAGATGGCGACCGAGCCTATACAGGGGAGCCGGTGGGCTCCTCGCGTGGTCCTATGGCCGGCGGGTCGATGTTGGCGCTCGGCGCCTCCTGCGGCCGGTCGGAGCAGCTCACCGTGGCGTAGGAACGGCGACAGGGAGGCACCGAGGCAGAGCTCCTGCCTTTGTAGACCTGCTGCTCGTGCCATGGAAGGTCTCTATTTCTCTCTCGATTCCTCCATGTTGTCCTTCTACCTGCATGTTTGCGTACAAGGCTCCTTCACCGAAAGATTACATTTTCTAGTCAAGATTGATTCGGCTAATCTGGGGGCAAATGTTCCTTCGGCCTGTATGTTTGCTGCACTTCCATTTCCTATTCATCGTTCTACATCAGGTCCGAAAACACTAAAAACGTTCTGGTGCCGATTGAAGAATTCCAAATCATGCAGTGTGTCCATCCCTGAATCCCTGATTCTGAACTTTTTGCATTTTTGTTTCAGGTGAGGGTGTTGTACAGAGCGTGGAGTGGCGAAGGGAGCATGCCCTGGAGTTTCTGCCCCGCCGGTGCTCTGGCCGCCGCACGGCTTTCCTGGCCTTGAATGCGCCCCTGGCCACCGGTCTCCCGCGCCGCCGACGTGGTCGTAGACTGGCGGAGATCTCGCTTGTTGGTGGGTCGACGCCTCGTCGCTCAACCTCGGCGCACTAAGATTGGCATCAGCTACAATCTGTCCAAGGTGAGCCCTTCTCTTCTACACCGAGGTATCGCTATGGTGCCATGACTGCGTTCTAGTTTGCATCGCTAGGGTCAGGGCTTGGTCTGATGCGTGTATGGCCCTGCATTACTATTCAATTCGCTTGCCCCTGCATGGAGAAGATCATATCTTTAGGTGTTTGGAGGGTTCCTGTCTTGGAAGTATGTATTTTTACAATGCAGCCGGTTTCTAGTGATTGGCAAAATGTATATCATGTTCAGGATCATGGATTCCTGATGATTTTTTTTCTCTCCCATTGAGCATGATCTAGTGTTAGACATGAACTTCTCGTTGTTATGGTTTGACACTGGTTGATGTGGTCAATTAAACTAGTTACGCTATTAGCTGATTCTCTTGTCTTCAGCGGTTATGGATATAATGCCTAGCTTATGTTAACTATTGACTTGCTCTGGTTGAGTATATAAACTAGGTGTATTTGACTGTAGTTGCGGTTATTGATTTGATCGTATTTGTCTTGGTGTATCTTTTGTTTGTACAAAGCATTTACTTATGCCTGAATTTGGTGGTTTGGGTTTAAACTAGGCATTCTGATGACAAAGTCGCTGAGGCGGCGCAAAGATTTTGGAACTGCCTGTCTGTTCCCATGATAGAAAGGTGAGACCATTTGTAAAAACCTTGCTTTTTTTTCTTAGCAGAGATCAGCTAGGACAATATATGTTTTTCAGCTATATGATCTACTTGTGCAGGAAGGACTGCCATAGAATGTTGTGTGGTACCACATGCTTCATGACGTGGCTGTCTGGTACTACAATTCTCTCAGGTGATTCCTCGGGCCCCCCTTGGATCTCTGTCCTTCCTCATGTTGTGTGGTACCACGGGTTTCGTGACGTGGCTTGCTGTTTCGGCCTTCGAATCGATGCCATGTGAGCTGTTGAATTTTTAGGAATTTCTGGTGCCTACTGGATTGTGGTGTTGGTCGTGTAATTATCTGATTATTAGGCAACCATGACTTGTGAATCTTACAGTTGATCTAGTTAGTACCTAGACGTGCCCAGTGCATGCCTAATTCATCAGCTATAAGCTAGCTCATTTCTTTTTTGTGATTCAACACAATGCTGTCTAGGAGGATTCCATTTTTTATTGATGCATGTGCTGCTGCTTATCGCAAAATGGATAACTGTCCCTAAACTGTTAGCCGAATAGCTGACTGAGTTGGACATGGTTTGTAGGTTTATTAATTCATCCTGATTCATAAGATTCATGAAATCAGAACAGTTCCTGATTCCTATTACTTTGTGTAATCCACTTGTCTGTCTTCTGACTCTTTGATGACGATTATGCTGTTGGCAATCATTTGGTTTAGGTTGTGTAAGATTTGATTGTCCCTCTCTTGATGATAAAGAGGCGCCAGTACTATATTCAGTAGCATGGTTGGTTGATTCGAATCGATGCTCTGTGAAGATTCCTTGTTTTCACTGACGTGTGACCTCCCCATTTCTGAAGTATGAGAGTTTGATGGTGGAACTAGTGTATGAGCCTTATCATCAGCTCTTTCATTTTTGTTAACCAACTGTTTTGTTTAATAGTTGCAACTTCTTATCAAGCGTTGTTTGTTGGCGTCCTTTTCCTTCTTTGATGACATACTATCTCATCCTGTTACTTGAAGGACTAGTAATATTCGGCCGGCCAGTTGTGATGATATTGTCATGTATCAAAGTGTATGTATTGCAGACCGGATGTGTTCTTATAAAGTTGCTTGTGCATCTGTTGCAGGGGATCAGTGGAGAAGTCCGTCGCCGACCAGCCACGCGACTGAAGTCCCTGTGGTACGTTGGCGTGTTGGGGACTCCGGCGGTGGTGGTGGTGGGCTGCTGCAAGGCCAAGTCCTGTATGTTTGCTGCACTTCCATTTCCTATTCATCGTTCTAGTTCAGGTCCGAAAACGCTAAAATTGTTCTGGTGCTGATTGAAGAATTTCTTATCACGCACTGTGTCTATCCCTGAATCCCTGATCCTGAACTTTGTGCATTTTTGTTTCAGGAGACGGTGTTGTCCAGAGCGTGGAGTGGGCGAAGGGAGCAGGCCCTGGAGTTTCTGCCCGCCGGCCCTCTGGCTGCCGCACGGCTTTCCTGGCCTTGAATGCGCCCCTGGCCACCGGTCTCCCGCGCCGCAAACGTGGTCGGAGACTTGCTGTGGTCTCGCTTGCTGGGTGGGTCGACGCCTCGTCGTGCAACCTCGGTGCACTAAGATCGGCATCGGCTACAATCTTTCCAAGGCGAGCACTTCTCCTCTACACTAAGGTATGGCTATCGTGCCATGACTGCGTTATAGTTTGCATAACTAGGGTCATGGCTTGGTCTGATGCGTGTATAGCCCTGCAAACTATTCAATTTTCTTGTCCCCTGCATTGAGAAGATCATAAATTTAGGTGTTTGGAGGGTTCCTGTCTAGAAAGTTTGTATCTTTACAATGCAGCAGGTTTCTAGTGATTGGCAAAATGTATATCATGTTCAGGATCATGGATTCCATGATTTTTCTTTTCTCCCATTGAACATGATCTCGTGTTAGACATGAACCTCTGGTTGTTATGGTTTGGCAATTACACTAGTTAGGCTTATTAGCTGATCCTCTGTCTTCGGCGGTTATGTATATAATGCCTAGCTTATGTTAACTATTGACTTGCTCTGGTTGAGTATATAAACTAGGTGTATTTGACTGTAGTTGCTGGTTATTGGTATGATGTATTTTGTCTTGGTTTATTTGATGCCTGCTTTCACTGCTAACAACCAGTAATTGCTTAAGTTAACTGACAAGATATGGATGATTAATTCTTGCAATCTATCAATCATGTTTTACTCTTGCTTATCTTATATATGATAGTCTGGGCTGGACAGTCAGCCCATTCCTGCACCATTATGTTGTTGGTTTTTGTATGGAACAAAGCTTTTACTTATGCCTGAACTTGGTGGTTTGTGTTTAAACTAGGCATTCTGATGACCAAGCAGCTGAGACATCGCAAAGATTTTGGAACTGCCTGTGTGTTCCCATGATAGAAAGGTGAGGCCATTTGTAAAAAAACCTTGCTTTTTTCTTAGCAGAGCTCAGCTAGAACCATATATGTTTTCAACTGTGTGATCTACTTGTGCAGGAAGGACTGCCATAGAATGTTGTGTGATACCACATGCTTTGTGACGTGGCTGTCTGGTACTACAGTTCTCTCAGGTGATTCCTCCGGTTCCTCTTGGATCTCTGTCCTTTCCTCATGTTGTGTGGTACGACGGGCTTCGTGATGTGTAAGCCACTGAATTTGTAGGAATTTGTGGTGCCTACTGGAATGTGATGTTGGTCGTGTAGTTGTCTGATTATTTTGGGCAACCGTGACTTGTGAATCTTACAGTTGATCCAATTAGTAGCTACACGTGCTCAGTGCATGCGTAATTCATCAGCTAGCTAGCTAGCACATTTCGTTTTGTGATTCAACACAATGTTGTCTATGAGAATTCCGTTTTTTATTGATGCATGTGCTGCTGCTTAGCGCAAGATGGATAACTGTCCCTAAACTGTTGCCGAATTGTTGCCTGAGTTGGAAATGGTCTGTAGGTTTATTAATCCCTCCTGATTCATAAGAATCATGAAATAGGAACAGTTCCTGATTCCTCTTTACTTTGTGTAATCCGCTTGTCCGTCTTCTGACTTTGATGACGACATGTTGTTGGCAAGCATTGGGTTTAGGTTGTGTAAGATTTGATTGTCCCTCTCTTGATGATAAAGATGCGCCACGATTATATTCAGTAGCATGGTTGGTTCATTTGAATCGATGCTCTGTGAAGATTCCTTGTTTTCACTGACGTGTGACCTCCCCAATTCTGAAGTTTGAAGAATTTGAGGGTGGAACTAGTGTGGCATTGTAGTTACATTGCCTGCCTTATCATCAACTCTTTTCATTTTTGTTAACCAACTGTTATGTTTAATAGTTGCGGCTTCTTATCAACTGTTGTTTGTTGCGTCCGTTTCCCTCTTTGATGACATACTATCTCATCCTGTTACTTAAAGGACTAGTAATATTTGGCCGGCCAGTTTGTGATGATATTGTCAGGTATCATTTGTATGTATTGCAGACCGGGTGTGTTCTTATAAAGTTCTTGTGCACTTGTTGCAGGGGATCGGCGGAGAAGTCCGTCGCCGACCGGCCACGCGACGTGCTACGTGGTCTTCCGGTGGCGGTGCTGCTGCTTCAAGGCCAAGGCCTATGTAACGTGCTGGACGTGCATGCGTCATTTTTGTGCTAGTCCAAAGCGGATGCTGTAACAAGTAGTGGGTGAATTGTGATTGATGTTGTCCCTGGCTTTTTCATTTCCCTGTGATTATTAAGCATGTGATGTTTGAACGGCGCGTGAGCCGCAGTCAGCAGTACTCATACTAATTGCCGTGTGTCCCAAAATTAGCACGTCGTCATGCCGAAAATTGGAAGCTGCTAATTAGCCTCCAGTAGCTTAATGATGTTTTCGTTTTAATCATCCGTTATATGTGCTGTTGCAGCTAGGTAGATTGGTATGTAGTTTTGCTTCACGTGAGCTAGCTTTGGTGGTCGCTGTCTAAACATAAGAAGAGCGACAATCGATCCAACGTTCAGAGCACAGAGAGAGAAAATAAGGAAAACATACAAAATGACAATCTGCATTCTGTGAGCTTTCTGTTTTAACACGTCACAGGGTTGCTAGCTCTAGACGAGGCAATTCTGATGATGTAAAAGGGAAGGAAAATACAGAGAATGCATATTGTTCTGGTGTCATTTCTGTCTCTCAAACTTTGTTTGTATGATAAGGGTAAAATAAAATTACTCAAAAGGACTGTCATGGGGGGAACGGGAGAAATCCCTGTCGACTGGTGCGACACCGACGCGGTGGCGCCTGTGGTGCTGCCAGTCCTTCCTGAAGGGCGTCGGGTGTTACCCTCCCTCCCCGCCACGTACCGGGGGAAACCCTAGGCGGCAGCGGCGTCATCGTCGCGTCCCTTCTTGAAGGTGTTGTTTGGTACTGGCACTTCGGAGTCCTAGCTTGGTGGGATCTCTGGTGGGCGCAGCGGTCTTGGAGCCTCTTCGTTTGTCGTCCCGCCGTTGTCGGCTTTTGTTTCTTTTTTTCTTTAATTTTGGACGTGTTTGTGCTGTTTCCGTCACAGCATCTCGTGGCGGTTGTATCGGGTGTTTGCTATATTTATATAGCGGGGCGCAAGCCTATTTCGTCATTGATGTAGGCACCACAACAACATAAGCCCCCTGTTCGTGTGCCACCACAACATAAGCCCCCTTATTTGTCTTGCTCCCTTCTAGCCCCTCCAGTTCAGCTAATCCATGAATGCCGTGGAGGGCTGACTGGCTGAGTGGTATGTGCTCCAGCAAGTTCAACCGCCGTCGTGACCGCCGGCGCTCGCGTTCCCGACGAATAACTGCACAAGAGATCAAATCCTCGCGCCACTGTGTGTATATCACTACTCTAGGCTAGATGGGTCAAGTAGATCTGGCCAATCTGGCTACACCGCTGGATTTCGTAGGTTGGTCAATGGTGAGAGAGAACACATGGGTAAAATAGTCTATTCACGTCACACTTAACACCGTTAGGTGTCAAAATGGACGGAAGTGTCAAATAAGGAATAGAATTTACACTCCTGATCACATAAGGAAGAAAATTTTGTTTGGGGCCAAATAGGGAAGCAAATTTTAAGAAAGGGCCGAATAAGGAATTCTCTCTTTTTTCTAACGAGGGTCTGACATCCATGTAATCTTGATAACATACCACTCATGAAGGAATGCTAAAGGTGTCGGACCAACTTCTCTTTCTGTTATTCAAATATTGTACTATAAATGACCAATCAGTAGATAAGAAACAAACTTCCATCATAATAACGGTGAAAATTCCTTGGTATCGTCTTAAAATGATTCAGTCTTGTTATTAAATCTAGGCACTGTGATTATATGTCGAATTTAATTGCGGGGTATAACTATTCAAGTGATTTTCTGTTTTGTCATGTCATATTTGAGTTTTTTCATTTGTATTTACTGCTTTGTTGTGGTTGAAACTAAATATGAATTTTTACAGAGACATTCAAAGCTGTGTCCTTTTTCTGTTTCGGCAGTTTCTACATTGATCTGTTAGCCGATTTATCATTATTAATATCTGTCCAACTATGGTGTTTTCATTGATTAGCATATGCTTTTCACTTGCTCTTTTTCGTCCAGTGGAAGGAAAATATATTTGAGATTTAACTACACTTGCAAATCGGTTGGTTGATGGTAGAAATGTGTTTTTGATATGGAGAGATATGTAACCAGTGGCTTTGAGAACCCTTTTCCCTTATACTACTTCTCAATTGCCTCAAGCTCATAGTTGGGGGAGGGTGTGCTGCAATGCATTCCTAAATCACCATTCTAGTTTGATCTAGTATGTTGGTTGCTTGCTTGAGTTCTGAAAATCACCATTCTAGTTCTGTTTACAAAATATTAACTGTTACGAAAGCGGGTCATTCTAGTTTTTGTATCAATATTTTCGTTTATTTTTCTCTTGTATCTTTGGATGGCTTAGTGGCTGATACTTTATCTAGGGACATATGTTCTCAAAGCTGAATATTGCAGTAGTTGGCTAGTAACATTTTTGTTGACGGCCTACATATATATTTCTAAGGCCCTGGTATATGTAGAATAGAGGGAAATTGAAGCTTGTATGGTACGGTGCTCAAAAGCAGAGGGCATATTTATCCAAAATCATCTATTTTAGTTAAATCTCACTCTAGACATGCAAGTACTAACTTTCAGATATTATGTAGTTAAGAATCGTGTAGAATTATTAGGCATGATGCATATTTCAAATTAAGAAACCAAGCTGGCTGTGTGGGGACTGAGAGCACGGTGCACCTTTTTGTGTTCCTGATGTGAGGCTGTCGAAGTTATAATAAGTGTGATCTCAGCTGCGTGCTTGCAGTAACGCGAAGGAGATGGTCTATGCTATACTGGCAAATAAAGATCTCCTGTTTGATGACCAGTCGTGCATCCCTTCTCCAATGCGTAGCTTGTAGAACCATCGAAACAAGACAAATGCAGGCGGGTGGGCCGACCAATAAATAGAAGCATTACTGACTGATTTACTGAATGTTGTGGATCCAAGGTTCTGTCTTTTTCAAGGAGAATATGTGATGAATTTGGATGTAGGTGCATGGTGCTCTTCTTCGATGAGACGATGGATGGGGCTTTGCACAAAAAATAATTCTGTAATAAGCTCGTAATTCCTGTTTCGGTGCCTAACCGGTGTTGGTTTTCTGCTACAGTATTCCTCTTAGATGTTGGTTTGGTTGTTGCTAAATGAAAGCTGATAATTTGATTCATGAGTCCTGGTATGTGATGTGTCCATTACATAGTCCATTAGAGAAGCAAGCATAGCATGGCTACGAACTTGTTCATCCTCATGACATATATTGAAACTAGAAGAGTAGAGTATATCTGCACTCAAATGTAAGAAGGTTCTCAGTTTAGCCATTGAGATGATATGATCGAGTTTCATTTGAAATAAACTGTTAAAATTTCCCCTTCGAATGGCATCTTTGACCTTACTCTTTTTTCCGGGGATGACGGCCACAATATGTGGACCACTGTTGCGGAGTATGCGTTTTTTATCTAATTTGTTGGCTACTTGCTCTAGTTCTTAGCTGAATATTTTCCTTCTTTCTGAAGAGCTTTGTATTTTGAGTGATAAACTGTTGCGAAAACAGGTCATGGTTTACTAGTTTGTATCCTCTTTTTTTCATCACCTGCGGAATTTTCAAGCTTGGTGCAAGTTTACTCTAAAACTTTATTCTTTTGTGTACCGATAAATTGATCCACAACGTGTTCTCAATAATCATTGTGTGGAAACATAGGCAGGATCGTGCTTACTCCATTACTTGTTCTTTTTCTGTCATTTCCTACTCTAGACTAATATATTTGAAATGCAAGTACAGAGGACAGAGGTAAATGAATGTACAAAGGTGATTGGTAATTCTCAGAATACCCTGCTACCCTATCAGTGTTATCAATATATAGTATGATCACCTTTTCAAGGTATTACCAAGCTTCTATGAAGGTACGGGTGGACTGAATGAGGTAGCAGATCATTATTAGTGGGTGTCTGGCGAGGAAGAAATTTTAGTTCTCTCTTCTTTTATATTGAATAATTCCAGGGTTAGTGATTTGATAACACGCAGAGTAGTGCATCAGGATTTAGTGATTGTTCCAGATTTGGTTCCATTGGCTCCCACCAGGTACTTATGGAGCTACGAAAATCTCTGCCACTTTTGTCCAGTTCTTCTTGTCAGCATAGCAAATGGTAATGCTAAGACGATCCTATTTATGTTCCCAAAGGCAGAATTAAGGCACAGCAGCTCAGCATGGTGTTCTAGACATGATCTGATCTGCTCAGCCTTGGTATGTAAACCACGGTCCCTCCAGGAATTCCATGTTAAAAGTGAAAGGAGTTGTTCACAGTATACCAAGTGAGGACCATGACAGAGAGGGACCTCTCCAGTTTTGAATGGAACTCCCCGAAAACTGCAAATCGTTTGAAGGCGCAAATAGTATTATCACCTACTCATTTTTTCCTTTCTGGAAAAGAAATGAACAGAAGAGAGATAATCTGTTCATTCTAGTGTATATGGAAAGGAAAGTTGTAGTCTTAGAAAGTGTTTTTGCTGTGCTGTCTCTACTGGTTTCCATGTCATGGTATATTATTCCCCTATGATGTGATTAGATACTATCTTGTGTCTCCTCTTCATTACCAATTGTAAATTGACAGTTTAGAACTTGTGGTATCAGGAATTATGTCAAGCGGGATGGGATTTGTTCAAGAAGAAGGTTCCACAACTTGTAGTCTCCGGCATTTTTATACGAGGATGTATTCTAAAATATAGCAATGCAACATCTTGTGATTTGTCTGACTTATGCTCGACCCTCGGTCTCCATGAATTCTAGCTCTAATGATTTTTCTTTGCAAATTAATGATTTATTCAGAATTCCACTGTTACCTTGAAAAGAAAATACAGTAAGTTCCATAGAATTATTTGTGTCTCTTACCTTCCCGATGCGGGTGTAGACTGTAGAAGACCTGGAGCCCGCACGCCAAAAACTGACATAGCGTCACCACACTTCCAATGTTTTTGTTGACCATCTGTATGTAGCTCATTAGTTGGATGATAATCATGCACTTGTCGGCTTTCAAATCCACCTCCAACCCGACATCATCGAAGGAGAAACCTAGTGCTTCTGGCCCAGCTGAGCCGTGAACTGGTTCAGAAACCTAGTGCTTTAATCAATTCTTACAGTCATAAACTGAGCCGTGAAGAGAGTTTGAATTTAACGCCGAAACTCTGAAGCTTATATTTACTGATGAAAGTATGACGCAAGTTTGTTTTTTGAGGAAATCTAATACGGGCTTTTTGTAGTGACAAGGCCCAGTGCGCTCATGAGTTGGGCCAGTCTTCATCCCCTCACGAGAAACACCATTACACAGTTCTCAAAAAAAAAAAAGAGAAACACCATTACACCAGTCTTCACGAATCTCTCTGCCACGACCGGCGGCGCTCGTTCCGGCGATTCCCTCGCCGCCGGCGCGCCATGCTCCGCCTCCGAAGCTGCATCGCTGCCTGTCTCCTCTCCGGTAACTCCGCCGCACCCATCTCCCCACTCCACCGCCTCCTCTCCGCGGCCGCGCCGGCCGCTGCCGTTTCCCCGAACCCTAGCTTCGCCGTGGAGGACTACCTCATCGAAACCTGCGGCCTCACCCGACCCCAGGCCCTCAAGGCCTCCGCGAAGCTCTCCCACCTCAAGTCCTCGTTTCCCCGAACCCTAGATTCGCCGTGGAGGACTACCTCATCGAAACCTGCGGCCTCACCCGACCCCAGGCCCTCAAGGCCTCCGCGAAGCTCTCCCACCTCAAGTCCCCCACCAATCCCGACGCCGTCCTTGCCTTTCTCACCGGCCTCGGCCTCTCCGGCGCCGACGTCGCCGCCCTTGTCTTCAAGGACCCGCTGTTCCTCTGCTCCGGCGTGGACAGAACTCTGGGACCTAATGTCATCGGGCTCACCGGCCTTGGCTTCTCGCAGACTGAGATCGCGCGCCTCGTCTCACTCGTCCCCCTCAAATTCCGTCGTACATCCATCGTCTCGAACCCATAGTTTTAAAAACCGGACCGGACCGGCGGTTGAACCGGAAAAAAACCGGAACCAGAGCCTCCGCCGGTTTGTTAAGCGCACTGGACCGTTCGCGCGCGTGAACCTCTCCGGCGCCGACGTCGCCGCCCTTGTCTTCAAGGACACCCGCTGTTCCTCTGCTCCGGCGTGGACAGAACTCTGGGACCTAATGTCATCGGGCTCACCGGCCTTGGCTTCTCGCAGACTGATATCGCGCGCCTCGTCTCACTCGTCCCCCTCAAATTCCG
Organism: Poa pratensis; assembly: GCA_947311845.1. Taxonomy (NCBI): domain Eukaryota; kingdom Viridiplantae; phylum Streptophyta; class Magnoliopsida; order Poales; family Poaceae; genus Poa; species Poa pratensis. The sequence goes on along the minus strand of CAMZMU010000033.1, from coordinate 3,335,911 downwards.
TCGTACATCCATCGTCTCGAACCCATAGTTTTAAAAACCGGACCGGACCGGCGGTTGAACCGGAAAAAACCGGAACCAGAGCCTCCGCCGGTTTGTTAAGCGCACTGGACCGTTCGCGCGCGTGAACCGGATAAAACCGCTCAGACCGCGGTCGAACCGGCGGTTTTAGGAGAAAACCGGGAGTACCAGGACCGGTGGCATCAGTTCGCGAGAGAAAAATTATATATGCAAGGCTGGGATTCGAACTAGCGACCTCGCGCCTACTGCATGCAGGACAATTGCGCTGGCCATCTAGTGCACGCGCTGCTTGTGTCATACTTGTTCCCAAATTAATTAAATACATTGACTCTTTTAACAGATTATTAATATTTCATTCCTATTTTATTTTTAATAAAATGGTAATTTAACCGAACGAACCGGCGGTCCAACCGGGTGAACCGTGAACCGAGGCCCTCACCGGTTCGATCGCCGGTCCGGTTTTTAAAAGTATGCTCGAACCTACCCTACTACCTGTCCATCTTCGGCTCCTACGACAACCTCCTCCGGGCACTCAAGAACAGCTCCAATCTTCTCGGATGGAGCCTGGAGAAGGTAGTCAAGCCCAATGTTGCGTTCCTACGCGAGTGCGAACTAGATGCTTGTGATATTGCCAAGCTGTGCATCCGTCAGCCATGGCTGCTCACCACCAAACTGGAGGGCGTCCAGGCGATGGTGGCTCGCGCCGAAGCCATAGGTGTGCCCCGTGGCTCCGGGATGTTCAGGCAAGCACTACAGGCTGTAGCATTCTTCAGCGAGGAAAAGATTGCCGCCAGAGTAGAGTACTTGAAGATGACGTTCAGGTGGTCGGATGCCGAGGTCAGAATTGCTGTTTCTAAGCTTCCAATGGTACTGAGGCTCACCAAGAACATGCTGCAGAGCAAACCAGAATTCCTTATCTCTGAGGTAGGGTTGGAACCCGCATACCTTGCTCATTGTCCGGCATTGCTCTGTTATAGCCTGAAGGGCCGGCTCAGGCCCCGATACTATGTTTTGAAGTTTCTTAAGGAAAATGGATTGCTAGATCGTGACAGGAGCTACTATTCAGCAGTCACAGTGACCGAGAAGGTATTTGTGGAGAAGTACATAGCGCCTCACAATGAAGCTGCACCATACCTCGATGAAGACTTTGCAACTGCTTGCAGAGGGGAAGTGCCTCCTAGATTCAGATTTACATGAACCAATAATAGGTAAGGCATTTGGTAACTGCAGATGGCACAACAAAGATTTAGCTCTGTGTTGTAAGCTGGTAATTCATGCCTCATTGTTCTTTGTCTGACAATGTTGTTTGTTGTCGGCTGCAGATGGCACAACAAAGATTTAGCTCTGTGTTGTAAGCTGGTAATTCATGCCTCAAATTTTATGTAGCATTTTCCATTTATTTCATTGTATTTATTGTTCCGCCATATGCCAGTTAGTACTAAGTTTGCAGTTCAGTTTTGTATATCTAGATTATGCTTTGGAAATAAGTTTCAACTGGGTGTCTTTTCTGCCTTTTGATTTCTTTCCCCTTATCCTTCTAAGATTGACTATCTTTGTTCCTAAATCCTGTAGTTGACTTTTACTTTTGCCGAGGAATATTTTCAAACTTCAAAAGGTAACCTATTTGGGACTAAAGCTTGATCAACAATGAACAATTATAATCGTTTACATCTGTCATTTATTGTCAACTCAAAACTAAACCAAAGGATATAGCATGAATTAGTCTTCTGCTATCTCTACTATTCAGTGTTTGCTTATGTGGTATTGTATCTCATCGCAAATCTACATGTACATCGATTTGGCTCATCTCCATCCTAACATAAGTCGTGATTTTCTGTGTTTAGTGACACAATTCTCCGATTTAATTGTGTTTAATGATGACAGATGGGTAACTATCAATTCTACTGTTCCATACCATGATACATATGATTCTCTTGAGATCGATTAGTCCAAATATTTCACTGCTAGAAGTAATTGATAGGTATAACTGCATAATATGAATCACAGGATACGATATGAACTGGAGCAGATAGATTTTGTTTGAAGTTATACACGAGGAGCAAACCTGCTTGCGCTTCCTATCCAAGCTTAATTTTGTACTGACACATGTCTCTGGCTGAGAATAGATCTCTTTATTTGTCAATGAAGTGGCAACATATGATTCATTGCTAGATTTGCAGTGCCCTGGACTTCCAGCCCTGTTCACTAGTTGTACTGTCTTTGCTAATGAAAATGCATGTGTCTTGATGGGTATTGAGAATGTGTACATTTGTGGGTACCCGTCAATATTTTCCTGCTTGAACTTTTAAATATTTGTGGTAAGAGCTAGATATTTTGATTGTGATTTTGTAGCTGAATTATTTTTTGCTTTTTGCACACTCGGTATCTATTCTGCTCACACTTGAATTGAGATAAACCTTGGAGCTCTCTGCACATCAACTCACGGGCAGAAGATGAATAAACCTTGGAGAGCTCTGTGCACATCAACTCCGGGCAGATGAATAAACCTTGGAGAGCTCTGTGCACATCAAGTACGGGCAGAAGATGGATAAACCTTCGAGGTCTCTCTGCACAGCAAGTAAGGGCAGAAGAGGGATTTTTGCTGCCAAGCCTACTTATATGCTGGGTACCGAGATGAGAGGCCGTGCAGTCAATGACGAACTCCTCTCTACTTCACTTGCCAAGGCGGATGGGTTTCTGGTGGCACAAGATCTGGCAGATGAAGGTCCTCATCACGGTGGAACATGTTCTGTTTTATCTGTGCTAGCGAGTGGTGGTGGTCTTACCGATGCCCAGCTTGCTTGCGCTATGCTTTGGCGAGGATGGCTCTGTTCTGTCTTTCTCGGAATGTAAGATGGTTCGTCGATGTTGCAGCTACCTCTGCCTGAAATTATGTTTGTTGTGTATCTCTTTTGAAGTGCACATCAGGGAAGGGATTAGTTGAATAGGTGGTGGAAGCTTTACTCACAGCCGCAACTAATGATCTGGGTCCTGCTGTGAGGAACAAGTTCAATGCTCACACCCACCTGAACGATGTTGGCCTGCCATCGGGTACCTGCAGGACGTGAAGTCAGGAATTTGGAGCCAAGAGAAGCTACAGTAATCTAGTGCCTGCTGCGTGAAATACACACAGATGCTGATATCAACTGCGACAATGCAGCAAGCTACATGAGGCACGGCAAAGTTATTAGTAACTGGCAGGATCCTCAAGGCTGCGGCTGAGCTAGGAATAAACCATGTTAGTGTTTTGAAGACCTGGCAACTGGAAGGCAGATCTGGCATTTGTGGTCTGATTGGTTTGTGAGTACAGAGTTCTTGTACCAGTAGTGTAGGCACATCACCTGGCCCACCGGTGATAAATCTGGCTAGTGAACGAAATTGACTTCCCATTCTAATAAAAGCACGGGCCGTATACTCCAAAAATTTTAATTGCTGGGAAGAAGTTTCAAACCATGAACCTCACGCGCAAAGCGCATAGGAAACACTTCTCTAACCAGCTGATCTGATGTTGCTTCGTGTACTAATTAAATAGCCACACACCTGTATATATATAGGGCAGGGACAACCGGTTGTAGATTAAGATTCTACAACCGGCCGGCCCATTCCATTAGAAAATCCCCACTCCTACCTACCTTCGACGTCGCTGCGGGCGCGCTAGCCCAACTCCTGCGCACCTTCTTCCTCCGGCAGCCCGCGCGCCGTTCCAGGTCCAGAGCTGCCGCCGGAGCTCCACCCGCGCCGGAGCAGGATCCCGCACGGTGCTACCGGCCACGGGCCACCACGCTGGAGCTTGACCTGCGAGCTGCCGCTGGAACCGGGCCGCCGCGCCGGAGCAGGGCCCCGGGTGCTTCCGCTGGCCATGGGCACCGCGCCGGAGGACCCAGCGTGTCCGTACAGGGGTCACGCCGTTGCCGCAAGTGGCTCTGCGCCGCCGTCGGAAACGGCTCCGCGCCGTGCCGGAAGGGGCTCCCCCGCCGCCGCCTGGGCACTCCGCGGCCGCTGGTGTCCCTCCTCCGCGTCCATTGAAGCAAGAGGTCTGGGTGAGCCGCTCCGTAGCGCATGGCCAGTCCGCCGAGCTCGCGTTGCTCTGGAGCATGGCGACCGTTCTACTATACGATTGGCAACAACAACTCGATGGTGTGGCGCGCTGTAGCCAGCAGCTCTTGGCACCGCGTTGGTGGATGCATCGGGCGTGCTCTTGGCACAGCTCGAAGGAACACCATCAGTTACGGTGCTGAATTGCTGTTGATAATGCGCTGTTGCAGCTGCTTGTGCCGTGCACACAAGCTATTTGTTGTTATGTATGAATAAGAACTGGTAAGAAAAAAACTTTTATACTTCTGGCTGAGTTGTTGTGTTCTGCTTAAGAATATACGTGTGTACTTCCTTTCTCTCATAGATTGTTCACTAGGCTGAATGGGAGAAAGATGTACCAGCAGGTAATAGTACCGGTGGATTTCCATTGTCTTGTCTAAGTGCATACAATTAAAGAGCAGAACATCTGTGTCGTCTAAGTGTACACAGCTAAAGAGCAGTACATTTGTGTCATCTATGTGCAGAGCTAAAAGAGCACATTGTTTTGTGAAAGGTAGCAGTACAAATATAAAGAAATAGAAATACTCTCAATTACTTTCTTACAGAACTAACTCCAGATACATTTTTTTCCTTGGCAAAAATGACTTGTGTCATTATGTGTTTTCTCTAATTGTATAATAAAATCAAGACTCGAACTGATAAAAAAAGATAAATTTGTTGATTGTGTATATCGGTTACAAAACAGCAAGTGTACATACACACAAACAAAGGTGCCCTAAGACAGAGCCGCGGCGGCGGCCCGAAAAATTGCAGAAAAATGCTCCGTGCTTATTCGAGTAAGATGGCTCTGCACCTGCTACTTGGAGAGGGAACGCCCTGTCTACGCAGAGACAGAGGCGGCACACGGAGAGCGATTTCTTTCGATATATTTGAGAAGATCTGCTTGCGCGCGTCTAAACATTTCCACTTTTGCTGGTGCTTCACTCGCTTCTCATATCAACAGTGTGTGAGAGTTGAACATGATGTTCATATTTGATTTAATGTAGACAATGCAAAATGGAATTTCACTCGATTCGTAGGTCGAATGGGTTGCCAAAAGATTTACAAACGGGTACAAAAGGTTTGAGAGAACTTAGTGTGCAAAACAACCCACTTAGAAATCGATTTTTGACATTCTCGTTACCGGTTTTATCGGTAACTTTAATAGCCGCGTCTTTTTAGCCTGAGCATTTTGAGAAATTTATCGGTAACTTTAAAATACCATCTAGAAGTACAAATGAACAAGTCGGGAAGTACAATCTTCACATTTGGTAAGTACACATGTAAAATGAACTTATTTTTGTGTATAATACTCGTAATTCCACTATATGTATATTTTTATTTTTATTCCTATTACTCGTAGATAGTCCCTAACTCCATCTTTACAATGCAACAAGAATCCCTTGATTCGGAGGTCGGATGGGTGGCCAAATAATTTATTAAATGGGAAAAAAGGTTTGACCAAACTTTGACCGTAAAAAATATCCTATTTAGAAATCAAATTTTGAGTTTACCGTTTCTGGTTTATCGGTAGATTTAATAGATGTGTATTTTCATCCCGAATAATTTGAGTAGTCATATACCTGAAGCGGACACCGTATGAGAAAGTTATCACTGATTTACTGAACACTGATCGCGCAAACACCCCGTCGTAAGTACAGACAAATCACTTTGAAGTCCAGCTATGTTCCGAGAGAAGTTCATGTACCCCGTTTATGATATTCAAATCTCACAGTGAAAATTCAACGAAAAATATTAAAATCCCGTCTAGAAGTACAAATAAACAATTCGGGAAGTACAAACTTCACATTCGGTAAGTACACATGTAAAATGAACTTATTTTTTTGTATAATACTTGTAATTCCACTATATGTATATCTTTATTCCTATTTTTCGTAGATAGTCCCGAACTACATATTTACAATGCAATAAGGATCACTCGATTCGGAGGTCGGATGGGTGGCCAAATAATTTATTAAATGAGAAAATGCTTTGACCAAACTTTGACCGTAAAAAAAACCACTGAAAACACTAATCACGAAAACTCCGCCGACAGTACACATGCATCAATTCAGAAATTCAGTTAGGTGTCGAGAGTAGTTTAGTTACTCTGATTTTTTGGGGGGCAGAAACGAATCATATTAATCTCGTGCACGGTCCTCGTGGGGAAGTACACATGGTTATATCAGGAAGTCCACAACTTTGGGTTGTGAAGTTCACATCCTGCTGAGAATTTGTCCAAGGAAATAAATAATCCCGACTAGAAGTACACATAAATTATCTAGGAAGTACAAACCACATTTTCGGGAAGTACAAATGCGATATGAACATGTCTTAGTGAATAATACTCGCAATTCCACTATACATCTATTTTTATTTATTTTTCATTTTTTTTAGTAGATAGCCACTGACTTCATCTTTCCAACACAACAAGAATCACTCAATTCCGAGATGGGATGGGTTGCCAAATAATCTATCAACGGGTAAAAAAAGGTTTGATCGAACATTGTCCGGCAAAAAAAAAAACTTAAAAATCGATTTTTCAGATTTTTGTTACCGGATTTACCGGTAAATTTAATAGATACCCCTTTTCAGTCCGAGCGTTTTGAGTGGTCATACAACTGAAACGGACAACATATGAGAAAGTTAACGTTGATTTAGTAAACACTAATGACGAAAATACCTCGTCTGCAGTACAAACGAATCAACAAAAAAGTTCAGGTATGTTTCCAGAAAAGTACAGGTATTTTATTTGTGAATTTCAAATCCCGCCGGGAAGTTTAACGAAACAATAATTATCTAGCCTAGAAGTACACATAAACAATCCAGGAAGTACAAAACTAATTTTCGAGAAGTACAAGTGTGGTATCAACAAATTTTAGTGAATACTAGTCGCAATTTTGCTACACATATTTTTTTTATTTTAGTAGATAGTCCCTGGCTTCATCTTTCCAACGCAACAAGAATAACTCTATTCTGATGTCGGATGGGTTGCCAAATAATTTATCAAACGGGTAAAATGGTTTGACCGAACTTTGACCGTAAAAAACCCACTTAGTAATCAATTCTTGAGATTTTCGTTACCCGTATACTGGTAAATTTAAAAGATGCGTCTTTTTAGTCTGAGCTTTTTGAGTGGTCATACACCTGAAACAGATAGCGTATGAGAAAGTTATCGCTGATTTAGTAACTAATCACGAAAATACACCATCGACAGTACAAACGAATCAACAGAAAAGTTTTGGGTTGTTTCCAGAAAAGTACAGGTATTTTGTTATGAATTTCACATCCCACGGAGAAGTTTAACGAAACAGAAAGTATCCAGTCTATAAGTACACATAAATAATCCGAAAAGTACAAAACTCACTTTCGAGAAGTACAAGTGTGGTATGAATAAATTTTAATTCATAATAGTCGCTATTTTGCTACACATATTTTTTACTTTTATTTTACTTTTTTAGTAGATAGTCTCTGACTTTATCTTTTCAACGCAACAAGAATTACTCAATTCTGAGATCAGATGGGATGCCAAATAATTTATCAAACGGGTAAAAGTGGTTTGACCACAAAAAAACATGAATTAATAATCGATTTTTGAGATTTTCGTTACCAGTTCTACCGGTAAATTTAGTAAATGCGTCTTTTCAGTCCGAGCATTTTGAGTGGCATAGATCTGAAACGGACACCGTATGAAAAAGTTATCAATGTTTTAGTAAACATTAATCACGAAAACTACGTCGGCAGTACAAACGAATCAACAGAGAAGTTCAGCTACGTGTTTGAGAGAAGTACAAGTACTCTATTTTTCGGGGCAGAAATATATCATAATAATCTCGTCGATTTGAGTTTTGTATGCCTCAAATGTTAGTAGCAAAGGCTTCATATTGTGTAATATGAGTCTAATTGTAATAAGTATTGCATTCATAACGAATTAAAGTGCCAAACTTGTCAATTTGATCTTGCCACTCCCGTGAAACACCGATATTGTGATGTTAGAACTATTAAAATTACTTTTAAACGGTAAATAATTTGCAAAATCGACCAACATAAAAAAGTTGCGTATCGTCGGTATCTTTCGAACGCCATATCATTTGAATCATTCCGATAAGTGGTCGAGGAACAGCGGTTAAAATTCGGTCCGCCCGTATATGTTAGTGTGATGTTAGAACTATTTAAATTACTTTTAAACGATAAATAATTTGCAAAATCGTCCAACATGAAAGAGTTGCATATCATTGGTATCTTTCCAACGCCATATCATTTGAATCATTCCGATAAATGGTTGAGAAACAGCGTTAAAAACTCGGTCCTCATGTTACCTACAGATTAATGTATTTTTTAAATCACTTTTAATCCGTGACGAATTTGGAAAAACCGTAAAAGTATAAAAGTTGGGGAATTTCAACATCTTTCCAACGGCATATCGTTTGCATCATTCCGATAAGCGGTTGAGAAAATATTTGAAAAATACATTCGCTGTTATAATTTCAGATTTGAATAATTTCAAAATTAATTTCAAACCATAACGAATTTGGAAAAATGTCATGAGATAAAAAAGATGCGAAATTTTATTAGCTTTTTAACGGTATATTATTTGCTAACTTCCGACAAACGGTTAAAAAATTATGTCGAAAATACGTTACAGATCGACGGTTACAGCGAGCAGTTCACTTCCTTTTCGTCGGAACTACAGAACGGGTTGCCAGAAGTGCACAACTGGTTGTAGATCCTTAGTCGGAAGTACAGAACGGGTTGTCGGAAGTACAGAACGCGGGTTTTCTACCATGGGTGGTAGCTACGCATGCCCTACAAACCGTTGGATCTGTGTTAGATATGCAGAGCATTTGTTCCATAGTTTTTCTGTCAACGGCGCTGGGGTTATAGAGTTCACAGTGCTCCTTCCGTCCGTTAAATGCAACAATGTTGTTTTTTGTTTACACGCTGCGGGGGTCGCGAGCCAGTCATTTCCTTTGTTTTGGCCCAAGACACTTTTCTCGCAAACAAAAAGATTAAGCATGAACTTTGTACCCATGAAATTGGGGCATCCAAAACTGGAACGATTTATTGCACAGTATGATTTCCGATAAGTTACATATTGGAAAATAAAATAAAAGAGTGATCAAACGATCTTTGATAAGCAAAAAAACACGCATGGTTTTTTTTTTGACATGGTTGGACACTGCAAACCATCTGTAGATGCCGAGAGACACACCGTGAACAAGGGAAAAAACGCTGGCCCAATTCGGTCATAGGAGCATGGTGGCATGTTGTCAACAACAACAGAACATAGAGCTGGCAGCTAGCCTTTTGGTCGATGCTCACGCTCCGCCCGTTCTGGTCAGGCTTGGCTCCGTTGAAGACATGCTCAATCTGAGAGCCAAACAAGTTTTTGTAACATGAACTGATGAACATATACAAAAACAAATCATCGAACACAAACAAGAGAAGAACAAATTGTGCTCGATTCAGAACATTTTTTTACAAATAACATGCTCAATCTGGGAGCCACCGTGGGACAGAAGTCCAACAAAGAAAAACAAATACTGGGATTGCGGGAAAGGGATTACTGGCCAGATCTAGAAGAAAACCAAAGAAGTGGAGCTTCAAATACTTTGAACCATGGATCCAGAATCTCGTGGGGGAGCAAACAAAAATGCGGATTTTATTGTGCCTGCTAAAGGAAAAGAACTGAAGAGGGGACAAAGGATTGGGGCAGACACGAAGAACTCAGAGCTACATGCGCCGCCCCCAGCACCTGGAGATGGAGGAACCCCGGAGCACACGCCGTTGCAGCAAGAACAAAGATGAGGAACCTGGGCTAGATCTATCCCCTGCACCGCACTCGCTGGCCACCGAGCCGCCTTCCAACAGATCTTCCCGGTGTTGGTGTAGGGAACTCGGGTGGCAGCGCGCACCATGCCGAGGGGTGTCGCGCGGAAGACGCTAGCGAGGAGGCTGCCGGCGTGAGATTCAGGGGTTTGCCGACACGGCGCCGGCTCCATGCGATGCAGGCAGAGAAGTGCTGCCGGACCCGGTGGTGGACATGTGGTGTTGTGGATCTCGTGTTGGGTGTGGCGTGCGGTTCGAAGGTTTTTTTCCTTTTCGAGAGAATCGTGGTGCGGGTGGTGCACTGGTGTGCGGAGATGACACCAGAAAACGTCGTTAACATCTGCCGTTGAGACATTGTGTACTGGCGTTACCGCAGTGTGCTCTCGGTGTTCTCTCTATAGTTGATCCTACGGTTGGATCAGTATGCGTAGCTACCCACGTAACTCAGCTAAAAAGAACCTATTCCTGTTTAAGCTAAACAGGAATTTTCTGAACTTTCTCGTGAGTGCTAAGTGAACCTTCTCAGCCCTAGAGATGTGAACTTTCACTCGGAACAACCAGTTTCCCTGTTCTTGTGGGGCGAGTTTTTAACACGATTTTCGAACCACTTATTGGTTTGATACATGCGATATACCGTTGGATAGCCACGAAAATTGCGCAACTATTTCATATTTACAGGTTTTTCTAATTCTTTACGGTTTTGAAACAATTTAGAATATACAAAACATAGTTTTCATGAACTTTTCCGTTTTTGCACAGTATTTAGATTGCCATTTTTACACCCTCTTATTGTACAAATAATTCAGCGAACCGAAACCGATAGTTTCTCGAACTCATGTGTTGTCAACAACACGTGTAGCCCCACATTACACCCGTCTGGTTTACAGAGCCTATCCTGCAAGCGAGGAGAGCGAATATTCCGCAACTAGTTGCGCCCGCACCCCATTATCGGATGTCTTATTTTTGAGTTTTTAAAAAATGCGAAATAAATCATGGACATTGGTTATGTTGTTTCTAAGGCATTTACAAATTTTCATCCCAAAATATGAACATATGTGTCTTGTGCTAAAAAAGAAGACACAAGTGAATAGTATCATGTACTATTCACACATCATTTGTCTTTTTTGTGCAGGCCACGTATTGTCAATTTTTTTGATGAAATTTTGTGGATGCAAGATAAACATCATAACCAATGTCCACAATTCATTTTATATTTTTTGAAAAATTAAAAGTGCGACATACGGAATAAGATGCGGGCGCAACTAGTTGCAAACTTTAGTTTCCCACAAGCGACACTAGTAGAAACAGGGCCTCTAGTCCGGGCTGGTGAGGATCTCTGGTCCCGGGTGCGCACCCGGGACAACCGAATCGGGACTAGAGGCCCCCCACCTCTCGTCCCGGGTGGTTTACGACCCCGGACCAAAGGGGTCCGCACGTGGGCGCCAAGGCCGCGCGTGGTCTAGGACCTGTTACGAACCGAGACTAAATAGTTTCTAATTTTTTTCTCACTTTTGGGGTTTAGGGTTTATGTTTCTCTTTTTTTTTCATTTTGGGGTTTAGGGTTTATGTTTCTTTTTTTTCATTTTGGTGTTTAGGGTTTATGTTTCCTTTTTTTTCATTTTTAACTCTAATCATTCTTAATTTCTCACTTCTACTGACAGTTCCCGGTCGGTCACCCATCCTCAGACTGCTCCACCTCCAGCACGCTTAACTTCTTGGTTCCTTCCTTGTGAGCTTCCAAGAGACAATGAATGTTTACCTGACAATAGTATGCTATCAATCATATTAACCCTAGGAACATGATGTCACACATCTTTATTTTGTGAATCCGAACAATTATTTAAGTAAACAAAAATAAATAAGTAATACTAATCTTGCATTCAAATAATATTAAATTTAAATAATAATTAACTTTTTCGCTTTTTGCATTTAATATTGAATAATTCATATCTATAAATTCGTAAATCGAAATTTGACAAAAAATATGTCTAAATCGATTAGAAAAAAGAGAGAAATTGAAATATGACTTGCATATCATCATGCTTGCCATAAAAACATGATAAACAGGCAATTATGCCAATAACGCCCCGGGTTTATCATATTTTCATGTTTGCCACAAAAGTGATCAATGTTTTCTCCATGATGTCACACATCTTTATTTTGTGAATCCGAACAATTATTTAAGTAAACAAAAATAAATAAGTAATACTAATCTTGCATTCAAATAATGTTAAATTTAAATAATAATTAACTTTTTCGCTTTTTGCATTTAATATTGAATAATTCATATCTATAAATTCGTAAATCGAAATTTGACAAAAAATATGTCTAAATCGATTAGAAAAAAGAGAGAAATTGAAATATGACTTGCATATCATCATGCTTGCCATAAAAACATGATAAACAGGCAATTATGCCAATAACGCCGCGGGTTTATCATATTTTCATGTTTGCCACAAAAGTGATCAATGTTTTCTCCATGATGTCACACATCTTTATTTTGTGAATCCGAACAATTATTTAAGTAAACAAAAATAAATAAGTAATACTAATCTTGCATTCAAATAATGTTAAATTTAAATAATAATTAACTTTTTCGCTTTTTGCATTTAATATTAAATAATTCATATCCATAAATTCGTAAATCGAAATTTGACAAAAAATATGTCTAAATCGATTAGAAAAAAGAGAGAAATTGAAATATGACTTGCATATCATCATGCTTGCCATAAAAACATGATAAACAGACAATTATGCCAATAACGCCCCGGGTTTATCATATTTTCATGTTTGCCACAAAAGTGATCAATGTTTTCTCCATGATGTCACACATCTTTATTTTGTGAATCCGAACAATTATTTAAGTAAACAAAAATAAATAAGTAATACTAATCTTGCATTCAAATAATGTTAAATTTAAATAATAATTAACTTTTTCGCTTTTTGCATTTAATATTAAATAATTCATATCTATAAATTCGTAAATCGAAATTTGACAAAAAATATGTCTAAATCGATTAGAAAAAAGAGAGAAATTGAAATATGACTTGCATATCATCATGCTTGCCATAAAAACATGAATCCGAAATTGTTCAATGTTTTCTCCATGATGTCACGCATCTTTAATCCGAAATTTGACAAATAATATGTCTAAATCGATTAGAAAATAGAGAGAAGTTGAAACATGACTTGCTCACATCATACTTAAACAAGGACATAATTAATATAAATAATAGTTCAGATATCCATTAATTACAGAAAGTACTGCAAACACTATACTATACTCGTCCAGATCAGGAGACACGCACTACATAATAATATAGAGATAAAATGTTCGCCATTGCAAACACTAGTAGTACTGATCGTCCTCCAAATCCGAAGAAGTAGACCCATGGGGCACTGGTGGCGGTACGAGGTGACGCTGCCCATGGTTGATGATTCTAATCTTGCGGTACACCTCGTATGCAACGTACGCATCTATTGCTGCATACTCAATGTTAGTAGCGTCAAGTGGCAGCTTCTCCCATAATTTGTGCTAACCCTTGGGAAATCTTGTCTTCATGTCAGCGTACTCGTCCTCATCGATCACGGCCACTGCCATATCAGCCATTCCAGTCTTGTCATGGTTAAGCCTGAACAGGGCCTGGAGATCAATGTGGCAGGCAGCTGGTATCTCAAGATCCCAGGTGCGCCTCATCTTGATCTTGTCATTCGTTATATCAACGCTAGCAAAATGTATGCCGCTACGAAGGAAATCCATGAGTATTGGACAGTGCTTGTCACTACTGAAACAACAAATGGAACAAAATGTTAAATACTGATGCAAGAGTGTATAATTAACAAGAGTGTGTATAAGTAACAAGAGTGTATAATTAATTTGCTATCCTATGCAATTTTCGGCACACAAGTATATAATTTTAATTACTTTCCTATATATGAATCAAAAGACACATGATTGAGCAAATTTTAATGTTTTGCTATCCTATGCAATTTTCGGCACACAAGTACATAATTTTAATTACTTTCCTATATATGAATCAAAAGACACATGATTGAGCAAATTTAAATGTTTTGCTATCCTATGCAATTTTCGGCACACAAGTACATAATTTTAATTACTTTCCTATATATGAATCAAAAGACACATGATTCTCCCAAAGAGAGCAAAGAGACATGTTTTGCTATCCTATGCAATTTTCCTATCCGAGAATGGGATGACAAATTTACCGTGCCCACTGGAAGACCATGACATTTTTCTTGAAACAAAGTTGGATGACAGCAATATCTCTTTGATCGGTTGTGTACTCGAGATCAAGGCCCGTGAACTTGTCTTGCTCCTTAGCTTCGTCAAGCCAATACTCGAAATCGGAAAGAAAATCCGGCACCTTGGCGCTGTCGTTCGTGTAAACGACTTTGAGATAGGTATTGCCATGTGCAAGCACCGTCCCGTAGCGAGTGATCGGTGGATTCATGGTGGAACTGTGTGAAGAAGAGAGGAGAGGAGACGAACACGAGATGGGGAGATCAAAGAAGAGAGATGAGGAGAGGGAGACGAAGAGAAATGGCCGCCGTCCCCACTGTAGCGTTTTCCTGGCCACGGTTAGGGAGGCGAACGGGCGGGAGGCGAAGAGAAATGGCCGCCGTCCCCACTGTAGCGTTTTCCTGGCCGCGGTTAGGGAGGCGAACGGACGGGAGGCGAACGGTTTGACCTTTAGTCCCGGTTTGAGCCACCAGCCCGGACTAAAGGGGTTCGCGTCAGGCGGACGGTTGCCACCGGCCCTCTAGTCCCGGGCCGTATCACGAGCCGGGACTAGAGCTTCCCCACGACCCGGGACAACTGCTCTGCGGCCTCGTATCTACTGACCCGGGACTAGTCCCCCTCTAGTCCGGGTTAAAAAGTGGCCCGGGACTAGAGCCTAAAATGACTCTGGACAAAAGGCTCATTTTCTACTTGTGCGAGAGCCTGTTTTGTGTGCCAACCAAACTAAACCAAACCAAAGCTAGCAATAGATAGAACAAGGATGGATGTGTGGATAAGCAATGGCAGGTGGCATGGGCAGCGTTTTGGTCACGACTTGGATCATCATTGCATGTACTGGACATGACACTGCAGCAACTCCTGTGTCCTGCCACTCAATTAATTTGTTATCGGCCACGAGGTGCTGACTCATCAGTGTCGGAGAGACGGAGAGAGTGAGGGCCTCTAGACTTAATCAGCCAAGCAAGAGGCTCTAGAGAGATCCATCGGCAGCTAGTAGTACTGGTCCTACTGCATTAGTTTTTTTTTTTTTGTAGGCTTGTAGCTTCACCTTCACATGATCAGAAGAAACAAACAACATAATATATAACTCGGTATGATGATCAAGCAATAATATGAATAGAGAGTGAGAGGCTGGCATGAGTACATCTTGCCATTGTTCTAGCTGATTAAGCTAGGATCATGGGTAACCTTGCCAAATGTAGATGTCTTCATTTCCGGGCTGTGATCCTGTCCACGTGCACGCGCTCCCGTCAAGTACGTGTTTACCTAACGTGTGATTTTGATCTTCGATTAGTTTCTTCTACATGTCGCGGCCGTGGAGCCAAGTGCGTTGGCAGCGGCAGAGCAATACATCGTGCACTGAACTTGCACTGCAGCCTGACGACGGATTGATGGTGAGTTGGTGACATGGAAGTGTGACAAGTGGCAACACAACAGGGAATTCACCTGCGGTCAGCTAATAGCTAGAGTCAGCAACGACGCACAAGTAAGGTTCTGAGGTCGACTGTGCATGCGGCTTGGTCAATTGCTTCGATCATGGTGTCGAGGCAGTGTGCATGACACGTGGCAATAATGGAGAGAATGAGAGTAACATCATGGGCATATTTTTCCTTCGGTGTAATTCAGAGTCTAGCTAGTTTTTCCTAAGAACAATGAACAAACTATCATTTGGATACCCAAATCATCTAGGATCAAACCATGAATACACAACATCTATGGATTATTATGTGTTAGTGGAGGCGACGTTCATGTCCCCCCAGTGGCGGACCCAGAAATTTATGTTTGCCGGGGCGAACAATTTAAGTCAAGTTTTTTGAAGCATAAATTCTGTTTTTTTTAGGGTGGAGCACAAATTTTTGTGAGGCCTACGAGCCTGCGACCGATGTGTGCCCGAAGGGGATTTTTTTCGGATTGAAACTCTTTGATACGGTGGTATGAACCAACTTTTTTTTGTTTATTTAAGAGTTTGGTATGAACAAACTGGTACGTTTTGTTTAGACAACTGGTCCGCAATGGGCCTATTTCCTCTCACTTAAGCCCGTTAGAGCACAGCCCAACAAGTCTTTCTTCTCCTTTCGCTCGTACCCCTTCGACACAGAACACAGAAACAAAGAAACGACAATGGCGGATAGAAAACAGAGGTAAGCTTTGCTCATGGCGGTAGGAGACTTGAAGAGGGGTACCCTGCGCCATGCCGGGAGACAGGGGCGGCCGCCCCTGCTCGCCCCTACGGTGTGTCCGCCACTGTGTCCCCCGATGGTGACTTCTCCGATTTTCAAGCTCGGCAAAGATTGCCTTGAAAGTCATTTTATGAGAAAATAGACGTGGTGGTTCTCAGAAACGAAATTTTTCAAAAATAAAATAAAATAGCCAACCAACTACCAAGGTAGTTATGTGATCATAATTCGTTTATTATGCAGGAGATGAGTACGTACTTACTTCCTCCATTTAGGTGTATTGGGTTCCTAATGATAATCAATTTGTTCCAAAACAACCAAGGAATAAGACCCAAATCCATTAATTAGGCTAATAAATAGGCAAACCAGACTCTCTCTCTCCTCCCTACAATCACTCTTCACTAGTACAGATCGGGCAATTTAATGCCCCGCCATCGCACACGGGAGCAGCCATCCGTGTGCATTATCCCCTATCGCATTCGCTTCGCAATTATAGCCGTGTGTGAGTCCCTTAAAGGTGTTCGCTGGTCAAACATTCGCCTACGGTTTCGGTTTTTAAAGCGTTGGTGATATATCGCACACGATTACATGGAGCAACGCGTCTGCATTATTGTTTTGTTTCGCACACGCGTTACTTTCACGAATCGTCTGTAATCTCAATTGCCTCCTCGTATTCCATTCGACGCGTGTACACTGTACAGCCTTCTCGCCTCCTCCAGTTTGCCACATGTTGGCGACGAGCCAACTTCCTCGTCCTATATAATGCTGCTTGCCACCGTTCATCAGTGAACTCAGCAGCGGCGCCACCGTAGACTCAGTAGGTACACGATGGTGCGCCGCCAGAAGACCGCTCGCATGTCGTGCGTGGCTCAGTGGAGCATTGCCACGCCCACTGCGGCTTCCGGGAACTCCTCCCTGTCTTCGGATTCTGGGAACTCCTCCCCGCCTGCGCGCCGTCGATGCGTGGAGAACGAGTGCCCGGAGGAGGAGGAGGAGGCGAATTTGGAGAAGGGCGAGGACGTGGCGGAGAGGCTGGAGGATTCCTCTGAGCCCGACGCTGAGGCGCGTCTCGAGTCGTGGGAGGTGGCTGAGCGCGAGGCCGAGGAAGATGAGTTCGAGGCCGCGGAGGCCATGTCGGTTGTGCGCGAGGCCGAGAACACTGACGAGGACGACTGGGCCATGATTGAAGAGCATCGCGCGGTCAAAGACTCCATCGCCAAGAAGCAAGAAGAAGACAGAGCTCGCGCATTCAATGATGTCGAGGCCTTAGGCTCCGGCAAGGCGAATGCGGAGATAATCTGCATCTCCGATTCCGACGAGGAGGAGTAGTGTAGATTATTGTATGCCTTTTGTTCCACTATCGCACGCGCTTACTGTGGGCAAGCCGTGTGTGTTGTTCAGAAATCGCACACGGTTGTTTGTGAGGTATCTGTGTGTGATCTTGTCAGATCGCCCACGCTTTAGCAAAAAACCTCAGTGTGTGTTGTTCACTCATCGCACACGCTTTAGTATTTCGTCTTCCCTCTTTTTTCAGAATTTTCGCTTAGTATGAAATATCATGGTGTTCCCGCCTTTTGGCCTACTCCTGCTTGCCTATATATTTATTCGACAGACATGGCTATTTATTTAGCTAGCTTTTGTACAATGCCTCACGGCACAGAAGCCATGGCAGATCTGGCCCTCGCGTCGTCGTTGTCGAGGAGCTGCTGTCCACAGCGTCCGTAGTTGGGAGTAGCTCAGTCGACCTCACGCCGACTGAGGCGAAGGAGGAGCTGCCCTCATCGCACGGAGCTGGGGTAACTTCGTTGATCTCACGGTGGAGGAGCCCGAAGATAGCTATTCGAGTTCGTCGCAGGAGGAGCCGCTGGCTAGCCCAGAAGAATTAGAGGAGTATAAGTTGGTGGAGATGTCCATCGCGTAGGCGCGACATGAGGAAGCAGAGGTGCATCGGGTGGTCGAGGAGTCTTTCGACTCTCTTCGTCAGGAACGGGTGCACGCGCTGCTGCGCGCCAGGAAGGAGGCCAAGAAGCAGACACGACTCTGTATGGGTGCCGCGGCAAAGCGTTTGGCCAAGTGGAAAGCCGCTCACCACGATGCCGAGGCCTCAGGCTCCGGCAACCCGCTCGCCGACGATGCCGAGGCCTCAAGCAACGGCAAGGGCCCCGCCGGCGATGAAGACGTTGTCGTCCTCTCTGACGACGACGACGATGCTTAGATATGTATTACTAGGTGTTTTCTATGTGTTATATATATATGTACGTACTGTGAGATTGGGAATGACGTAGGGTGGCCACGGCAAGTCCCAGCGTCGAGTACCCCAGGTTGACTGAGAGGGAGGAACATGGTAGTGCTGGTAGTAACAACGGCTGACAAGCGGGCGATTTCACGGACTCGGCTGTTTTGGCGACTGTTGTCGCGGCTTCTGTCCTCTCGAGCGTCAGCAAATCCGGCCGCCATTAGCTCGACAGTCTCGCCTTCTTCGTAGCGGGGTTTGCGCTTGCGGCGGCGGTCCTTGCGGCCCCAATTGATTGGGTCACCTTCCTCCTTCGGTGAGTCGGGGAACTCGTTACGTACGGAGTCCTCGCCGTCCGCCCACTCGTTGGAGATCTTCATTAGTTCGATTATGGATGTTGGCCGAAGGCGGCCGAAGGCCTCTCGAAGGTCGTGTCGGGTGACACCGCGAATGAAGGCGTCCATTGCTCTGTCTTCTGAAAATACTCCTATGGAGTTGCGCATGAGGGTCCAGCACTAGATGAATGATCGCAGTGTCTCGTCCCGTCGTTGTTTGCAGGCTCGCAGTTCTTCAAATGTCGCGGGTCATGAATATGTTCCGAGGAAGTTCTTGATGAAGGCCTCTTCAAATTGGTCCCCAGGAGCTGAAGGAGTTACGGGGCAGGTTTTGGAGCCAACCACGCTAGAGCCCACAAGCATCAGCTTTATGTAATGCATTGCTGTTGTTGTGGTACCTCCTTGACAATTGACCGCTATGATGTAATCATCGAGCCAAAGTTTTGGGTCCTACGTACCATCGAACTTGACTGACTCGGACGTGAGCTTGAAGCCTCGTGGCATTCTTGTGTCGCGGATACGGAGATTGAAACATGAAGCGCCGTAGGGCTCCTAGTCGCCTTCTGAGTAAAGTTCTTGGCTCGGGGTGTTGACGGGTCGCTTGGAGCGACTGCGGTCGACCGTTCATTGTACAATGATGTTGCACGCGTCTTCCCCCTCCTGCAGGTGTCGAGTGGGTCGGTCTTCACGTGCTGCACGTTCTCTTCTTTCGCGGTCGCGTCTGTCGCGATCTCCACGTGCTTGGTTTGTTGCTACGGGCAGAGTTTCTGGGATCAGTGCCTCTTCTGCCAAGCGAAGCACCTTGATTTGTTGCCGGTGCAGTGCTGCGCGAGGGTCGTCCACCGGAGATTGCGTTACCCTCAGGTACGTAGCCACCGACATGAGAGCTCCCGAGATTGTTTTGGGGATAGGTATCCCGTCTTCGTCTTTTGTCATGAATGATGACTCGAGGTTGCGGGTGGTCGTAGCCCTCTCGGCATCCGTCATTAGGTGGATGCGCGGTCTGGAGCGCCTGTTGTCCTGCGTTACTGTAGGTCCTGAGGATGAGAAGGAAGGCTGCCCGACGAGCACTCGACGCATCAGCGAGTTCTTTACGCCTGGCCAGATCAGCTTTTTCGCGCAACAACTTCTCGTTTTCCTTCCACACAAGGTACTGGTACGTCATCATCTCCTCAGGGGTCGTCTTTGGAGGAGGGTAGGTGCAGTCCTGGACGTGCTTCATGGCCTTGATTCTCATCTCCCTAGTGATCACCAGGGTTGTTAATTTGTCCGGCATTGTGACTGTCATCGGATACGCAGGTTCCTCACGGCGGCCGCTACCCTCGCCGTTTCTGTTTTGGGTTGCGTTTACCATGAAAAATTGTAGAGAGTAGGACTGCGCAGTCGAGTATGCGTTGCTGCTGCTACTCTCGCCACCAGAGCTGTCCTCAGAGCTGAAGATGGAGGCGACGTGATGGACACCGCAGTCGATGCAGAACTCGTCCGGCTGGGCCTGGCTTGACTTGGCAGCCGATGATGTCGCGGGCGCCGGAGTCGATGGAGCAGCATGTGTCATAGCTGGTGTAGATGCGGTCGTCGCAGTCGATGAAGGCATGGGTTCCATAGTCGATGTAGACGCGATCTCCGTGGTCGATGAAGACGCGGGTTCCGTAGTCGATGCAGATGCGATCTCCGCGGTCGATAAAGATGCGGGTTCCATAGTCGATGTAGACGCGATCTCCGTGGTCGATGAAGACACGGGTTCCGTTGTCGAAGCAGAGGCGATCTCCGCGGTCGATGAAGACGCGGGTTCCATAGTCGATGCAGACGCGATCTCTGCGGTCGATGAAGACGTGGGTTCCGTAGTCGATGCAGACGCGATCTCTGCGGTCGACGAAGACGCGAGTTCCGCAGTCGATGCAGATGCGATCTCCACGGTCGATGAAGATGCGGGTTCCGTAGTCGATGTAGATGCGTTCTCCGTGATCGATGAAGACGCGGGTCCCACGGCCGGCAGGGGCGCGAGGTCGGAGAGTTGAAAAGTCCCCCACTTGTTCACATGGATTTGCATGTTACCGAAAGCAATGTACATACCTCCATAGATCTCGGCGTACACCGATCATTGGGCTGGTGGGTGGGGCTCGAATTCGAAGGAGCCGAAGTGGATGGGCGTCGTGATTGCTAGCATGTCGTCGGTTGTCGTTGCAGATGGAGCCGGTGAAACCATGATTCCAGCCCTA
Source organism: Poa pratensis (assembly GCA_947311845.1). Lineage (NCBI taxonomy): Eukaryota > Viridiplantae > Streptophyta > Magnoliopsida > Poales > Poaceae > Poa > Poa pratensis. Next base: position 3,314,765 of record CAMZMU010000033.1, on the reverse strand, counting down.
GTCTTTTCCACAGACGGCGCCAGTTGACGTGGGGTGGCCACGGCAAGTCTCAGGGTCGAGTACCCCAGGTTGATTGAGAGGGAGGAAGATGGTAGAGCTGGTAGTAACAACGGCTGACAAGCGGGCGATTTTACCCTGGTTCAGGCTCCCGGAGGATAATACGCTACTTCCAGCTTGTCTGTTATTGATGTTGGAGGTGTTACAATGGCGATCCGGCGAGATATCGATCTCGCTAGCCTTTATAATGGAGGCTGGGTCCCGGGAGTTCGCAACCGACTAGGTTTACAGGTAAGGTAGGTTACTACCGACATAGGCTTCGCCTTCCTTGGGATGCACTCTGTCTTCTTTGGGCCCTCTTCATGGGCCTTGAGCGTTGTCTCCTAGTAGGCCGCCAGTTGGGCCCTAGTCCTTGCGTGCACCAGGTATCTTCATGGTGGGGCACCCGATAGGCAGGCCCACGTCAGGGAATGTCCAATCTTTTTGTAGCAGGAAGGGCAAACCATGCGTTTGAATTAATGGTTCCCTTCCGGTAGCAACTAATATTACCCAAATCTTATTAACCAGGTTCCACTATGTCTAGTACTCCTTGTTTCCAACTAATGCGTTCGAAAGTTGATAAATTTGGCAAAGAACAACAGAAATCGCACACGGTTATGACCCAGGAAAATCGTGTGCGATAGCTTGCTCTGTCGCACAACTATCGCCCACGGTTTCGACCGACACTAGTACCGAAAAGCCTATCTGTGGCGCACAGATTTCGGCTATCTGTGGCGCACGGGACGTGCGCTACTACGGCCACGCCACTGGTAATTGTTACCTGTGGCGCACGAGCCGTGCGCCACAGGTAACCTGACTTATCTGTGGCGCACAGGCCCGTGCGCCACAGATAAGCCATCTCGTTCGCCACAAGTAGTCGGTCCTCTCCACCGGCTACTACTAATCCGCATTAATTAATTCATCGCATTAATTAAGTCATGTCTGCATGTTTTTTACGAAATTGCATATAGGTCCCTGGTGTCAAGAAGAAAACGCAATCAAGTCCCTGGTGTCAAGAAGGACGAATCCCGCCTGCACCGAGCATCCATGGCCGTCACCGAGCCTCCATTTGCCGCCGCCGTGATTCTTGGTCCGCGCGTCGAGGTAAGGGAGGTGCGCGGCGGCGGGCTGCGAGCCGGAGGGCCGGGGGCATGAGGCGGCGGATGCGCACGGACGGCGAGGGCGGGACGGGGTCGTCGAGCTCGGGCGGGATGGGGACATCGCCGGCGTGGGCCCGGGGCAAGACGAAGGTGGGCGGCGGTGGAGACGCAGAAGGCCAGCATCTGCGTGGCCATGGCGCCAGGAAAGGCCATCGGGGTCGGCCATGGGGATCTCCTCCGCCTCCATGTCCGCGGCGGCGCAAATCCGGGTGAGCATGGCGCGGGTCAGGCCGGTGTGGAGGAGAGGTGAGGGAGGCCGGCGTGGAGGCGAGGCGAGGGAGGCCGGCGGCGGGCGGGTGGGAGGGCGAGCGCGAGGGAGGCCGACGGCGGCGTTGTGTGCGTGCGCATTGTGTGCGTGAAACAAAGGAGATAAGGCAGAGAGAAAAGAGTGTGTGCGTGCGGGAGGGTGAGGGCAGGAGAGAGAAAGGGGATCTGGGAAGGAGAGAGACATGTGGGTTTGACCAGGGAGAGAGAAACGTGTGGAGAGGATAAGGAGAGAGATGGTGTGTGGTTAGCGTGTGGCTTGCTTTTTTCTGATGCTATCTGTGGCGCACGTATTTGTGCGCCACAGGTAACTTTTACCTGTGGCACACGCGAATAATTGGGCGCCACTGCTAGTCTCTCTCCTCGCGCTCGAAATTGAAGTGGTCTGGGCAAACTTACCTGTGGCGCATCAACTTTCTTGTGCGCCACTGTGGCGCACAAGAAACTTGGTGCGCTGATGCACCTAAAATGCATCTACTTTTCCAAGCACTTTGCTTCATAATTTGCTCCGGAATCTTCCCATATTTGAATAAACCTGCTGAATCTGACGCTGTTTTTAGCAAAGTCTCGTTTCTGGTTATTTTTGCAGGAAATTAAATCGGGAAAAATACCACGTCATTTTTTATGGAAAAGGAGGACAACGTGCAAAGGATGGACACGAGGAAGCGCCGGAGGCCCAAAAGAGGGGCCCCACGCGGCCAGATCCTTGGGCCGCGTGGGCCCACCTAACTGGAGCCTCGGGCGCCGCCTCTCCTTCGGCTTTTCGCGTACCCCCTCATATATACGAAAAAGTGGGTGCCCTAAGAGGAGGAGAGCTTTCGCGAAACACACCGCCGCCACCACCACGATCTTCGTTTTCGGAGACAGATTGATCCAGGATTTCTCCTCCGGTGGAGGGATCCGGAGACCGTCTTCACCGCCATCTTCACCGCCTTCATCTCCATCGACCATGAGCTCCCTCTCCATCACCATGTGTGAGTAGTCCGCTGTAGGCATGTGAGGTGGATGGGGATTGGATGAGATTGATCATGTAATGATACCCGTTGTTCGAGATCTTAGGGGTTTATCTTGAGGATATTTTTGTATTGTGTTGATGCACTTATGCTATACTTAATGCTTGTTACTAGGGCCCGAGTGGCATGATTTCAGTACTGAACTTATTTTGCTTCATCATATAATTGAGTTTGGTATTTATCTGCAAAGTGTATCACCTGCTATTATGTTGAACCTGCGAACCCTAAAAGTGACAGTATAGGGAAAACAAGGGGGAGATGTTTTAGTTTGAGGATTCTATGTGTTCATGAAGTGTTAATGCGTTGTTCCGGGCTATTCGAAAGGGTAGACCTTAATTACCTGTAGTTCCAAGTTGGCCCCGGTGAAATGGGCAGGTAGGACAATAGATGTTGTGCAAATTCTCTTGGTTAGTACGCACAACTAATTATGGAACACATACCTACATATATCAGAGTTAGAGATAAGTCCCATTGCTATTTATATCTTATTATATGATCAATCTTATTCATGCAACACCCCGCTATCACCTCATGCCTACGTTTTAAATCTCTGAGTTACACTTTCACTTTTCCGGTGAAAACTGGGAAACCCTTGTTCACTACTGCTGTTCTATTTGCTACTTGAATCATACTACTGCCATCACTATCACTGCTGCAAGTTTATTGATATACAGGTGTGGTTGAGAGTGACGCCTCAATTGCCAAAGTCTTATTGGTATTCTTGTGTTCCCATCGTGTCGAACTATAAATTTGGGTAATACTTCCCAACGAAGATTTCAGCGATCCCCTATACTTGTGGGCATCAAGACATTTTCTGGCGCCGTTGCCGGGGAACCTAGCTTTATTGGTAAGACAACTTGTTATCATTTATTTGCTGCATTTGCTTTTTCCTAACCATGGGAAAGGAAAAGATTACTCCGAAGGAAGTGAGGCCTTCAACTACTCGTAGAGGTACGGATTGCTAAGTAGGCCAAACTTTTCACCTAATGCTGCTTCTGCTGTTGTTCCTAAGAAAAAGGAAAAGTTTTGAATAGTTCACCATTGTCTAAGATGTCTACTAGTACTGAAAATGATTTAATATGTGGTAGCATAGACAATGAAGTGACACCTGAAACACCTGAAACATCTGAGATAACTGAAACACCTGAAACTCTGAATCTTCTATATTGAAAATGTTGAGTCTGAATTAGAAGATAATGAATATTGTGATGATGAACATGAAACTTCTTCTGAGGAAGAGGATGCATTTACTATGGCTTTTATGGATTCGAATTTTGATAAATTGGATAAACTTGATATCTATAAAAATTCTCCTCTTGATGATTATTTCCCTGTTACTGAGAAAATGAATGCTCCAGCTATTAAAATTAAAGACAAAGATTATGAGTTTAGTGTTGATCCTGAAATAATTGAAAAAGCTGAGAAGTATAAGTTTTATGGGAGAGACAATGAGTTCCCTTTTGAACACATTGCTGATTTGCATGATTTATCTGTGTTATTTGGTAAAGATGAAATCCACCAACGCTATTATTTCTTAAAGTTGTTTCCTTTTACTTTGGGAGGAAATGCTAAAACTTGGTATAATCGTTTAGAACCTGGATGTATTACTAGCAAGGAGGAATGCTTGCAGGTATTTTATAATAAATATTTCCCTGCTGATAAGATTCATGGTTTAACTATTGAGATTAGCAACTTTTCACAAACAGAGAAGGAGGATTTACCCCAAGCTTGGGGGAGGTACAGTAAGATGGTTAGGAAATGTCCTACCCATGGCTTCAAGAATAATGAAATACTTGATATATTTTACAATGGACTAACTGAAAATACAAGAGGCTATCTTGATAGTATTGCAGGTAGTGTTTTCAGGGAAAGGACCGTTGATGAAGCAACTGAGTTATTGGAAACTATCTCTAGAAACTATGAAGATTGGAATATTGAAATAATAGATGACAGAGAGATATTTCCAGAGAAGAAAGGAGGTATTCTTGAATTAAACAATGAGGCAATGAAGGGAGCCTCCAAGGATATGAAAGAGAAGGGAATTAAAACCTCTCATCTTAAGGAATTATCTGAAATGGGTGTTAAACTTCCTATTGATCGACCATGTTTTCCAATCCCAGTCAATGCTATAAGCTCTTTGGAAGGTAATGAAAAGGTAACACCTCCTATTGATGTATCATATGTTAATGATTTTGCTTATCATAATAAACCTGAAGAGCATGATATTAGAATGAATATGATGGAAAACTCTCATAAAATTAAATTCCTTCGTGAAAATATAAATGCTAGTGTGGGAGAAGTTAGAAGAATTGTTAAACACTGTGAAATGATGAATAATCAAATTGAACAAATGGTTTCTCTTCAAAATCAATTGTATGAAAATCTTATTGAGAAGAAACAGGTTTGTGGGGTTAGTACTAGAGGTGGTGCAAGTACTCAGGACCCTGACTATCCTGAAAACCATCCCAAGAGAAAAGAGCAAGAGGCTCTCAAAAGGAAATCTTCTGCAGGAAAATCTCCCAATGGAAACAAAGGCATTGATGATTCTCAAGAACAAGACAATGATATTTCTATTTCTGATGCTGAGACCGAAGATGATAATGTTGAAGAAGAGGAATCATCTCCACCTGAAGAAGATCAACATGAAGTTGAAAATATTGCAGAACCTGAACCTCCTGAAAAGGAAGACCCTCAACCATCTACTGAGAAGAACAAAAAGAAGAATCATCCAAATCCACAAAAAGGTAAAGAGAGGGATCCATGGGTACAAAGACCCATACCATATCCCCAAGAGGTAATGAAATCTTTGGATGATGCTAGGTTTGAGAAATTTTTTGAGTTGATTAAAAATTTATGTTTGCAAATTCCTCTTGTTGATGCTATTAAAATTCCTCCATACTCAAAATATATGAAAGATATTGTCACTAATAAAAGGAAGATACCTAATGATGCAATTACTGCTATGCTTGCTGATTATTCATTTGAAGGAAAATTGCCTGAAAAGCGTGGAGATCCTGGTATTCCGACTATTCCTTGTCGTATTAAAGAAACTTATGTGAAATATGCACTATGTGATTTAGGAGCTGGTGTTAGTGTTATGCCTTTTTCTTTATATAAGAAACTTAACCTAAACAAATTGGTTCCAACTGAAGTTTCATTGCAAATGGCTGATAAATCAACTGCTAAACCTATAGGTATATGTGAGGATGTTCCTATCTCTATTGCTAATGTGTTAATTCCTACAGACTTTGTTATATTAGAAATGCCTGAGGATGATAATCTATCTATTATTCTTGGAAGACCCTTTTTAAACACTGCAGGAGCTGTGATAAATTGCACTGAGAGCAAAGTGACATTTAATGTAAAAGGAAATGAGCATACTATCTATTTTCCCAAGAAGAATCTGTTACAGTGATAAACAAGAGTGTGAATTCTATTCAAAGAAATACTATTATGATTGGAAGCTTTGAAATTGCACTACCACCTCCTGAACCAAAATATGCTATCTTGATGATTGGAACTATTCCAATCAAGTATGAGGTATCTTGAAACTCTTCTTTATATCTATAAAATAAGAATCATGTATTATATCTTTTGCATATTATTAATGAGACTTGATCAACCTCATTACTAATGTGGAAATGATGAAAACTTGATTCCCATAAAAATTTGTATTGCATTTTAATTTTATTTATCTTAGAATTTTAGAGTATATGCATAATCATAATTATTTCAGAGTTCAGAAATTCCAGAATATGAAGTTTGAAAAATTCTCTTTAGAAAATTGTCTCTGAAAATTCCAGAAAAATTTGGAGGTAAGTTATTTAACCAGAGGGACCATCTGCCAGAAGTGGGACACCAGGAGGCCACCAGGGACCAAAATGGGGTGTCCCACGCGGCCAGATTCCTTGGCCGCGTGGGACCCACCAACTTTGTCCCCAGGTGGTGTTAGGTGAGTGTCCTGTGCCCATCTCCTTCCCCTCGACAGAAAACCACTTCCAGGTATTTTTCCCAAATTTTCCCGAGCTCGTTCTTCCTGCTATCCTTGGATCTCCAAGTTTAGGGCAGATTTTTCAAATCTGTTTGGTGGGATTGCTCCTTGGTATGTGACTCCTCCACCCATCCAATTATTTTTTGTTCTTGTGCCTCATGTATGAAGTATTTTGCTGCACTAGGTGTCACCTAATATGCTTGAGAAATCCATGGATTTAAGTTTTCTAGTTGATATGGATGCATGATATTGATGTGGAGACTAGTTATGGATGGCTCAATGTTGTTTTAGAGTGCTACATCTTAATTTTTGTTGAATATTATTTATGGGCAGCAAGGTACCATGATGAACAAAGGCAAGGCATTGCTTGGGATGAGCTCAAGACCGAGGAGAAGAGCATCTAAAGTCTCCCTTAATTATGATGACAACCATCTTTGGGAGGATGATGCAGTTTTTGTGGGGAGAAGCTGAAGATCCATACAACTAGATGGCAAGACCCCCATGTTCTTGAGCAGTGGGGGATAAAAGAAGACTTCGACACCTTCGCCAATGCAACTGGTTTGCTTGAGTTTGCCCAAAATCCACGAGGTACATACGAGGAACTCTCGCGAGAATTCCTCTCCACATTCAGGTTTGAGGGCCCTGAGATCTACAAGCACAGTAAGAAGAGTAAGGCACCCACTCCTACCTTTGTTTGTAAATTTACTATGAGGGGGGAGCGCCTTGTTATGTCTTTGGAGGAGTTTTGCAAAGCTATTGGTGTGGAAAACAGGGGTAGTTGGGATGAAACCCGTGCTGACTCCAACCAGGAGCTTGTTGCATTTTGGCACTCTATTTCTGTTAACTCTCATGATAGATTGAATAGGGGTAAATTTACTCATATACAGCACCCAAGTTTGAGATACTTTGCGTTGTTCCTTGCAAGAGGATTTCTTGCTAGAGACAACAATTCTGCTTGCACGGGACCAATGGTTTATTTACTTAAATGTGCAAAAGAAAACACCACATGTGGTATAACTTGGGAGTCATTCTTGCTAGATCCTTGCATACGGCTGTGAGTAGAAATATTACTGATCAAACCCCTATTTATGCTGGTGCTATTGCTACTTTAGTGTATGAATACATTAAAGATGAGAGGTTATGGTGATAACATGGGTACTCCTGTGATAGAGTCCAATTTACTCGATTTTGCTTTGACTACCCGTATGGATTTTGCTTTGATATATGGATAATAAGTGCCCATTAGGCTCCCCCGTGCTGACCTTTTTGACAGGAGTACCGGAAAATGGATTGTGGAAGAGATGCCGCCTCAAGAGGAGCCACAAGATCCAGGGATGCAAGGCTACCAACCTCGAGAGGAGCCCCAAGACTCAGGAATGCAAGGCTACCCATATGGTTACTTCCCTGGAGGTGGAAGTGGATACAACTACTACCCGGGATACTAGCTTGATCGCAAGCTTGGGGGAGTACCTCTCTCCCTTTCCATTCATTGTGTTATATCACTGTTATCTTGTTATGTTTTAGTTTCTTGTTCTAAAAATCACAAAAACACAAAAAGATTTCATTTGTTTCTTTTGTTTAGTTACTTCTGGACATTTACTTTATGCATCTTAAAACTAAAAAGAACAAAAACATTTTCGTTTTATTGAATCCAAAGTGAAAACGGAGGTGCAGGAATTGCTGAAATCTGCTCACTGTTCTATTTTTCATATTTTCTCTGTAACTCCGAATGAGCTAAAATTTTAACCACTACTGCAACTTTTCATAACCTACACACCCGTAAATTATGAGATTTTTCTGAGGTCTAGGTAGGGTAAAAACAGTACTGTATGCAGTAACATTTTATGGCAGATTTGAGTTTTTATTGCGCAGTTCAAATTGGGAGAGGAGAACAACAATGATGAGTTGATGTGCATGAAGTGGATGAAAGGTATGACACCTTTGCCGTGCTTATGTGGACTTTTTAATAACAGCAAGTGCGCACATCATAGTTTCTTTAACATCTAGGGAAGTGGTAGCAAATGTTTATCTTCTCCGTGTTCTAGTATGTTATATTATGATGCAAGTGAGATAATATGTAGCGACAACACTTGGATGTGAGTTGAGTAATTGTGGCTCTAAACAAAGGTCTACGCATCCCATTGTGCTTGCTAAACTTGCCAACCAAAGAATAAAAGAATTTTTCAAATGATAAACATGAAGTCATATGCTTGACAAGCTTAGTGGTTGGGAGTTAACTTAAATGTGCTGACACATGGAAAGCTTTCAACATTGCACTAAATTATATTTAGTTGATATCATGTACCTTTGTTTATGGATGCTTATCATGTGCGAAATAAATGTGGAAACTTAGTAAGTTTGAGGAGTAGGAATAATTGGCTAGAGAGACGCCTGGGCCGCCAACCTAAGCCATGCATCATTCATGGTGGAAATTTACAGCGTACCATAGTGAACATTCAGTGATGCACATCATAATAAAAAGCTACACAAATAGTAAATAAAAGAGTGCTGAGATTGTTCATTGTCTGTTTGTCTTGTCGTTTGGACATGGGCTTGTTCCATGTCTTGGGACAAGAGGTACCCCAGTTGACGCTCTTGATGACGCTTTTATTACTTGCAATGACTGAAAAACTCGAACTTGCCTAGTGACCAGAGTTGAGTAGCACGTGGTGTAGGTACTCGTATTCACGGGGCATGAGACTTTCAACCTCTAGTTGGTCAAGCATATGAGTCATAATAGGGAACACCAAATGGTTTGATAAAACTGAGAGCAAGGTTGTAAGCACAATGAGTTCATTAGTCAATAAAAGAAAGAATCAAAAGATCTCAAAAATCTTGTCTTGATTCAATTAAAAGCGATGCAAGAACCTTTGTTTATTTCTACAGTTGGGCAAACTCATCCAAGTATTGACACTTCATGATATTTCTCTTGCAACATGTATAAATGCTTTAACACTGATTAGATATACCTTTGCTAGCATTTTGTTATTTGTTATGGAAATTATGTTTTGAATACTTGTTGGTATTAAACGGTGTTACATATGCAATGCAAAGTTCTTGTCAAAGTCTTTTTATCGCTTCTGCACTATGTTTGAGTTGTTCGAGGACAAACAACGAGCTAAGCTTGGGGGAGTTGATGCACCTAAAATGCATCTACTTTTCCAAGCACTTTGCTTCATAATTTGCTCCGGAATCTTCCCATATTTGAATAAACCTGCTGAATCTGACGCTGTTTTTAGCAAAGTCTCGTTTCTGGTTATTTTTGCAGGAAATTAAATCGGGAAAAATACCACGTCATTTTTTATGGAAAAGGAGGACAACGTGCAAAGGATGGACACGAGGAAGCGCCGGAGGCCCAAAAGAGGGGGCCCCACGCGGCCAGATCCTTGGGCCGCGTGGGCCCACCTAACTGGAGCCTCGGCGCCGCCTCTCCTTCGGCTTTTCGCGTACCCCCTCATATATACGAAAAAGTGGGTGCCCTAAGAGGAGGAGAGCTTTCGCGAAACACACCGCCGCCACCACCACGATCTTCGTTTTCGGAGACAGATTGATCCAGGATTTCTCCTCCGGTGGAGGGATCCGGAGACCGTCTTCACCGCCATCTTCACCGCCTTCATCTCCATCGACCATGAGCTCCCTCTCCATCACCATGTGTGAGTAGTCCGCTGTAGGCATGTGAGGTGGATGGGGATTGGATGAGATTGATCATGTAATGATACCCGTTGTTCGAGATCTTAGGGGTTTATCTTGAGGATATTTTTGTATTGTGTTGATGCACTTATGCTATACTTAATGCTTGTTACTAGGGCCCGAGTGGCATGATTTCAGTACTGAACTTATTTTGCTTCATCATATAATTGAGTTTGGTATTTTCTGCAAAGTGTATCACCTGCTATTATGTTGAACCTGCGAACCCTAAAAGTGACAGTATAGGGAAAACAAGGGGGAGATGTTTTAGTTTGAGGATTCTATGTGTTCATGAAGTGTTAATGCGTTGTTCCGGGCTATTCGAAAGGGTAGACCTTAATTACCTGTAGTTCCAAGTTGGCCCCGGTGAAATGGGCAGGTAGGACAATAGATGTTGTGCAAATTCTCTTGGTTAGTACGCACAACTAATTATGGAACACATACCTACATATATCAGAGTTAGAGATAAGTCCCATTGCTATTTATATCTTATTATATGATCAATCTTATTCATGCAACACCCCGCTATCACCTCATGCCTACGTTTTAAATCTCTGAGTTACACTTTCACTTTTCCGGTGAAAACTGGGAAACCCTTGTTCACTACTGCTGTTCTATTTGCTACTTGAATCATACTACTGCCATCACTATCACTGCTGCAAGTTTATTGATATACAGGTGTGGTTGAGAGTGACGCCTCAATTGCCAAAGTCTTATTGGTATTCTTGTGTTCCCATCGTGTCGAACTATAAATTTGGGTAATACTTCCCAACGAAGATTTCAGCGATCCCCTATACTTGTGGGCATCATGCGCCACAGGTAAGTTTGCCCAGACTTTTCTTGGGAGGAGAGAGATTATCTGTGGCGCACGCCCATGTATGTGCGCCACAGATAATATTTCACCTATAAGCCTTTTCCTACTAGTGCGAGAAGAATCGTGTGCGATAACTTGCTAGACCGCTCCATGTTCGCACACGATTCATTCCTGCTGAATCGTGTGCGAAACCTGCTGGGCCGTTAGGGCCCAGTTAGTGGAACCCTACCTTATATAAGTATGGACCAGACACGCTTGACCCGTACACACACTCAGCTCTCCCCTCTCCCAGCCGCCTCCTCTCCTCTACAGTCGCACACGCGCGCCCTCTTGGCCCCCATGGTGCGGCACTGCCTCATTTGGCCTCTTCCCCGCCGGCCGAGATAACCTCGCGGGATGCGTGTCCAAGGCCTCCGACCGACCCCCCCCCCCCCCCCCCATGGCGATGTCGCCGTCTTCTCGTCGAGATCCCGAAGGTTAGCGCTCGTTTATCAAGGCCGTCTCCATGTTTTATATGCCGTATGTCACTAGGAATGCCACATCTGATTGTATATTGATCTCTTAGATGCCGGATCTGTTAGAATATCTTATTCATGCACTAGCAAGGCCGGACCAGTTAGTTGCCGGATCTGTTAGAATTCTTGTTGGTCCTTGTTTATTTGTGTGCTACTGTAAGATCTTTGTGCACCTCGATTATGTTGCATCTTTGTTTAATAGGCTGGTTCAGTGAGATCTTCTATAGTGGTTCGTACTGTTAGATCTTGGTTATCTTTTATATATGATATTGTGACCATAGAAATACATAACCAGAAGGGATTTGATAGAACACTTGTCATTTTTTACTTGTGTAATAGAGATCATATTTTGGTGGCACTGTACAAGAAAAAGATGGGTTCCTAGTAAGTGAACAAGCATTTTTATTTGCACTGTTTTCATTGTTCTATATTCTTGCTCTAATGAATTTTATGCACGAAACATGCAGGCCTTCGAGCAATACTTGCAAGTATTGCTCAATGTGATGAATCTTAGCCTTGAGATCATCAAGGGATTGGCAAAGGACTTTGAGCAATACTTGCAAGTATTGCTCAAAGTATGCACCTTTCCTTGAGAGATTGGCAAAGGTATCACCACATTCCTTTGCCTTTTTTATTTGCACTGTTTTCATTGTTCTATATTCTTGATTTAATGAATTTTATGAACGAAACATGCAGGCCCTTTGAGCAATACTTGCAAGTGTTGCACAATGTGATGCATCTTTTTCTCAAGATCATCGAGGGATTGGCAAAGGTCAAAGAAGGGTACTGATTGGCAATGTGATGAATCTTTGCCTTGATGGTGTAAAGGCCAAAGAAGGATAATGAAGTTTCTCAAATATCCTTCAGCTCAAACAAGGATAAGGAAATTTCTGAAGTATCCTTCTTTTCAATCGAGTGGCGTTTACCCTTGCCGATTGGAAGAAATATCACATAATTGATATCCTCTGTGGAATCAGGAGCAGATTCGAAGAAATTTCCACCTTCCTTCTAGCTTTCGCATTCAAAACAAAGACGTAACCAAAAAAAGTTATTTCTACTTTTATATAGTTTTCACATTTTTATAGCTAGCAATTCATACTTTTGTCGCAATGTACCAATATGAAATGTGAAGTGAATGATAAAATGAGATTTGCTACTCGATGATGCTTGTTATTGATATTTGCATGTGTCAAAATGTATGAATCTGAAATGAAAACCTACAGGCATGTTCCTGAAAAGTTATAAACGTGTGCGATAGGTCTTCAAACACACACGAGTAGCACTACGACAAGCGTTAGCAATAAGTTATAAATACACACGAAAGACCTTGCCAAAGCGTGTGCGATTACAAGTAAACCCTGACGAGTAAATATCAATAGGCGTGTGCGATAACCTGAGACATCACACACGCTTTGCTGAAACCAGGCGTGTGTAATGTTTGCCACATCACACACACATTTTTTGCTCGTCTGCGATGTCTTTCCACATCTCCCTCCCATGGATAGCGATAGGCGGTATAATCGTGTGCGATGGGCAAAGTCGATCGTCTGCGTTTGCCCGATCTATACTAGTGCTTGGCTGCATGTTTCAGTAGGTGGGAAACCGTTTCATTTTTGCACGTGTGTGAAGGAAAATCGGTACTGGCCAGTACATGCACGCAAAGTGTCCTTTCCTTCTCCCCTTCCTCTCCACCGCTCTCCTCTCCTTGAGAGTCGTCTTCGACTTTTCTTCCACTGCACCGGCGCGCTCTGCGCTCCTCTCCGGCGGCGTTGCCGCTCGGCGTGGACGTAGATGCATTGCTTGGCCTGTATATAGTAGTCTAGGTTGTAGTTGTAGCTTGTTGTGGCTATATGCCGTGTGGCTTTATGCCGTAGTGTCTGAGGGTCGGACGGCGGATCTCGGCGGCCGGATCCGCCGCGCTGTAAGCCTCCTCTGCCTCGCTGTGCTCTGTTCGTGGCAGACGGAGTCGCATGAGAGGCTGATGAGCTTGCGCTTCCCTCTAAATAAGGTGCGCTCGGGAGATCTGGGGTGGAGCTGCTTAGGCCAAGCTCGACTCTGCTTGGTGTTGCTGCTTCTTGCTGCGGTGCTTCCGTGGAGGAAGTCGAAGGCGGCGGCGATGCAGGCACTAGAATCTCTGAATAAGGCATGTTCTTCTGCTTTCTGTTGCTGCAATCTTCTCCGGAATCCGTCTCCTCCGGCTCGTGGTGGGAGCGTGGAGTCCGATGACGGATCTGCTACTCAGGTGCGGCGGCGGAAGGCTGGCAGCTGGAGCTGGCTGATAGAAGAGGTAATTGCTTTTTCCTCTGCTCACAATGGATGTGTTGGGAGGAAGCAATTTGCCGGGTGCGTTGTTGAAAATCAGCTGCTATGGAGTAGCGATACCGCAAATTGGAGTACAATCTCGGCGGCCGTTTGCAGCTGTCCGACCATGGTGGCCATCTGGTGGCTTGATTCGCCGGAATTTCTCGGCGTTTGTTCAACCTCCAAGCGGAGGCCCTCTACAGAGCTCGCTGTGGTGTTCATCGTCTTCTTGGTGCCAAGTGGTGCAGTCCCCGGCGTTGAGGATGACGGCCGTGGCTCGAGCTCTCGCTTCTTCGTCGACGGCGGAGGACCCAATTGCATTTCTCTTTTTCTTTGTAGGGTCTTTCTTGTCAAAGCTAGGGACCTGGTTGTAATTTCCGTTTTTACTTTGGGCCCTATTGTAATTTGTACCCCGCCGCTCTGAATAGTTGGTATCCAGGCCCTTCTGGGCTGCTCCTTGTTCAAAAAAAAAAAACATGCACGCAAAGTTAGCTCTGGATTTTATCTCTCCACCGCGCGCATGCAGAAACCGTGGGCTTGCACGTCGCTTCACCTTTCCTGGGCAAAGTTAGCTCTGGATTTTATCGCTTATTGGTTGAACAGGAGATCCATCACAACCACTAGAAAACCCACCTTGGTCAAGTTGGTATTCATTAGGAAAACCCACCTTGGTCAAGTTGGTATTCATTAGGAAAACCCACCTTGGTCAAGTTGGTATTCATTAGTTTATCGCCTATTGGTTGAACAGGGAATACGTAGGTTCTCTGTAATGATTGATTAATCTTCAATAATTCGCACTGCTAAAACCATATATCCGAATAGCTTGGTCTTTTATGCCTAGTCTCTGAGTTCATGCAATCACGCAAAGCTAGCATATATCTCGCCCCCCGCAGAAAATAAGAAGAATGTTACATTGAGGAGAAGCACAAGAATGCATGGATGAATAAGTGCTTATTAGGAGACGAATTTCACTACTAGCTAGTCCATCGAGCAGTTGCTTCAGGACTGGTGGCTCTGAATTCTGAACGGTGTGATTCGTTGTAGTTTAGTACTCCTCCGTCGTTAATTATAAGATGTTCTAGATCTCTCACCTATTGACTAGGTCTAGACCCAAATGAATGAACATACATAATAAAACATGTCTAAATTGATGTAGATACATGTTTTTTCCACCCGGGCTATCCCATTTTAATTAGTTTTCATAAAGGGAATACAAGGACTTTGTTAAAGAACAACACAAA
This sequence comes from Poa pratensis, assembly GCA_947311845.1. Lineage (NCBI taxonomy): Eukaryota > Viridiplantae > Streptophyta > Magnoliopsida > Poales > Poaceae > Poa > Poa pratensis. The sequence goes on along the minus strand of CAMZMU010000033.1, from coordinate 3,299,743 downwards.
AGAGGATACGGGAGAAGAGAGTGCCCTCACACTAAACAGGAAACCCGCTGCTAAAGATGCTCAACGTCGAAACATCTAGCCATGGGACACGGATACATGTGAATGTGGAAAAAAAACTACTCACTCCATTACTAAATGTAAGGTGTATAATTTTCTACACGGATATTAAGATATGAGTATTTGGCATACGGTGGACTCATCTTTTTCTGAAAAAAATCAGGAGATATGAGTTCCTAATAGACACAAATTGAAAATAATACTCCCTATAAATTAGTATTCATTTTTGGATGGGTAAAATTGTCCATAAATTGCATTATACCTTACATTTTGGATTTTTTCTAAAAAAACTATACACCTTACATCAAGAAACGGATGGAGTAAAACATTTTATATTTAGTAACAGAGGGCGTACCTATGTACATATGTATTCTTTGCCTCCCTGGTTAATTCTTCCAGCTAATAAGCACTGATATCAACTCAGTTAACGGAACCTAGCAGAAATTAAGAGCGCAAACAAAGAGATGGCCTGCGCCAAAGATGGGAGATGATATGTACCGCTCCTTAGCGGCGGTAAGAGGTAGCGCCGCCTTCATATACGATGTCGTGGTGCTGCTGTCTAACTCATGCTCCTCCTTGTCTGCTTCTATTTGGTGATGATCTGCTGTGCTTGTTCTTGGAAGGAGGTCTTTGCAGTGCTCAAGCCACAGGAATCTCAGACTGTGGCAACAGAGGAACGGAGGCGATGAGAAGCTGAATGTACACCTTGAGAGTTTGAGTACGCCGAGCCGGTGCGAGTGCTGAAACATGTTGTCGGGCATAACACCAGAGGGGCTCAGCACAAAACCACAAGTTGCTGTTGAAATCCAGTATGGCATGTACTCCGTGGACCTCGCTAGGTGAGAGGAAGGCATTATTGTTGACTCCCCAATAGTAAGCCGGTTGTCAATGCCCAACAAACGCACCTCACGCTGCAGAACATCACCCACTTGCCATGCTTTGTCAATGTCTGTTAGTGTGATGATCCCATCGCATACCCAATAGTTGCTGGTGTGGACAACCCAGTCGTAGTCAATGATGTGACAGCCGATGGAACATTGTTTCAGCATATACAAGACACACTGAGCAACAATCGCCGGATCAATGATGATGTGTCCATGCTTATTGCAAGAAACTTGTGCAGCCTCATGGCGAACTAGATAAGACCAAAGCTCCTGCGGATCTCGCCGGTCTCTTGAAGCTGAAAGAAGAACATCAGTTGATGAGCTCTTCTTCATATTGTCTATCATCTTGGGGTCAAGACGAAACCTCCCTTGGAAAGTCCACAGCACCTTGCTATTGCATATCCATATATGTAGAGACCAAATTTAAATATATCAATCTCCTCATTGCTTCCATTCTGCAGGATCACCAAGAATCTGAGATTCTGTGTGGTTTGATAGATCTCTCTGGCAACTTGTGCTATCTCACCGCGGGAGCCCTGGTCTAACCCGTTGAAATCATCCTCCTCGTCTTGTTTGTCAAACATCTCCATCACCCAATTGGGAAGCTTCAGCTGCTCTGAGATTTCCCTCTGCATTGCTCTTCTGCTCTCCCACTTTGAGCAATCGATTTGGATGATTTTCTCAAACTGCAGTCCTGAGGGTCTCGTCGTCGGCTCATTTGATATTGCGAGGCGTTCGGCTACGGCTTGCAGGACGGCAGATGCCCCAAGCCCATCCCAGCCATCAAAATAGATAGCATTCTCTCTGCTGCTTGTAGTATCTGCCCCAAGTTCAACAAGAATTTTTTCGATGGCCACGTCAATGCTGTCCGCCTTGACAACCTGCATGTGTGTACGTCGGTCAGATGAGGATCCGTTCGAAATCTGAACTATCTACTCCATATTATTAATAAAACACACAGTAAATCGACTGATGGTATTAGCAATTTTTTTTTACTCGACTGGTTGGGCATACAAGATGAAAAATATGCATTGACCACTCCGACATATATTAAACACTAACCAAAGTATTACTTCAAATGATGCATAAAGAAAATAATTAAAATTACCTCAATTCGCATGATTAATTGGTCAGATCCACCGATCTCTATCAGCTAGATTAATTTGATTTCATGCCTAATATTGACCGTCAATTCTTCAGCAATCTGCAGATTGATTTATCAACCAGTCCTGTCTGTTCCGACTTCCTGTATAGATTGAAATGGAAGCAGAAGCAATAAATAATGCTAGCGTATATAATTCTTTAGAAGAAGGCAGATTGAGCACAGGTGTGAGGCAAGCTAGTTACATACCTTGGTTACGTTGAATAATTGGTACTATGTAGAGGGTCTGTAGCCAGATAGAAACCGAATGGATAGTTCAGGTGCCACTACAGATGGACGGATTGGAGAGAAAAAAAAGGACAAATATTTGGGTTCTTTATGTCTTGCGCGCGCGCACAAATGCCTTAGACAGAAGAAAAGGAAGTGGTAGTATCCTTTCTTTTGCTTTCCTTGCCCTCTTTCATTGAGAGAATTGCCTTTTGCTTTCACTAAAGACAGAAATCAATTCTTTGCTTGTGGCTGGCTAGCTGCAGGGTACAAAGCCAAGGATAAAAGGTCGCAAGGCTGTCTGTACTATCCAATGTTCCTGCAAATTGAAAAACTTTTGTGTATTTCAAGCCACCCGAGTTGGAGAAACTCTGAAGTAGCGCATCCAGATTAGGGTTTTAACTTGCACTCTCATTGCTAACAGTAACATTGTCCTAGTTATGTTGCGGAATGTGGCCTATATCTAGAGTCTTGTTCATACTGAGGTTCCTGCTCAGATTCCTACGAGTCCTAATACAGGTTTCCTGCTCTCTAATGAAATTTGAGGTTGAATTGCTCAGCGTTCCTTTATAATTCAGAAGATGCTTCACGCACTGCTAGAAACGATACGCAAACTGCCCGCAACAAAAAAATAACCCGTTGTACTCACCGAGCCTGTTACTGAATGTTGATCTGAACCATATATACTTGTTCTAAACCATCCAACCAAAAGTTAGTAATTTAGTACACACAGAAATACTAATCTTACCCTCACCAAAAGAGAACTTACTACTACTGTACTACATCAGTTAAATCCCAACAGAATTGCAGAAGCAGCTAGCTTACGAATCTCGATATGCAGAGCCAATAATAAGAAATAACTGAAATGCAGAGCCAATGGAGGCACAGAAGCTACAACAGTGAGCAAGGAGGTACGGTGAATCGTGGCACGAGGTGGGGCTCGGCTCGGCCGACTGCGCCCGTCGGAGGAGGCGCGGACGGTGCAGTTGGGTTCTACGGTAGCAGGGCGCGGCGCCGTCGGAGGAGAAGCGGAACCAGGGGCGGAGGAGCGCGTCACCGCCCAAAAGCCTACTTTTTTCCCGTTTAAAGCCCGTTGAGATCATTTGCAACTTACAAATGGGGCAACTTTTTTTCTTCTTGGCCTGCAAGGGACATAAGCTAATTAGGGAATTTTCCCTAAAAAATAATTAGGGAATAAGTAAATAAAATATTACTACTTCCCAAGTCGATTTGTTCCTGCCACATGCCTGAGGCCAACTGATGAGTGGCAACACAGCCTCTGAACATTGTTCAGATGTTGTGATGCAGTTGTGTTTATCTCATGCTTGGTTGATTATCAAAATATTTCTCAAAGGATAAGTTTAGTTGCCGCCCTCCAGTCGAAATTCGGCGGCCTATGATATTTTGTCTCATGCTTGTTTGTCTACAAAAACTTGCCAAGTCCCCTATGGGAATTAAAATTTCAACTAATTTTCGGTAATTACAGTGTATCCGAAATATATTATCCGCCAAATTTTCGGACTAGATTTGGACAAAATTCAATTTTAGTTCAATTTTATTTAAAATTTATGGGATTTGGACTGTACAATTCTCAAAAATTCCTGAAACTCAGAAATTTCTGAGGTTTCGGCGGGTCTCGAAATTTTAGTCAAACCAAAAATCAAAACCTTGCTCCCCTCATGTTTCCTTCACAACTTTTTGCCAAAATTTTGATGAGCAAAGAGTCAATAGATCTCTATCAGTATTTAGGCTAGCCAATAGTTGGCAAATAGGCAGGGCATACACCCAGCAACAGCAAGATTAGTATCTACTCCCATTTGGAGGCCACACCATTGCATGGATATTCTTTTTTTTTTTTTTGAAAGGGAGCTCGTGTACAGGATCAAAGCAAAGAAGAATACAAACGCACGAACACAGACGAAGATCTCGCCAAAGACGACGAACTCGGCACCACCACGCACACCTCGCTCCGAAGCAACGACGTCGACCAACCTTGTTGAGATGCCGCAGAAATCATCCGACGCAAGCCCCGGAATCTTGACGTTGAAAGGATATCGGCTTCGAGCCGCCGCCAGACCGCCATCACCGCTTCGCGCCGGAGACGAAGACAGGGCCGCCACCCATCTTCCACACAGCCCGCCGAGATCGCCGAGGAAGGAGAAGATCCCACCTGCAAACTCCCAGAGAGATTAAGCAAAAGCACCTCCCTTTGCATGGATATTCTACAATCATCTTTATCACTTACTAGCCAAATTAGCAACGATCCTACTACATGGTTTAGCAATGCTGGCACAAATCACATTTTATTTCACCAAATTAACAGGGGTTACATTAGTACTTCAGCTCTAACAAAGAAGTCCAAAATTACACAAGCATTCGTGTGGAAGCAGAAATAGCAATATATAGCAGTAGAGTTCTTGGAAATGCCATTACGATTACACCAGTAGATCATGTTGCCCGTGAGATCTTTTGCTCGAGAGAGAGAGAGGGGAGTGTGTGCCAAAGAAATGGTTTGCCTCAATTTTCTCTTTGTATTCATCCCTCTAAATAGGGGCTGCAGCCGGGCTGCCTAAGTCAACTATCCAGTCATATCACAGACGACGTGACCGGTCATACCTCTATCTGACATGCCACTGTTGGCGATGTCAAGACTAGAAACTACTGTAGGTGACGTCTAGCACGTCCTACTCTGTACTTGATGCAGAAGCATCACTTCAGGACACTGACTACAGGACAAAAGAGTCACTGTATCAGAGGAGCCTGGTAACTAGTTCGACTCAGGACAGGCCCTGGAGTCGAACACATCCTCGACTTGGGACAGACCCCGAAGTCGGCACTCGAAACACTTTTGTCGACTCCTCACACTCGAAGGAACTTCGACTGGACACACAAGCCTATTTCCAACAATCACTCCCTAGGCTTGAGTTCCGGAGACACCTCCACCATGCCTATCCTTGTTCGCAGCTCCGCCAGGCGGACTCGACCAAGTGGCTTGGTCAGCATGTCTGCGAGTTGGTGTTCGGTGGGCACGAACTCCAGCTCGACTTTCTTCGCCTCCACGCAGTCTCGAATGAAGTGGTACTTCAAGTCGATGTGCTTTGATCGCTCGTGGAAGACGGGATTCTTGGCGAGCGCGATAGCCGACTTGTTGTCGACCTTGAGCACCACGTGCTCAGCTTCGCCGTTGCTGAACTCGGACAGCAACCGAGCCAGCCAGATCCCCTGGCAAGCAGCTGTGGCAGCCGCCACATACTCTGACTCGCAGCTCGACAGAGCCACGACCTTCTGCTTGAGTGACTGCCAGGTCACTGGGCTGCACCCGAGGAAGTACAGGGTGCCCGACGTACTCTTGCGCGAGTCGACGTCGCCCGCCAGGTCGCTGTCGCTGTAGCCGACCAGGCGCGGTGCACCTTCTCTCCTCCCATACCTACACCCGAGTCGCTGAGACCCGGCGATGTAGCGTAGGATGTGCCTCACAGCCGCGAGGTGCTCCAGAGTTGGAGCCTCCATGAACCTCGATACGAACCCGACTGCGAAGGTCAGGTCCGGCCTCGTGTGCACCAAGTACCTGAGGCTCCCGACGATGCTCCGATACTCGGTCGCATCTGTCGCGGGTGCCGTGCTGCACTTGGACAGCTTGAAGCGTGGCTCCATGGGTGTGTGGACGGGGTTGCACCCGCCCATCCCCGCCTTCTCGAGCAGCTTCTGGGCATAGGCACCCTGCGAGATATCGATCCCGCTGGGTCCTTGTCGAACCTCGATGCCAAGGTAGTAGCTTAGCAACCCGAGATCGGACATCTGGAATAGGCTCCGCATCTCCAGCTTGAATCTGTCGATGTCGCTGGAATCCGAGCCTGTGATCACCAAGTCGTCGACGTAGACACCGACTAAGAGCCGGCTCGGAGTCGCTCCTCGCGCGTACATGCCATGCTCCGACTCGCACCTTGCGAAGCCGAGCGTGACGAGGCATGCATCGAGCTTGGTGTTCCATGCCCTTGGCGCCTGCTTGAGGCCGTAGAGCGCCTTGCTGAGTCGAAGCACCAGGTGCTCCTTCCCCTTTGCAGCGAAGCCGGTTGGCTGCTGCACATACACCTCTTCCTCCAACTCGCCGTTGAGGAAGGCTGACTTGACGTCCATGTGGTGGACGTCCCACCCCGCACTCGCCGCCACGGCTAGCAGTAGCCTGACGGACTCGAGACGGGCCACGGGTGCGAAAACCTCGTCGTAGTCGACCCCGTGCCGCTGCACGTAGCCCTTCGCCACCAGGCGAGCCTTGTGCTTAAGGACTGCGCCATGCGCATCCTTCTTCACCTTGTACACCCACTTCAGGCCGATCGCGCGGTGACCTGGTGGTAAGGTGGCCAGCCTCCAAGTCGAATTGGACTCGATGGCCTCCAGCTCCTCTTGCATCGCCTGCCTCCAGCTGGCATGCACCTTCGCCTCATCGAACGAGCCTGGCTCTTCGGAGGCGAGATAGTGGAGCTCCTCGTCCGGCTCAAGGGCCGAACCCACTTCGAGCACGTTCTGCAGAGTGCGGAACCGGTGGTCGAAGCTCATGTCGTCTTTCCATCGAGCATACCTGAGTACCTCGAGGGTGGCGTGACGAACTCGACGCCTGAGACAGCCGGAGTCGAAATCTCGGCTGTCGGGTGCTCCGGTGTTGTTGGAGAACCAGCTGGGGATGCACTTCCCACTCCAGGAGTTGGCGAGTCTGGAGTCGGCGAGTCGGGTGCTGGACCCGCACTCCCGTCACTCGAAGTTGGTTGCGGCTCGAACACCATGTGCTCGACTGCGAAGGTGTCGACTCCGAAGGTGTTCACCGGAGTGTCCGGCGAACTCCAGTCCCAGCTCGCGTTCTCGTCGAACACGGCATCTCGCGTGATGGTCACGCGGTTAGTCACCGGGTCATAGGCCCGATAACCCTTCGTCCCAGGTTGGTACCCGACGAAGATCATCGGCCTGCTCCGGTCGTCGAGCTTCTTCAGCCCGGGGCGCGTCTCTCTGACATGCACCACGCACCCGAACGTGCGCATGAAGCTCACATTCGGCTTGCGGCCATGCCAGGACTCGAACGGCGTCATGCCGTCCACGCTCTTGGTTGGCGACCTGTTCAAGATGAACACGGCCGTCGTCACTGCCTCACCCCAGAATTCTCCGGGTACCTTCTTGGCCTTCAGCAGACTGCGGGCCATGCCCACAATCGTCTGGTTGCGTCGCTCCACGACGCCATTCTGCTGCGGGGAGTACGGAGCCGTCAGGTGACGCTCCATCCCGAGCTCAGCGCAGTATGCTGTGAAGGACCCGGAGGTGAACTCGCCTCCGCGATCCGTGCGCAGCGTGCGCAGCTTGCAGCCTGTTTCTGCTTCGGCTCCCGCCTGGAGTCGAATGATGGCGGCTGCGGCCTCGTCCTTCGTCGAGAGAAGGGCGAGCCACATGTACCGCGACAGGTCGTCCACCAGCAGGAGGAAGTACCTCTTCCCACTCGGTGTGGCCGGGGTGATCGGCCCGCAGAGGTCGCCATGGACCAACTCGAGTCGCTCCTTCGCCCGGAACTTCGCTTGCTTTGCGAATGGGGCTCGCCTCTGCTTCCCTGCTAGGCAGGCGTCGCAGAGCTGGTTCACGTGCTCCACCAGAGGGAGGCCACGCACCATCTCGCCCTTCGCCAGTCGGCGCAAGCTGTCGAAGTTGAGGTGCCCGAACCGCGCATGCCAAGTCCACGCCGGGTCGTCGCCAGTGCCCACGACTAGGCACACTGGCTGCGCGACTCGCGCGTGCAGCTTGTACATCCGATTCGGCTCTCGCCTGACCTTGATCAGGAGCTGCCGCTCCCTATCACGCACTCGAAGGATCCCATCCTCGATCAGCACCTGGCAGCCGTTCTCGTCGAACTGGCCCAGGCTGATGATCTGCGTGTTCAGCCGGGGTATGTAGTACACCCCGGTGACGGCCCGATGCTCGCCTGACTTGCAGACGAAGAGCACCGTCCCTTGCCCGCAGATTTCGACTCGCGAGCCATCACCGAACTTGACAGTTCCAATGATGCTTGTGTCGAGTTCCGCGAACGCGGCGCGGTCACCAGTCATGTGATTGGTGGCGCCCGAGTCGAGGTACCAGACGCCCTTCTTGGCGTCCCCCTCTTGCGCCAGGTTCACCTGCGCCTTCTCCTCTAGCATGAGGAGGACCGGCTCCTTGCGAGTCGGGTCAGCCAGCTCCTTGCGAGCTGGCGCAGTCGAGTGCTCCACTCGACGAGATGTCGGGTGCTCTCCACCCGACGAGGATGTCGGGTGCTCTCCACCCGACGAGGTTGTCGAGTCCTTGCGACCCGACACTCCCGGCTGCTGGAGCCGGGTGGCCAACTCCTCCCGAGTTGCCATGGTCAGCTCCTCCTGAGCCAACGCAGTCGAGTGCTCTCCACTCGACGAAGTTATCGGGTGCTCTCCACCCGACGAGGCTGTCGAGTCCTCCTGACTCGACACTCCCGGATCCTTGCGACCCGAGACGGCCGACTCCTCTCGAGTCGCCGAGCCCAGCTCCTCCCGAGCTGGGGCAGTCGAGTGCTTGCCACTCGACGATCCTGCCGAGTCCTCCTGACTCGACGATGCTGTCGACTCCTCCTGAGTCGACATGTCCCACTCCGCGATCCACTGGATCGCGCGAGTTCCTTCGGAGGAGTCGACGATCCCTCCGACTCTGCCACCGGTCGAGTCGCTGACTCTGCCACCGGTCGAGACAAGGGTGCCGCCTCCGAGGTGCTCGACTCCGCCTGGCGAGTCGAAGCAGGGAGCTGTGGGGCAGTCGCGATGGTGCAGGTCTCCATCATGAGGATTGCGCTGTCATCCTCATCGTCTCCGCCACGGACGAGGTGTGCTTCTGCACCCTCTGCGCGCACGAGGTGTGCTTCCTCGCGCTTCTTCTTGCGGCAGTCCCGCGCCCAATGGCCGGCGACTCCGCAGTACCTGCACGTGTCTTTCGACGTGCCAGGGTTCCCAGCTCCACGAGCTGAGTTGCCTCTACCGCGACCGCGCGGCTTGCCGCCGCCGCGTCCGGTATGGCTGGAGGATCCACCTCCATCCTGCAGGCGCATCCGAGAGAACCACTCCTCCTCCGTGAGGAGTAGTTTCCCAGCCTGCTTGGCCTCCGGCTTCTCCGCCTCATGTCGCTCCTCAGCCGTTTTGAGGCGGCCGATGAGCTCCTCCATGGGGAGCTTGTCGAGGTCGAGCAGAGTCTCGATTGAGCATGCCATCTGCGAGAACCTCGTGGGAACGACCGAGAGAAACTTACGGATTGTGTCTGGCTCGGTGATGGTGACGCCGAGCACCCCAAGCTGCGACACGAGTGACGACATCCGCATGGCGAAGTCGTCGATGTTCTCGCCGTCGCCGAACTTGATGGCCTCGTACTGCTTCTTGAGCGCAGTCGCCTTCGCCTCCCGGACACGAGTATCTCCGACCCGCATCGTGTTGATCGCCTCCCACGACTCCTTGGCCGTCGCCTTCGACGCCAGTGTGGAGATCATCTCCGGCGGAACGGCGAGCAGCACGTACTCGAGTGCTGCCCGGTCCGTCTCGCGCTCCTCCGTGCCATCGTGCACGGCGGACCAAACACGGCGTGCCTCAAGCTTCACTTGCATGAGCAGCGCCCAGTCCGCGTAGTTTGACCGCGTGAGCAGCGGCCACGAACTACCGGCCTCCCGCACAACACGCTGGACTGCCAGCGTGCTCGCGGCCTCCTTCACCTCCGCCGGCATGAGCGCCTTTCCTTCGCCCATCTCCGGTGAGATCTCTCAAGAACTCAGGCTCTGATACCAATTGTTGCCCGTGAGATCTTTTGCTCGAGAGAGACAGAGGGGAGTGTGTGCCAAAGAAATGGTTTACCTCAATTTTCTCTTTGTATTCATCCCTCTAAATAGGGGCTGCAGCCGGGCTGCCTAAGTCAACTATCCAGTCATATCACAGACGACGTGACCGGTCATACCTCTATCTGACATGCCACTGTTGGCGATGTCAAGACTAGAAACTACTGTAGGTGACGTCTAGCACGTCCTACTCTGTACTTGATGCAGAAGCATCACTTCAGGACACTGACTACAGGACAAAAGAGTCACTGTATCAGAGGAGCCTGGTAACTAGTTCGACTCAGGACAGGCCCTGGAGTCGAACACATCCTCGACTTGGGACAGACCCCGAAGTCGGCACTCTAAACACTTTTGTCGACTCCTCACACTCGAAGGAACTTCGACTGGACACACAAGCCTATTTCCAACAGATCAACTGGGGCTCCTCTGATGAGTCAGAGGCCGAGGAGCTGGCAGTTCTCCCAGAGCGTCTTGGCGGAGCGCCGGAGCTGTGCGGCCTCGGCCTCGGTCAGGTCCATCTCGGCGACCCCCGAGGACGCCAGCGCGGCCAAGGCGGGCGGGAAGGCTGAGGAAGACCTCGTGGCCATCGGAGATGCCGTGGAAGCCGGAGGCGAGGACGGAGACCGGGTGCACGCGGCGCTGGTCCCGGAGCAGAGAGGCGGCGAGGCTGGCGACGGAGTAGCCGATGGCCCAGGAGGTGTAGCGGTGTAGCCCTTGAGGCCGATGACCTCGTAGGCGCCGCCCACCACGGCGCGCCGGATGCCCTCCAGCGCCGCCTCGTCAAAGGAGTGGTGGCTGTCCCGCAGGGACTTGAAAGCCGGCATGCCGCCCACGCTGATGCTCGACCAGATCGCCACCGAGCTGTCTCCGTGCTCACCCACCATGTATGCCTGCACCATATTGGCTTGTTTGCTTGGTTAGTTTTTCAGCAAAGACATCAGTATCATTCATTGTGCAGTGGCACCATGTATGCTCACCCACCATGCTGCCCACGCTGATGCTCGACCAGATCGCCACTTAAGTTTACTTACATATCACTCTGTAACATACGCATATCGCAAGTCGTATTTACTAAATCTGTTACTATCTAGTTCCAAATGTTCGAGAATGCCGTTTTGGCTCCCGGGAGCATATGCTCCCAGTATTTTCAAAAAAATTCAAAATTTGAAAACTTATCAAAAAAATCTGAAAAAAATCATGCACGTACCTGAGCATGGTACGCACCGCCGTGAAGAATTTCGCACCGAAATGTCACCGTATGCGCCCTGGGCAAAAATGACAAATTTCTGACTGGAAATGAGATCCCAAAATTTGAATTTCTTAGCTAGCTCCACAGCCAAGTGCACACGTATAAAAATTGTTGCAATTATTGAAATTCTCTCACCCAACGTAAAAAAAATATTATTGACAACAAATTATCACAACATTTAGGAAAAAGGTAATAATAATAAAAAAGTGGTTAAACAATATTTTTTGCCGCAAGTTGATTTGCAACAAAAATCATTAACTATTTCAACAAAAATCACAAAAAAAAACATGTGTTTACAAAAATAAAAAATTGATTAAGCAACTTTTTTTTTTCCGTCAGATTCATTTGCAAAAAAAATCGTCGTATATTTCAACAAAAATCACAAACGATCGCAACAAAAAATCATGTGAGTACGACAATAAAAATTGATTAAACAACAAAGTTTTTTGCTATAGATTCATTTTCAACAAATATCATCAACCATTCCAACAAAAATCACAAATGGTTACAACAATAAAATCATGTGTTCGCAGCATCAGTCGGCTGATCCACTCGCGCGGATCGGTCGTATCAGCCGTAGTTCGATCAACAGCGTATGACCGGCAATCAATCTCAGTTTCCTCACGTCGCTATCGCTCCTTGCTGCTCCTCATGTCGCTATCGCCCCATGTTGTTCCCTTTCCACGCGCTGCTGCCTTTGCATGTGGTGGTCGTGTGCACATGTTGGGTGGGGCCTACCATGTGCTAGCTCTAATCTGACTTTTCTTCTCTGCTAGCTCTATGCTATAGTTCTTATTTCACGGGCATGTACCTTAGGCCACAAAAATGTTGTTTTGACTCCTCACCACTGCTCATCTTCCCACAAAAAATATAATAATATTACATCAAATCGTCACAACATTTTACAAAAATAATGGCACAATTTTTTTTGTTAAACAACAACTATTAGCTACAACAAAAAAGTATGTCTTTGCAACATTTTGAAAAAGTGGGGGGTACGCAACAATTTTTCCCAGCAGATTCATTTGTAACAAAAATCACTAACTATTTCAACAAAAATCATAAATGATTACAACAAAAAAAGTTGTGTGCTTGCAGAAATTTAAATTAAATAAGTTGCTAAGCAACAATTTTTTGGCTGCAGACTAATTTGCAATAAAAATTATTAACTATTGAAACAAAAATCACAAATGACTACAAGCAAAAAAGTTGTGTGTTTGCAGAAAGTTAAATAAGTTGTTAAGCAACAATTTTTGGGCTGCAGATTCCTTTGCAACAAAAAAATTAACTTTTGAAACAAAAATAAAAAATGATTACAACAAAAAACCATATGTTTGCAACAACAAAAAATGGTTAAGCAACAATTTTTTTTTGCAGATTCATTTGCAATAAAAATTACAAATGATTACAACAAAAAATAATTTGTTCGCAATATTTAAAAAAACACGTAAAACATCATTCGAAAAAAATCCGAGGAAACACACAAAACTTGTTCAAAATGCCCAGAATACTTCCAACATCTGGCGTGTGACTTCTCAACAAAATGCATACGATTTTGGTACAATTTGGAAGCACATATGCAACATCGAAAAATCGGGGAAAGCACAATCTTGTAGCAAACACCCAGAAAAACCTTGCAACAACTGAAGTTGGCTTCCACAACAAAATTCTTGTGACTTTGTTACAAATTAAAAAGACATCCGCAACAATGAAAGCAATTTAGTTGTGCCATCGGCCATGTGGTGGCGCTCGGCCTAACTTCTGGCGAACATACGTAGGCAACCCGGCGCGACAAAAAAATCACATATAAAAAACAAATTATCTTGTAAGCATCCTCTTTAGAGTCAATGAATTATGTTGGTGCTTTTGCTCCCTTTGGTAGGAAAAACCAAAGACACGTGATAAAAAATTGAGACATTTGGTCACTGGCCATCTCTTGTACTCCGATGTGACATGGTGCAGCCTTGTGGATCCCAATGTGTGTACCAGTTTACCACGTCTTCGAGACTAGTACGGAGGAAAAAAGTGGAGAAGTAGCCAAGATGCACGTGCGAGCTGGTGGGTCGCGTGGAAATGAAAGGAAGGAGGCGCGCGCGAGAAAGTGACCGATAATTACCCTCAGATCGGTCGGCTGATAGTCAACGTTTTCCTTTTGAAAAGCACATTAAAACATTATCAATAAATCTGAGTAAACACATAAACTTGTAAAAAAGTCCCAAAAAAAACTTACAACATCTGGCGTTTGGTTTCACAACAAAAAACCATGCGAGTTCATTACAATTTGGAAACACGTAAACATCATCAAAAAATTCGAGGGAAAACACAAACTTGTAGCAAAATACTCGGAAAAATTTGCAACATCTTGCATGTGTATTTGCAACAGAAGGCATACAAGTGTGTTACAATTTGAAAGCCCATATACAACATCAAAAATCGGGGCAACATAAACTTGAAGCAGATGTCCATAAAACTTTGCAATATATCACATGTGATTTCACAACATTTGTCGTGTGCGTCCGGAACATATCGAGTGAACCAATGCAACAACACAAATCACTAACCTCAAAACCGTCGGGAGGAATCAGATGGCGGCGCTGGTGTAGACGCCTCCGCGGTTTAATTGAGGTCGCCGGCGTACTGAAGCGACAACGTGGCAAACCAGAACATAACGATGAGTGGCAAATAAACTGAGCGAAATACCCGGTGATTGGCCGTGTATACGTACCGTAGTCATTTCGCTATTTAGCAGCACACAATTAGGCCATACGCACAACCCGGCAAAGCAACAGCAGCGCAGTGGCTTGTACGCATGCAAACATGGGCAAGCACCAAGCAGCAGCTAGTAGTAGTATCTCTCAAAAAAACAAAAACTAGTACTAGTGCATGGACCACACGCATGTAAAGGAGAAAAGCACGCTGGGAGTCTGGGAGTAGCGAGCGCTGACGCGCGCTCCGGAACGACCGACGCTAGCGCGCGGATCGGTCGGATGATCCCAAGCATTTTCCAATTAATAACTGTGTACTTTCGAGGAAAAAAACAATACTTCCTTGTCGGATGCGGAGACCACTCTACGACAAGCACATGCCTCCACGGCGCCGCCGCCGCGTGGCACCAACCCTCCCTACTGACTCCACTGTGCAGTCCGGCGACGAGCTCGGTCGAGAAATTGTGGATCGAGAGAGAGTGCAAAAGCTAATAACGGATCACGGGTGGAAAGATTCAGAATTCAGAAGTATGTTTACCTGGACGTCCTGGGCGTTGACGTCGAGGTGCTCGGCGATGAGGAACCTGAACCTGGACGAATCGAGGTTGGTCCTTGACCCAATCACGCGACTCGCCGGGAACCCGGACAGCTTCCAGGCGACGTAGATCAGCACGTCGACGGGATTCGACACCACGAGCAGCAGCGCCTCGGTGGAGTGCTCCGCCACGGGCGGCACGACCTTCCGGTACAGCGCCACGTTCCTCTGCAACAAATTCAGCCTAGTCTCCCCCGGGATCTGGCGCGCGTCGGCCGTGACGACGACGAGGTCGGAGTTCTTGGTCACCGCGGGTCGGTGCCAGAGACGATGCGGACGCGCGGGAGGAAGGCGGCGGCGTGCTGCAGGTCGAGCGCCTCGCCGCGGAGCTTGTCGGGGAGCGCGTCGACGAGGGCGATCTCGTCGGCGAGGTTCTGGGTGAGGATGGTCTGCGCGATGGCCATGCCCACGTTGCCGGCGCCGATGACGGAAACCTTGGTGAGGCGGCGGTGCGGGACGGCGAGGGAGGACGGGGTGAGCGGGCAGTCGTCGGCGACCGGGCGGAAGAATCCCCGCGAGGCGCCGGCGGCGTCGAAGCCCAGCTCCGACAGCGACGAGGTCTTGTGCATCTTCGGTGGACTGGAATGCTGCTGGTGAGATCGAGTGGGATGGATGCAAGATTGGGAATGAACTGGCGAGTGTTCTTGGAGAGGAACGGGAATGGCGAGTGGATTTTATAAATGAAATCCCGGGAAACGAAACCGCCTTTGCCGCCGGTTACCGGTTTGACCCCTCGTCGCGGTTTGGGACTTTTCTTGCTTTTTGAACAAGGAAAAAATAGTCTTTTTGTTGGACAAAGCTGGATGAGAAAAATCTAGAAAGGAAGCTGCCTGAGGAATGAGATCCGAAATAATTTGGAAACATCAAATCTAGCACGTGTTACAGTGTCGCAACGACGTCAATTATGCCCTCTGCTTAATTTTGACTTTTAGCTTTTGGCTTTTGACTTATACCATCATGCAACAATTTGTGACTTAATAAGCCAAAAATAAGCTTAGCCAAACAGGGACTTAGACGGTGACCATAGGTGTTGTCTCGGATAAAAGTCCTTTCAATTTTGTCTCGGAGGCGTCCGATGTTGTTGAGGAGCTCATGAGTTTTATCCCCAATCAGTTTTCATGGATAACACGTTGGTTGTTTTCAGTGCCGAATCTATCAAATAAGGGGCATTTTACTTTTAACTAGCGTGCATGTTTTGGTGTTTCCATGAAATCGATTAGATGGCGATGGTGGTGTGTGTCGAATAAAAGTTATTCACCTCTAATCCCATCTCGCCCATGGTCCGGTGTTGCCGAGAAGCTCGTGATGTTTTGTCCCCGCAGGTCTTCATGTGCGAAGGTTTGCTTGCTTCTGTTCTTCAAGAACCCATTCTTTCAAGCCATTGCACGCAAGTCGTTGACCTGACTTGGCAATGTCGGTTCGGTCTTACTAGGGTCAAGGTTTAGGGCATGGCAGTGCTCAGGCTCAGCTCAAACGGCCTACCATTACAGCAATTCAACAATGTTTTGTCCTATGCATGTCTTTGTAGATGCTTCGGAGCCTTAATTTCTCGATGTTGTCAATCACCGATCGTCCGACGGCTATAGTGGCGCTACGGCGACGAGTTTGGCTGCTGCTTCAGCGAGGATTTCGACGCCCATTGTTTTAGTCGTAATTTCTCCTTTGTTTACGGACTTCTTTTTTTGCATTTGTTGCCTCAGTTAATATAACCAACATTTGTGATGTCTGTTTAGTTACCAATTTAACATATGGGCAGTATAGACAAGTGAAACATACTAGAATTTGATAGTTCGGTAGGGTAGGGTCTGTTCGGTTTTCGGATGGAGTGGAATGGAATGGAACCATTCCACTCCATTCCATTCTACTTCATCCCAGCAAACTCATCCTTGCGTTCGGTTGCTGTGAAAAAGAGGGAATAGAACCACATGGAGTTAGTCTAAATTTTAATTAATTAGATCCTAATTAATCTAAATATTTAATTAATTAGATCCTAATTAATCTAATTAGATCCTTCGTTCCCGCGACCACCAGGTCCACCACCGTCGGCGACCTCCCGCCCGCCTCCGGCGCCCTCCCGCCCGCCCCGGCGACCTCCAGCGCCCTCCCTCCCTCCCTCCCCGGTGACCTCTGGTGCCCTCCCTCCCCGGCGAACGCCGGCCCCTCGCGCTTCCCGGCGACCTCGCGCGTCGGCGCCTTCCCGCTCGCCTCCGGCGCCCTCCCGCCCGCCTCCGGCGAACTCCAGCGCCATCCCTCCCCGGCGACCTCCGGCCCTTGCGCTTCCCGTCGACCTCGCCCGTGCTCCGCCCCTGCGCCGCGGCCTCCAGGCGCCGCCCCTTGCTCCGCCCGCGCCTTGCTCCGCCACGGCCGCCGCCGCCGAGCCTCGAGCTGGCCGGCCGCCGCGCGTTGACCAGAGAGAGGAGAGGATTAGGGAGAGGAGAGAGAGAGGAGCGCTCTAATCGCACGCGTTCCACCCCGTCCGGCCGATTTGGCCGGACGGGTGCATTCCGTATCTACACAGAATATGCCACCTCGGGATTCAACCCGTTCCATCCTTTTGTCCAACCGAACACAGGAATGGGCTCTGGGTGCAAAACGGTTCCATTCCGTTCCGCCCCATCCCAAAACCGAACAGACCCTAAATGTTCGATTTTTAAATCATATACGACGTGACCGTACTACTCCTAGCATGGTTGTGCTCTACCTATCGCGGTTTACTGGCCACCAAACACCACTCATCGGCGGCACACCGGAAACGCACTTTAGATCATAGGACTTGACGAAGAAATGGATAGATCTTGCTTTGGGATCTCCCACTGGAATGGCATGTGCATTTTAACTTAGGTGTGCATAACTGTTGCATTTGGTAGAATGGCGGAACAGGCAGTAGTACTAATATCCAAAAACCATGCTTCAGATTAATTGCCAGGTCGGTCGTCGACGCCGACTTACTGCAGGAAGATCTAGAAGCAGAATATTCTCAGGCCGGATCTTGCACATTATGAATACCTTGTAACGTTTGGTCCCGGTCGACTATTTTGGTTCACCCAACAAAACAAAACCGTTTCTTGCACAACAGGTCAGCCAGCAGGAAAACGACGTACGGTTGAATGTGGTTAGTTTCAGCCCAGCCCTGAAATATGGAAGCTTCGTTCTCCATTGGTCAATTCATTTCCACAGCAATCTAGCCCCGGCTAAGCTGGTTCTATTCTTTTCTAAGTAGTGGCTTCTCTGTTTCTTGGAGAACGGTCTCGGCCAGTAGGAAAGGGTGAGTATACGTTGACCCAAAAAAGAATTCTGCAATCACCAAAAGGCACACGTAAGAGAGAATTAATGTTCCTAATTTGGTTACATTAGGCGGTCAAGGCCTAGGGTCTTGGTTGTAGTTTCTCTTTTTGTTCAAGTTTTTTTTAGGCATATGCAGGATGAGCGATACCCGATTAACATGCTGTAACCAGAATTCTCTATATCCCATATAACCTAGATTTGATATCACAAAAGAGCCGGAAATTTAATTGTGTTCCTGAGCTTACACGCACCTGTTGAACAGTAGACTTAGAAAATTTTCAACAAATTAACATGTTCCAGCACTACAGGAATGGGAGTCTATGCTGACGGCCAACCTCTATGCCGACGGCTTTTTGTCGGGGCCGTCGGCATAGACTCCGACGAGGCCAGCCCGTCGACATGGCCGTCGGCATAGGTTCTTCCGTCGGCACAGGGCTATAGCTATGTTTTTTTTTTTCTGTTTTTCGTCTAATATGGAATAATTCATATCTTTAAATTCGTAAATTGAAATTTAACAAATAAAATGTCTAAATCGATTAGAAAAATGAGAGGAATCCAAATATGACATCCATATCATCTTTTTCATCATGTATATGACATTTTGCAACATATTTTTGGTACTTGCTTAATAAAAAAAGTCATTTTTGGCACTTAAAAAAATGGAAAATGATATTTATAATAATATTTTAAAAATTGTTTTTGGCAACATTGTTTGTCATACAAAGACACACCTATGTGTCAAATATGGGCACATTTTCACAAACTATGGCACGGAGATGACCATAACTTGATCATTTGACTCGAAACTTATACATGTTTATAGATGATTGACCTTTTTGTGAACAAGTTTTTGTAAACTTTGTCAAAACTCAATTTTATCATTTATCCTAGCAACTAGTACACATAAAAGTACTCCATGCCAAAAGATTTCATTTTTGACTATTTTTTCACTTTCTTTTATTTTGTTGAAAAAATAGTCAAAATGACCACCGTGCCTATTCATCAAAAGGGTTGTATTTTCAAAACTATCAACGGTTCTGTGATATAACCACTACTGGTGTATCTTAAAATGAATTTTGTTAAAATTTCAGAGCAAACTATCACACACTTGTAGTTCAAAATTCAATTACTTTCGGAAAATAGGCATAAAGTCACTTAAATAGGCGAAATTAGATAAAAACCGAGAAAATTCCTAATATTGCTGGATTGTCCATAAAATATGGTCTACTTTGTGAGATAATTGGATGGGTGCCATTTTCCACCATATTTTTTGTACTTGCTTCACAAAAAATGTCATTTTTTACAATAAAAAAATAAAAAATGATATTTATAAAACTAATTTGAAAAACCTCAGTTCTGCAACATTGTTTGTCATACCAAGATACACCTATGTGTCAAATATGGGGACATTATCACAAACTATGGCACGGAGATGACCATAACTTGGTCATTTGACCTGAAACTTATACATGTTTATAGATGAATGACCTTTTTGTGAAGAAGTTTTTTGTAAACTTTGTCAAAACTCAGGTTTATCATTTATCCTAGCAACTAGTACACATAAAAGTACTCCATTCCAAAGGATTTCATTTTTTGACTGTTTTTCACATAAAATTCAATTACTTTCGGAAAATAGTCATAAAGTCATTTTTCTAAAATATTTGTACAAATTCATATACATGATGAAAAAGATGATATGGATGTAATATTTGGATTCCTCTCATTTTCTAATCGATTTAGACATTTTATTTGTTAAATTTCGATTTATGGATTTAAAGATATGAATTATTCCATATTAATGTAAAAAGGAGAAAATAAAGTAAAATAAATTTTATTGCTATTTATTTAAAAAATATTATTTCATAATTATTGTTATTTATTCAAATAAATTTTCAAAATTTAAACAATAAAAAGTGTAACATCATGAGTCATGGGTTAATATGGTTGATAGGATACTAATATCAGTAAGTTTTAACATCTCATTTGTAAGTTTTAGCATAGGGTGTGCCGACGACGGCATACAGGCATGTGCCGACGGGAAAATGCCGTCGGCATAGAGCTTCGTTCATGTAGTGTAGCGCTCTACTTACGTGAATAAATTGCTGATGAAATGCCATTTGTGGTACTCTATGAAACAAGGACCATGTGATACCAAAAAAAGCCTTTAAAAAGCTACAGAACCATGCATGTGCATGCATTTGTATATGGAAACATTTATATATGACCGCAGATCGGCACCAGCCAAAAACCGCTCATCTGTGGCACCGTGGAAATGCATCACCATCCGTGCCACTACTTGGGTAGTTAGGATGCATCTTCCTAGCTTGGTGCCTTACGAAGAAATCAAAATAGATGGTTCTTTGAATCCCACTACTACCATATTACGGTATGCATAAGTAGAACATTTTGGCGAAATGGCGAGCACGCACGTCCACATCTATCATCGAAGGCTAGTTACTTAATTAGACAGGAAGAGAGACATTTTGCTAGTCAGGGGTGTGTGCGCACCCCCCTATGCCTGACACATGTGGCCTTGGTCAAAGGAGTTTAATCGAACGGAACCGCCCCCACCTCCCACTAAGTGCTGCCAGGAGAGTGATTAAGGAGGTTTGAATTTGAATAGGGGACCCCACCACATACGGTCGCTTGCTATATAAGATACGATTCAAATATTCAAAGCACCGTGTCCTTTCCTGGCTTGTTCCTTCTCAGCTTTGAACAGAAAAATTACTTGAACATACGCTGGCAATGGCTATCGAGTGGGGATTGTCACAGTCTGATGAATTTTATCAGATTGAATGGAAACGTTGAAATCCACTAATTGCTGCTCATATGGCATGAAGTGCAAGGTTCAGGAATGAGGATTATCACAGTGAGAGGGATTTATCCGGATTTGTTGTCTAGCCTTCAAGCCTAAATCGCCTCATGTCTCTTTTTAGAACTGTGTCCTTGTTGATCTTATGGATGGTGCAAGAACGAGATAGAATACAAGCTACAGTCGCCATGTTCCATGCGTTCTCTGGGATTCCAACTATGTCAAGACGAACACAAAATAGTATTGATGATTCAAAACCATGGTGGCGAGGAGACCAGAAGAAAGATCAAGCGAAATGCCAGGAACAGGAATTCGACATTACCGAAAATGATTACGCTAGGGCAATAAAAACTATTGATTGCTTGAACATACGGTGGCAATTGCTTTTATTTCGAGACACAGCCATCCAGAGGTAGACGAAGGTAGAAACCCTCAAGCCACTAAATTTTAATTTAAAAAAAAAGTTATACACACTACGTCTGCATGCATGTCCAGCCATGACGTCGTTCATAGTTTTTGTGTTCATAGTTTTTGTGTCTAGCGGAGCTTGCCACCATTATTTTATACTAGGGAACTTAACGCGGCAATGCCGCGCCTGTGTGGTAAATAAAATTTTAGAAATTGTGTAGGTTTGGAAAATTTTGAAGTTTGGAAAAGTTTGCGTTCTGAAATTGTTCATGCGGGGTGTTTTCTAGATTTGATTTCTGTTTACTTTTGCGAAGTGGTCAGATTTGGAAGATATTTAAAATTTGAAATATCTAAAATTGAAATTTAATCATACGCCATAAATAGTCAGCATTTGCGTAGCTACAGTAGTTTTTTTTTTCCCGATCGCGGCACTCTAGTGGATGGATCGCTAGTTGGCTAGTCGAGTGAGTATGCAGGGCGGACCAGCTGGGGGCAGCCGGAGGTGGGCGTGCCGGCCGGGCCGTGGAGCGTGGTCCTCCCCGCCCCGGCCGTCCGGCCGCGGCGGTCGATCGATCGAGCTAGAGCGGCTATTTATTAAGCTGGTACACGCCGGCCGCGCCTACCGACCAACGGCACAGCTAGCTGCACATATC
Organism: Poa pratensis; assembly: GCA_947311845.1. Classification (NCBI taxonomy): domain Eukaryota; kingdom Viridiplantae; phylum Streptophyta; class Magnoliopsida; order Poales; family Poaceae; genus Poa; species Poa pratensis. The sequence goes on along the minus strand of CAMZMU010000033.1, from coordinate 3,277,868 downwards.
TCCCGCAGATCGATCATACATTTGAATATTTTGTAGCTGGTAGAAGCGTGGAAATATACTCATATACGTTTGAATTATCCAAAAAAAAATACATTGTGAATTAGGGGGAAGTTTTGTTTTTTTTTTTAAGTATGTTTAAGAGTTGTTTAATTTTGTTGTGTCAAATAACCATGGTTAGTTTTTTCGAGCATTCGTGAATTCGATATAAATAAGTAGGATTTATTTTTTAGAAAGCATTTAGGTATGTTCAATATTTTTTTCCCGTGGACTATGAATTAGTTGTGAATTGTTTGGAAATTAATGTAAAATTCTGCGGTATTACTATTATTTTCCGTTGGTGAATTAGTTTATGTGGGAAATAAATTGAGAAAATAATGTTGTTGTGTAATATGAAATATATGTGCTGATAAAAATAGTGTTCATAAAATTATTTTGGGAAAAGTTATGCGGTGGTGATGTCACTGAAATTACTATGTGGTGGTGATGTTACTGAAATTAGTTGGTAATATCTGGAGAACGCAAGGACCTTTGCCTAAAAGAAATGCGTGTTTTTATTCTGGGGGGCCATTATATATAGTAGTGATTTTCTCAAAAAAAATTGCTGAATTAAAATCTTCAATTATGTTTGCATTAGGACATAAGTAGTTATCATTATAGAGTCGGCTAAAATCGAAACTGATTACGGGAATGGAAACTACTCGTCGGCGCGAAAAAATTTCGTGTATATATTTTCTGAAAGTGTCGAAAAAAAAAAACTACTGTAGCTACGCACTGCAGCTACTGTAGCACGCTACAGTACGACGCACCGCACTGTAGATCTACAGTGCCGAAACGCTTCACGCCTTTATATATAGGTAGTATTGGGCAACATGCATGGAAAGTTGATTATCCAGATCCTGGTCATGCGAACACACCGATGACATCATCAGGTAAAGGGCAAATGGATTGCTATCCGAAAAACATCATCTGGTAAAGGGCAAATGGATTGGCAGATAAGCTAGAAAATTTGGCGCGGAAGATAAGGCGCGAAGGAGGAACGAAAAAACTACCGCCAAGAATAGCGCGGGTACAATGATTGCTTGCGAGCACATGACGTCTGTCGCCAAAGTTAAACGATAGCTTGGTCCCACAATTACTGTTCGAGATAAGAGTTAGCAGGGCTGCCGTGGGGGGCGGTCAAACTTCATCTCTGTCTATTTCCGAATCTGGACTGAGATCGGACGGAAGGCAGGGGTGCGCACCCACCCTCCTGACTAGCACATCATTTCCGTAGACAGGAAAGGTATAGATAGTAGTACTGCTAGTCTGATCAAGGAAGGGAAACCATGGACGGATGGAGCGCCGGCCTCCGGTATGGGAACGGAATGGGCGCATGGTTTCCGACCGTGCGCTGGTCTCTCGAGCAGTTTGGTCAGCCAACTAACTAAACCGTTTCTTGCAGAAGAGGCCAGCCGAATCGCAAGAAACAAGGAGGATAATACTCCATATGCAGCAGCTAGCACGTACGTACGTTCGTTCCTCGACGTCGACGCGACTGGATCCATCGATGATCTAGAAGCAATTAGCGGGATGTTCTTGTTCGACGTGAGTCCTATTAATTTATATTTGTGTATAGAAACATTTTGATTTGCGATATAGTCGAATTTATCAACGGAAAAAACTACCAGTCAGCAGCACATTGTAAACCGTTTTTTAAGTTGTTATAGTACATTTGCTAACTTTGTGTTGTAATAATACTGCAGTTTTCTCCTATATAAAGTTGGTCAAAATTAGTTTTTATTTGACTTGGTGGCAACCACTGACAGTGGCTTTCTTCTCGACAACGTGTGCTCTCTGTGGGTGGCTAGGTCAGCCGGTGGTGGTGCCCAATTTAATCATCTTCCATGGCGACAATGGTACATTTGTATCGGTTTCTAGATGATTTTTCCGCTAATTAACCGGCCACCTTAATGGCAAGTCCTTTGACGTGTTTCAGTCAGAAGTTGGCCTACTCCCACAAAAGAATAATGAAAGAATCGGGTAGAACATCGTGTCATGGCACCATACTTTGTTTTCCATGCATGCATGCATGCTTCTCTTCTCCACGCAATATTGGACGAACAAACGAGCGAAAATTCTGCCCGAGACAACACAGCTGCCCAAGTAATAAAAATACTTTTTTTTTTCATTTTCTTCTTCGAAAAGTGAACAAGTCCCAATTCCCAAACCACGACCACGATCGAGTACTGCCCAAGGCGGTTTCGTTCACGGGATTTTCCTATAAATTGACTACCCGTTCCTGTTCCCCTCCAAGAACAACTCGTCAGTTCATCGCACGCGCAGCAATCCCATCACATTGCCACATCCCATCGGTAGAAAATGCACAAGACCTCGTCGCTGTCGGAGCTGGGCTTCGACGCCGGCGGCGCCTCGTCGCCTTCTTCCGCCCAGTCGCCGACTCCTCCTCCTCCCCGCTCACCCCGACCGCCGCCAGCCACCGCCTCACCAAGGTTTCCGTGATCGGCGCCGGCAACGTCGGCATGGCCATCACGCAGACCATCCTCACCCAAAACCTCGCCGACGAGATCTCGCTCGTCGACGCGCTCCCTGACAAGCTCCGCGGCGAGGCGCTCGACCTGCAGCACACCACCGCGTTCCTCCCGCGCGTCCACATCGTCTCCGGCACCGACCCGTGGTGACAAAGAACTCCGACCTCGTCGTCATCACAGCGGACGTGAGGTAGATCCCGGGGGAGACCAGGCTGAACCTGCTGCAGCGGAATGTGGAGCTGTACCGCAAGATCGTGCCGCCCGTGGCGGAGCTCTCCCCGGACGCGCTGCTGCTCGTGGTTTCCAACCCCGTCGACGTGCTGACCTACGTCGCCTGGAAGCTCTCTGGGTTCCCGGCCAGCCGCGTGATTGGGTCGGGCACGAACCTTGACACGTCCAGGTTCAGGTTCCTCATCGCCGAGCACCTCGACGTCAACGCGCAGGACGTGCAGGTAACATAGTATTTCTGAATACGTGAATGCCATGACTCCATGGGAAAATGCAACTCCACAATTATGAGTATCTCCCCCGCTTATCTGAGACATCAAAATGCTTTACGATCCGTTCACAAATTATCAATGAATTTTCAAATATCAATACATTATCAATAATTTCTGGATTTATGTAATAAACAAGAAATTTCTATACATGCATTGAAAAAAAATTAAAACCACGCATTAACATATTTTTTTGTTTTATCAATATATCAATTAGTAGGAATAATATCGTTCGTTGGATGCAAAATCGACGGTCATGATAAGCGGGGAGATACTCGTAGTTCGTTCAATGCATGTACCGAAATTTCTTGTTAATACATGAATCTAAAAATTAGATTACATAAATTCAGAAATTATTGATAATGCATTGATATTTGAAAATTCATTGATAATTTGTGCAAGATTCCACCAACGCAGTAACATCCTTATCTTGATTGCTCCACGTTTTTGCTGAACTGCCAACTACGTAGTACCACGCATGTACATACGCCAAGGAAGGTAACAGTATGGATCGACCCGTCCCTATTACCAAAGCAGCCCCATGTTTCGATTTAAGTATCAGATGCCACTCTCATGATCTATGGCCCCACGTATCTTTCTGCATGTGACTGCGCACATCTACGTGGCTGCGGCACGTCGCCGCCGAGTGCCATGCACCTGGTGTAACTTTCCAAGTACGTAGCGGCATGCATGCACAGGGTCTACAGGTTAGTCGGCTAGCAGTACTCCTCGGCCTCAGTTTCTTTTCCCCTGCTACAGTAAATCGGAGGCGATGTCCAAGGCGACCACCGCGGTACCCCGCGATTACGGGTTTCCTCCCCCTCCGCCGGCCGCTCCGGCGGCGGAGGGCGGGAACCCTGGATCTCGTTCCTGGTGTACATAGTGTGGTGTTTATGTGTTTCGGCCGGCGGCGTTGAGGAGGGCGCGGTGGTGCCGGCGAAGAATAAAGGGTGTTGCTGCTCCAGCCCTTCTCCGCCTTCGGCGTGGAGCTGCTGCGTGTTGCTACTCGCGGATCTGAGGATCTGTCCCCCCATTCGTGCTCGTCGAGGCGGCACCGGCGAGTGTGTGCTGTGGGTTCCAGTCCTCCGTCCCTGTTGTCGCAGCGTCGTCGTTCCCTCCAGCGGCGGTGCGGGATGGTGAGGTATGTGGTAGGAGGTTGGCTTGCGAAGCGATTTGGGGTGCTGAGGATGGATGGCGTGCGATTCCGGTGGCATCTCCTGTCGGGGAGGTGGAATCGGGGTCGGAGAAGAGCGGGGTGCGTCCCCGGCCGACGATCCACATCGCCTTCGACGCTGCCGGTTCGGTGGCGTCTTCTCCAGAGGTCCGTGAATGCAACGGCTGTTGCGATGGATCTTCTTCTATCCAGTGTTCGGCTCTGGCGTTTTGCTCCGGCAACGGTGGAGCCATGAGGCGAGAAATCAGGATCGACAACCTCCAAGGACCTACTTGCTATTTCCTTTTCGTTGGGGTTGTTTATGTTAAATGTGTTGGACAGGTGGGCTTTCCGAGCCTTTGTGTCCTGGTCGGGTCATGTAATCTTGTTTCAATCAGTTGAATATATGACTCGGTTGTTTGCAAAAAAAAAAAAAAAGGTCTACAAGTTAGTCCGGAATCGTCCCATTGACATAGCGTCCAGGCTTAATCGGTAGTCCTGCCTAGTCTAAGCGCGAGTCGAGAGTCGTATCCAGTTCTAATCAGCAGAAAAAACGCGTGATCTGGACAGGGTGAAACAACGTGCCAGCCTTGCGGCTCGCGCCGTGCTATTTGACCAAGAGGAGAGCGAGGACAAAGACATCGAGTCACCCGCTCCTTCGCCACATAAACCCCCGACGGAGCGAACAGAGGCGCGGTCGGAGCCACCAGAAAAGGCAGCGGGAGCTTCGCCACTCCCACCTCGTGGACTCGACCGAGTGGGGCATTGCCACCGTAACTGGATAAGTAAAACATAACCTTGCCTTGCTTTTATGTTTATCATCGATGGTTAATATGTTCATCGCCTGCTGATTTTCCCTGTAGGGCCATGTCCAGTCTCATCGTCGAACCAGACGTTAACATGCCAGACATACGCCTCGACCGGTGCACCTGAAACATTGCATCGACACGTCGACACGTGAATCCGAGCCGGCTAGAGTCGGAGACATGGATCCCACTGAGAACATTGCATCGCAAGAGGCGACTTCGGGGACCCTGGCCTCCAAATTCAATGCTTCCCCGGACCAAACCCTGAAGTCGGTAAATCTGGGCGACTCACGACTTTGACATGGCCCAGGCATTTACTCTAGGAGGTGATCATGTGCCGGCGAGCCCGAAAGTGGTGTACATCATATTTACTGCAGCTGTTCCTCTACTCGCCTGTATAACGCACACGGTCTCTATTGAGTCACACGGGTGGGATGTTTAGTCCCACCTCGCCAGTTTACAGTGTGTACAACCTGTTTATAAACCAAAATGTGGCGCTGGTAGACATCAATATTGTATCTAGGGGCCGGTCTGAGATAAAGAGCTCTCAGACAGGCCCCTCGATTCGAATATTGATTTTTTTTAGGATTGTTGTGATTGAAATTAGATTCTAGTACCATTTTAACCTAATTGAACATCCCACATCCAGCGCTATTTCATACAAACTCCGATGGTTGTGATCGAAATCAGATTCCAGTGCCATTTGTTTGAATCTCTTTTTTAGCACATATTCAGTATTACACCCTTAAAAATTGAAGCGAAATCATGTAACCATCGCACACGTTTACGTAAAGGAAACCGTGTGCAAAGGTGTAGTAACGCATATGATTTTTCCAACAACAACCGTGTGCACTGTACAGATAGAAACGAATGTTGCAGTAGTTGTTTATTGCAAAAGCGAAGTGCGACTAAAAAAACACTCAAGAACAGGAATAGGTTTTTTACAAATATTATGTAATTTACATAGGTTCTTTACGCGAGCGCGGTACTTTTATGCAGTGACGATCTATTTTGTGTACTTATGTCACTTGTCTTTTGAACACAACAGTGGCGGCCGCCATGGTCCGGCCACCCCCAACAGGTTTCACCGGGACTAGTAGTATGGCGAGTAGTATAGCTTTCGTTAATTGTAATTAGTATGCGGCCATTAGCACATATCCAGTAGCAGTATTTCTCTAAGAGGCCAACATCTGCGTGGGCTAGCTAGCCAAGCCCAGCATGCCTCTACCTCACGAAATAGGCAGAGCCATGAAGAGAATAATCATATCACGCAAGCCCAGCGATTTCCACCCCACGATGGCGTTCCTTCCCGAGCACCCTTTCGACTTGATTATCGCAGTCCGCTCGACAGTTAGGGCATACCAGCAGCGCCGCCAGGATTCATAGGACACATCCTCGCACGTCGCTGTAATCTCCACGGCGGTGTGAGTGCCGCGACGCCTTGGTTATCGGAGTCTCAAAGGCGGCCTTGGCCATGCGAGTCCTAATCCTCCGAACTAGCCAGTAGCCACCTGGGTATGTTATCGTAAACTTGCTTAGCATTTTTGTTTGATCGATTGTGAAACACATACTAGTTAATTAGTGTTTTGCACATCGATCCAAAGTTACAGACTACTGGAGTAGGTAGGAACTTTCAGTCTAGTTGTAAAATAATCAATCTAGATCACTTGCACAGTACAAAGTGAATATTGATTGGAAGAATAGTGTATTTGTTTTTGAACCACACTCAAGGCCTCAAGAAAAGAGAAAATGATTACAAACCACCTTAGTATTGTAAATGTAAATCTAATTGGGGGAGGAGTAAGTTCTGATACTATTTCGGTTGCATAGTCATGATCAAAATATTGTAGGTACTAAACACACAATAACTAAAACCAAATCATAAAATACGATAATTTTTTGTGTTATGTCCTACATCTTATTTCACTTGTGCGGTTATTGTTGTGGCCTCGCCTCGCCCCCCCTATACTCAAATCCTGGATCCGCCCCTGGAACACAACGTACCGTCTTGGCCGAGCTACCCGTGCTTTACAAGTATCAAGTATGCATAGTCACAGGAAGCCGCGTCTGATAGACCGCTGCAGTGATCCATCCGTGTGAAGACGACAGGCTATTTACTCACACAAACCGAAGTACATAGAAGAAAAACGCATGGGGCAGCAGGCTACACGGTTACTGGACGGTCGAGAGGTGCACGTTCGACAGTCGTTTATTGCTATATATCTAGTACGTACCCATGATTATCTTGATTGCTTCTGCAGCAGCATCCTCCTCTGCTTCCCCCCCCCCCCCCCCCCCCCCCCCCCCCCCCGTGCTCCATGTCTTGCCCCGTGCTCCATGTCTTGCCGTACACCATTGTAGCGACGTTGCGGGTTGGATGGCAAGCAACTGGCACGTCGATGAATAGCCATGCCTTGTACATCCCGGCATTTGCTCCTAAAATGCCATCTGAATGTATCGTTAGTCCTGCTGCTTGACACACCAACTCCAAGATCATCCAACGGTTCAGAGTCACAACCTGCATTTAACAAACTAGTCATCAACCCGTGCATGCGCACGGGCTCGTCTTTTTTGTTATACATTAGAAAAATATTAATACCATTAATTTATATGGCACTGTCTGCACATTACCAACATGGAGACAGATATAATTACATGTTTGAATTATTAGTATTGAAGACCCCAATCAAAAATAGTTCATGAAAAACAAAGTACTACTGTTTTTGCATATCAACATCCTCGTCCATATATCCCACTATCAGTACATACCCTGGCTTCAAAGCAGCATTCAGAATCTACTTCTCGACCTCAACTTCTTCCATCATGTAACTACTCGTTTGAGATCACAATACAATTTTATCTGTCGGTAATTCCACGCTCGGAAAAACTGAATCTAGAAAAAGAAATGAGGTGCTAAAGTATTATATTCCAGTGATATCTTGTAGAATTAAAATTAACAATGAGAAGTAGTACTGAAGATTAGTCATGTGACCTGGTCGTAGAGCTCCACTATGATATATATAGGTCATACTAATGTATACCATCAAAGCCAAATCGAATACAACATTTTGAGTTATAAGAAAGTTCTTAGATACTGATAAAACATTTTCGAACAATGCAATTATACATGGAGCGAAGAAGGTGAGAAGAACGCTTATCTAAATTGCAAGTCAAAAGTGATGGATAATGCAAAAAATTGTCTGCCAGTTGCTTTAACTTGGTTGCCATATTTCAATTACAGAATCTTAACCCACAGAACAATTATTGATGCGTCCGGAAATTAACTGTTTATCAAGGAACCGTATTTTGCATGTTGATTTAATTGAACCCTTATTAGAGAACCAATTTATTTAATCATGGTTGTAACGTTAAACCATATCATGTCCTTAGTGCTACATTTTTAATAAGTAACTCATGTGGCATGTAACAAATGAAGCAAGAAAGGGTAGCCAAATAATGAATAAACAATTATTCTAACATGCAGTATGAATGCAGCACGTCACTAACTTCAGCCATACTAAACACGGTTCACCTGAAAATTCACAACAAAATAGGAGAATCGCACATAAATTATCAAAAAAAGGCGGGCGACCAAAGGGGCAATACATCAAAATTACAAAAAACCTTCAAACAAAAAGTACATCACTAAGAGGAAACCATGAATTAGGAACTAACATACTAATATACCTATGCTCAATTACCTGATGGAAGATGTTCAAACAACTTGACAGAAGACTCCATTCTTGTTTTCACCCAAGCCTAAAATTAAATGGTAAAAAGTAATGAAAATATATCATTTGGATATAGAATGTAAAATGGTTATAAAAGAGCATTATTCTTGTTTGCAAATACAAACTAAAAATATCAAGTAAATAGTAAGCAATAATTCAAGTAAATTCGTAGGAAGGTCTGCTTATTAGTAGAAAAAAACAGACTACCGACTTATATCTATAATTTCAAATCAGTAAAGGATGTGCAACAAAATATGACCGATTAGAGAACTTTTCAAATGCATAATACCTAAAGAACCATATTCAGAATTACGTCATTAATTGGCGCATCAGTAACCGATGATGCAAAGCATGGGAAACTCACGATCGATAACTTCTTGACCTTAAAACATATACTTCATTGCTAACCGAATCTGTACTGTACCTTACATAAATGTATAGGTTGTCTCATATAGATCACGTTATCATGTCACTTGCTTTACTTAAAAGGATGTCGCCAAAATATTAGCTACTTCCAGAAATAACCTCAAATGGGTCAGTGTATTCCATTAGTTTGTCTAAACACTACGACAATCATCTTGCAGGTAAAAAGGTTGTGAGATGCGTCAGATAAATCAGCAAGAAAATTATTGCAATTATATCCATTGTGCCTCACTGTATAAATCATGCTCAAACGGAAATATAAAACGTGACATTAGCAGATAAATTATAAGCTCACATCCAGAAAGAAAGTAAATGCGCACGTATATTCTAGTATGTATATACTTAGTGCAAATAAACTATACATAATATTTAAATTGGTGCGCAAAACTTGGCTTGGTTTACACGGAGTTATATTTCAGATAAATAATACAGGATGGATAATTCTATCCGTGCAAAAAATATGTCAACATAAATCCTAGGTACAGAGCATTTATCTAACTCCCACTGTGTCCCTGCCGTATGTCAACTTTGCTAACCAAACATTCAGCAAATAGAAAGGAAATATTATTACCAACTTACACTAAAAGGAACCTGTTCCATAGTACTAATGTGGCCTCCTCCTATTTGAATTAGCATAACTATTTTTTCCCTGCAAGTCGAAGTTCAGAGAACATTACTAAATTTTTGACAGCATAATACTTACCAGAATATCACTGTACTCAAGTATCAGTGGCATGGACTTAAATATTACTGTAATCAAGTATCAGCTTGTAGGGAGTTGACGAAGTAACAAAAATAAGAGAATATGCATACAAACTTATAGTAGAACTATTGAGGGGTGCCTTCAACTGACCATTGCCGCCCACCATCCTTTGCTCGGCTGTTCGCATCCACTCTCGCCGAGATGACGGATACCGCAGCTGCACTGCAACTGTCTCGAGCGGCTCTGCTTTGACACATCATATCTTCAGCCTTCTCCTGAATAATCTTGCTGCTATGGAGAGCCTCGTGGCTGGTGCTGCGTGCCTCACAGGCGTAGGTAAATGCATGAGCAGAATCTTATGGATGGTCACCCTAGGTAGCGCACAACTAAGGGAGAGGAGAATGTTTTGGCCCAAAGCGCACCATATTCCACCCAATTCAGACTCAGTTGCAAGAAAAGATTGTAATTACTACGACTTGTGTGCTGGTAAGCTTAGCACAGAATGTGCTTTGATTTAACTGGCTGATAAATCAACTGTACATACTTCACGCACTAAAAAATAATACTCCATACGTTTTTTCAGTTAATTCGTGTGCTAAACACATACTAAATCCTATAAGGTTCCTAGTAACTCACCAAAGACTGATTTACACGAAAGTGTCAAGAAGCATCCGCTAGCAAGATCAGAATATCACCATATATTGTATGGTGAAAGAGGAAAGCATACCATGAAGTAACTATTATTAAGCATCAACTATATCTCCTGTCCATGATCGCCCACAATTTGTATCAAGAACAAACTTTCAGTTGAAGTAATTCAAGATTACTGTAGCCAAATTCTTCAACATGTGCACTCGCAAGAAATCTAGTTTGGTAAAGTTGTGTATGTAACATCAATGTTTTAAACAGGGTTATTGCAGAAAACTATATGTGTACAAATTAATTATCTGAAACATGGAATCACTTGCCTGCTGAGTGGGTGCAGGAGCGATTGACGATGAAGGAGGTGAAGAGCTGCGCCCACCAGCCCACCGTAGTTCGGTCAATCGGAAGCCTCATGCATGGATGCCGGCGCGACCACCCGATCTAATTCAAACTGCCATTGCCCGCAGCCACCCGATCTACATCAAACTGCTGTTTCGCGTCACGGATAGGATGGATCGGATAGTGCCCTTTTCAGATTGATTGCAGCAAGTATAGTATGGGGAGGAGACATAGAGACATGGAAGATGAGGAAGAGTACCTGCAGGTCCAGGGATAGCTCGACGATGCGCTCGTACGATAGGGCGGCGGCCTGCAAAACGGAGCAGTCTACGAAGGATCCGCCCTTTTTGGCTGCGGGGTTGTTTTCTGTTTTTTCTTTCTCTAGCGGGAGAGTTACGGGGAATCGTGCGCGGATGGCATAATCAGTTCATCCGATGGCTAGATATTGTTGGTAGGAAGATCGGACGGACAGCTTTTCTAATTACCCCAGGATTAATGTGGAGGCTCGTTTGGTGCCTCCAATTAGTAATAATAAATAAACTAGGTAAATTTGGTGCGGCGCACGCCGCACCTGTTGGGTTTAAAAAAAAAATTGAAATTCGCTGAAATTTGTTGTGTGGAGTATATCTAAATACCTAATGAATTAAAATGTTAAAATTATATTCTTACATTAATATTTAACTTAAGTCTATAGTGGTGGAAATACATATTTGTTGAATTGAATTCCGTAATTGAAATAAATTAATTTAGATTGTATCCAAATAATTATCAAATTGGAATGTTCAATTTAAGTCTGTAATTAGAGGGAATGTATGATTTGAATATTTAATAAATTTAACTTCATATAAGTGGGGGGAGTGCATTTGTTTTTTTTACTTGAAGTATTTATCAAATTGGTATGTTTAAACATGTTTTTTTCCCTTATAAACAGTTAGCATTCTTTTTACTGAATAAAAAAGTTGGGTAGGTGTTAATGCTTTGTTTCTTTTTGTTTAGATGTACAATATATGTTGCAAAGAAAATTGGTTTCTTTGATTTTTTTGGCGTAATTTTCCAATTTAAAGTGTTAAAAATCGTTGAAAGATGTCGTTTGGATGAGCTTCAAAATTTCAGCAATTATAAATGTACAAAAATATGTAGGTTTATGTTTGTAGTTTGACATATTCAATTAAGCTCCATAATCAGTGGAAAAACAGTGTGCATTTTTATTAATTCCAACTCCATTTAATTAGAGGGAATGTATTTAGGTTTTCTCTAAATATTTGTTAAATTGAAATGTCCAAAAATATTTGTATCTTGGTGTAAATAGTTATTATGTATTTTTTTGGACATTTTGATATTTTTTATCACATTATTTTGATGGCTAGATTTTAATTTATTTATTATGCAGTTTTCTTATTTTTTTTCCCTGGGAATTGTGTAAGTAAAGCGAGCCTATATGGCAGGGTTTCAGTAATTTCTTAAATTCCTGTGGGCATGTGTTTGTAGTTTGTTGTAAGTAGTTAGCATGTATTTTCCTAGACATTTTGATATTTTTGTCATATTTTTCTGATGGATAGATTTTGAATCATTGTTTTTTGCAAAAAAAATTCCTCTGGAGATTGTGTAAGTAAAGTGGGCCTACATGTGAAGGATTTAGTATTTTCTTAAATTTCTACGAAAAAGGTTAAGTTATTGACTAACCGGGACCTCTGTCACACCAGGGTGATGTTAGCAGTGGTAACGACAGCCACGGTGAGCTCGTCGGTATCGAACCACCACCATCTGGAACGCGGGCCTGGTCGTGTGAGATGCGGTTATTTGCGGGGCACCCGAAAGTGGTGGAACCGCTTTGAAATTTTCTTAAATTTAGAAATTTCTTGAAAATGTAAATTGTGAACAATGTTTTTTGTTTTTTAACTTTTGTGTGGGTAGTTTGAGAATTTGGTGGGAAATGGTTTTTTTTTATATGTTATGTGCATTATGTTGGGTACAAATGATTTTTTGATGTAATTTTTGTGCGAAAAGTTGGAACATTCGTTAAGTCTAGGAGATTTTGATACGTTGTTTGTATTATTTTTTTAAAATTCAACTCCATTTAATCAGAGGAAATGCATTTAGATTTTCTCTAAATATTTGTTAAATTAAAATGTCAAAAAATGTTTGTATGTTGTTGTAAGTAGTTAGAATGTATGTCCCTGGACATTTGGTTTTTTTTGTCACATTTTTTCTGGTGGATAGATTTTAAATTATTGATTTTATAATAATTATTGATTTTGAAATTTTTCCCCTATGGAAATTGCTTAATCAAAGTGGGCTTACATGTCAGGGATTAAGCAATTTATTAAGTTTGTGTGGAAAAGAATAAGTCGCTGACTAACCGGGTCTATTGCCACGGTAGTGTGACGTTAGCAGTAGACATGACGGCCACGCTGAGCTTGCCGGCATCGAACCATTGTCATTTGGGTAACGTTTTTTTTTTTGGGTGTATTTTCTGTGTTAAAAGTTAGAATGTTCGTCAAATTTAGAAGATTTTGATATGATGTTTGTATTATTTTGAATCCTAGACTATACATATTGTGTGGAAAGTTTGGATATATTCGTTAAATCTAGAAGATTTTGATATGTTGTTCGTATTATTTTGAATTTTAGACTATCTGTATTTTGTTGTGCAAGATTTATTTATTGACGCAAATTTTGTGCGAAAGGTTTTGAAATTTTGTTAAACTTAGAAGATTTTGATATATTATTTGTATTATTTTGAATTATAGATTAAAAGATATGATTTTCCGAATTGTATTATTCATTAAATCTAGAAGATTTTGATATGTTGTTTGTATTATTTTGAATTTTAGACTATCTGTATTTTGTTGTGCAAGATTTATTTATTAACGCAAATTTTGTGCGAAAGGTTTGGAAATTTTGTTAAACTTAGAAGATTTTGATATATTATTTGTATTATTTTGAATTGTAGAATAAAAGATATGATTTTTCGAATTGTATTATGTTGTGCAAAATTTATTTGTTGGAGTAAATTTTATGCGAAAGGTTTGGAAATTTGTTAAATTTAGAATATTTGAAGATTTTGATATATTACTTGTATTGTTTTGAATTGTAGATTAAAAGATATGATTTTCCGAATTGTATTATGTTGTGCAAAATTTATTTGTTGGCGCAAATTTTATGCGAAAGGTTTGGAAATTTGTTAAATTTAGAATATTTTGATATATTGTTTTTATTATTTGAAATTATAGATTAGAAGATATGTTTTCTTTTTTTTCCGAATTTTAGTATTTTTTCCCTGTAATTGCGAAGTTTCTGGCATGTCGGTCCCACTTGTCAGGTTTTTTTTTCATTCTGGAAACTAGTAAAAAAAACCCACAGCTAGGGACGCAAGCTGCGTCAGCGCTTACGTCACGTGCGGCAGCGGCGGACGCCAGCGCTGCCGAGCTCCGGCGAGCAGCTGCGCGCGCTGAGCTGGGTCCGTGCGGAGCCGCGTGAGGAGGTGGAGGGAAGCCGGTGGGCGGTCGCCTGAGCAGCCGCCGGCGACCGATTCCGCGGCGGCGGATGGCGAGAGCGGGGAGGACGATTCCGGCGGCTGTGCAACGTTCCAGCAGATGATCTTCCGCGAGGATGGAGGGGAGGATGTGGCGGAGCTCGCCGTGGCCCGCGATTTGTTCGGGGAGGATCGTAGCGGCGGCGGTGAGCGTCGGCGGCCGCGGCGAGCTCGGCGCCGCGCGCGAGAGAGAAGGAGAGGGGGGGGATGTGGTGGCTATTTTACGAATAAGAACCTGGACTTTCACGCATTTGCAAACAAGTCCTTTGCGGGCGTTTTTTGTAAAAATGTTAGGTTTGCTGTGTAATTGTTGGGCTTCCTTGTCAGTTTTTGCAAAATGACGGCGCGATGTGAGGCTGACGTGTGGGTCCCACCGCGTACTGTTTAACACTGTCCCTAGCTACAGTAACTACTGTTGCCAGGAACAGTGCTCGGACGCTGAGGGCTCGAGGAATCGCCCATCTTTCATATAGTTAGAGATATATAAGAAAGATAGATGGTTAGATAAGGAAAACAAGGAGAGAAAACCCGAGACATTCTAAACAAACGTGACGCTGTGTCCACGCCATTGGACAGGCTACATGTTGAGACTGAGCTGGAGGCATGTTGTTTTCTCTCCTAGCCGTGCCTGTTTTTTTTTTTTTGCGAAACACAGAACAACGCAAGCGCTCATATACACGAGCACACACTCACCCCTATGAACGCACGCACGCACACCCTACCCCGTATGAGCACTTCCGAGAGACTGAGTCAGCGGGTCGAGTCTTGAGATTGACGAAGTCACCACGGGCGCCTCGCTGTCGACAGGAACGTCGCCTCCCACTGAAGAATATTCCGTCTTAAATGAGAAACACCAACGTCAAACCTGGGGTTTGAACTCTGGTGGGCTAGGGGGACAACCACCCACCTAACCATCTTGCCACAGGCAAGTTCTCTCTCCTAGCCGTGCCTGTGCTAGTTGTGTGATGTTCTCAATAAGTAGGGTGTGCTTTATATAGTGCAAGGATGTACATACCGTAGTCCTAAGCGTCGCGCCATCCGATGGCAGTGGCACCCCGCTCTATGCTGGCAGCACCAACATTCTGTAGTGATTTATACACACTAGTTGAATGCCTGTGCGTTGCAACGGTCACTGTTTTCTCATATCGCTAGAATTTCAGGCCCTAGCTAATTTGTCTAGTTTTTTTTCTCTTTTTTATTCTCCCTTTCCAGCACTGCTTTGCATTTTGTGTGTCTGTACAAGCTTGTTTGTTTTTCCCTACTTCACAAATGAAATCCTGCAGTATGCTGGCTTTTTCAAAAAAATCAATGTTAAATTTTTTGCGGGGAAATTTCAATGTTAATTTCAACATCATCTGAAATGTGGTGTACTAACAAATTAGATTCTTGCTCAAGTTTCTTGTTCCCATAAGGAACCAGGAAACAACTAAAGCAGAATAATAATATTCAATACATTTTACTGGTGCATGAAGACCACGGACTGACGGACACTTGATGATCGTCCCTTTATGATTGCTTGATCGTTGTTTCCTCCCTAAACACGCATCATTGTGATTATTTATTACGAATTCATGTGCTCCATAAAATATTTTATAGGTGCTTCACAAAAAACCCAACTTTGTGGATTAGGTAGAAACCGAGAAAATTACTAATATTTGTGGATTATCCATAAAATGTGGTTTAATATTTTTTTTAAATTGTTGTGGTCCAACTTTTCAACAAATATTTTATAGGTGCTTCACAAAAAACTCATTATTTTTGTTATTTAGGTTTACACTCGGGAAACTTGTAGCCAATGAAATTATAGAAACTGCCACCCCACGGATCGACTCTTAAAATCAATCTGAACCGTCAACGCCGTCGATCCGACGTCCCGCGAAGACACCCAATTATACACAACGTACGCACGCTCTGGAACCCACCACGCACGCTGGAACCCACCAGGCCACCACGCACACACTCACACGCCTCTCTCTCTCTCTCAGTCTCTCACCACGCACACACGCACGCTGGATCCCCTTTCTCGCCGCCGCCCCGGGTCGCTCCCGCCGCCGCTTGCCGTGCCGGCCGTCGCTGGCCACCCCCGTCGCCCCCGCTAGCCAGCCCAGCTCCGCTCCGTTCTTCTCCACTGATTCCCCGCCGCCACGACGCCTCCTCGCTCTCGTGCGCGCACCCACGGCTAACCCTAGCCGCCTCCTGCTGGTTTGGCACGGCCGTCGGCGCGGTCCTACGCTCCAGCGCCCAGGCTGCTCTCCTCCGTCGACTACGGGTCTTCCTCGACCTCCTCGAGCTCCTGCTCCACCACCCCGACACCCACGCCTATTGGTCATCTAGCCCGCCGGCCGCTACTGCTGAATCGCGATCTGCGACGTCTTCGACATGTAGCTGCCATGTCCGTCTCCGCGGCCGCGCTCCAGGGGCACAGTGCAGGTCGAGGTGCCGCTGCTCGACCTGCTGGAGGACGGGGAGGACGAGGCGCACCAGATCTACTCGCCAGTGGTGGCCCTCGCCGAGCTGTGCTTCAAGGCCGCCGCATGGAAGATCCTCAAGGACCAGATGGTCGTCCTCTCCAAGCGCAGGGGACAGATCAAGCAGGTATGTGGCTCGCTCCTCCTCCCTCATGTTCGTGGTTGATTCCGTGACATGTTTTGATGGGTTTTTAAGGTCCAGTGCACAAGGAACTTCTTTTTTGGATGCTAGATCATTGTTTGACAAATTTTACTTGGTAAGACCACACTACTGTTTGGTATGGCCATATGGGTATGTGCAGCTAAGGCATGTAAATTTTACTTGTATGTGCTGCGTATAGTCTTTTAGGATTACTTGCTGCAGCCTATAAATATCTACCTGGTGATGTATGTGCTTCGTATTAGAGGAACTTTCCTGGGATAAGTATCTTTTGTGATACTTACTAGTTCATGATATATAGTTAATTACTATGACTAGTGTGTGAAACCCTTTACAATTTATCAAAGATACGGAACAATAATTTATCAAGGATTAAAATGGAACAGTAAGTGATCTTTCCAATTAGGCTATATGATAGAATAATGAATCAATATTGTCTTCCTTAATTATACACATTACTTGGTTATATAGGTGTTGATTGCGACACATTTTTGTTCTTTGGTAGTCTTATGCTTAAATTTCTTGCAGGCCATATGATGTGGTAATTTATCCTTTTTGCTCCATGGTGCCCATCTAGGCAGTGGGTAACAGCTGATGCATATCTTGTGTAGCATCTTTGTTTAGGTTCTGGTTAGTGGAGCTTGTCCAGTTGGTGGAAGCAGGTTTTTTCTCTAGCTGTTTCTGTTGCATGTGTATCGGCTTGTAAGAAAGCTTCAGTTCTGAGTTACATCTGATATCTTGATTAGGATGTTATTTTCTATGGCTATAAGTTATCTTTTAAGCACTAGTTTTTAGCTTGTGCAGCCTGTCATTTTCTGCTAGTAGTTTACCTTGTGTAATGCATCTACTCATGTATTTGTTGTTGATGCTTGTTTAAATCGCCCACGACAAGGACTGCTGCCACCAAAGCCATCATGAAGCTCTTCACATGGCTGTCGTGCTGCAGCAGCTTCCACCTGCTCCTCTTGCCACTACCCATATCCACAAGTGTAAGATACATCAGATCCTCGATTACCTTGGTTCCTATTCCGTCATGTGCCCTACAGCCTAATTCTGTTTGCATGCTAGCTATGTAACTCGGTGCTAGTTATGTGCTATGGTATTTGCTCCTGTCAGTGTATTGTTCATTATATGAATTGCTATCTGTATGTAAAGCAACCAATGTCTTGTTTAAATTTTTCTTCTACTTGAGGATTGATCCTCTCCATGTAAAAGAACCATGGGCCTGTTAAAATTTTGCTTGTACTCTGTACAGTTGAAAAAATCAGTGTTATACTGCTTATATCCAATTATTTATCCTGTGATTTTGTTGTAGTACTAACATTGCTATATCACAGTGACATACTAGATTTGGGAAGTTTACACTGAGAATAAAATATTGATCAACATAAGCCGTTCTCCTGTTTCATTTCCCCCAAACAACTTACTGTAAGATCTTATCTTATGTAGGGACTTTGTAGGTTCAGAGGAGTATAAAGACTTTGTAGGGATTTTGTCTGTTATTTGGCAATATTATTGAAATCTGAAACTAGAAATCGATTTATCTTGTATACCAGTTTATCAAAAGGGTAAAAAATGTCTTGTTTATACACAGTTTCAAAACTTTAACATATCATGTCGTAACCTGGTACTTACCTATTCTCACTTATCTTGCAGCTTGTGCATGGAAGAGGGACAAAATTTGGAAAGCTTTTGGATCGAGAGCATCAGCCATTTCTTTCATATGCGGATGAAGATGGCTTGTGCCTTCCTTTTGAAGCTTACCATTGTTGTTTCTTAGATGCTTCAAAAGAGGTTTAGGTAGTCTAATACTCTGATGGCAATCGTTTCTAAGTTTGATTTGGAGGAGCTAGAGGTACATTAGCCTGCACTACAACCTGAGATTGATTTGGAGAAGCTTACCATTGTTGTTCATTTATTGTTGATAAAGAATAATTGACCTTGTGATGTTGTTGATAAAGAACAACCGATAACTTGTTCATGTGATGTAATAAATTTGTTTGATGTGCTCGTTTATTTATTTGTGGGTAAAATGCAAATAATTGTGGTTTTATTTTTTTTGTCATGTTAATCATGTTTGCCGAGCGTAAACGCTCGGCATACCTGCCTCCTGGGCGTCCCTAGCAGATGCCACGTAAACCAAATGTATGCCACGCTCGGCATACCATGTACACGTGGCAGACCATGCCGTCAGATGGACGTCTCCGTCTATTTGTTTGCCGAGCGTTTGTTTGCCGACAGCCTACAGGAAATGCTCGGCATATATATAGTTGCTGAGCGTTTTTGTTTGCCGAGCGTATCAGCGGTGTATGCCGAGCACGGTTTGCTGAGCGTAACGCTCGGCATACGTGTATGCCGAGCGTATTCCTTTGTTTGCCGAGCGTTCTGAGCGCTCGGCATAATTTTTCGTTCCTGTAGTGAATCAACAGCGTATGCCGAGCGTATTCCTTTGTTTGCCGAGCGTTCTGAGCGCTCGGCATAATTTT
This sequence comes from Poa pratensis, assembly GCA_947311845.1. Lineage (NCBI taxonomy): Eukaryota > Viridiplantae > Streptophyta > Magnoliopsida > Poales > Poaceae > Poa > Poa pratensis. The sequence continues at coordinate 3,258,394 of CAMZMU010000033.1, read as the reverse complement.
TCGTTCCTGTAGTGAATCAACAGTATTCTTCAGGGAATGAAAAAAAGGCTGAGAAGGCTTGCACGTATCTTTCGGTGGAAAGGCAAGAGAAATAGTGCTGAACTGCATCAGCTTGGACGGCGCTGGCACAACCGCGTCTTGCCATCTTGGAGTTAGAGGTGACACGCAGTCAAGCGGGAAGAATAGGTTGACATGTACATTAGCTGCTGTAGCATGGTGGATCGAGGACTGACTGGATTATTTCGCTTCCTGATAGGAAACAAAGCGAGTCTTTCGTCGATGGCATGATCTTTGGCAGCTGCGACTACGACAGAGAGGCCACTTGGAGGCAGACGCGATCTCCGCCATCGTGGCCCCCGATAAAGTTAGGATTTCCAAGTCAGAGAATCTCCACCGCACGATCTCGTCCACCCAAGCATCACCGTTGCTCAGTTTCTCCTCGAGGTTCTTCGGGAGCAGCATGAGGCGGTCGGGGAGGTCGGTGGTGACCAGGTGCACGCCCAGGCGCCTAGCAGTGCCGCCACCACGCCCACGAAGCCGCGCAAGAGCGCAAGAGTCCGGACTCCGGAGTCGGCGGCGTGCTCCAGCGAACACCACACTTTTGTCAACCATGGCGCCCGTGACTCCAGACGCCACCATTAAGGAGGACAGGGACTGGTGGAGGCTTAGGGGGGCGTCAGCACACGTCAATGGCGTGGTTGCCGGCGCCATGGCGGACGAAGGCGCCCTCGTAGGTGGACGGGAGGGGCCGGTTGTCTGGGGAAAGTGGATAGCGGCTGTTCCTCTCCATCCGCGAGAAGAGGAGGCGGTTTGACGTGCGGTTACTTTGAGGAAGAAGAAAAGGAGTCGGAGGCATGGAGATGAGATCGTGGGGAGAAGGTTGTGGCCGTGTGGGACGAGCGTGAATTTTTTCCAGCGATTTTTTCTTCCCTGCGGGAGGGAGGAGGGGGTATAGGACGTACCAGCGAACACCGTCGCGCGAGGGGATCGGGTTGGGACGACGTACCACGGAACACCACCGGATGTACCATCACGGCAGAGTCAGCTTTAATAGTAAAGATGTGTATCGTAGGGCGAACATCAATACGTGGACGGGAAATCAGCATACCACCACCATGGCAAGACACATGTACACCAAAACGCCATGCAAGTATATATAAACAAACACAGCGCATGACGGCCGTGTGTACCCGCGTTCGCAGCCATTTGTACGTTGCCGGACATGTGGACCTACCATTCACATTCATAAAGTGTTCATGGATGAAGCGGAAGCTCAATGATACAGAGACAGTGATGAGAAAAATAAACACATAAACCAAGTGTACCAACAGATTACAATCTTATCTAAAGATTACATCCTTGGGAGGACCAGGAGGCTTCTCAGCGATTTGGATTCTGGGCCGTCCGATTGACCGTCCAAATCGATCGTGGCCATCCGTTGCTAGGTGTTCCTGTTTGGCCGGTCGAATTTTACCCGCTCGGACGTAGTAGTCTGTGTCGCTGTTGGTGGCCCCATTTTTTTCGGACCCGCATGGCAGCGTGTGGGGTGGTTCGTTTCTTTGTGCACGACCTGGCCGCGTTGCTCCGCTGCGGGGGAGAAAATGCCCCGCAGTGAAACCCTAGCCGCCACCCGCTCGCGATCCCCTCCCATTCGCGTGCTCTCCCTCCACCTCCCCGTCCCGAGTGCCGCCTCCTCCACCCCTCCGTCCCAGCCTCGAGCGCGCCAGCGCCGCTGTCCTTCGCATCGAGACGCCAGGGGAGGAGGCACGTCGAGCAGCAGTAAAATCCGGCCGCAAGGACGGAGACGAGGAGTCCGTGGGTGTGAGGCACGACGGCAGGTGTGTATCTCTGTCCTCCACCTCTGATTTTCTCTCTCTCTCTCTCCCATCTCACCTCCTCTCTCTCAGCCATCGGTGGCGGCGGCGCATGCGAGGAGCTCGGGATCGACGCCATGCGCCTCTCCTCTTCCGGTTCCTCAGAGTTTGCGGCCCAGTGGGGTCCCTTCCTCTCCCCGAGCTCACGTGGCTGCGCCGCCGCACCGCACGAAATTGTGGCGTCGAGGAGCATGCGGGGAAGCGGCGGCCCGTCTACATCGCGCACGGCAGCCGGCTGGGCTCAGCCTCCTCCAGCCCAACATCAGCGCCCTCAGTCTCCTCCAGCCCCACCTCAATGCCCATGCCGACTTCGGTTGATTAAGGTAAGCAGGTAAAATTTACTAGGCTGATTGGGGGCGGCAGGCAGTCTTTCATACGCGTGCTCATGTGGGAGACTGGAGAGAGCATATGCGTGATTTGGATCCAAGTTTATGTGTGTTACGTACCCACTTTGTAATTCACTCAACCACACCAGATTTCATGGATTTAGGTAGCTATATTGGGATACAAGCAGTTCTAAAAGGTTCTGGAAGGAGAAGTTGGGAATACAGAGGAAGAAAAAAAAAGAAAGAGGTGGGGAGGGGATCAGCCGAAGCTGCCGTCCTCTGCCGAAGCAGCCGGGCTTCGATACCCTCTTGGATGCTCTGTTCGGTATTATGTAGCCTCGTCCAGTAGCTTCCTAGGCCAGCGCTGCTCTTAGTAACGGCCCACAGCCCAAAGCATAGCAGGTCCGTGACAATGTGTTGCGTGATCTATCGGCTAAATTGAGAAGTGCCTTTTGATTTTTCCTGCGTGCTACGTAATCTGAATTAGTCGTTGCTGCTTTCAAATAAATTTCGTGAGTCTATGGACCATACAGCATTAACAAACATAATGGTGTTTGTCTAATATTTATTATCCTTTTTTAACAGTTCATTTGCTCACAATTTGAATAGCTTAATAAATTATCTGAAATTTAAATATGCAACCTAATAGTAAAAGAAATGACAAATTCACCTTTAATTTTGATATAAATAGATAGGGTGTAGCTTTTAGATATACTAGATTACTGTTGAGTTTTTCCTTCAATACGTATGCCCTGATCAATTAGTGGTTGGCGCTATTATGAACCGTTCTCTGTCTTCAGGTGAAAGGTGTGCTGCAACCTGGGAGTGAAAGCCTTGGCTTGTGCTCACCTGTTCATCAGGTTACCCATTTAAACTGAAACCGTTTTGCTGCCTGCCCACTCTGCTATGTTAGTCTCTCTCTCTCTCTCTCTAACCAGCCGTGCTGTGTTCCAGATGTATTTTTGAAGCTAATCAAATAGCAGTGTTTAGTTTTGCAACCGAGTCTATTATATATATTGGATTGAAATATTAGGAAAGTAAGCAAAAGTATTACTCCTGGTATGGTGTATTTTGTAAGCATGTGTGTTATGATCACAAACTTTTTCCTTTGTTTTGTAGGCATAGATTACTACGTTCAATGGTTACCCTGGTCAATATATCTGAATTTTTGTTGTTGCATGTTTCAGGCTTCTGTACAGCTGCACTAAATAGGATGGCATAAAATAAGGCACGTATTTTAGATTTTAAGTAGAAAGACTTCATATGTTGTGTGTATATCAGACGATGCATGTTGTTTCAGTGTTCTTTTTGGATAATTATTTCTGGCTTGTGTGTAGGTTTGTGCGGATTTATGTGGAGTCCGGTAATGTAACATCAATTATGTCCTAGGAGGATGTCGGTTGTCCTCTTTGAAGGGTCTGCCAGTTCGCGAGGTATGCACCCTTTGTTTGTCCAGCTTCTCTTTAATTTATGCCTACAACAAGGCGTTCGATGAAAAGGAAAGCTAGCTGCAGGGGAAAAGATCAATCTATGTATTGTTCACTGTGCTCAATAGCTTCTTTTTTCTCTCTAAAATTTAGCCTGCATCCAAAGATGCTTGCCTGTACATTATGCTACCTCTCTTTATGTATAAGTTATGGTGTACCGTGCACCTATTTTTGTTTTTTGGCATTCTGAATGAGGCACAAACCATCTCTCATGTCCCGTGACAATATTAGTAAAAGCATATCTGCCATCCGCAAAAATATTGGTATATCAATGTTTGCTCTAAATAAGGTCATTGTTCGTTGCAGTATATCTCGGTTATATGTCTTCCATGTGCAAGATATTATTGCTAAATAGATGAGTGATTTGTGGGAACAATATCAGTTCTCAGATTTAAGGCCCATGTTGGTGTCAATTTTGAACAGGTTTAGACTTCTGTATGATATCATTCCTGAAATCAACTCATAGTTCATATTCTGACTACCGTTTAGAACCATGCTTCTTCGCAGGGGATGATTCTTTTCAGTTCGGGATCGCTTCGCACTCGTGCTTGATGGTCAACTGGTCTGTCTTCTAGGTAGCTATTTTTAATGCCCTGCCTCTGTTACTTATCCGCCGTGTTGTTATTTCCTGCTCGGCTTCTTATTCATGTTTCCTCCAGTTTTTTTGCCAGCTACTAATTCTGCTGTGTGTTTTCTCATTCATGGTCTTTAGGTTATCTTTTCGCATGGTATACCTCAAAGTGAATATCATCATATAGCTGTGTTGATGATATTATGAGCAGCATTTTGGTAAAGATGCCATTTCCTCGATGTGATTTCATTTTGCCCAATAGAGACGAATGGACAAATAAGCTGACTAACTCTATGTATGCATTAACACATTTTCTAGGACCTGCATGTGAAAGAGGAAGCTGAACTATCAACCAACCTCAATGAACGCATTTGAACTGATGTTATGGAATTGTGGACTGGATCTGGACACTTTATCCGAGACGAAGGAGGTGAGAACTGCCACGTAGTTTAGGAATCGTCTATGTGGAAGCTGGTTCGCGTGGTATTTTCTTGGAAGCTGAACTATCAACCAACCTCAATGAATGTGATTTTCATTTGTATTTCCATTTGTGTTCATTGTTTACAGTTTTTCATAAGCTTCCCTTATTCCTGGTGTCAAGAAAAAAATGCCTACACGGTTGCCTTTATTGCATTGCTACATTATAGATTGATTTTGTTGGCAAACCAAGGAATTAGCAAATGCCAATGCGTCAAATACCTGCCATTTTTTATGTTTTGGGCATCTATAGTTTCTACCATTTAGTGACCGGAATGCTTTTAGTAGGTGATACATGTTATTTTTAATTCTTCTTGGTTAGATCAATTATTCTGACCTTTTTGTCAAATACGAGTCAATCCTCTTCCAAGGTTAAATATACATGTGCTTCTTTCTTCTAAAGCTCTTTTCTGGAAAGGATCAATTCTCAAAGTTTGTTTTATTTTCTTCTCGAAACAAAAAAATATAATATGTGTTGTTTACTATGGTGTTAGAATTATTTCTCATGACCTTCACTTGGATCTTTTAAAGAAATCTACAGGTTGCTAATTGCAATTATAGAATGGAAGATTTGTGATGTCATATTTGTTGGTATGATAAGTGGTGAGTAGGTCTCATGCCATGGATAAGATCAGAAAATAGTCACCCTGATTAATCGTATATCCTAGAATCAGAGAAGATGCTAAGAATATTGATGCATATGCTCGCACTTTGTCACATTTTCTGTCAAGCGTGTAGTTAGAGTTAAAGTACTGGCTGTTTTGTATCATTTGTTCTGATGGTTTTGTTAGTGCATCACTTGAGATCAAATTACTGTTGAGACAATGTTATTGTGGCTGCAGTCCGAGACCAAATTGCATACTCTACATGAACTAATAAGAGATTCCCGTTGTTTCACTGGATATTGCAGGAAGATTAAACAAAGGCCAATGTACAATATTGGTCTTATAAGATGCAGTTGTGCCTTTCAGATTTCCTAGAGAGCTGGATGTCATAGTGCACCCGTGCAAGGCATTCGCATGTACCCCCACTTCTCTTTGTTTCTTCCTCTCTTCTGATTCCCTATTTTACTTGAACATGAGCCGATGCAGTTCATGCAGATGTACCAAACTGATGTACATGAGATGAACTTTCTTTTTATTTTGATTTGTTCGGCAGCTAGCACAACATGTTGGTCTTCTGTGATTTACCAAATTGAATCCCCAGATCTCCCAGTTTCTGTTTGTGCAGATTTTTGTGTGGAAAAACACATCCCTGTTTGAGCTTCAGTGCACGTTATTTTGATATGGTACGTCCCTTTGTTGAACACCCGGATTTCTTTCTTCTTTCTTTCTTGCGTTGTTAAGAAGAATAAAATTAATAGAAGAACCAATTGTTTCGGTGGTTTTGTATTGAAATTTGGCACGTGAGGTACCGATATGGAAACGGCTACTTTTAATACATCTGATGGTTCAGTTTGCATTTAGGCTTCTTTTGTCCTCCAAATGATATATGAGACAGTCAACTTTCACCTCTATTTTCCTATGATATTAATAAAAGGAGTGCATCTACTATTTTAAGCCAGAACTTGTGCTCTATTTTGTTTGTGCCTTTGTTTTGCAAGTGAGTCAGTATCACTATTTGCTGGGATTGATATATCTTATATGCATATTTATTTTCGTTTCTTATATAATGGAAAGATTGGATTTAACCTGTCATTGGTCTGGTAGCTTACGATGAATACTTGATTTTGTATTATCTCTCGGCAAGAAAATTCACAATCATGTTTTAGTACTGTGTATTTTGATGTTGCTACTGCTTTTGCTATTAGAAATGTAATTGTGAAAGTACTAAGTAGGTTTCCTCATAGTTTTCTCAGCCATTCTTGGTCTTACAATATATAAGTGCCTCCTCATGCAGTCTTGAGTCTCAGATCGATCGTGTCATGATGCCTGGTGACGATGGTAGCTCGAAATCAAGCATCACCGCCAACGGCTCCCCTTCGAACGAAGGCCTCTTCGTCCCCCACAGGCATGAGATGTCTTGCAAGGTCACGATGCCCTCCGACCCGTCAAAATCAAGCATCACCGCCATGGGTTCCCCTTTGGCCGAAGCCTGATCATTGCCCTCTGCTGGCACGAGAAATCTTGTCAGATCAGTATGCTTCGCCAGCGGCAACGCGTGGGCTAGCGTTATTTTTGCCATCACGCTCATCCGCACGTACCTACACTGAATCCAGCGTCCCTGTTGCAGTGACCATGGCCACCGAATGCCTTTATAATCATGGGCCACCGTCTTCTGCATGCTCGACTAATATCGAGTTGTGGTCACTTGCTCAGGTAAGACTAAACAGCTTGCTAGGAGCTCGATTATTTCCTGACTACCGGACTCTTACTATATAAAATAGAATTTTGCCTTCAGTGTATTGTTTACCTCCTACGTAGCCACTGATTTTGATTAATGGATCTGGAGAGTTGTAAATATAATTACTTATTTCACATGGCATGCCTATTAATTCAACAATTCATGTGATTAGACTATTCAGATAATCTGTGTAGATTTGAGACATATCTCTATTTCTCAATTGAATAATCCATGGTGAACAGATTTATAGTAGAGAGGTTTAGCGACAGAATCTTCAGAATGATACCTTTTTTTTTGCTGACGTAGGCATTGCTCATCTTTTGTTTCTATTCCATAGTTCGTACTACTTCTACCTTATGATCTTAAATTTAATCATGACCGAGTGTTTGAATCATTTTCCTGGTAGAGATAGTCTTATATTATTTATCATGCAGACTCTAGCCCATTACAGTTTCATCGCCTTCTTTACTTCATTGCGAAATCATGCATCATATCCGTGCAAGGTTTTTTAACCAACATACAGAATATCATACGACAGTACATGCCACTAAAAACATGGCTAGAGGTTCCTAGCACATGTGTTTGATCTTATAGATTAATCATGCTTACTAAATGTTTTAATTTCTTTTCTCCCTGTAGGATGAACTAAGAATGGTTAGAATTCCTTGTCGAATGATGCTTAATCTTATGCTACAAAAACTCAGCATTCCAGAAAGTTTCTGTTGTGTTTCATGATACAAACTTATATATAGCTATACAATCGACACTTCGTAACAAGGCAGAGAAAGACACCCAAGATGTTCTTAATCATAGCAAGGTGATTCTGTTACATGCGGATTATTTTGTTTTCATATTTCATAACAAGGGTGAGATATAAACTCAATATGTTGCAAGGTTTCATTTTTCAATGAGTTAATATGGAAATCCATGTATGTATGCTGGATAACTTATTGCCATTTTTTGACATTCCTTTAATTCTTTAATTAGGCACCATGAATATGAAGTACTGGAGACAACAAGTGGATGATTCACACAAAGCAGGAAAACTTTGGGCACTGGTTCTTCCTATTTTTCTTTGCATTTGATCATCAGCATGTTATATTTATTTAAATCCTAGAAGATTGATTGCATCAAATATGGATGTGTATCATATGTTAGAGTATGTTCATTTAGTGGTCACATATGAGTACATTTCTTAAGGTGTTCTATGTTCTGATCATCTGTTCTGCTTTTTATTATATATATTCTCTCAAGAGCCTCCTTCCATGTCGGCCAGATTTGAAGGGGTACAACTTCATGGCCTGCTCCTCCTTGGCAACTCCGCTCCGTTTCTCATGTGGCTTCTCATGTGGCTGTTTTCGGCAAGGAGATTAATCCATGGAATATTCATGATTCAGTTGTTTACTCGATATTTTATTCTTTCTTAATTTCTTTTAGCTGTAGTTGGCGATAGCTTGCATGTACATTACATCGCCTCTCAGTTATGTGACCTGCGTGTGCAATATATTGTCTCTCGGTTATGTGACTGCCTCTAAATTGATGCCCCTGTGCCTGGTAGTTTCTGTGCTTCTGCCCTGGTCTGGTCTGTTCGTTTTCTGTATATGTTTTACATGTTTCTTCAGGTTTATATGCGTAGCCAGTCTGCTATGTCTTATGTTTGTAAGTGCTGCTTTTGTTTCACATAGTCTAGTGTGTCTTATGTTTATGTTTGTAAGTGCTGCTTTGCTTTCAAATGGACCACTGCCTGTCGAGTAGTTAGCGTAAAACTACCACTCTACAGACTAAATCACAAAAAACTACCACTTTTGCCCGCAATCGCAAAAAACTACCACTTTTGGTCCGCTGATTGCAAATTGCGCTAAAAGTCGATTTGGCTGCGGATTGACACGGAAACTGACTGGGCGGGCCCACCCGTCAGAGATTACGTGGCAAGGGATAGACGGCTGCCGTTTGATCACAAAAAACTACCACTTTTGCCTGCAATCGCAAAAAACTACCACTTTTGCCCGCAATCGCAAAAAACTACCACTTTTGGTCCATTATTGCAGTGTGATGTTTCTATTTATCTCGAACTGTTTAAAACTACCACTTTTGCCCGCAATCGCAAAAAACTACCACTGATCACACTGCAATAATGGACCAAAAGTGGTAGTTTAAAGTGGTAGTTTTTTGCGATTGCGGGCAAAAGTGGTAGTTTTTTGCGATTGCGGGCAAAAGTGGTAGTTTTTTGTGATCAAACGGCCGCCGTCTATCCCTTGCCACGTAATCTCTGACGGGTGGGCCCGCCCAGTCAGTTTCCGTGTCAATCCGCAGCCAAATCGACTTTTAGCGCAATTTGCAATCAGCGGACCAAAAGTGGTAGTTTTTTGCGATTGCGGGCAAAAGTGGTAGTTTTTGTGATTTAGTCTGTAGAGTGGTAGTTTTACGCTAACTACTCCTGCCTGTCATATGTGTCTCACTATTTACTATGTTGGCTCATTCCTGGGATATTAGTCGTCTTCTTATTAATCTGTACAATACAAGAGAATTACGGGCAAAATATTTTTCAAATTAACAGGTGGCGCGCGGCAAGCCGCGCTTCCTAAACTAGTTGACCACAAGTACACGACAACCACGGGTCCTTGCCTTACAAACACAAGAGCCTAAAAACAACATCCACGACAGGGGCAAACTACAAGCACTAACCACTATCATGAAGCAGAATAACCTAGACATAATTAGGGAATCTAGCATCACCAGCTCTAGCTGCGGAACTTGGCACCTTGAAACAGTGATCGCCATCGCGAGGCGGCGGCGGTCTAGCACCGTCGACGGCACCACTCAAAATAGCAAATTCATGCTCATGCTTGGTAGAACGACCGTCACTGTCATACGAAGTGTTAGAGTATTCCGATTGTATCTCCAATAGGATTGCTTGGAGACCAAGTTTGTACCCATATATAAACAGCCCTTTGAGGCAATAATCAATACGATCAATATTTCCGCAATTCTACATGGTATCAGACTAAAAGATCCTAGGGCATGGCTGCTCCGCCCAAACCGCCGCCGCTGCCCCCTCCCGGCTATTTCGAGCACCGCGCCGCCTTGGCCGCCTCCAAAGCCGCCGCCAATGCCTCCTCTTCCTCCTCCCTAGCCCTAACCTCCACCTCTATCCCTACAATGGCTTCTCCTATCTCCTTTGCCGATACAATCTCCGATGTCACATCGCTCATACCAATTACATTAGATCTCGTAGCTCACAACTACTACCATTGGTGTCATCTCTTCGACGTTCATCTTGGCCGCTGCAACTTACGCGCCCACATCGCCGCCGACTCCGTCCCGCGCCCCGATGATCCCCGCTGGGTCAAAGACGACCTCGCCATTATCCAATGGATCTACTCGCGGGTGTCCACTGAGATCTTCAACCTCGTCTTCAGGGAGGCCTCCACCGCCGCCAACCTATGGGCAGCTCTTCGTTGGCTCTTCCAGGACAACGTCGACGCCCGTGTCAACAACCTCAACACCGAGATCCGCAACACCGTCCAGGGCGCCTCCTCCCTCAGTGCCTACTGCCAACGGATTCAGATGATGGCCGACGAGCTCCGTGAGCTGGGTGATCCTGTGGGAGATCGCCAGCTCATCAATATCCTCCTCCAAGGGCTCGGCGATGAGTTCAAGATGCAAGCTGCCTTCATCCCTCTCATGCGGCCCCATGTCTTCACTGCCTCGCCCCGCCCGCCACCACCTCCTGCCGCGGCAGCCCCTGCCGTGCACACGACCCCGGTGCAACCCCCTCCTGGATGGCGCCCGAGCCCTAATTACCGCGGGAAGAACCCCATGTACTTCCCCCCGCGGTCTGGTCCGTCGCCTCGATCTGCAGCACCGCCTCCGGCTCCCTCTACTGGTGCCTCGACATCGACACTGGCTCCTTCAGCTTGGCGTCCTCCTCATGATCCATGGACGGGTCTCGTTCAGGCCTGGCCCATGCCCTGGGCAGCACCGTCTTCATATGGCGCTCCACCGGCCTACACTGGTACCTGGCAGCCCGGTGTTCATCCCCCTACCGGTGCTCCTGGTTTCCTCGCGCCTCGACAGCCGACGCACGCCTACCATGCTGCCCTGACATATGCTCCTCCGCCGTATGCTCCATCGCCACAGTACTACAGCACCGGCCAATACACGCCAACGCCTGCTTTGCTGCCGACGCCGCCTTATCAGCCTGCACTGCTTCCTGCACCTACCTCAACCTCAACACCGAGCTGGGATCAAGCTGCCTTTTTGCAGGCCATGAACAATTTTGTTTCCTAAGGAACATCAGGTACGGATTGGATTTTCGACTCTGGTGCTTCTAGTCACATGTCTGCATCTAGTAATATGCTGTCATCCTGTACTCCATCTTATTTTCCTGCTATTACTCTTGGTGATGGTTCCACTATTCCCATATCTTGTGTTGGTCAATCCCATATACCCTCTTCTACCAAACCACTTCTTCTTCGTAATGTTCTTGTTGCTCCAGCTCTTATTAAAAATTTAATTTCTGTTCGCCAATTTACTCGTGACAATCTTGTTTCTGTTGAATTTGATGCATTTGGTTTGTCTGTGAAGGATTATCTGACCAAGGCCGAGATCGCTCGCTTCAATAGCTCCGGTGATTTATATTCTCTTCATGGTGTCCCTGCTGCCGCACCTCCAACTTCAATGGTGGCTTCGGTGGATTTGTAGCATAGTCGACTCGGCCATCCCAATAATGCTGTTTTATCGTCTCTTCTTAGTGAATTTTCAATTCCTTGTAATAAAGATTCTCATGTTTCATCGCTGTGTGAATCATGTCAACTCGGCAAACATGTTCGTCTCCCGTTTAGTTCATCTTATTCTCATAGTACTTATCCTTTTGAATTATTACATTGTGATCTATGGACATCTCCAATCTCTAGTGTTTCCGGTTTTAAATATTATCTTGTTATTCTTGATGATTTTACACACTTCGTTTGGACTTTTCCTTTACGCAACAAATCTGACGTACATGCACTTTTTGTCAATTTTCAACGCTACGTTTTTGTCCACTTCTTTCTTCCTATTCGTTTTATTCAATGTGATAACGACCGTGAATTTGATAATATTAAAAATCGTACCTTTTTTCTCCAACACGGTATTCTTCTTCGTTTTTCTTGTCCCTACACCTCACCTCAAAACGGCAAGGCAGAACGTTCTCTTCGAACTATAAATGACATTATACGCACTCTATTAATTCAAGCCTCCATGCCGTCAAATTTTTGGGTTGAAGCATTGCACACCGCCACTTTTTTACTTAACATACGACCCTCCAAAGCAAACCCAACCAACACTCCCTATTTTTCTCTTTTCCTAAGTCATCCAAATTATGCTGATTTACGTGTTTTTGGTTGTCTTTGCTTTCCCAATATTTATGCTACCTCACCTCATAAACTCTCTCCTCGTTTTATTCCTTGTGTTCTTCTTGGTTTTTCCTTTGAACACAAAGGATATCGCTGTCTTGATTTATTGACTGGTCATGTTCATGTGTCTAGACATGTCACTTTTGCTGAACACGTTTTTCCTTTTGCCCAACGAGATAGTCACACCACCCCTACAACACCAGCCCCTCCTAAAAACCATAGTTTTCCCTTCCACTTTGCGGTCCCTGAAAACCTAGTTCCCCTAGATTCTCCTGCCGCGGCAGAGCCTCCATCACCCGTGGTTTCCACCTCTCCCCATCAACCTGCCGCGGCACACGAACCTGCTGATTCTCCTGCCGAGGCAGACCACACACCCGCACCAGCCTCACCCTCTCCCATGTCACCTCTCTCTCCCCTCCTCCTCATGTTGTCCCTACTGTTGTTAACCAAAATGCTCACACCATGCGTACTCGTGCTAAGTCTGGTTTTCGTTTACCTAAACAACCTCTTAATCTTCATGCTGAAATTTCTTTAACTGCGCTTCCTAAAACTTATAAAATAGCCCTCCTTGATCCTAATTGGGCTGCTGCTATGCAAGATGAATTCACTGCTCTCCTTGACAATAATACATGGCAATTAGTTCCTCGACCCCCCAACACTAACATTGTTTCTGGTAAATGGGTTTTTCGTCACAAATTTAACTCTGATGGTAGTCTTTCTCGTTACAAAGCTCGATGGGTTTGTCGTGGTTATTCTCAACAACACGGTATTGATTACGATGAGACTTTCTCTCCAGTCGTTAAACCTAGCACCATCCGTACTGTTCTTAGCATTGTTGTCTCCTCTGCTTGGCCTATTCACCAATTAGATGTTAAAAATGCTTTTCTTCATGGCTCTATTCAAGAAACAGTGTTCTGTCAACAACCGTTAGGCTTTGAAGATAAAAATTACCCCCGACCATGTTTGTCTTCTTAACAAATCTCTTTATGGTTTAAAACAGGCACCTCGTGCTTGGTTTCAACGTTTTTCTTCCTTTATTCAAACTATTGGTTTTGTTCCCTCTCTTTCTGATACATCTCTCTTTATTTACCACAACAACAACGATATTTCCTACTTGCTTCTTTATGTTGATGATATTGTTCTTACTGCTTCTTCTCAATCTTTCTTAGATCATATTATTACTCTTCTTCGCTCTGAATTTTCCATGACTGATCTTGGTCTTCTTCATCATTTTTTGGGTATTTCTGTTGTTCGTGATTCTTCTGGCCTTTTTCTTTCACAAAGACAATACTCTCTTGATCTTCTTAATCGTGCTGGCATGCTGGATTGTCAACCCTCTCGCACTCCTGTTGATACTGGTTTCAAGCTCTCTGCTGATGGTGATGTTTATCATGATGCTACCCTTTACCGCAGCCTTACCGGTGCTCTCCAATACCTTACTCTTACTCGCCCTGACATTTCTTTTGCTGTGCAACAAGCCTGTCTTTACATGCATGATCCACGAATTCCACACTACAATCACGTCAAAAGAAATCTTCATTATCTTAAAGGAACTCTTGATTATGGTCTTCATATAAATCCCTCCTCTCCCACTTCCTTGACAGCTTACTCTGATGCAGACTGGGCTGGTTGTCCAGATACTCGTCGGTCCACATCCGGATTTTGTGTTTATCTTGGTAACAATTTGGTTTCTTGGTCTTCTAAAAGACAGGTTACGGTCTCTCGCTCGTCTGCTGAGGCTGAATATCGTGCTGTAGCTCATGCTGTTGCTGAAACGGTTTGGCTTCGTCAGTTATTGTCAGAGCTTCGGTGTCCTATTGCGCAGGCTACTGTTGTTTACTGTGACAACATCTCGGCTATTTACATGTCTGGCAATCCTGTTCAGCATCGGCGTACCAAGCACATCGAGATTGATATCCACTTCGTTCGAGAGAAGGTCGCTTTGGGGCAAGTCCGCGTTTTTCATGTTCCATCGACAGCTCAATTTGCAGATATTTTCACTAAAGGGCTTGCTACTAAACCCTTTACAGATATTCGGTTCAGTCTCAACGTTGTTGAACCCCACGTTGATACTGCGGGGGGATGTTAGAGTATTCCGATTGTATCTCCAATAGGATTGCTTGGAGACCAAGTTTGTACCCATATATAAACAGCCCTTTGAGGCAATAATCAATACGATCCTGACCTTGTGGACATGGATCAAGATGTTGTGCTCAAAGGTAGCCTCCTTGGTCAGCGAGCTGGGCGGCGAGGGCGTCCCCTGGTCATCAGTGCCAGGAGAGGCGTAATGGCGCTGCGGCCTATATGTATCGGGCAGCTCGAGGACGAACGTCTTCGGTACATTTGATGGATCTTTCATCCAGGCCAATAAACTTATAGTCCAGCTATCAGATGGTCGCAGTATTTGTTCAAGATGCCCGTCCAGACGGTTGACCAGCTGCGCCAACGCCGTTGGTTCCTAGGCCCCCCTGAGGCAGACCATCGAAGCAAAACTTTGTGAAAAAACCAAGCTCCGAGGGACTGCCACCACGGCCTCTCCACCACCGGGAGAAGGAAAGCAACACGCCGCTACATCGGACAGTCTGAGAGGCACGAAGATCACGAGTACAATCCTGAGCGCATACAAATCTGATGAAAAAGTCATCCGGAAGGGGAGGTTACCTGAACCGTAAGGCCATCAGGGCGCACGGCACACTGGCTCTGCAGAGCTGCAACGACTTGCGCTGGTGAAATGGGTGCGGATGAGAACACACGTTCCAGAACCAGGACGTAGATCTAGCCGTTCGCCCCGCTGAAATAGCTCCACCGGAAAACTATGGAGTCCAGCCATAAGGACGAACCTGGAGCATGGCAACCCGAGACCTACAGCTCCAGACTCGATACGAAGGACTTGCGTCGAAAGGGACACGAGAAGCTAGGGTTCAAAACTAGTGTGCCGGGGACATTCTGGCCTCATCACCTCAGGGAGAAGGGTAAACTAAATGAAGCAAGATTGCTATGAAAGGACCGACACCCGCCTGCAAGGTTACACGTGCCAGCTGCAGCAACGATGTCCTCAACCGCACAACATGTGGTCTGACAGGCAACTGCACAGCCGTCTTCACGCGTGGAATTCTATATAAGCAGCAAGCCTCCTGGGCTACACAGCCCCAACAAAGAACCCACTGGACCATCGATAGGCTAGCCAAAAAAATATATATGTCCCGGCCGCAGCAATCTATAGGTCCAACAGACGTGGAGGCCCAACGTACAGTCGGTTCCAAAGGTTAAAATCCTCCAATTGCCTCACAAAGCAGACGCACTCTCGATACACTACAGGAACGGCACCCTATGTCGACGGCCAGAGGCTAAGCCGACGGCTTTTTGTCGAGGCCGTCGACACAGAGCCCGCGTAGAAAAAAAACTGGACTCAGGGCTAAGCCGACAGCTTTGCCATCGGCATAGGTTCACCAGACCTATGCCGACGGCTTTTGCCGTCGGCTTAGGTTCAGCACGGCTAAGCTGACGGCATAGGTCCCTCTCATTTTTTCTATTTTTCATTTAATATTAAAAAAATCATATCTTTAAAGCCGTAAATCAAAATTTAACAAATAAAATGTCTAAATTGATTAGAAAAATGAGAGGAATCTAAATATGACATCCATATCATCATTTTCACCATGCATATTACTTTTTGCAACATATTTTTGGTACTTGCTTAATAAAAAGTCATTTTTGGCACTTAAAAAATGGAAAATGATATTTATAAAAATAATTTGGAAATTGTTTTTGCCAACAATGTTTGCCATACCAAGACACACCTATGTATCAAATATGGACACATTATCACAAACTATGGCACGGGGATGGTCATAACTTGGTCATTTGAAGCGAAACCTATACATGTCTATAGATGATAGATCTTTTTGTGAAGGCTTTTTTTGAAATGTTTGTCAAAACTCAAGTTTATCATTTTGGTAGCAACTAGTACACATAAAAGGACTCCATGCCAAAGGATTTCACTTTTTGAGTATTTTCTCCCTAGTAAGTTGGTGGAATTATAGCTGAAACTCCCACTTCGGGCGAAACGGAGGGAACCTTTGCAAGAGTTGGGTGGATCTTGGTTTTGGATATTCATATGTCCTAACCTAACACAACCAAGCAAAAAAGTCCACTGGGCTACCTCCTTTGACTCCGTTCAAAGGGGTACACGGGAACTTTGACTTTTTTCCAGCGCGTCTAGGGTTTCGCCGAAGCGGGGCTTCGGAGCGTCTAAAAACCACCAAAACCTAGGTGGTTCCATACCATATGTATACAAGTGTGTTGGTTGTTGTACATGTCCAAGATCCTACTCCGGTGTGTGACCGGCTTCACTTTCTCTCTAGTAAGTTGGTGGAATAATAGCTAAAAACTCCCACTTCGGGCGAAACTGAGGGAACCTTTGCAAGAGTTGGGTGGATCTTGGTTTTGGATGTTCCTATGTCCTAACCTAACACAACCAAGCAAAGAAGTCCACTGGCCTACCCCCCCTTTCACTCCGTTCAAAGGGGTACACAGGAACTTTGACTTTTTTCCAGCGCGTCTAGGGTTTCGCCGAAGCGGGGTTTCGGAGCGTCTAAAAACCACCAAAACCTAGGTGGTTCCATACCATATGTATACAAGTGTGTTGGGTGTTCTACATGTCCATGATCCTACTCCGGTGTGTGACCGGCTTCACCGGCTTCACTTTCTCTCTAGTAAGTTGGTGGACACTACACCACGACACCACATTCCCTACCCTAAAATCGGTAGGGAAAACGGCTTTCGCTGACAGAAAGTCGGTCGGGGATCGGTATTGCCGACCGACCTTGTCGGTCACCGTAAGTCCAGTCGGGAAAACCCTTTCCCGACCGACAAATATTTGTCGACCGACCGTTGGATGGCTATTTAAAAGAATTCCCGATCGACGTTTTCTTTCCCGACCGACCTTTATATGTCGACCGCCATTTTATGCCGACCGACAGTTGGACATGATTCAATTTTGCCGACCGATGTTTAGACAGCCTAGTCGTGCACTTTTCCCGACCGACTGATCGACGGGGTTTGTTTTGCCGACCAACAATCAGTCAACATCTTGTTTTACAGGATTAAATTTGATTGAGCATCCACCTTAATTAAGTTGCAATAACATGAAATCCAACGCATATAAATTCAATAAGTTGCAGTATAGATTTTGACACAAAGACATAGATTCAATAAGTTGCAATAACATGACATCCAACAATATAGATGCTCACAAGTTTAGCATCCGCAAGTACAGAACATGGTTTCCATCACTACATCAGATAGGTTTTGACACAAAGACATGTCCAAGTTTCATGATGGTCCATTACACCAGCAAGTTGATAATAGATAGTAGATAGGTTTACAAAAGGATAGCTACAAAACACTAAATAGCCAGTTGCAAATCGCCAGCTTCAGGTTCCTCCTCCTCTAGAGTGTCTCTCCTACAAAGGGAAGCAAGTACATTACTTTTATGCATTCATAGAGACATGAATACTTGACACTTCATAGTTCATTAGGACATGCAGCTGTAGTTGAACTATACTAGCATAATAGATTTCTAGCATCTCAGTGAGTTGAACTTTCATGCAGAAGCATTATTATTTGGTATTTTCATGAAGAAGCAATGAAGTACCTGTAGTTAGTGGAACAAACTACCTCAGGGTCATCTCAGCGGCGGTTTGAGGAAGATGTCCCTGGTCTGTAGGGCTTCATCTAGCAAAATGATCAGGAGTCATCATCTCACATCAAATTAAAAAGTACAAGCTACATGGACAGAACACACATTGTTGGTGATTACCTTGGTGGATGGCCATGCAATGGACATTTTGACAGCATCACTCATATAGCGTAAACCATCATACTGATAAGGCAGTACAGCATCCTTTTTGAGTGAAACATTGACAATAACCTCATAGGTTTCTGGTCCAAGGGGCTCCCTTCCCACAATAGTGTCAGGATCAATTGAGATAATTGTTGCCTTCGCAACCGGAGTTTCAGGACCAGTCCCTGCATAGAGTAGCACATCCCACTAGTAGGAAAACCCAATTCTATGGATCCTTATTCTGTGGCGTACCATGTGGCCGTGCGCCACAGAATAAGCTTCTGTGGCGCACCCAAAACTGGTGCGCCACAGAATAAGGCTATTCTGTGGCGCACCGGAACTGGTGCGCCACAGAATTTGCTATTCTGTGGCGCACCTAAGCTGGTGCGCCACAGAATAGTGCTATTCTGTGGCGCATGTGGCTGGTGCGCCACAGAATAGTGCTATTCTGTGGCGCATGGAAGCTGATGCGCCACAGAATTATGGTTTTCTGTGGCGCATGGGCCACGTGCGCCACAGAAATGCAAATTCTGTGGCGCACGAGGCCATGCGCCACAGAAATCAGAAATTCTGTGGCGCACCAAGCCCCATGCGCCACAGAATTTTTTTTTAAAACAGCTCCACACACCCACCCACCCCCCCCCCCCCGTGGATCGCCTTTTCAGTTTTCAAAACACTCAAAGAAAATGCCAAAAATTCAAAAAATAAAATCCTTCGAGATGTGGTTAGGTGTTACTGTCTAGTTCGTATAGAAATCTTGAAATATGAATTTTGACCTTTTTTGCAAAATCCAGAAAAAAAACGTAAAACGGCCATAACTTTTGCATACGACGTCAAAAAAATGTGTTTAATATGTCAAAAAAAACTAGAGAAAAAAAGGAACCCGATCCCACCGGGTTTACCCGGTGGGGTTTTCTCAGATCCTCCAAATTCCAAAGGGAAAAAAAGTTATTTCAAAATGAAAAAATAAAAAAAAATAAAAAATTCATTTTTTTTTGGATTTGTTGAGTTTTTGGATTTTTTTGAAGTTTTTTGAATTTTTTGGGATTTTTTGAATTTTTTTGACTTTTTTGAAATTTTTGATTTTTTTTGGATTATTTGAACTTTCTGTACAAACTTTTGAATTTTTTGAAAGATATATATACACATAACACACATAAACTACACACACATATATAGACATACACAAGGGTTAAAAGGGTTGATATGATACTATTATCAATAAGAACTTGAGTAGCAGGATGGTAGGTGAAGTGAATAGAACTTAGAAGTTAAGCATGCTTGGGTGGGAGCACTCCTAGGATGGGTGACCTAGCGGGAAGTCAACATTTGAGATTCACTAGGAGTGTTAAAAATGTTCAGAAAATTCAAATATATAGGAATTTCCAAATTATTTCATTTTCTGATTTTTTTCATTTTTTTTGAATTTTTTTGAAATTTTTTGGGAACCCAGATCTAGGAGTGCACCCAGATCTAGATCTGGCCGCCATTTTTTTGAAATTCAAAAAAACAATTCTGTGGCGCACGGGGTAGGGTGCGCCACAGAATAAGCTATTCTGTGGCGCACCGGGCTGGGTGCGCCATAGAATAGCTTATTCTGTGGCGCACTAGGTGGTGCGCCACAGAATAGCTTATTTAGTGGCGACTATTCTGTGGCGCACCACCCATGCGCCACAGAATAGCAAAATGGTGCGCCACAGAAAAGCTTTTCTGTACTAGTGTCCATACAAGCTGAAAATGGGAACAACAGTTGCAAGATCATTTTAGAAACATGGAAACAACAGTGGCAAGAAGTAGTTTGCAAGATGTAAGGGATGAAAAGATTACGAGGCTTTCATCTTGGTGGGTTGAGGAGCTTCTTGCAGGAGCAGTTAAAGGAGCAGTTGCAAGAACTCTTCTCTGAATGTAGACACCATCACCATCTTCTTCTTTGAGATTGTCGTCTTCATCACTGTTGTGCTCGTTGTTGGTGTCATGACGAGAATTAGAACCATTATGCGAGCTAGGAGCTTCCAGATTATGCCCCTCATGTCTACCTTTCATCATTTCTTTCATTTGCTTTATTTCTTCCTGCATCTGTTGCATCTGCACCACCATCATGTTCATACGATTTTTAGCGTGTCGACGTCCCTCCATTTCAACTAGCACCCTTGTGCTCACTTTACCACGTGTACCTGGTGTGCGGAGATCTTGAGGTGTTATACTTTGACCTAGCACACGGACACAACCCCTGGGCTCCTTCATTCCACAGACATGAGCAAATAGATCACCCTCCTCGATGTTTTTTTCCTTCAGCTCAGGGTGTTTTTCAGCTTTGTCTATGAGTTTTTTCTACAAAAAGTATTGCAGATAGTTGTTATGTCAATTCCAATGACAAAAAAAAAATACTTCGCAACCGGATCTAGAAAAGGCATCACAAAAAAATACTTACAACTGTTTCCGCTGCCTTCGGCACATAATCCCCTTCCTTGTGAGTATGTGTTTTGATATAAACTTCATCTCTTCGAGGCTTGTGCCCAAGGTCCTCAGCCTACAATCATTTTGACGTTTTACAATTAGTACTTGAAAGATAATGGATATCAATGTTACTTGGGGTAATTTGTTTACCATTTCGTCGGCTACAATGGGATGACTCTTGCTACCGGATGTATGAGGCACTGCATTGGCACGATTCTTTTTGGCGATAGCACTGCGAGACTACAAGAGAAAGGAAAAGTCAACCAGTGGAACAAAGTCAACTAGACAGAATGTACATGAATATAGATATTGGAAGAATGACTTACTTCAAATAGCGGAGATCTCCAATGACTAATAAGGGTCTGCCAGTCAGTTATACTAATTCTTTCGTCACGTCTTTCCATAAGTTCTTCATCAGTCAATTCAGGATCAAATCTTGACTTCTTCAAATCTCCCTTCCACTCTTTCCATTTTGTGTGTGAATTGTTGATAACAAATCTCAAAGCGGCTGTGTCCACCTCGTAAAATACCTATTAAAATGAGAACAAATCTCAGTTAGTGAGATGGCATTAAACAAGAGCATGTAAGTTATCTAGCTGTCCATGTATACCTTTAAATTCTTCCACACTAACAACTTCTTCTCTTCCTCAACATCTCTCCAATCTAGCTGTCCAGGTGGTATATGCTTCCTCACCAAAGTACCAATGGAATTGGCAAATTCAGTAGCCTTTGGCCCAATCGGTTGGCAATGTTCGTTAAGTGGAATATAGATTTTGGGTTGATTCAGCCTTGCATATACGTCAGCCTTTTGAGTAATTGTTCTTCCACCTTTCTTCTTACCAGCATTATTAAGCTCAGGAGTAATCTCTACACACAAGAAAAATAACACAGTTTCTAACACTTCTAAGTACTGACATGAAGCTATAATCAGAACAAATATAACCTACTGCATATACCATTTGAAGGCTGCTGCCTAGGATCTACATGATCACCATCTTTTTGCGCTACAATCCTTGACCTCAGAACACGATTAGTACTTGCAAGTGCATCCGAGGGTCTCTAAAAAAAGGTTAGTGCTAGATGTGCTAAATAAATAGTAAGTGATGCGCAGGGAGAAACTGAATGTGCCGGGAGCTGTGTACCTTTAGTTTTTTCTTTTTGGGAGGTTTGTTTGCTTCTGCTAGCTGTTTCTCTTTTTCAATATGATCCTGCACACATTGGTTGCCATTCCAATATGCACACATGTGCCAAATTTGGGCACATTATCACAAACTTTTCCAAGTTTATGGTCGTGACCTTTGTCGTTTGGCTTGAAAGTCATGAGTCTTCATACATGGTATCTCATTTCTGAGAATACTTTTTCAAAAAAAATCCGCATGCCAAGTTTGTTATTTTTTCTGGTAACTACGTCACATATAATGACACAATGCGAAGATTTTTCATTTTTTTAAAATTTTTATGCCGATTTCAAAATGCGGTCAAAACGGCGGGCATGCCCGTTCTTCGCTAGGGGTCGAATCATGCGAAACTCTTGGTGGATCTCTGATGAAATATCTACTTGTGTATCTAAAAATGATTTTTGGAAAAAATAACGGGCAAACTATGAAGCAGCTGTAGTTCAAATTTGACTCACTTCCTAGTGAATCGGCGGAAATTTATCTATTTGATGAGAGGTGGATGGAAAGCTTTTGACACGCAACTATTTAGTTAATTGGACATAAAATATGGTCGAATATTTTATAAAAATAGAGTGGTGCCATTTTGCAACAAATATTTGGTAGGTTCTTCACAAAAAAAACCCCCCATTTTTGGCATTCGGAAAATGGAAAATGATTTTTTTGTGCAAAGAAAATATAAACTCCCTTCGTCAACATTGTTTGCCATTCCAAGATGCACACTTGTGCACGATATGAGATCATTTGAACAGACTATGCCACGAATGTGGCCATAACATTGGTTATTTGGCGTCAAAGTTATGAATTTTCGTACATGTTAGCTCATTTCTGAGAACACTTTTTTAAGATATTTGTCTTATTCCAAGTTTGTTATTTTTTCTAAAAACTAGGTCACATAAAATGACAATATGCGAAGGTTTTCCATTTCTTTGATTTTTTTAAATTTTGTTATGCCGATTTCAAAATGCGGTCAAAACGACGGACATGACTGTTCGTAGCTAGGGGTTGAATCTTGCGAAACTCCTGGTGGATCAATGATGAAATAGCTACTTTTGTACCTAAAAATGATTTTTACCAAAAATAATGAGCAAACTATGAAGCAGTTGTAGTTCAAATTTGACCCGCTTCCTACTGAATCGGCAGAAATTTGTCTATTTGATGACAGGTGGATGGAAAGCTTTTGATACGCAACCGTTTGGTTAATTGTACATAAAATGTGGTCAAATATTTTTGAAAAATGGTGTGGTCCAATTTTGCAACAAAGATTTGGTAGGTTCTTCACAAAAAAAAATCTATTTTTGGCACTCGGAAAATAGATAATGATTTTTTTGTGCAAAGAAAATGAAAACTCTCTTCGGCAACATTGTTTGCCATTCCAAGATGCACGATTGGGCATAGTATGAGATCATTTGAGCAGACTAGGCCATGAATGTGGCCATAACATTGTTCATTTGGCTTGAAAGGCATGAATCTTCGTACATGGTAGCTCATTTCTGAGAACATTTTTTAAATATATTTGCCATATTTCAAGTTTGTTATTTTTGTCGAAACTAGGTCACATGTAATGACACTATGCGAAGATTTTCAATTTTTTTGATTTTTTTAAAAGTCTGATGCCGATTTCAAAATGCGGTCAAAACGACGGGCATGACCATTCGTAGCTAGGGGTTGAGTCTTGCGAAACTCTCGGTGGATCTCTGATGAAATAGCTACTTTTGTACCAAAAATGATTTTTAACAAAAAATACAAGCAAACTATGAAGCAGTTGTAGTTTAAATTTGACCCGCTTCTTACTGAATCGGTAGAAATTTGTCTATTTGATGAGAGGGGGATGGAATGTTTTTGGCATGCAATAGTTTGGTTAATTGTACATAAAATGTGTTCAAATATTTTGGAAAAATGGTGTGGTCCAATTTTGCAATAAAGATTTGGTAGGTTCTTCACAAAAAACCTATTTTGGCACTCGGTAAATAGAAAATGATTTTTTTGTGCAAAGAAAATGAAAACTCCCTTCGGCAACATTGTTTGCCATTCCAAGATGCACAATTGTGCAAAATATGAGATCATTTGAATAAACTATGCCATGAATGTGGTCATAACATTGGTCGTATGGCTTGAAAGCCTCGGATCTTCGTACATGGTAACTCTTTTCCTATAACACTTTTTTAAGAAAACTGTCGTATTTCAAGTTTGTTATTTTTCCTATAAACTAGGTCACATAAAATGTCACAATACGAAGATTTTAAATATTTTTTTAAATTTTTTAATTTTTATGCCGATTTCAAAATGCGGTCCAAACAACGGGCATGACTGTTCGTAGCTAGGGGTTGAATCATGCAAAACTCTTGGTCGATCTATGATGAAATGACTACTTTTGTATCTAAAAGTGGCTTTTGAAAAAAAAAGAGCAAACTATCAAGGACATGCAGTTAAAATTTGACCTACTTTCTATAAAACCGACAGAATGTCGTTTACATGGACAAAAATAGCTATAAAGTTTGGAAATTCATACAAGTTCGAAATTATCCATTAAACGTGGTCTAATTTTTTTGAGAATTGGAATGGGGAAAATTTGCATCATATTTTTGTTCAAAAGAAACCCCTTTTTAGTACTTAAAAAAACCATTTTGACACTCACAAATATTTTCATAGAGAACCAACGGCCCACTTGTCTAACTTAAGAGGCCGTGCTGTGGGTCAGAAAGAGGCTGACCCTACCTGCAACCACTCTAGCGTGAGGAGCAAATGTAACTAAACGAAACGAGGGCCTGGAGGGAAAACTTTGGAAATCACCGCGCGGCCTCAAAATTTTAGATCGCCCATACATCGATCTTGCGTCGATCCGCGCCCTCCCATAGATCTTCGCCCTCCCATGGGCCGCGACCCCCACTGGTAGAAAATGGGCCTATGGTCCCGGTTCGGTTGGGCCATCAGTCCCGGTTGCCCAACCGGGACTGGCCAATCGGGACTAATGCTAGTCCCGGTTGGGCCACGAACCGGGACCAATGGGTGGCCACGTGGCCAGTTCTGGCTGGGCGTGGGGGGAGACTCATTGGTCCCGGTTCTTGTTACGAACCGGGACCAATGAGTGTTTTTTTTTTTGGTATTTAGGGTTTAGGGTCTCCCTCTCGCCGGTGCCCCTCTCGCCGGTGCCCCCTCTCCCTCTCGCCGGTGCCCCCTCTCGCCGGTGCCCCCTCTCCTTCTCGCCGGTGCCTCCTCTCCCTCTCGCCGGTGCCCCCTCTCCCTCTCGCCGGTGCCTCCGTCGTCTCCCCCTTCTTCGCATCGCCGACGTGCTCTCCATCGTTTCCGTACGCATATTATACGCTCTACTATATACACAGTACATGTTGATGCATATATAATTAATATTCGATCTCTTGCGAGAATACAACTATTTAATTACATGGAGATAGATCAAGCCATCAAGGCATATGTAGTTCATCGTCCGAAGCAAATGTTCTCCCCTTTCATCGATGACCTCCCTAAGCAGAAATCCCGCCAATTCCTCTTGAATTGCTCCTACGCGCAGTTCTGGGTCGATCTTCTCCCGCATTTTGCTGAAAGCAGTTGTTCTCCGCTCAGTGGTCAACTCGCGAATGAACTCGCAAACGTAGAATCCACATAAATTACTCCCCGGTGGCTGCTGCGGACTTTCCACCGTTTTATAAGTTAGCTCATCTTTGAATGGACCTTCTACCTTCTGTTTGAAAATTGTCCAACACCTGCTTTGGCAAAGAAAATGAACAAAGGAGTTATTAATTACTTGACATCAGGGAACGAACGAAAGAGGGCGATATAATGCGATAATGATTGAAATTACTTGTTGAGCATTTCTTTCATGTCGGACCACAACGCTTGGTCCCAACTTAATGAGTCGTGGACTTCAACTGTGGACTTGTCAGGTTGAATGCTTAGCAGAATCCAGTGGAACCTGCGGACGTTTACATAAAGCAGACATGCATAGCTCATCAATTACACTTAACATCGAGAAAGCCAAATAAAAATATGTACAAGACAGAAACACTCACCTGAAGTTGTAAGGAAATAGTATTTCCGTACAGAAATGTTGCATGGTTAAAAAGGTGGTCAGGTCATGCTCCACGTCTTTGGGGTGATTGACTAACGTATGTGAATTCACGATATATGGGTCAACGAACCCAACCTCAAAAACTTTAGATCTTTTGCATTCCAGCATCTTCATTCTGCATAATAGCGTACAAAAGGATATATATATAGTCAGGATAATATAATACAGGCAATGAACGAGCTGAGCTAGAGACTTAATTACGAAAATAAATCACTTACAGACAATAGCAAGAGAGGATAGATTTGTCGAGGGCGCGCTTTTGGAATAACTGGAACAGTTCAGTCAGTTGAACCTGTATAATGTAACGTTTGAAGAAATGCTCCACTCTAACGTCCAGCGGAAACCACTCTTTCGCGTCCTTCTTTGATGTGTGCACCAGGTACCAGGTATGCAGATTTCGCATATGTGTTGATAGACCCGTCAGCTCCTCATTACTGACCATAGGCTCCCCTTGGACATATTTCCGTGCCATCTCTAACATTGGCGCATATTCATAGCCTAAAAGTTGACCAAGGCTCATACCCAAGGCGGTAGCCTGTTCCTTGGCCTGAGATACAGTGACACCAAGTTCTTTAGCAGCAGCTATGGCTCTGGGGTCCAATAATTCCAGGTCCTTATCCATAGCGACTCTGAAGTCCTTGTCGACATCGGAACACACTATGAGCGGGGGACCGATTGATTTTTCTGCTGTCCGAGCTGGGCAATTTGTTTCCCGCTTTTTGCACTTCTTCCCTTGTTCTGCTCAGACTGGGCACGTGCTAGCTTAGTAAGTTCACGACCATAGTCAGATGGCAGATTCATCGATATCTGGGATGGCTGCTCAAGGAAGGACTTTCTCCACTTTTTGGATTTTTCATCGTATACCGGCTTCTGCTCGGGCTTTTTTGGTGCAAAAAAAGCCTTATTGTAGGCAGCCACCTCCGCGGCGTTTTCCGCTACAGTCCTGTCATAAGGTCTAATGGGAAGATTCTTATGAGGTACTGTTGGGAGGGGCGACCTTTTACGTTTCGGTGATCGCTTACCCCTCATAGTACGAGCGGTGGGCGGAAACGGCTGACGCGGCGGCGGAGACGGCTGACGCGGCGGCGGAGACGGCTGCGCTGGAGACTGGTGAGGCGGTGAAGAGGACTGTTGCGCTGGAGAATGCTGAGGCGGTGAAGAGGACTGTTGCGCTGGAGACTGGTGAGGAGTCGATGGCCTTGGCTGCCAGTTCGGAAGCACGATGAATTCCTTTGGCCATAGAATGGTCGCTTTCTTGGCTTCTCCAAGTTCAAGCACCTCCCCATCTTCACCTGCAGGGTGTTGCAGCTTCAGCTCCTCATAATCTTTCATCACTTCATCCACCGCGACAACAGCGTAGCCATTTGGAACCGGAGAGAAATGGTAAGTTGGATTAGGTCCAATTGGTACGACATAGCCGACCGCCACCTTCACGGTTAAGTTAAAAACTTTCACATGCATCTCACAAGGTGTGCTCTCCGTGATATCATCCACTGGGTAGCGACGAAGTGGAGCCACTGCATCATCATTACCATCCTGGAGCTCCGTGGAAGCCACGCTGCTTTTCCGATTCGATGGGCCACCGGTACCATCGCATGCAGCTTCTACCATGTGCCGTTGAGATTGGCCGCTAGTACCTTGCTGGCTAAGCACGGCAATTTGTTCCTTCTGCAGCTTTAATTCTTCTTCTATATTACGCAGCCGGTCTGCAGCAGCGCGTGCTTCCATTGCCTCCCTTTCCTTTCTCCTCTGATGGCTTCTATCAGGAAATTTCTTCCTGTGCTCGGGAATCGCAATTGTCTTGGGCTTGGAGCCAGGTACGCCTCGTAACCGTCCGTCGTGTTCCTTATTCCCAAGGGCGCGTGTGAGCTCGTCATCCTCTCTATCGGGAATGAACCGTCCCTCTTCAACATCCTTTACTGCATTTCTAATTTCTTGGATGGGTAGTAGGGGATTATCTTTGTGTCTTCTGTTATATATGCACTTCCCTTCTGCGTCCAACGTGCCCCCATGCCCGTAAAACCAATTTCTTGCCCGTTCGATCCACTTGAGTGGCTCTGGAGTGATCCCATTAGCCAGCAGGTCCGCCTCAAGTTTCTCCCACTTAGGCATGCTACCAGCGTAGCCACCAGGCCCCATAGTATGGTGGTACATCTTTAGAGCAGCATTTGCCGCATTTTTTGCAGACTTTTCCAGAGCTTCCTCTGATTTCTTGTACGCCACAAATTCTTCCCAGTAGTCCTTTATCTTCTCATACCCTTTATCGAAGTCTGGAGTCTTATTTTTCTTGACAAACAGTTTGTTCAATCTTTTCTTCCAGTTCTTGAATAGCTCGGCCATCTTCTTAAGTGCCCAGTCCTTGACTTTTTGCTCCATGATTTTCCGGGCAATCTTTTCTGCCTCATCTGGATCCTCCTCATCTGAATCCACCTCTGGCGCCGGCAGGGTGAAATTAACCATGAGCTTTCTCCAAAGTCTTTCTTTGCCCTCATCGCTGACATATAGCTGTCCTTTCTCCTTTGGCCGATGCCATTCTCGAACGGTGATCGGGATGAAGTCCCTAACAAGAACTCCGCATTGCTTTACCATTTTATTTTTAACACCAGGGGGAGCAGTCGGTGTGCCGTCTTCAGCGACTCTTTCGATCGTGTACCTTTCTTGGTCGCCCAACTTTTTGGCTGGGCCTCGTTTTGTCCTTACAGAAGATTTGCTCGATCCGGAGGGCTAAAAGAAGAAAGAGCGTTAATATATGTATATAGACAGCAGAGGCTTAATTAATACAATCTTCGGCTTCATTAATATATGTATATGCACCTCGCCGGAGTTTGCAACATTTAATGTTCCACCGGAGCCTTCGGCTTCTCCCTCGTCGGCTTCTCCCTCGCTGACTTCTCCCTCACCCCGGCCGTCGGGTTCTACCTCACCGGAGCCGTCTCTTCGGTTGAGAGACTCATCTCCCTCACCGGAGTTGTTCAAAAACTCCGTGGTGACATCGACAATATCTTCCGGCCCGCGGATTATATCCTGGAGGATATTTTCCTGATCTTCGTCTCGTTCCATAGTTTCTGCAAATTAAGAACAATGCACAAAACTTTAGTTGGGTAACTTGTTCCATATGTCAAGATACATCTACAATATCATCTCATTTGCAAGAACAAATTAGAAACTTCATATGCTGCCTTATAATCTCATTTGCAAGAGCACCTCGGGCGGGGAGCGGCAGAGCACCTCGGGCGGGGATTCTTGGGCGCGACGGCGAACTCGGAGACCCTAAACCCTAAAACATCAAGAAATTAAAGCCATTAAGCTCAAGAACATAAGACTCAAGCTAAAATATACATCAATATAGCTAAAATCATTTGCAAAGCTAAAATTAAAATTAACATCAATATAATCTACAATCTAGCTACAATGCAAAATCTACCCGTAAACTCGTATCGTAAACCCGTAAACTCGTATCGTAAACCCGTAAACTCGTATCGTAAACCCGTAAACTCGTATCGTAAACCCGTAAACTCGTATCGTAAACCCGTAAACTCGTAAACTCGTATCGTAAACCCGTAAACTCGTATCGTAAACCCGTAAACTCGTATCGTAAACCCGTAAACTCGTATCGTAAACCCGTAAACTCGTATCGTAAACTCGTAAACTCGTAAGGTCGGAACAAAATTGTTTCCCTAACACAAAAAATCCTAAGTGTTTGAATTTCTAAACCTAAGCAAAAAATCCTTTAATTCATACATTCATACATTCATATATTCATACATTTAAAAAATAGCAATTTCTTCTAAACCCTCACCGAGAGGGGGCGGCGCGAGCGGGGGCGTGGAGGCCGGCCGGCTTCGGGCTCTTCACGTACTGCCGCACTGCAATGTCACTGCAAATTTTTAAACAAAATTGCTAAGTTTCAAAATTTCATTGCAACTAAAAACAACTTTATCTAAATGACTTAGCAATATTTCTAACAAAATTGCTACATTAATAATAACCTAAAATAATCTAAACAAAATTGCTAAGTTTCAAAATTGCTAAACTTTCAAAATTGCTACACTAAAAATTGATAACCTATAATAACCTAAACAATAATAAGCTAAACAAAATTTAATCTTTACTAAAAATGAAAAAAAAAACCTCAAATGTGCGTGTAGGCCGAGGCGGTGGCGGAGGTGGCTGGAGGCCGGCGATGGCGGAGGTGGAAGGCCGGCGTGGAGGAGGCGCGGGCGTGTGGCGGCGCGTGGGGCCGCGCGTACGTGGAGGAGCCCGGCCGGCGCGTGGAGGCCGGCGTGGAGGTGGCGCGTACGTGGAGGAGGCCGGCCGGCGCGTGGAGGCCGGCGTGGAGGTGGCGCGTGGAGGCGGCGCGGCGGACGTCGACGGCGGCGGCGGTGTGCGGCGTGGGGCGCGGCGCGGAGGTCGGGCAGCCTGCCGGCGTCGTTTCGCTCCGCGTCGTGCTCCTCGTCCTTAGGCGTTTTCTGCGAATGAATCGGGGAAGGATAAGGGCAACAGTTAAGTAGCAGGGGTCTTTGGTCCCGGTTGCTGGAAAGAACCGGGACCAATGCCTCTTTGGTCCCGGTTCTTGCCAACAACCGGGACCAAAGAGTGGGTCATTTAATGCCAGATCCAGTGGCGCGCCCATGGACTCTTTGGTCCCGGTTCTTGCCAGCAACCGGGACCAAAGAGTCCTTTTTCAAAATTATTTCGAACTTTTCAGTTCTGAAATGTTGTTCCCGCCTTTTTTTTTCTTATTTAGGTGTTTGAATATGAATTTCAAATGGTTTTGAATCTGAAAAGACTTTCAACATGAAAAGTGTTTAAATTTGAATAAATAATCCAAAACCATTTTCTGTTTTCTGAAATAATTATTCTAACTATACAAACTATTAACCATTTTGCCATTTTCAATTAAAAATATATTAACTTTATTGCATATTTTGAATTGACAAAACTTTCAACGTGAAAAGTGTTTGAATTTGTATAAATAATCCAAAATCAATTTTACATTATTATTGTCATTTTCAATTTAATATGGATAAATTCATATCTTTAAATCCGTAAGTCGAAATTCGACAAATAATCCGTAAGTAGAAGTAAATGCAGAACAATTTCAGTAAACCTATATTTGTAAGATGAATGTTTGGTGTTGTAAAATGCAGAAGAAAGCAGATAAAAATTATTAATTCATTTATCTTAATGCATTACATAAAAGGTTTAATACATTATTACACATGATACAACGTCTCACAAGCGCTTGAAAGAAACACACCCCTGATCCAACATCACCAACATTATTCTACATAAACGGACTTGCTGGCTCGAAGGCCGTAGGATTAGGGGGAACGGCGGGAGGAGCCAGCCCCGTGGGCGGCCGCCCGGTTCTCGCGCGCACATTTGCGGCGGAGGGCAAGATCCAAGCGCGCTCTGCCAAGCACGCTCGACCTCGTCCAGAAGGCGCTGTGGCGGGCGTGGCGGATCCTTCTCGTGGAGACGATGCGTTCGTGGCTAGGAATGGTGGATTAGGGTTTACCCCGTCGGCGACAATATATAAAGACCACCAGGGCAGCGCTGGGGGAGGACACGTGCCCAGGGAAGCGCTGGGGGAGGACACGTGTCGTGACCGCAAAGCCCGTCTTTAGTCCCGGTTGGTGTTACCAACCGGGACTAAAGAAGCACACGGATCGTGTGTTTCTTTCAAGCGCTTGTGAGCCGTTGGATCAGGGGTGTGTTTCTTTTGAGGGATTGTGAGCTGTTGGATCAGCAGTATCACGACCACTTCGTGAGCCACATGACCCGGTTGGTGTTACCAACCGGGACTAAAGAAGCACACGGATCGTGTGTTTCTTTCAAGCGCTTGTGAGACGTTGGATCAGGGGTGTGTTTCTTTTGAGGGATTGTGAGCTGTTGGATCAGCAGTATCACGACCACTTCGTGAGCCACATGACCCGGTTGGTGTTACCAACCGGGACTAAAGAAGCACACGTACCCTATATATGTTGCCGACAGGTTACTCACTCACACAAAACATTCCAGCGTCACTCGGAGAGGCATCTTTGGGCAACCAGCGGCAAGACGTCTCTGATGACCTGCGACCGTTCCAAACGGTTGCAGATCATCAGAGATGTGTTGCCGGACGGTTGTAGATCATCAGAGACGTCTTGCCGCTGCTTGGATCGAAGTGGCGCTCAAACACAAAACATTCCAGCGTCACTCGGAGAGGCATCTTTGGGCAACCAGTGGCAAGACGTCTCTGATGACCTGCGACCGTTCCAAACGGTTGCAGATCATCAGAGACGTCTTGCCGGACGGTTGTAGATCATCAGAGACGTCTTACCGCTGCTTGGATCGAAGTGGCGCTCAAACTCACGAGCCACCGTCGGGCTGTATGCAGGGGGAACTGTGTTTGGACGGTCGAAGCTGAGGTTTGAGAGGTTCCCACGGGAGGTGTGGGAGCCGACAACCACCTACCACGCGTGTTTCACGGTCGTCATGCAATTAATTAACAGAAAACAAAAAAGAAAACTCACATGTGATATAACCCATTTCTTCTAGATGGAAACTCCCATTTCGTGTATTATGGTTTTCACCACATAAAGGTTTAATACATTACTACACATCACATAAAGGTTTAATACATTACATTGATTTACATAAAAGCCATGAACCCTTCTTCGCGTATGTCCCTGGCCTATGATCGCTTCAGCCGTAACCATGGAGCATCTTCATTATTTAACGGGATGCTTGGGTCAGTTCTCACTGTGAAGGGCGGAATTTCATCAAACTTATCATAATCTGCTGACATGTCTGTCTTGTCCTCGACTCCCACGATGTTTCTTTTCCCTGAAAGAACTATGTGACGCTTTGGCTCATCGTCTGATGTATTCGTTTGCTTGTTTTTTCTTTTTTTCGGTCTGGAGGACATGTCCTTCACATAGAAAACCTGAGCCACATCATTGGCTAGGACGAATGGTTCGTTCTTGTAACAACCAAGATTCTTGAGATCCACTGTTGTCATCCCGTACAGCTGGTCTACCTTTATCCCTTCTCCATTCATGTTGACCCAACTGCACCGAAACAAAGGGACCTTAAAAGTAGGTCCATAGTCAAGTTCCCATATCTCCTCTATGCGACCATAGTATGTGTCCTTTTGCCCATCGTCGTTTGTTGCATCAAAGCGGACACCACTGTTCTGGTTGGTGCTCTTTTTATCTTGGGCGATCGTGTAAAATGTATTCCCATTTATCTCGTACCCTTGGAAATTCAATACAGTCGAAGATGGTGACGCGGCCAACAAGTAGAGCTGATCTCCGACAGTGGTGTCATTCATGAGCTGTAATCGCAACCAACTGCCGAAGGTCTCCATGTGTTTTTCTTTAATCCAGGAGTCATCCTTCCCCGGGTTCTTGGAGCGTACATAATTCTTGTGTTCCTCGATATACGGAGCCACGAAGGTGGAACTTTGTAGAACTGTGTAGTGTGCTTGAGTTAAAGAATGCCCGTCCCTACATATCAGTGCTTTCTTTCCTAGCGTGCCTTTTCCACTCAGTCTCCCCTCATGCCGCGATTCAGGAACACCAATCGGCTTAAGGTCAGGAATAAAGTCAACACAGAACTCAATGACCTCTTCTGTTCCATAGCCCTTGAGATGCTTCCTTCTGGCCTAGCACGGTTATGAACATATTTCTTCAAGACTCCCATGAACCTCTCGAAGGGGAACATATTGTGTAGAAATACAGGACCGAGAATGGCAATCTCGTCGACTAGGTGAACCAGGAGATGCGTCATAATATTGAAGAATGATGGGGGGAACACCAACTCGAAGCTGACAAGACATTGGACCACAGCCTTCTGTAAACTTGGTAGAGTTACTGGATCGATGACCTTCTGAGATATTGCATTGAGGAATGCACATAGCTTCACAATGGGTACTCGAACATTTTCCGGTAGAAGCCCCCTCAATGCAACCGGAAGCAACTGCGTCATAATCACGTGGCAATCATGAGACTTCAGGTTCTGGAATTTTTTCTCTGCCATATTTATTATTCCCTTTATATTTGACGAGAAGCCAGCCGGGACCTTGATACTGCTCAGGCATTCAAAAAAGATTTCCTTCTCTGCTTTGGTAAGAGCGTAGCTGCTTAAGTATTGACGCCCTTTATCCGTCTGCTTGTTGTATGGGTCTTTCATACGTTGCTGGTCTGCCCGTGCTTCCGGTGTATCTTTTGTCTTCCCATACACGCCCAGGAAGCCTAGCAGGTTCACGCAAAGATTCTTCGTCACGTGCATCACGTCGATTGAAGACCGGACCTCTAGGACTTTCCAATAGGGTAGCTCCCAGAATATAGAGCACTTCTTCCATATGGGTACGTGGTTGTCAGCGTCATTCGGAACAGATAGACTGCCAGGACCCTTTCCAAAGATTACTTCTAAATCCTTGACCATGTCATATATAACATCACCATCAGGGAGGTTAGGCTTCTTCCGGCGATCTGCCTCACCGTTGAAATGCTTGCCGGGCTTTCTTACGGCATGACTGTTCGGAAGAAATCGACGATGCCCCAGGTACACATTCTTGTTTCCCAAATGTATACTTTCAGTCTTATCTAAACAGTGCGTGCATGCATTGTATCCCTTGTTTGACTGTCCTGAAATGTTACTAAGAGCAGGCCAATCATTGATGGTTACGAACAGCAACGCTCGTAGGTCAAATTCCTGTTGTTTGTGCTCATCCCACACACGTACACCTGGTTCGGACCACAACTGCAAAAGTTCATCAACTAATGGCCTTAGGTACACATCAATGTCGTTGCCGGGTTGCTTCGGGCCTTGGATGAGCACTGGCATCATAATGAACTTCCGCTTCATGCACAACCAAGGAGGAAGGTTGTAGATACATAGAGTCACGGGCCAAGTGCTATGACTGGAGCTCTGCTCCCCAAAAGGATTAAAGCCATCTGTACTTAGACCAAATCTTAAGTTCCTTGCGTCATCTGAAAATGTCGGGAACTCTCTGTCGATTTTTCTCCACTGGGACCCATCGGCGGGGTGTCTCAACTTCCCGTCTTTCTTACGCTCTTCTTTGTGCCATCGCAACAACCTGGCATGCTCTTTGTTTCTGAACAGACGTTTCAACCGTGGTATTATAGGAGCATACCACATCACCTTAGCAGGAACCCTCTTCCGGGGGGCTCGTCATCGCCCTCAACATCACCAGGGTCATCTTGTCTTATCTTGTACCGCAGTGCATTGCATACCGGGCATTTATCCATGTTCTCGTACTCACCGCGGTACAGGATGCAGTCATTAATGCATGCATGTATCTTCTGCACATCTAATCCTAGAGGGCAGATAGCCTTCTTTGCTTCGTATGTAGTCTCGGGCAATTCGTTATCCTTTGGAAGCTTCGGCTTCATTATTTTCAGTAACTTCTCAAATCCCTTGTCAGAACAACCAGTCTCTGCCTTCCATTTCAGCAGTTCCAGTGTGGTACCGAGCTTTGTGCTGCCATCTTCGCAGTTTGGGTACAGCAACTTTTTGTGATCCTCAAGCATGGCCTCCAACTTTAGCTTCTCCTTTTCTGTATCGCATTCTCGCTTTGCATCAGAAATGACCCCACCAAGACCATCAGCGGGCTCATCTGATGCCCGATGTTCACCTCTTTCTTCTTCAACGTCTTCCATAACAGTATCACCGCATTCCTCAGGGAACATAGGATAGTTGTCATCATCCTCCTCTTCTTCATTGTCTTCCATCGTAACCCCTCTTTCTCCGTGCTTGGTCCAACAATTATAGCTGGGCATGAAACCTTTCCGAATCACGTGGTCTTGAATGGTTCTCGGGTCAGAGTACTCCCTGACGTTCCGACACTTCTCACATGGACAAGGCATAAAATTATTCACTTTGTTTGCCTCAGCCACATCGAGAAATTTATGCAGGCCTGCAATAAACTCGGAACTGCGTCGTTCGCCGTACATCCATCGCATCCGTGCATCCATCTGCATCATATATATAATTAAGTTTATCAAATACCATTACAATAACATCTTGAATAGTGAAATGACCACCGTACATCGACACGTGCAATATTTCTGTATCAATTACAGACGAAAAGGATAAAGTTGCTAACCTCGGCCGAGGATATCATTTGTGTGAACTTAAGTGTGGGTCGGGCATTTCATCGAACACATCTTGTGCGTGGCAAAGGAAAAAAAAATAGCACCCACTTCCCACCAATCCAAGAGAAAAAAAAGAGGAGAGAAGGGGGGTGGGGTTATTTATAGGCAGGGAGGGGTATTGGTCCCGGTTCTTGGCACGAACCGGGACCAAAGCTCCGCCGCACGCCACGTGTCTGGCTCTGGAGCTTTGGTCCCGGTTCGTGCCAAGAACCGGGACCAATACCCCCAACCGAACCGGGACCAATGGTCCACGGGGCCGTGGCAACTCGAACCGGGACCAGTGCCAGGCACTGGTCCCGGTTTTTACCTGAACCGGGGCTAATGGCTGGGGCGGCCCTGGACCAAAGATGGTTTTTCTACTAGTGCCCCCTCTCCACCCCTATCCCTCCTGAGGCGGCTGGCATCACGGAGGAGGAGCTCGTCGCCTCCCAAGGCGCGGCCAGAAGCATAAGAGGAACCGCGGCCGGTGCTCCCTCCCTCCCGACGACGCGTCCTCCTCTGCGGTGGTCTAGTTGAGCGCAGATCGGGCCGCGCCTCAGCTCGGCCTCTACCATCGGCGGCGGAGGCGAGATGGCAGTTGTGGTGTTCTCCAATCGGCGGCGGAGGCGAGATGAGCACCTTAGAACCCCTACAAGCCTTCTTCGTCTTGAGGTAAGCCCTAGATCCGTTGGTTTGCGATTCGTTTCCCCCAGATAAATTTTGTGTTCTGATTGATGTTTCGGTGTTTCGTGCATCTCCGTCGGCGTCGAAGTCATCTTCAGTTCTCCACGACCTCAAACCCTGCTGCTCCTTAGGTACCATCGCCCCCGCAACCACGGTGACACATCCGTGCAGGCTCTCTTCTTCTTCTCCATGTTGTAGGTAAGACCCTGATTCCTCTCTCTTTCTCCTCGCAGCTTGCCATCGAGCCATGACTGCACTAGTAGTTAGGACTGTTGATTAGGACTAATAGTTACTAGTAGTTAGTAGTTTCGGAAATCCGAGCCCCCAATTGCAGAACACGTAGCATGCTGATTCATTCTTAGTATTTACAAGAGCACAATTTGAAACACAAATACAATATGATTCAGTCTTATACTTCTGTTAATGCACGATCACAATGGAGATTCATATTTCGTGTAAGCTAGATTATAATGTGCAAAGCATTGTTGATAGTAGCATAGCTATCACTACAATGATTTTTCGAATCTGTATGCACACCCAAGTACTTTCTGTAAGCAAGCTTCTGCGTTAGCCATGAGCCAAGTTAAGTAATTTTCTTTGATCTATATTATACTCATGTATTTGTATGACACATATTTTCTTGCTTGCTGTTACATGTCTTTTCTGTAGAATACATATGTGCTACCATTAATGTTGCATATTCTAGTGTCAGTTCAGATCATCGTTCCAAAAAATACTTAGCATTTAACTTATTTTCAACTTAAATAAAACAATAAAAGTCGCACACTATCAATAATGTAATTTTTATGTTGTCTAGTGACAATTTTCTATTGCTAAATATTGTGGTCTAATACTTTTTGTTTGACTCTTTCTCCGTTGCCAGGAAAGCGGTGAGCAGATGTTGATGACGCCTGCTTGCTTGCCGTCAATAGGTACGACATTGTCCCACCTCTTTGTGTTGTTCTGCTCCTCTTCTCTGTGCATCTGAGAAAATTGGCGCTTAATCTGCTATCGATTTACAGTGACCATTCAGTGACCAATATTGAGGGTCACAAGATAGCATATTTCTTATAGTGTTCAACCGTATAGATGGCACCCTCCTTGACTTGATCCCTGAACTGATCCACCCTGTTTGCAGGAATCACACCCTCCATCGTACCTCCCTACAAATAGCAAAAGCAAGAGTAACAACAGGAACAACACATCCACGCGACAGAGACTGTACCGATGCGATATTTATAAGAAACGACTAAAAAAATAAAGGAGTGAAGCACCGGCGCCTGTCTGCATGAGCACCGGGGCCGACTCCCAAGTGAGACGGGACACGACTCCAGCTAGAACTGCAGACGACTCCCAGGTAAGACAGGGCACGACTCCCGGATAAGCCAGCATACGACTCCCAGTTAAAACTACACACGACTCTCGGTTAAGAGTGCACACGACTCCCACGTGAAATCGGACACGGCTCCCGAATAAGTCCGCGCATGACTACCAGCTAACAGTGGTCACGACTCTCGACTAAGACTGCAGACGACTGCCGGGCGACTGCGGATTATAACCGGAAGCAAGAGGAAAAATAGCCATGATGACCAACAAAAAATAGTATCTAGCGTATGGCCCAACAAAAGAAAGCTCACACACGGCTTTACTTATTAACCACAACAATACAATCTAACCACGTGTGACCCAAAAATAAAGAGCCATGTACACCCAATCACAAAAGATCAGAGGAAAATAAACACACATAACTCGTCCTTCCAACAAAAAGAAGAGCAACTATGAACGACGAAAAATAAAGAAACCAAATGTACCAACATGCTAAATACAACAACATAACCAATGCAGAGACAGCCAAACAAAAAAACTAACCTGCCGATCAACTACGACAAAATCGAGCTCGTATAGAGCCCCCGTATCTGGACTCCTGAATTCCCACACCCTGGCCATCCACACCAGGACCTTCCAACGATAGTTAGTCTGAGACACGTCGCGCAGCAGCGCGCCTGCGCAAACACGGCGGACAGTAAAAATACAGGAAGGAAATCTAGAGAGCAGCAACATCATGTAGGAAGGAGCATAAACACACACAAAAAAAGAGGAAGAAAAAGAAGAGAGGAAGACACCAGAGCAGGAGAAGCAAGGTCGACAGCAAAAAGGAAGAAAATACCCTCGAACCAACCACACGACTAGGTCTACAGGGAAGGGACCTAAATAGACGATGATCAGACGTGACCAACACGCGTATAGGCACATGCAACCATGGGCACGAGTCGACCGACACATGGCCTGTACGCGCGGGTCTGCTAGACAAGTGCTCCAAAAGCATACCACATAGTCACTGACAACGGGCCACCAAGCCACACAACATGCAGAATGCAGACGCCCCCATACACATGAATGTACCCCATACCGCCACCGACGGTGGACCAACCTAGACAAACACACATGCACACACAATCCATCGAGGTGGACGGTGGGTAGCAAACACCACAGACGGAGGATGACACATGGCTCCAGCCTTTAGCATCACCATAGAAAATGCGCACACATCCTAGTTCGCGTTGTTTACACTAGATGAGGGATAAGGCCCCCAACCTGACCATCCTCTTTGGCCCTTGAAATAAAATGGCAAGCATGTCAGCCACTATATTGAATAAAATAGGTGACAGAGGGTCTCCCTGTCTCAGCCCTTTCTTGTTTGGAAATAGTGACCAATGTCGTCATTGACACGTATTCCAACTGACCCCCTTGAACAAAATTCGCAATAAGGTCACACCATTTCTTATCGAAGCCTTTCATACGGAACGTTTGCTGTAGAAAGGACCATTTAAATTTGTCATAGGCTTTCTCAAAATCAATTTTAAAATAATCTCATCCATTTTCTTCGTGTGAAGCTCATGGATAGTCTCGTGAAGAACCACTACCCCCTCGAGGATATGTCTTCACGGCATGAAAGCTGTTTGGGTAGGTCTAATCACTTTATTAGCCACCTCAGAAATACGATTAGTTCCGACTTTCGTAAAGATTTTAAAACTCACATTAAGCAAACAAATAGGTCTATATTGCTGAATCTGGACAACATCCTCTTTTTTCGGTAAAGAGTAATGACTCCAAAATTTAGCTTGTATAATGGCAACCCTCCTTGTTGCAACTGAACGAACAATGCTATAAGATATTTTTTAATAATACGCCAAAAGGATTTATAAAATTCAGCTGGAAACCCGTCTGATCCCGATGCTTTATTATATTCCATTTGGTCAATAGCCTCAAAAATTTCCTTTTCTTTAAAATCAGCAGCGGGAATTCTATTTTCCTCCGCAGATAATTGAGGGATATCCTCCTTGGACTCCTCATTTAACGAAAAAGTATTCTGGGCCGGTGCCCGAATAACTTCTTATAGTATTCAGTAATGTATGTTTTAATATTTTCATTACCTACAATTGTTCCTTCTTCCTGTTCTAATTGAATTTTTTTCTTTTTTCTGTGTTTTCCATTTGCAATAAGGTGAAAATATTTCGTATTATTTCCCCCTCTTGCACATGTTTAACTTTATCCCTCTGGGCCCATTTGGCCTCCTCTTCCCTTCTAAGTTTATTCAACAAATCATTTGCCTCCCTTAGCTCATCACGTTCTGACGAGGTAAGTGGAGAAGTTTCAGCTTTAATATCCAACTTATCGATAATTGCTAAAAGTCTTTCCTTTTCTTTCTTATAACGCCCACTTCTATTTCGGGCCCAACCTCTCAAGAAACGACGCATGTGTCTGATTTTGTTTTGCCAAATTTCAATGGGACTATTCCCACGAACATAAGCATTCCACTCTTTTTCAATTAATTCCTTAAAACCATCCTCACGTAACCAGGATAATTCAAAAGAAAATAATGATGCATTGCCGAGGTGAGCCTAGTCAAGTTTCGGTCACTTTCAACAACTTTTAAGTTTCTTACTGAAAAGGCAATCTCGGAAGGTGACTTTCCTAAAGACACTCCTAATTTACTAGCTCTAGCTACAACCATACTATCAGGAATATTGCAAAATGATAATTTGGAGTGCGACATCATACCTGGAGAAGCATCCCGAGCGTCGGCTAATGCCATAGCCCTCTCCAAGATTGTAGCATCTGCGTTAGGCTGCGCTCGAATGCGTCCACTCGAGCGGAGTTCAATCGAAGAAGCCTCAGGTATGCCTCCAAAAGCGATGATCTCGTCCCTTGATGGTTTGTAGCTAGCAGCGTCATGAGTAACCTGGTCGCAGCCCCTAGCTGACGGCAAGGACGGTGACCGTGGTGTCACCGGGATATTCGCTGCCAAAGACTCACGTACAGATGTGGCTGAGCCAGCTCCACCATAAACGGAGCCCGGCGATCTCAGCTCAGGCGTCGTAGCCTCAGCCGTGACAGTGAGCTGTGGTGAGAACTGCTTCACCGGAGACAAAACCTCTGCACCCAAGTCTTCCACCAGTGTCTCGTCAGCGTTTATGGGCGACACGCTTGCCGCGACAGCGCCACCGGCACCAGCAGCTATCGCTGCGTCCCCAACACCTGCTGCGGCAAAAAACTGGGAAAGAAGCGGTGTCGTGCCAGCGTCCCCGGCACTCTGAGCTGAAGACTGATCCGAGGCGGGCCGACCCGCTGAAGGAAGAGGTCGTCGTGGTGACACTCTCGACAGTAGGTACAACAGGAGGCACTCCTGCAGAACAAGCTGAATCTTCATTGCGCCTTGTCGGAGATGGAAAGACTACCCTGCTGGCTCCCATCAACGAACTTTTAGAGTTCTCTTCTTCCTCTTCGACCATATCAGACCATCTGTCTGAAAAAGTCCCAAACCGTATGCTTGGTTGTAGTGGATTGAGTTTAGTCATCGAGCTAGGTAGAACTACACCCGGGCGTAGCAGCGTTTTTCCCAATACTACGATCAGCAGGTTTATCTACAATGTTACTCCCTTCATCAATATGAGCATTCTCTTGATGACCTTTTCCGGACAGGTTTATCTACACACCCACATATATTTGGCGAGGTGACCAGGGGCGGGCCCAGCTCAATTCATGGGTATTCAGTTGAATACCCATTATATTTGGCAAAATATTTCGTATATACAACGTCTGTACAAGGTACTTTGGGTATTCAGCTAATATTCACCTCATATGCACGATACGCCTACTCCTTGCGCCCAGGATTCCTGTGATCAAACCCACCCCACCACGCCCCCAAACACCCAGCGGCCCATGGCCCAATTCTTTATCTCGTCAGAGTTCAGGACTTGGCCCAACAATAAACTAATTGAGAGTGAGACAGTAATAAAAGCTCATAACATGCATCGAAGCATCCAGCAAGTGACGTAATCTTGCCTCTAATTTTTTTGGAGTAATAAAAGCTCATAACATGCATCGAAGCATACTTTGGAGTACTAACGCATCGGCAAATGCATATGGAAGTCACATGGTCCACATAGGGTGTGATGTAATCTTGCCTCTAATTTTTTTTAATCACTTTGTCTGATTTTTCTAGATCTCCGAACCTGCAAATCGTCAATAAGATAAATAAAACTCCTAAACAACAAATAATTTTATAGAAATTCAGTCTGCAATCATTCTTGTTTTGGAATTTTTATACTTTATTCTCGCAAAAAAATGAGTTTGAATACCCATTATCAGAATCCTGGGCCCGCCACTGGAGGTGACACTTGAAGAAGATATGGTTATCATCCTCAAGCTCCCCACACAGCAAGCACATCCCATTTGATGGGCCATGTCTGATCCATACTTGCTCGCTGGTAGGAAGTTTGCTCGCTTCCTAGCGCCGCCGATCCATGACTAGGAATCATATTAAGTCAATAGGTTTTGCAATTAAAAGTCGACGGGTTCTTCTTTTTGTGGCAGTGGATATGGTTGATTCATCCCTGACAAAGGTTGTACTCGCAGGTTGAAACTAATATTGCTGCCTTCCAAGGCTTGCACATAAAAAAAACTGAACAACTTTTGGAAGGATCTGCAGGAGCTACCGAACAAAACCCACAAGGTATTGTGTGGGACATATTAATTACTGGGAACTTACTTGCGCCCATGTTTTTGCATCACTTTCTAATATATTTTCTGAACTCTTGATGAAGCAGAAGAAACATAAGTTTCTGGGAAACTCGCTGAAGATGATGATGGCTCCAAACACCGTCGACTCGAAGACCATATCTCCCATCACTGAAGATGGTTCAATGGACAGACGTGGAAACCCAGCAGTCAAAGAAAAAACTGGGAAATGGAGATCTTCCATCCTGCTGCTAGGTGAAATAAAATCACGCTATGCTCAATTGGGCTCTGTTTTTTTCGAACCGTTATGAATGAACTGGATCGAGATTCTGATCCAGATTACTGCTCCTGAATGATGCAGTGAACTATGGACTTGTGACGTGCGCCTTCTTCGGCGTCAGTGTGAACCTGGTGGTGTTCCTCCGGAGGGTGCTCCACCAGGATAACGCCGAGGCTGCCAACAGCATCAGCAAATGGACCGGCACCGTCTACATCTTCTCCCTCATTGGCGCCTTCATGAGCGACTCCTACTGGGGCCGCTACATCACCTGCGCCGTCTTCCAGATGATCTACGTCACGGTACGCTCAATC
The DNA here is from genome assembly GCA_947311845.1 of Poa pratensis. Taxonomy (NCBI): domain Eukaryota; kingdom Viridiplantae; phylum Streptophyta; class Magnoliopsida; order Poales; family Poaceae; genus Poa; species Poa pratensis. The sequence continues at coordinate 3,214,915 of CAMZMU010000033.1, read as the reverse complement.
TAAATTCACATTGATCGATCGATTGATCGCACAAACTTACATTGTCTGCTTAAATGTGTGTGTTGTTCTGAACTTCTGAATTCTGAACAGGGCCTGGTGATACTGTCACTCGCGTCGTGGTTCCTGCTGGTGAAGCCCACCGGGTGCGGCGACGAGGAGACGAACTGCGACCCGCCACTAGTACAGAACGACATAAATGATACCCCTCTATGGTAACGGCAGGAAAAAGACAACAGTCAGCGCTCACGAAGGCAACGGTTAAAAAGAATCCCCGCCAATCCAGTACCGAATTCGCGACACAACATTAGCAACGGATTAAAAAAAATAACCGTTTCCGATATATTGGCAACGGTGGAATTTTTAGCTCCGTGTGCAAATTTATTTTGGTCATATAAATACCCAAACCCTTGCCCCGCACCGCAGCCCTTCTCTCTCCTTATCCTCTCCACACAGACAACGCCCGCACGCCCCACATCTCCGGCCTCGATCCCCTTCTCCCCACCAGGCCACCACCGTCCCATTCTCCCCTCCGCGCTGACTTCCCCTCCGCCAACCCCTCCTCCCACCACCGTCCTGTCCTCCCGTCCACGTGCTCCCGGCTGTTCCAGCTCCGACGCTTTGTCCGGAACAAGGACGACGACCTGCCGCCAGATGCGCCGCCGCCGCCGCTTGACAAGGAGAACACCGACCTCCTCCTGCTGCAGCTCTCCTCCGACGCCGACGGAGACGAGCTGATGCGGATCGATGCCGGTGAGCACCAGATCGACGGCCGCCCGCAGCAACGTCCGCCGCTGCTTCACCGACAACCGCTCTCCGGCCACCAGGACGGATACGGCGCCTTCACGGGACGGGACAGCGGTGGTGCGGTGTCTCCCTGGCCTGGCTGTCGATTCCGGCCGCCGCGGCTTCACCGGCCTCCTCCGCCAGCGTACTCGCGAGGGCTCCTGACAGCAAGCATGCCATGGACGCGCCGGACCTGAACGGCGGGAGTGCTGGAGCTATACGCGGTCGCGTCGACATCAAGGAGGCAGAGTAGCCACCTGTTCCGGTACAGTATATGTGCTCACTGTCATGTGTTATTTCTTATTCGGGCGTGGACAGCAAGGATCTTCCTCGAGCAGGTTCTTGCTCTGCTCCAGTCTCCTTGCTGCATGCAATATTTGTTTTGCAATCACACACTGAATTGATTTCGCTGAAAAGATCTTGATTTGTAGAGTATACTAGCTACTCACACCCATTCAGTTATGATTCAAGATCCGAGTTGCTGCATGAATCGCCATAAACACGTAGTTAGCAGAGTGCTTAATTTGTGCTCTTACTGAATGAAGCCTGCTAGGAGCCGGCTGATTTCAATACTCAATACTAGCATTGCTCATGGAATAATTAGACATCGATACCTAGTTGTTTTTGCTGAACCATCTATTATTTTCCCAAGTTTTCAACTCGTAGTACACTAATTTGAATACATTGGTAATTAGCATATGTATGTGCTCCTGGAGCCTAAATATTGAACCAATAACTCTTTGTATTAAGTAAACCAGTAGAAATTCTGCTTCTTATCCAATCAGATCAGAAGAAACTACTTACAAACGTCTTCTTATGAACATAAAAAGTAGATATGTATAAACTGACTTGAATTCGTCACGAGCAGATGGTGAGGTGTTGCTTGGATCACGCTGCATCGGTGGACAATACTTACATCGCCTGCTGCAAACCCAACGGCCGATTCAGGTACAGACATTCTATGTGCTTCACTATCATGTGCTATTTCTTATTCATGCAACTGCTTACTTGTTTTAATCTCCTGTGCAAGTAGAAGTAGTTGGGTTACGTTGCAAGGTTCAGATTTGCTGGTAAGGCTGCTGAGGGAAGCATAGATAGTTTTGCATGCATGTTGATTGTCCTGCTAATTAGGATCATAAGTTAATAACTGAACTTTGCATCATTTGGTCATGATATTAAGTTGATTTAAGACAAAACACCATTTGGTTATATATCTTTCACCTTATCACGCAGAGTATGAATGGATTTATTATCCTTGTTCTGCACATTTGGTCATGATATTAAGTGTTGTCTGTCTTGATGGAATCACAGGCAAGTTACCGGCTCGGTTTTTCATCATCCAGGTGTACCACAGCTAAGAGACCGAAGAACACCTCTGGTGCTCGCTGCTCCTCCTGCTGCCCAGCCGTCGATGATCAGGACTTAACGGCAAGTACAGCGTCGAGGTAATCTCACTCCCTCAAACCCTGATGGTTTGGTATGGTTGCTGCTTGTAAATGGTGATTTGTGTGCATCATGTTCTTACTCTTCCACGAGGAGTAGGTTAGGGAGAAGTTTGTTTGTGTCTTGTGGCGGTGCTCTGGGTCGTGATCTTAAATAAGTTGCCTTTTGACTAAATATTAAATTTGATGCCTATAATTTGCTAGCTAGCTGGATGTTGTTGCCTAAAACAAAATCAAAAGTTGCTAATCATTGCGTTTTGATGGATACTAATTGTTGGTTAATTGGTACCCTCTCTAAACAATTGAGTCAGACTAGTTAATGTCACAATAAATGATGAACTTGGGTCATTCTGTAGTTTCAAATCCAGAACACGAATTTTTCTCTTATTTTTGTTGTAGAAGCGCCAGCATATACTAGGATAGTGAACTAATGAAGCTCTAAGTTGTGAGTAATGATATTTAGAACTTACAAGTCCACAATCCATAATACTCTTCACATTTTTCATTCATGATTTGCTGACTTGACTAGAACACGAAAACTCCTAACCAATACCTGATGTCTGTTTATGTAAAATACATTTTTCATTCATGATTTGCTGACTTGACTAGAACACGAAAACTCCTAACCAATACCTGATGTCTGTTTATGTAAAATACATTTTTCATTCATGATTTGCTGACTTGACTAGAACACGAAAAGTCCACAATGATCTTGGAGAGTTAAGCCTTTTCTTTTTTGTAGTATCAGTCCCACAACAATTAGCATGCTACTGGACCATGTTTTCTTATTTCAACATCTTATTGGTCTTGTGCTGGAAGTTAACTTGTGTCTTTGTCAGGAGAAGTCTTGAGTCATGTGAATGTTTGTGATGTTTGGCTTCAAGTCGTTCTGGCTGCAGTAGTGCTCGCTGCCGTGCAATGGTGGCGAGTTCACCTGGGAAGGTGGCGTCTTCTTTGTCTCCATGTTTTAGGTCAGTTTCTGGTTCTCTCCTTGCATGATGGTATCCTTCGTATAACTCTTTTGGCATCCTTCATGTTATATTTCGTTTATCCCTTCATAGTTGGTTGGAGCTTATGCTTTCGTTCATGGGTGCTTATTCCAACAGGAAATGGGTAACTGGAAGTCATGCAATCTTTATAGTTGGTTGGAGCTTATATTTTTTCCTATGTGAGGAGCATACGATAAAACAAACTTGTATATGTAGTACGTGTTAGGTGTGTAAGTGTTAGTATGTAGCTTTGTGGAGAGGAACTATGTAAAGTTGTATCATGTACCTTTGAAACTTAATTGGAAATATAGAAATAATTGCTGTGATAAGCCAGCAGAAGCTGGTGAGAAGCCAGCAGAAGCTGGCCAGAAGCTGCTTTTTTTTAATATGATTTTTTCACATTGTACACGGTTGTATATGTTTATCCGTTTCCATTGTTTGTCCATATTGGAAACGGACATATTTGTATGTCCGTATGCATTTGCTGCCCACATTGGAAACGGACTTTTGGCCTCCGTTGCCTTTGTGTCGTTTCACATCAGTATCGGAAGCGGGGCGATGAGATTTTTGGTCCGTTTTCGATGTGTCGTTCTGTACTAGTGCGACGCCCTCTTCTACCTGTCAACGTACATGATTGCGTTCGGCAACCCGCCATCTATCGCGACGCTGGGCTCGGACCAGTTCGACGAGACGGACCCGGAGGAGGCGCGCTCCAAGGTGGCCTTCTTCAGCTACTTCTACTTGGCGCTCAACGTGGGCTCCCTCTTCTCCAACACGGTGCTGGTGTACTACGAGGACGCCGGCCAGTGGGTCATGGGGTTCAGGGTCTCGGCCGCCGCCGCGGCCGTAGTGCTCGGGCTCTTCCTCCTCGGCACCCCAACTACCGCTACTTCAAGCCCAGCGGAAACCCGCTGACCCGCATCGCGCAGGTGCTCGTCGCCGCATCCCGCAAGTGGCGCACTGACGCGCCCGCCCGCGGCGAGCTGTTCCACGAGCTGAAAGGCGACGAATCTTATAAGGAAGCTGGTATCAGGAAGATCCTGCACAGCGACCAGCTCAGGTATCTCGACAAGGCGGCGACGGTGACCGAGGAGGAGTACCGCGATCCGGAGAACCTGAAAAACCCGTGGAGACTGTGCACTGTGACGCAGGTGGAGGAGGTGAAGTGCATCCTCAAGATGCAGCCCATCTGGCTGTGCACCATCGTCTACTCAGTGGTGTTCACGCAGATGGCCTCCCTGTTCGTGGAGCAAGGCACCACCATGAACACCAACATCGGGTCATTCCATGTCCCGGCGGCGAGCATGTCGGTGTTCGACATCCTCAGCGTGCTGGCGTTCATCGCCATCTACCGGCGCGTGCTGGTGCCGGTCATGGCAAGGCTTTCCGGGAACCCGCAGGGGCTGACGGAGCTGCAGCGCATGGGCGTCGGGCTCGTGATCGGCATGGCGGCGATGGTGGTGGCAGGCGTGGTGGAGGTGGAGCGGCTGAAGCGGGTGCCCGCGTCCGCGCCGGACCAGCCGAGCTCTCTGAGCGTGCTGTGGCAGGTGCCGCAGTACGCGCTGATCGGGGCGTCCGAGGTGTTCATGTACGTCGGGCAGCTGGAGTTCTTCAATGGTCAGGCGCCCGACGGCGTCAAGAGCTTCGGCAGCTCGCTGTGCATGGCGTCCATCTCGCTCGGGAACTACGTGAGCATCATGCTGGTCAGCGTGGTGACCAGTCTCACCGCCGGGGACAGGAGGCCAGGATGGATCCCTGGAAACCTCAACTCCGGCCACCTCGACAGGTTCTACTTCCTCCTCGCGGCGCTCTCACTCGTCGACCTTGCCGTGTACATGGCGTGCGCGATGTGGTACAAGGGCATTAAGTTCGACAGCAACGGAGAGAAGGGAAAAGTGACCGTGCACGTTTAGGCCTTTCGGTCCGTTAGTTATCTAAAGTGGGCTTGCGATTAGCCCAGCCGACGTATAATGGGCCTTTCCCAAAGTTTTATCATAATAAGTTACTACCTTCGATCCTCCAAAATAAGTGCAGTACTTTTGAACTGCATTATGGATCGGGAGAGTAGTGTGTCACTAGTATGCTTGTTGGATTGGCCCATGTTGCTTCTTTGTCCCGGTTTCAGCTCCGTCTCAACTCTCAAGAGTCGAGTCATAGTCTAGTAATGGAAAGTTCGTGTGAAGTCTTGTAACACTCAAGTTTATGAATTTAGATCAATCATCAAAAGGATCGACTTTGAGTGTTTGACAGTAATTCATGTTGTCCAAATGTGGGGCTATAGCACCACAGATGAGGTCATGGGGATGGTTGGGCAACGTCTTATCATGAAGAGATTTGAGGAATGTCAAGGGAGGCCAACTTGGTGGCTCATGCATTAGAGCATCTCCACCAGAATGCCCGAAAATGTGTCTGGCACCTCCGAAAAAGTTTTTGCTATCGGGTGTGCGGGACATATGTCTGGCCCAATGTGTGGTGGTGGTGGTGGTGTGGGGGGGGGGGGGGGGGGGGGGGGGGTGCCCAGCGACGCCCCAAACCAGAACCAAAAAACATTGAAAAAATATTAAGTAAAATGTTTGGATTTTTATTCAAATTTGTTGATATTTTACAAGATTTTGAATGGAAATTAAACCTAAACTAACCCAAACACTAGTCCTCGCCATCGAAGAGGGCCCAGACAAAGTCGTCGTCGATGTGGACGATGGTTCGGTTGAGGAGGAGGCCGCCCACGCTTACGACCGTTCCCTCCGGTAGGCGGAATTCTGGCGGGACGAGCTGGCCATACCGATGAAACGCCCACGCATGATCGAGATTGAGGCTATGACCCGCCCCCCTTCCCTGGGAATGGCCCGTCAGAACCGGAACTGTTAGCCTCGTAGTTGTGCGACATGGTGGGGTGCGGGAGTGTGTGTACAACGACGAAGGAGATTATGAAAGAGAGATGGAGGCATGGGAGCAAGACGACACAGCGAGGCGGGGGACTTCTTTATATCGCCGTGGGTTAGGCCGAGGGGGCGGTGGTGCCGCCGTTTATGCTACATGTGCGAAAGGCATAACGACGGCTCGTGGGCTGGCGCCGCAGTAAATGCCACTCGTGGGGAAGACGCAATGACGGTAAGGCATCAATGCATGCCTGGGGAACCGGCGAAGTGGGTGCAGCCGCCATTACTCATATATGAGTGACTTATCACTCGTTCGGGAAAGAGTTTGAGCAACCTTTTGAACATCAGATGCACACCTATAGGAGACGAGGTTGCATATGGGTTTACTTAATTGCTTCAGTAAGGCAACATAAATTGTGATTGAGAGGCGATCTCGTTGTAAATATTATATTGTTAGGATAGGTAGTTATATATCCCAATTGGCTAAGCATTGATAGCCTAGTTTGGTAGGTTGTTAGCCTCTCGATTGTTTTTCTTTTTTGAAAAGGAGGATAACCTGGCCTCTGCATCGATTACTGCGAAGAGCCATATATTATTCATTATTCAAAAGTCAGGTAAAACCTGACATCAATGTCGAACAAGTCAACAAAAGAAAACTCGAGGATGTATGCTTCGCGTCCCCAAATATTTGAGAAGGGATCACCGCATGTGCACCAATGATGAAGAGTTTAACCATAAGTTGATCTTGGGATTTTCATCCCCAAAGTCAAGTTTCGAGCCACCACCTTCAACAAGGACACGACATGGGAACACGTCGACATTACATGATCTGTTATCTAGTATTTTCACTGGCCTGCGCATCTTGAAGCCACCTTTGTCATCATCGCTAGCCGGATGCCGCTAGAGGAGATATTGGAAGCCGGTGACGTCTCATACCGCCACACTTCCTGTCACTGTTGCACCACTTTCGATCGAGCAGACACACGGATGACTTAATGCCTCCAAAATAGACATCGTTCGTAGCACCTACCAGGAATGATTTGACGCCTCGGCATGACACACTATGCGTAGCACCTGTCCGCCTGACACGACTTGACGCCTCCACAAAAAAAACATCATGTGTAGCACCTACCGAGTCAGATTGAACCCGATCTCCAAATTGGGAGGGTTCCGATACTGTCGCCGGCCTCGAAATTGTACAGTCCAAGAAGAGAACTACCATAACGCCATTTAACTCGACACACGGAGTTGAAGGCCATCACCATATCCAAGATCCTGCCACCATGTCATCCACACGACCACGGTGACTGCCACCGCCAAAGAGCCAGGGCTGCCGTCTGAATTCCAAAATTTCTACGCCGCCAAAAGATTAGGGCATTTGCTGCCACAACACGCTGCCTCATACAAGGTGTGTGGCACGCAGCCGCCGTCACCTCGATGTTGTAGCGAGACCACCGCCGAGAACACTGGCCGATCTGGAAGATGCCCAAGATCCTCCGCGCCCAGCCCCCTTCCTCGTCTCCGCAGCCCATGTACGCGATGGGAGAGCCGCCATTCTGGCCGCTGTGCCACCACGGGAGCAGCACTGGCACCTCCGCATCCCACCCTTTGTATCTTGTCTCACGATAAATATATGCGCTAGACCTCTTACAGAAGGGAACACGCTTTGGCGTATTTCAGTATAACCTGAATATGGATTTTCTGAATGATGAGCATCATCGAAAAACCTTTAAGGTCCCTTTCTTGTAGTTGCAGAGCCCCACCACCAAACAGTGAGCCTTGCTTCTACGGGATATTCCCCATGCTGTCTACTTCGTACTAGAAGGGCTAGGCGCGCTTTGCCGCGCCCGTGTATACATATAATTTTGTGTTAAGAGTCACCATTTGTTCTTCGTGGAGAAATTGTCATTTTTACAACCCACATGGACAAGGGACAATGAACAACATCATGATCATGGGGAAAAACTACTCAGCAGCAAGCTCAGGCTGGCGATTTCAACTTTTTTTTACGGGTGGTTTCTATGTGTACTTTGTGCAGCTGGTCACGCCACCAAATTGCCTAGAGTTTCCATGTAAGGAATCCATGCTCCTTCCAACATTTTCCGCCGAACCATGATTCTATATGTTGAGCAATTCTAGCATGTGTAAGCAGTAAAACAGCAGGGAGAAGGACAGCATAGACGCTGGCTTTACTATAAGAATAAAGTTAGAATGGCACGACCAAAGCATTTCGCAGGAAGTGGAACTTTAGAATCTTTAACATGGTAGTACTTGTCGTAAAACAGTAGTAAATGAGAGCACGGCGAATTGGTATTTCCCATTAGAGCTGCAACATTTTTTAGGGCAACTACGGCCGGCAAAAGCATGCCCGTCAGAGCAGCAACCTTATTCCCGTTGGTCATCAACAAAGTAAATAACCAATTTTTTTTTTTTGCGAGTGAAAGTAAATAACCAATTAACCCTACGTATATCTATGCTGAAACAGCTACCTGTTTTGCTGTCGTGTAACATACTCACTGGGCAAGATTAAACATAACAATATTACTTCATAAGGCTATCATCCCTACTCGCTACTCAGTCGAGGGGCTTTCGTTAGTTGCCCAAGCTCAAGCTGCCTTGTGCAATCTGCGCACCCATTTCAGCTTCAAACTCATGTTGTCTTTAGTTCAACTAGCAAGGTGGCCCTCGCAAATGCGAGGGCATCGTCTTTAGTATGTTGAAAGATCTATGCAATTAAATATATTTTAATCTGCTATCATATTATGTCCTAAGAACTCATACATATGTACCACCACCACAAATTTAGATATGACATATGAAGGTATGTAGTATCTCTAATCAACAGTAATTTCCAGGCTAAGGAATATGACATCATTTCCCTAAACACACATATGTGTTATTTGTGTCTGATATTAGGTTATTAAACATAAATTTATTTACATGGTGCAGTACGTGGGGTTAATATCAATATTATATATAGTTGCAAAGGTCTTCATATTTTTGTTAAATTACCAAAAAGAATTGTGAATTCATCGACTTTAGTATGTTGAAAGTTTATGAGAAATAAAATTCTCTTATGAATATCACATTATGTGAGAAGAAATAGTGTGCCTCTAACATCGATGTAAATGATATGGTAAATAAAATCTTTAATTTTCGGACAACGGATTATTGTGTCATTTTTTTACGTGATTATTGTGTCATTTTATAAACACATATAGTTGTCATTTATGCTTCATCTAAATTAAACTTAATTAAATATTTATATGGTGTCTCATCAATAGGTGAGAGTTAATGGTGGAATTATATATATAGTTACGAAAGTCTTCCTGCTGTGGCTGAAAATTTGGTTGTTATTTTCTATACATATATTTTTTGACTTTTTCAGAAATATTATTTGGGGTATACAAACAGAATAGTGTACGCAAGATTCATCTTTCATCTACTCTTTTATGTTTTGAAATTAGAATTTGAAATGTAGATTTCTTAGAGAACAAATGTTTGCTTGGATGGCTAGAAGGGATCTTGTACTAATTACAAGATTTAAACACCCTCGATAGTTATAAACATATGGCAACTGTGATATTCATTAGGCTTCCATGCCAGACCTATATTAACCCTCGGTCATACTTAGCCTCTCATCAAAACTCCTCTTCATTCCTTTTGTCACTTCGTATGCGCCGCCATCGTATTATTCGTGATCGTTGTTGGTTAGATGATTACTGTTAACAAAATAGACAATCGGGGCCCATGCTTTTCTAAATAAACTAAAAGTCGTGAAGATTGTGTTTCTTATGTTGGTGTGGAACTTTCAAATTTCGTATCATGGCACGTTTTAAAAGCTTTTTTAAACTTTTAGATATATTTCCCAAAATAACTTTCTGCAGTCTGTACCCCTTATTTATATGTCGATATCACACTCTCTGCTCACAAAAAATCATGGAATATTTTGTTACATGCATGACCACGTATTGGATGGAACAGAAGATTCTTTTTTTAACGTGAATCATCAATTTTAGTTTGGAGAAGCACATGATAGGCCCAGCTAACGTCCAATCAGCCTTTTGTTTTCTTGAAAAGTTCACGAAAGTTGTGCCGTGCACTATCCTGGCACGTACATGCGTGTATGCACAAATATGTGGTGTAACGTTTCACGTATTAAATCTGAACTGTCTATTTTTTAGATCCACGTCTTATATGTTGGGTAGATCTGGACTGAACGTGTCAAACTGGATTAGTTAGTTACGTAACAATAAAACTCTTGTTAAATCTTAGCCACATATTTTAGATCTAACTATTAAAATTAATTTAGATGATGTGGCTTAACGTGGTGGCTCGAAAACTAACTCATTTTGCTTTTAGTATATAATAGATAGATTGTGTAAATGCACTGTCTGTTTGCAAACACTTTCACTACTCAAGCTCTTGCAACATGTTCCATCGGGTTACAAAATGGTGTGGAAGTCCTCAAGGTTTATCTGTGAAGTAAATTAGAACTGTCCGTAGTGGAGCTGAATGTTTAGAAGATATTGGTAGCCACACAAACCTGCAATGCATGTTTTTCGAGACATTATTGCATGAAATAAATCATGGAGACATATGAGCCCATGCGAAATAGAAGGCGGCGTGATTTCAGATTATTCATAACATGGAGAGCTAATTAAAGGTGAAGGCTGAGGTATTTTTGAAGCAGAGAATAGAAGAGGATTTCGGAGACAGCAACTGTAACTGTAAGAGAGATTATGTCACTAATTAAGTTTGCAAGTATTTTATCAGCTGCTCGATGTTATTGGATGGTCAGGATGAAATGTGTGAAACGCTAGCTCATAATTTTGTAAATAGAATAGATAGTATTATTGTAGCAATGGTAGGCTGATACAACATTAGTACAGATAATGAGGAACAAGTGTTTGCAGTATTTGATATACTGACAATGTCCAGCATGTGCTAGTTCTTTTCAATAATATTAAATGATGATGGTCATAATAGCATTAACAGCAAGTTATAATAACCGGGAACTGCATCATCTAGACATGTAGTAGTTAATGGTCCAAACACGCATTCTAGTGTCACTACTCATTTCGAATAAATTATCATTCGGAAAATCGCAGGGAAAAGGATGAAAATCTGCTAGTTCTGACTTGGTTATAACTGGTACGACCTTAGAAGTGCGTACATATATCTGATTTTAAATGTATAAATTCTCTAGAGTGAAACCAGTTGCCAGTGTTAACTACTTGGAAAATGTTTCCATGAGTGGGAACAAATCAGACTGTTTCTGCTTTCCCAAATCAACAAAACTTAGTTCTTCAGAATGCGGTTAAAAAAAGAAATGTTGATGTTTTATTTAAGAAAAGGGGCAAACCCTTCCATTGATATGAAATCATTTACGTTGAACATACTTTCAAGACTTAGATATCTCGGAATCGGTCCATATGAAATCATTTACATTGGCCATTCTTTCAAGACCCCAGGGTGTCAAATATCCTTTTCTAGCTTCTGTAAAATAAAAGCAGTAATCAATTCATATTGTTTATCAGAGTAAACGATATAATGCAAATAAGAAAATGAAACTTCAGAGTACACGTCACAAAAGAAAAGAGAAACTACGCCAATCCAATTTGGTGTTTCTGAAGTTAACTACTCATCGAGAAATGACAACTCAAAGGCTTCAGGGTTGGATAAATACCAGCTTAGTATTTTGAATACCGATTGAAATTAATATGTATTAATTTGTTCCCTTGGCAAGCATCCGTGAACAACATAAGTATCTTAACCAATACCTTTTCTTTTCATAGTAAGGAGGTGGAGGACTTTTTTTAGAGAAAATTGCAAATAACCGATACGTGCAAAGACATGTCAGACAAATATGCATACTGGTTAAGTTTGGTATAAAATTCGATGAATACATCTAAATCTGTCCACTGAAGTGGTTTCAATGCATATGGTGTGCTAGGTGCAGGTTCCACGGGCAGTAAACGAGCGCCGCATTGCATAGGGTTGTCTGCTGTCATTTTAGTCTAAAATTTCCAAGAGCTATATGTGTAATAATCATGTTTTTTAATGCGGCAAGGCGTCCTAAGGCGGAGGGGGGGGGGGGGCGCCTTGCCGCCTAGGCGCTTAAGGCGCAATGCAAGACGACGCCTTAGACCATGGCTAACTATTTTAATTGGATGCACAAGCAGCTGCCATTTTTAACCACAACATGTAGCTAACCTCCAAATTGCAGCGTCTAACCATGGCAACCAGCACAGCAGAATAGCGGAGAGGAAAGAGACCATGGGGGAGAGAGGGGAGCCGTACCTTGTTGCCCTGCTGGGAGAGGGTTGCGCCAGGGGAGGAGAGGCCCAGAAGCTGACGGAGGAGGGCGGAAGCCGGCGGAGGAGGGCGGAAACTGGAGGAGGACGACGAGATCTGGCGGAGGAGCTGCTGGCCGCCTGAGAGGAGAGTGCTCCTCTCTCTCTCTCTCTTTCAGACCGATTCCTGCCACGAGTTAGTTCCCCACCCTCTCTCACATCGATTCCTGTCTATATTACCCCCCAATTCCTTCCCATTCCCGCCCAATTTCTGTTTCCCGCTCCGTCGAGGAGTGTTTCCCGCTCGATCTGCGCGGCGATGACGAAGGCGTCCGCAAACGACCAGAGCGACGCCTTCTTCGCATAAGCGTCGACCTGGACGCCTTAAATAGTGAATCTGGACGCCTTAGACACGATCATAAGGCGCTCGCGACGCTTTGCCATCCCGGGGCGCTCTGACGCTTAAGCGTCGAGTAGGCGACGCCATTAAAACCATGGTAATAATGGCATACAGTGGGATCTTTTTTTATTTTGAAATGTCCAAGTGATATTTGTGTAATAATGGCATTCAGTAGGGGCTTTAGTTCAGTCATAATATATGGCCCAAAAAGAGTCAGATATATTTCTTTTTCTCAAGGAGAAGGTTGTGCCACCCTATAGGATTACCAAGTCACATGCTGTAATTTTATAGCATCAAAAGAGAGGCACAGAACGACTAATATATATCTGCTACAATTAATGGATATGCAAATACATCAATCCGTTGTGCAAAGCTGTAGCGATGTATATAATATACTAACAAAAAGGGACTTGCCCGGCGGTCAGTACATGAGAATTGAAACTTACTCTGTCTTATTGCATGGACCGTGCTACAAAAATCAGACGATCCTTTATCAAGGATGACTGCAAAAGAACAAGGAGTGTTGGACCAATAACATCGAGGTTTAGTTTTTAGTACCAAAGACGATTAAGAGTTAATACTAACTTGTGTTATTTTACAAACAAATATGACATGGTGTGATGGTCTGACTACACCATCTGAAAATGGATCCAATCTGGATAAACAAAACGTGTTAAGTTAGTTGTAAACACCACCTGAGTAACTAATAATATTATCGAATAACCCATTGATTTTAATTTGGCACTGGGAGTTACGCTCTCAAGTATCACTGTATTAGCAATTTAGCATGTTATTCTTTAGAACAGATCATCTCCTCAAGCTGTAAAGAACTGCTTCATAAAGGACCTCGGCTATCCTCTTAAGTGCTCTTTTCGGCAACCTGCGTTGTTTGTAATACTCCCTCCGGTCCGATATAAGTATCGGAGAAACAATGCTAGGCTCGTACAAATTTCTATAGAACTCACGACAATAATTATGGATCGGAGGGAGTAGTAAAAAGGAACATGACTATCATCATACTGCATTGGCATTAGCCAAGTTACCTTATCGTTTGCCTTGCCTATTGAAAATTTCTTATGAGTAAGTTCAACAAGCCGAGGAGGATCATCCAAGATATATCTACGTTTAAACCTATTCACCAAGATTTTATCAAAGGATCAGCAGAGAGCAAAAAAAATGCTAGAACAAAATAGGCAGGATTGGTTCTTTTATAATCATAGGCTTCATGAGTTTTTTCAGTGTTAACAACTTAAGAAACTGTCGAGAACACCTATGGCTATGGTTGGTACCCATTTAATCTCCTGAGTGAGAATGGTGAATGGTAAAACTGACGGAGTACGCCTAACAGATAAAGGTCTTTTAGAATATAGAACAATGAGAGAAAGATTTCAGAGCTTCTCAATTTACACTATGGTTAATAAGGGACACAATAGCTAGCCTGCTAATAGCATGGTACATAACTACATTTCGGCACCATGGCATTCTGACGTACACTGAAAGAGACATATCTGAAAGCAAACTCTTTTGACGAAAAAACACAATGCATTTTCAGTCTAGGTGCAGGGGAGAGTTAGTGAGCTTTTTTCAGAATTAAGGTGTGGAAGTAGTACCTAGGTATACTCTTTGTAAATATATTTTATACCCGGAAAGTCTACAATCAAGGTGCTAAAAATGAACAATCAAGCTGGTAATCTAAATGGTTCAGAAGCATTCTAGTATTCACTAGTAGGAAAAAGCCTTTCTATGGATCCCTATTCTGTGGCGCACCAAACAAGCCGAGCGCCACAAAATTAGTTCTGTGGCGCATCTGTCTCAGTGCGCCACAGAAATGGAGCAATTCTGTGGCGCACTTCAAGCATGGTGCGCCACAGAATGTTCTATTCTGTGGCGCATCAATAGGGGTGCGCCACAGAAAGTGTGCGGGCCCCACACCCACCCCACGGGTCAACCACTTTTGGGAAAATTCTGTGGCGCACCCCTGCCCATGCGCCACAGAATTAGTATATTCTGTGGCGCACCCCTGCCATGCGCAACAGAATTCCTTGCGCTGGCCCCACCAATAATTGGGGGAGAGACGTTCTGTGGCGCACTAGCTGTGGTGCGCCACAGAATAGTGACATTCTGTGGCGCATCAGTGCATGTGCGCCACAGTATTATCACATTCTGTGGCGCATGGGCATAGGTGCGCCACAGAATGTTTGTGTACTATATATAATTTGTTTTGTGTATGTGACACAAGCATATCTATGTATATTGTTGATATATGGCACAAGTAAAATATTTTGAGATGGCACAAGTTAAATATTTTGAGATGGCACTAGTTTTCAGCTGTTTCCACCATTACGGACGTGCTGCCCGTTGACGGGACACGTTCCGTCGGACTTCCGGCGCGTTCACCGTTTTCGCGTTTCGCGCCACGTTTTCGCCGAGTTTTCAGCTGTTTCCACCGTTACGGACGTGCTGCCCGTTGACGGGACACATTCCGTCGGACTTCCGGCGCGTTCACCGTTTTCGCGTTTCGCGCCACGTTGTCGCCGAGTTTTCAGCTGTTTCCACCGTTACGGACGTGCTGCCCGTTGACGCGCGGGACACGTTCCGTCGTTTTCAGCTGTTTTTTTAAATTGTTCTAAGCGCATGGCACAAAGTAAAAATGTGTGTATTCTTCTTTTCTTTAAAATGTGTATCTATTCTTTAATTCTTTAAATATAAGAAAAAAATAAAAGAAAAAATAAAAGAAAAATGTGGGACAGCAGGATTCGAACCTGGCTGCCCCAGGTTTTAAACTAACACACTAACCACTATGCTATGAAGTTGGACTTGTCAGGTAACAGGCAGAAATAGCTTTTGACTTAATGTAGCCAAATAATTCTGTGGCGCACCACCTAGTGGATGCGCCACAGAATCACCGAATTCTGTGGCGCACCCCCTAGAGGATGCGCCACAGAATTGTGGCACTTAGCCATATTTTCGAAACGGCGCCCTTTTCTTCTTTCTTCCTCCTCTCTCTCTCTCTGCAAACACAACGACCCGCGCCGCCGCCTCTCTCCCCCGTGCTCTCTCGCCGGCCGCCCCCACCGCCGCCCCAACTCGCCGCCGACCGCCCCCACCTCGACGCCGCCCTCGGACTCCTCGACACCGACCGCCCCACCTCGACGCCGCCCTCGGACTCCTCGACGCCGACCGCCCCCACCTCGACGCCGACCGCCACCACCTCGACTCCTCGACGCCGCCGCCCCAACTCGACGTCGCCACCTCGACGCCGCTGCCCTCTCCATTCCCTGCCCGAGGTGTGCTCCTCTTCCCTGTCCCTCCCCTCCACACCTGCACACAAACTGTTTGGTCAAATGCCAAACTTAAACTGAAGTCCAATGCAAGTTTTGTTTTTTATTTGCCTACTAGTGCAAGAATTCCAGCAAGCAGTAACAAGCGTGAAATTGAATTAGACAAACTAGTCTGGATTACATTGTTACATTGGGTGGTGGCTGTCAAGTTGGTATGTGATAGGAAGGTTATTTTTCTGGGTTGGTATATGATCTGGCCATCAGCACAAGTCTGCACACATGATTAAGTATTATAACAGTTTGCAAAAAAAAATGGTCGATGGCTCATTGCCATACAACTTTGTACATTATGTTATATTAGTTTCTGGGTTACAATGCTGCAATATAATATACTGGTGTAGCATAACTTGGTTGTGAATGTTGTTACTTAAGTTGCTCAGACACCATTTTAACATGGTCAGGCTTCTAATCCAGGATCCAGGGACATAAGTTGATAATTTTAGTTGTTAGTTTAGGTTAGTTTAGTTGCTGTTAGGTGTGTTCCTGTTAGTTGCTGCTTGCTGTTAGGTTAGTGTTAGGTTAGTTGCTAGGTTAGTTGCTACTAGCTAGGTTAGTGCTTGCTGCTCTTTAGTTGCTACTAGCTAGGTTAGTGCTTGCTGCTAGGTTAGTTGCTAGGTTAGTTTTACTTGTATTTTTGAAATGCACTTCATTTGTAAACTAATATATTGTTTTTCCGTATATATGCAGGAAGTTGGGAAGGACCTAGCTCAACTTTGTTCTCTTTCTTTTTTAGGTGAGATGTGACTGTGTTGGTGATGGTGGTGGTATTTTTGTGTTGGTGATGGTGGTGGTGTTTTTTTTTTTGAGATGTGGATGTGGCTCCGACCATCGTGTCGTTGAGATGCCGGCCGGAGATGCCGGCCGGAGATTTGTTTTCTTTTGGAAATGCTTGCAGGTACCCCGAGACCCTTGAGATTGCCGGAACGTCGATTAACTTCCGTTCCGGCAATTTCGGGTACTCCATATGTCCCTTTTTTAGCAAAGGTCATGCCGAATTTTTTCGTGAAATTTGGCATGACTTTGCTAAAAATAGGACATATGGGGTATTGTGCTTGTGCTCCGACCATCGTGTCGTGGAGATGCCGGCCGGAGATGCCGGCCGGAGTTGTGTTTTTTTTAATTTGGAAATGCTTGCAGGTACCCCCGAGAGGCCCTTGAGATTGCCGGAACGTCGATTAACTTCCGTTCCGGCAATTCGGGTACTCCATATGTCCCTTTTTTAGCAAAGGTCATGCCGAATTTTTTCGTGAAATTTGGCATGACTTTGCTAAAAATAGGACATATGGGGTATTGCGACTAATGCATGGGCCGGGGTATCTTAGTACTTAGTTAGGTGATTTTTTTTCTCTTATATTTGTTATACTAACTTTTTGCCTCTTTTTAATGCAGTTCAAACATGTCGGGCGACGCTTCTAAGCGCATGAGCGTCGAAGAGCAAGCAAGAGAACACAACAAGGACTTCTGGGAAGAACATATGGGGGATGCCGCGGCCACTAGTGGCCCCGAGGCTGAGCAGCAAGAGGTACGGGAGTCCGACCCCGAATACAACGAAGAAGGTGGTGAGGATGACACCTCAGGAGATGGTGGCGACCACACGGATGGCCCCACCACTGGCGATGACCGCACGGATGGTCCCACCGATGGCGGCGACCAAACGGAACCCGGCTGCAGCAACCCGGCCGCTCAGAACAAGAAGAAGCGGAGGCCAAGGACCAAACCGCGGAAAGTGCAGTCGGTGGACAATGTCACGGACGTGATCACGGAGGTCAGTTTAAGTGGCGCACCATTGATGCCTAAGAAAGTTGCACGAGGGTACAGCATGCAACTAGGGTGCATCCTCCGAGAAGGCGTGTCGATCAACACGACTGACCTCAGAAGCGACGATAATGCGGCTTTGGTCGAACACCTCCTCAGGAGGGTTCACAAACGATACACGTTCCCGAACCCGCTCCCCAAAAATGTGGATAATTACGCCATCACGAAGATGAGCACCGCCTTGAGCAGCTGGAAAAGCCGGGTGAAGGCGAAGATTCAGAAGAAAAAGAGCTGGGAGGATATTAGTATACAAGAGCCTCACATCACCTTAGAAGAGTTCGAGGAATTTAAGGAGTTTTTAAAATCTGAGGTGTGTGCAAAATGGACCAAGTGGGGGAAGGAAATGCGGGCGCTGAACTTAGGTAACCACCATTTGGGAAGCGGCGGTTACAAAGGGAAACAACCCACTTGGGAAAAGGAGGATAGGGAAATAGCACGTCGTAATCTGGAAAACCCATGGGATAAAATCTTAGACGAGCAGACCAGGAACTTTGTCCGGTCCCGCTACTATCTCGACTGGGCGACTGGGGAGTTCGTTACCAAGTACGACGATGTGAAGAAATTCCAGGAAAAGCTGGTAAGGGAATTTAAATACCACAGATATCTCAAAGTCCATTGCGTTGATCTCAAATTTCTAAGTGTGTTCACCTTTGTGTGCAGGAGGAAGAGTTGAAGGCTGAGGCTGAGGCCGGCCCGTCGTCCCAGGGTTCGAGGGAAGTGTGGGACACTACTTTCAACCGGGCGATGAACTCTTTCAGGGAAAGGGACAAGTCGGCGCCGCCGACATCAGCTGGCCGTGTGACGGGCTATGGTACGAGCATGAAGTTCACAGAGTACTACAGCTCGGACGGCGCCGGCGAGACGAAAAAGAGGAGGAGGACGTCCAAGCAGGATAAAGCCGAGGTTCAGCAGCTAAGGGCGGAGCTGGAGGAACTGAAGAAGAACACCGTGGATGCCGGCACGGTGGAAAAGCTAGTCCAAGATAGGCTCCAACAGATCCTTCCCCCGCAGTTAATGGAGGGGATAGCTGCCTGGGCTGCGGGAGGTCATCAGGGGTCGATACACGTGCCCAGCTTCTCCGGCAGCAACTCCACCATGAACCAGCAGCACCGGTCGCCGGACGACATGGTGACCCCGCCGCCCATGGCCCCTTTGGTCACACCGGCGCTGCGTACGGTACCGGCACCCGAGAAGAATACTCCAGCCGCCGCCGGCACCGGCGCCCTTGTCTCGACGGAAGCCGAGCTGGACGCCGTCACCAAGGTAACTAATTAGTTAGTCCGCGTCGTCTTCTCTATAACTATGCCTGCTTCGATCGATGACTGCCATCTCATGCATGATTAATCACAAATGCATATGGTGCTTAATTTCACTCTAGGAAACGCCTTGCATACTCCTGCATAGGGTAGAGGCCGGCGGCGAGTTGAAGGAAGTTGCTTCGGGCCTTGTCCTACAAACAGGCAGCACACAAATGCACCACGCTCCAATGGACAAGGCTTTTATGAAGGTCAAGGTAGTCACGGTACCGAGGGCGTATTACAACATTGACCCCCCCGTTCAACCTCCGGGATCCGACAAACACTTGGTCCTTGGAAAGTGCTCCGAATGGATCACGCCATGGCCGAAGACCCAGATTCGTCTTGGGGGGGGGGGGGGTATTATTGATGAGGGCCCAAGACGCAACACCGGCGCCACCTCAAAGTTCCGGCGGGACGCCCCGATCCGTCCCACGAAGCCCCCGAGGAAGCCTGCAGCCGTCGCCACTACCACCAACCGCCAGAAGCAACTGTTGGTAGGCTCTGAACCACAACCTTTGCAATTAGGCTCTGAACCACAACCGGTGCAATTAGGCAACGCCTCTGCACCTCAACTTATTGATGGCAACGACGACGACGATGATGATCCTATGGACATCAATGCCTTCATCAACACTGGCGCCGAAGACCACGACGCATTCATGCCTCCTGTGGATCACGAACCACCCTTCCGTGCCCACGCCGATCAACCTGCTCGTCTCAATGCAGTCACGCAGCGCCTGGACTTCCAGGGTTTATCTCAAGAGACACCTCCAGCAGCCGGCGCTGCAGCTCAAGACAAACCGGCTACCGGCGTTTTCTCCCCTGGCACGATTGCGAAATCGGTTGCAGAGGGGCTTGTAGGGCAGCCACGGAGCAGTAAGCCCAGGAAGCCCCCCAACAAGATATCAAAGGGATCAAAGGGCGCCTCTGCGAGCCAGCCACCTCCTATGATTATCCAGGGTCGTGAAGACACCATACCACCCCGTCCGGACAAATCGGCGCACATGGTTCATGAAGCTGGAAAACCGATATTGCCTCCGGAGATGGTCCGCCTCGCAACTCCGCCAATGATCTCTTTGAACCAGTCTATCCTTATGCTAGAGGGCCTTCTTCTTAAAGACAGGGATCCAAATTACCCGGTGTGCACTGCCCAAGTGCCAATGGAAGATGGCGGGTTGGTAGTCGTCCGTGAAGACCCCGCGGATCTGTTCTTCATAGCATACGAGGACTTGTTCAATCTATTTCACCAGAAGCGGCTCAACTATAACTTGGTCCGCCTATACGCGCTCAATGAGGCAATGACTATCCACAGAGATAATATCCCGCACGTCGCGGTAGCGGATCCCTACTACATGCGTGACAGCCAGCTCGTGGAAGGATCAGTGACACGGACCAGGGCAGTTGAGTACCTCGAGAGGTTCATGCTGCAAAACCAGCAAAAGAATAGCCTTCTTGTGCCTTTCTTTCCCGAGTAAGTACACATCCGCTCGCCACCGTCTTGTGCCTTTCTGAGTTCAATGCCTGTTTCTGATCATCATCATTTAAATTGTGTTGAGCAGGGACAAGTACTGCGTCCTCATCATCCTAAACCCGAGCTATTCCTATGCCACTTATTTTGACTCAGGTAGTAGTACTAAGAAACGCTATGCCAACATAATTGCTGTCCTCAATCAAGCTCTTCAGGGCTACGCCCAAAAGGGAGGCGTCTTCGACAAGAAAGCGAGCATTTTTGTCAATCCTCAAAACAAGTTGCACCATTTCAAGCATGTCACCCAGTTCTCTTGCCTCAAGGAGCAGCCGGGCAGCGTGATGGATGCCTTCTACGCCCTCCGTCATATTAACATGTTAATCCGAGATGCAGCACAATTGATTTTGCCATCTGCTTTGCAAACATGGGTCGAATATGACAAAGGCCACTCCGATAAGGATCTTAGAAAAGACTTCCAACGCATCAAGACCAGGTTATCGGAAGTCATCCTCGAAGATGTCATCAAAGTAGGGGGGACCTTCAATTGCCGCCGAGGTATCTAGGATGTATTATAAAAGAAAGCCTTACACATGCATACATACATACTCTATTTATCCACTTAGATGAATAAATCATGCATGCATACTCTATTGATATTATTAACCAATATATATATCTACCTCCATCTACAGGGTTGCATCAGAGGGAAATCGAAGAACGCCTAGAGTTGCAGAAGGACGACAGGGCGTGGATGACGAAAGACGCGTGCAAACCGTTCCCGGCGCCGCTCCCGAAGAAGAAGGCTAAATGAGATCGTCGTGCTCCCGCTCTTGCTCACCATCAACACGCCGAGATGTGTAATCTATTTGATCCTAGTGTAGGCGGTGAACACTTCATTTGTAACGTGTGCAACGATCGATGAACTTTTGTATATATCTCAACACTTGTGTAAAACTTCCGCACTTTTGTATCAACTTGCGATGACATTAGTAATGTGTTTGTTTTTATATACCTGTGAAAATATATCTCTGTTTCTGTTATATCTGTGTAAATATGAAATATACATGTATTCTGGTATTATACGGGTATTTGTATTCTGGTATTGTACGGTACAATACTGCATAGGAATTCTGTGGCGCATCCAAAATATTTCTGTGGCGCACCATATTCTGTGGCGCACGCTTAGTGACGAGTATTCTGTGGCGCATGGGGGTGCGCCACAGAATAGCTTTAGGGGTGCGCCACAGAATGGCTTTTTCCTACTAGTGATTGCACCTGCCAGCCATTGAAAAATTCACCAAAACCTGGCGTAGCAACAACGCCAGTTTATAAAGACTTGCAGATAGATTTCGTTACCAAAATCGAGGTTGATCACCATAAAAAAACTTAGAGAAGTAAGATCCAATTGCCAAAAATATTTCTCACATTACTATCCACCCTATAATAAAGTAAATGTTGGACACAACAAACTGAATTCTACGGTTCAGAGCATTGCAACCAAAAATAAGTAATTAAAAGCTTATATAGAAATTGCAGTAAGCAATGCTCACCTATACACAAAATCCCCTCTACTGCAAGTTCCAGTTAGGTACTGGATGCCCAAATTGTGCTAACATCTTGGTTTGCCTATTTCAGTACATTGAAAACCCTTCATCGGGTTATAAAGAGATGCTTCCAATATATAAACACCGCCAAAGGCCAATCCCTTGGTTGTAGCTTACTAATACCAGGCAATTAGGAAAATGCAGAGAGATTAAACAGGAACGCACATGGGAAAGGACAACTTTCGTACCCTGTCTCGGCTAGGCAATAGCACTTACAGACCTATCTCCCTTACTTCTCTGTAATTAACAGACAGCAACACTACATACTACACTATCCAACAAAAAAAATCAGCACAACACTCTTCCCAATCTCTCTAGAACAATCTCCACTATCTCTCTCACAGCCTCTCATCACTACAACAAACAACACGTCTCTCCATTTCTCTCACTTCCTCTCAGCGACAAGCCACATCAAGCAAAGAAGCAGCAGCCTCTCATCAATTATGCTCACTTCCTCTCAGCAATTAGCAGACAACAGAATCACCACGCCTCTCGACGCATCTCAGAGGAAGCAGCGGAAAAAGTTAGTGGCTAAGCAGCGACGGCCACCCGCTTTTCTCCCCCAACAATTCTCCCTCTCCCTCCACCGCCCAAGTGTCCCCTCCCCTGAGCTCCCTCTCCCCTATGGCGTGCAGCCCCCACATCGGAACAACAGGGCCTCCCCATGGCTCGCCGAGATGCACCCACCCCGTGTTCCGTCTGCACCTAGTGCGCTCTATCTCCCGCAGGTCGTGTGCGGGGTGGCCGAGATTTGACAAAGAAACAGAGCGAGGGACTTGAGCCAGGGAACAAACCTATTGGGGATGTGCCTCGGCGGCCTGGAATCAAGCGGTGGCGGAGGCACTGGCTCCTTCCCATCTAGTGCTGCTGGCCCTCCTCAGCGGCGGCGTGGCCATCATCCCCTTCGGCGCCGGCGGCTCTCCGCCCTCTTGGTTGGCGCGACCCGACTCCTTCTCCTCCGCGGCGGCCCAGCTCCGCTTACTCTCACTCGTAGCAACCCTTCCGCTCCTCCGGGGCGTCCCCTTCCTCTCCTCCACAATGGTGCGCCGGTGTCGGTAGGAGGGGCAAAGCTCCATACGCGAACTCTCACGAATTCCCCTGCCTTCCCTCGATGGCGAACTCGGAGGCGGCGGAGTGTCTGACACTATTTGGATAGGTCAACGGACGAAAGGAAACTGACCACGTGCATGACGCGTCCCTGCGGGCCCACATCACGGACACACGAGAGGCCAGGGATTCTAGGGAGCTTAGATGTTGGAGGGGATGAGCATATGGCCCTATCTGCTGACACGTACACCCAATATATGACTTGTTGATGAGATATAAACCCCTACACCACGTATTAGACGACCGTGTAGTGGTGTACAACAAAGATGGATGAACGAACGCCAACCTGAAGGCAGCCTGAGCCGAACTCCCACCTAAAGGCAGCCTGAGCTACGTGGAGAGCATAGCTCAGCCGTGACTGATACAAAACACTAGTGCAAAATTTCCTAGAAGTGGCGTGCAAAAAAGGCTACCAGTGGCGTGGGTGCACCACGCCACTGCTATCACGCCACTGGTATTTGTTACTAGTGGCGTGCCACACCCACGCCACCACGCCACTAGTAATATCAATGTTAGTGGCGTGCCATTTCTGGACACGCCACTGATAAACGTTACTAGTGGCGTGTCCATACCCACGCAAATGGCACGCCACTGGTATGGTCTACATAAGTGGCGTGCCACATTGTATATGCGCCACTAATACTTTTTTATGAATTTTTGAATAATAATAATTTGCACAATTAATATATTTCAGAATACATGCAGCAACTATATGACAATATGGACTGTGCAACAACAAAATAATAATATTTAAGAATACATCGAATAAATAATAATTTTGGAATAACGTTTACAACACACATGCACACCACGACAAAATATAGTTAACCAAAGTACTGAAAAGCCATAGCATCGTCACTCTGCTTTTTCAACGACAAGTTTGGAACTCTGCTTTTACATAACTAAATAAATGGGTGAATGCCATCAACCGTGTTGAAAGGCCTGGTGTCACCCTGTAGACTTAAGCATTCCTTGACCTTTGCCGGACTTGTTGTGCCGCTGTTGAACCTCTCGGTGACATCGATGACATCATGGTTGAAGATATCTTCAAACTTTGCCTGGATGCGTCCCCACATATCTCTGAGATCTCCACCCGGGATGTCCTTCAACTTTTGGGCCCATTGGATGACTTGAGATTGCTTGGACATGCTATCTTTCGCCCGTACATACTGCCACATGTGATAGATGACGTAGTAGCCCTCCTGCACACTGTTTTCCGGTTGGTGCAGGGAATAGAAGTCTGTTTTGTGGGCGAAGCATAGCATGCCAACTCTGTTTGTCTTTCTACAAGTTTTTTCGATGGTTCCTCCCATGTATTCGAAATTGAAGAGAGCATCATCAAGAACCTTCTTAATTAAGGTGTGATCTATCTTCTTGCACTTCGCTGAATCCAAAAACAAAGTTTCAGCGCGCTTCGGGTTGATAACGATGAGGAGGCAGTGGTCGCTGCGGAAAACAGTTCAACAGACCAATCATACTTAAATTAACCTTGGTACCGGTACGTGCAAGCATAATGGAAATCTACAAAAGCATATACATGTATGGCTAGCGAATGACTTACAGGGGACAGTAGGGCACGAGAAGGGACGTCTTATCCTTATTGGCAACCATGAATTCTGAAATGTACTTCCTCACAACTTCACGGCCATTAGCGTTTTGCAAGTTGGTCTCGTGCATGTGGTAGGGGTCCGCTATCGCGATGCTCTCGAGCTTGTCGGCTCTGAGAGTAGAGACTAGATGGAGCGCCCATAGGCGGCGTAAGGATCCATCGAGCCGGCGCAGGTGGAACATGTTGAAGATTTCGTCGAAACGCAGATAGAACCTCTCCACGGGGTATTGATGGACACAACGATCATAATCCTCAGGCACCATCGCCGTTAAGAGCGGGTGTTCACGAACTCATAACGAAAGTAGATACGTCTCCCTAGAGAGAATTTCCTCATGCAGAATGTTCATTTCCTCTGGCGCGACCTCTAACAAATCCGGCAGTAGCATGGGTTGACCCGCGACATGGTGCATCCGCCGTTGTGGATAATGACCCATTGTTTTGTTAGACCCCGAGGATTTGCTTTTCTGAACCGGCCGGGTCTGCTCAATCACCGGCGGCTGGCTGGCGTGAATTTTCTTATTCTCAAGCCGCATTCTCTTCTTTTTTCTCTCGGCCGGCTGGCTGGCTATACAACCGGTACCGCTCTTTATCGCCTCAGTGGACGCCTTGAGGAATGTGTTCGGACTCAGCACCGATGCCCTGTGTGGTGGTTCCTGCTGGGTGTCGGTTGGCAGCGTATCAGTAAAACGTAGACTCTGTTGGATATGCTTGCCACGTTCCAATTCTCGGGGAGGAGACATAAAGTCTCTTTCGAACTGCGGCACCATGCCATCTCCATAGTTATTTATGTACTAACTGACGTCTTCTGGTGCCTGCTCCTCCTCTTCATCACCAGCCACCACATTATTTTTAGGACCGCTCTGACCCAACAAAGATGTACCTGCTGTAGTGGTCATTCCATGGATCGCCGCCGGCGAAGGTGTTGTGCGTGGGGTGCTCCCGGACAAATGAATCTGCGTCTTCTGCCACAACATGGGCCACCCCTTGCACTATTCTAGGTTCATATGGTCGTCCGCCCCAGATTGTTGATACGGAGGATCCAAATCATCATATCCCGGCAAGACCGTACCAATCTCAACCCTAGCCGTGTCGCGAGCCATCTGCATGGTGTGCATCACGGTCTCTTTTGGGGAGAATGATATTGCCCTTTGCAATGCGCTTCATCTCACCGTTCACCAAGGCGAGGAAAGTGCACGGAGTGTCTACCTGCGAAACATGTAGGGCGTCGTCGATGTCGGAGATCCGAACAACAAAGCCATGCACATGGAAGAAAAATGAATTTGTTTAGCCTACGACGCTTATCGTGAGGGCGTCGATATCAGCCCTTGGCGATGCGTTGCCCATGAAAGATACAGAGGGGCTGCTATGATTAGTAGTAGGTGCTACGGCGGGCGAATCATGAAAACTGGCAATGGGTGGCTCCAATGTGGTGGCTTCTTGTTCCCAGCTACACTCTCCTTGTGGGCCATTTACCATCCAAGTCTTGAGTGCCTCAAAAACTTTAGGCATCATAGCTTCTTTTTTTTTTTTTTTTTTTTTTTTTTTTTTTTTTTGAAAGGATCCGATACTTAAATTCAGAAAACTCAGTACAAATTACAGCCAGGTCCTGGAAAGAAAGAAAATTACAAAAAGACCCTGCAAAGTGCACCAAGCCCCCCGAGTCAACTGTGAAGAAATACAATCGGATCCACCTCCTCTTTCCCCAAACTCTAGGCGTCGTCGGAGCCGCCGTACCATCGACCTCCGGGGAGAAGGCACCTCCACTCGCTGTAGATGGCCGCAGACCCGCCCGCCGCCACGCGACGAAGACCCAGAACGTTGAACGCATCCGGCCGTAGCACCATCCTCCCCAATCCGCCCATCTTCCCGCCAGCTCTGCTTCGCCTAGCCCAGCCGCCGTCATCAACCCATCTGCATGCGCCCGCTCCCCTCGCCGCCACGGCCGGCCGGAGCAAAACCATCATGGAAGAACCACCACCAAGCACGGCACGCCAACAGAAGGAAGCGGCGCGAAGCCAGTGACGAACCTGATCTCCTCCATGGAGCTCCAGAAGACGCCAGGACCTAGCACTCCGACGGTGCGTCCGTCTCACCGCCGGGATAGCCGCAAAGCTTCCCCAGCCCTGCATCCCGCTTCTCCTCCCCCTCGCCACCGAGGCCGGCCAGGAGCAAAAGGGGAAACCACAGACCAAGGAACCAGACGCAATTATTGAAGAAGGCCGCCGTGATTCACCTCCACCGACCACCCCCACCATGGAGGCTCAACGAGGAGAAACACCACAGCGAGCTCGACGCCGCGCCAAGACGCCGGAGACGAAGACCTTCGGGGCAAGAAAAGAGGCAAAACGCCAAGCGCCTCAGAGGACAACTCGCCGAAACTACGGCCTAAACTACTGCTATACAGAAGGACCCAGCATCCAGGACCAGCTCGACGTCGACCAGCGCGAACGCCGGCGACGGGAACGGCCGGATCTGGGCCGCGAGGCCGGCGGACTCTCAAACGGAAGGGAGAGGAGAGAGGGGAGAGGGAAAGAAGTGAGCCCTGCATCATAGCTTTTGTTTGGCTTAGAATCGTGCATCGGCTGTGGCTTTGGCTATGTGTTCCGCTTCTTCTCCCGCTTCTTCTCTCACTCGCTCGACCATTCTCTGTGTGATAACATCCTTGTCGGCTCTCCTTCTTTCCTGTCGCGTCTCTTCATCTTGAGGATAATGACAATCCTATTTGGCACCACATCTGGCACCGTTCACACGGCCACCTGCCGGCAGCATTAACATATCCTTCTTGAGGGTCAGGTTGATCGCCCGGTGTACTTCTTACTAAAGACAACCTTGCCAAGCGTAGTTGGCACGGAAGTAAAAAGTGTGTTTTCTGTCAACATGACGAGACCATTACACACTTATTCTTCCAGTGCGAATTCGCCAGGTCTATATGGTCCGCCGTCCAGATAGGTTCTACCTTACATCCACCGCGTACTGTTGCAAACCTTTTTGGCAACTGGTTAAATGGCGTGGATTCTAGGTTTAAACTCTTCTGTAGGATGGGCGCGATTGCCGTTATTTGTCGTTGTGGCTATGTAGAGATGACAAAGTTTTTAACGATAAAAATGCTTCTGTTATGCAGGTTATTTATCGGTGTACAGCTATGCTACGAGCATGGTCGGCCCTGCAGCGTGTGGAGCACCGTGACTTATTTTTGGAGGTGGCGTTCAGGCTGGAGGCTGCGGCCAGGGAGTTGTTCTCCCGGCATGGATGGCAACATAGACTCCGGATAGACCTACCAGCATCTTAGGCGGATCTACATTTTCTTATTATGATATGTAATTCGCCGTTTTTACTTTTTGTTCTGAATTGGTTACTGGTGAACTGGTGGCTGTGTGCATCTTAGCTATGCAGAGGCCGGGTGTAATGCTTAAAACTCTTAAGTAATAAAATCCCTTTATCTAAAAAAAGCCGAGGACCCCTGAGAGCTTTGAGGTTCCGCATACAGCTCGTACTACAAAAGGAACGTGAACCATTAATTTAGAAACATGACTGTAATAGGAAATAATCGGCAGAGGATTTTTACCAAATTTTGCTCGAGTTCCTTCATTTTCACATCAGTGATAAATTGATCAGACTCTCGATCATATGAGTACCGGCCCCTGACGAAGTTATGTTCAAGCTCATCTTCGAATCGCGCACATGGGTTAAGGATGCTAGCCGCTTCAAATTGCGCATCCTCCTTCTTCCACTTCTCCTTCTTCCCTAGGCCGTAACCACTGGTTCCGAGGGTGTGGTTACCCAAGGTCTGTCCCCACAATTTCTTCCCCCATTCCTCTTTTTTCTTGGCTGCTTCGCTCTGGAAGCGCTCCTTGAAAAGGTCCCAGTCCGCTTCAGTAATCGAAGGCCACTCTTTTTGCACAACGGCGAAATCTTTGTGTCAGAGATAAGTGGGTTTAAGCCATAATCCTATGGACCCGCACCACTTCGATCCCACGACGTCCAAATACTCCTCCGGCCGGGTGGCCAAATTCGAGAAGATCCACCGACCTAACCTGCCGTGCTGCATGAAGACTTCCAGAAGATTCCCAGGAGACCAGACGTATATTGAAGGAAGGTTACAAGATCAAGACTTAACGTACAAGGCATCAGGAAACCCTAACCGTACAAGACATGACTCTTGCTGAAGGCTATATATACTGAAGACCTCCATCAAGAAGAGGACATCGTTCAATAGACATGCCTCCACGTACACCGAAGCCCTAGAATTCGTAGCATCCATAGTCTAGAACCCTAGATTCATCCTCTCTTGTCGAGCGCATCTATAAGCTCGACGAGATCATCCTACTGCCAACACTTGTACGATCTTGTAATCACGCCATGAATAAAGTCTGAGGTAACTTCATCTACATCATCTTTGATCCAACCCTGTTGACCCGTGCCGTCTACCGAACAAATAAACTTCCTTCGATTCGCCGATGTGAGATTGTCGTGGGATCCCAAAAACCATCCTTCGACAGTTGGCGCGCCAGGTAGGGGTTGTGCGTGCCATGCAGAATGGATCCCCTACTCCCTCGGACACGCCGGCGATGTCCATGCAGATCGGATCAACGCCCAGGTAGGGGTTGTGCGTGTCAACACCACCCTCTCTGATGGCAATCTCGACCCTGTGCTAGGGCGAGGACAACGCCCACTCGCTGGACGCCATCGAGTCAGCCTGCCGCGAGGTTCTAGCTCAAGCACGACCGCCCGCTACGGTTGAGGCCAGGACCGCGGAGGACAAGGAGTACACCCCAACATTTTCAGCTATCATGCGCAGCGACTACTTCAACGCCATCGAGAACATCTACGGAGCGGACTACTGGCGCGAGCTGAGGCCTTCCACATGGCATCGGGGGCTAGCTAAAACACCAACAACTACCCGGCGCCCGAGGGCCCGGGACTCCCCGGATACATGGTCTCTCCCAACCATTGCACCTATCCTGGGCTCATCTACGGATCGACATGGGACGTCACCACCAGCCCGATGTCCATTGAATACTCATGTTACACTCCCGCATCTCCACCAGATTATTACGTAACCAGTGCCCCTCTGAGTAACTGTGCAGGGTATTAGGTCTATGACGCAAGGTCTGCCTCGACCGGAACCTCAACGATCTCTAGCAACACTTGGGCTGACGCACCTCGATACGATCCCCAGACCTCCTGGGGGCACAGTACCTACTAGTGCTTCGCCAGCGCTGGGGCATGCGACTCAGCTTCAGGTCGGGGAATCAGCCCGCCGGCTCGCAAAAATAAACTCGCTCCGAGAAGAACTGAGGACGACTGCGGATGACCAGAAGGAGAGGATCACATCCGAGATCCAGGAGAAGTATGATGCCCTGGCACAATCCGTGGTTGATCTCGAAAAAAGGGAGGCAGACGCCACTGCGGGCAGGACCCCAAATGCTAACAAGAGACGTCACTACTGTGCACACGCCACCTCGGACCGTAGCTCCGGTTCCTGCTATGATGGCAGCTGGCTCCGCCACAACCTGCGCACTGAAAGAGGACACCAGTCCGGACGGTCCCCAATTCGTCATACTCGCAAGGGAGCCAGGTTGCCTGACCGGCACCGACCCTCACAGGAACGAGAGGAAGATGCACCAGAACTAACCTAGAAGAAGAACCTCGGAACAATGACAAACCGGACAGAGAGAACCGTGAACACGAGGCCCACCGCGGGCATGAAAATCAAGGCCATGACCTCGAGCACGACGATCCAGCAATGAGACAGAAGGCATGCCCAACGCGAAAGACGCCGTGAAAGTTCCCTTATTGTGTTTTTGTGCTTCTCCAACCAATTATCAAGCACATCTATGTGTTGTAACACTACTGTGTGCGCTCAGTCGAAGTCTTTGCGTCGACTTGGTGTGCTATAGCTCACATGCAAATCCTTCTTCAAAATCGAGTGTCCTACTCCGTCGAGCCTGCCAAGGTGCTTATTGATTGGCACACCAATTGAATTTTCAACGTCCATATAGTTTATGCAGAACGAGATGCACTCCTCAGTCAGAAAGCCCTGGATGATGCTTCCATCCGGGTGGGCCCTGTTCCAAACGTAACCCTTCACGAACCCATCCATCCTTTCAAACAGGAACATGTTGTGCAAAAATGCTGGTCCCAGATTTTCGATCTCAGGGACAATATGGACCAACAGATGCACCATCACGTCAAAGAATGTGGGCGTAACATAGATCTCAAGCTCACATAGTATGACAATGGACTCTTCCTGTAGCCTTTTGAGACGCTTCAAACTGATCGACTTTCGAGAGATAACGTCAAAAACATTACAGAGGTCAAGAAGTGTGTCACGGACGTGCTTGTCCATTATCCCTCTAAGTGCAACCGGAAGTATCTGCGTCATGATCACGTGACAGTCATGAGACTTCATCCCGCTGAACCTTTGTTTCTTCGTGTCTAGATATCTGTGTATGTTTCCCGCGTAATCAGAGCTAACTTTGATACCGTCAAGGCACTTGAAAACTTGATCGAGCTCCGGTTGACTTAGAGTGAAGCAAGAGGGCGGGGGCGGGGGGGGGGGGGGGGGCAATGCTCTTTGGTTTTGGTAACCATTTTGCTCTTGCCTGTCTCCTCCTGCTCAGAACCTCCATGAAGCCCTTTCCTGGTTTTCATTTCTTTCAAGTCTTGTCTTGCCCTCAGCCCATCTTTACTCTTTTCCAGCATGTTGAACAGTGTGCCAAGCAAACTCTCACTCATGTTCTTCGTGATATGCATGAAATCAAGAGAGTGAGGTGTATCAAGGATTGGCCAGTATGGCAATCCCCAAAAAACAGACTTCCTTTTCCATACTTTTAACAGCGGCTCCGCGGCCTTTCGCTTCTTTCCCGGTATAGGGCACTCATCCCAATTGTTCAACAACTCAAGAATATCGCTTCCTTTCCTCTTACGTGGCAGTACTAGGGTCTCAACTGTACCATCAAATAGATCTTTATGAGTTCTCCACTCGTCATCCTTGTGAAGCCAACCTTCGATGGACCAAGAACACAGTTTTACAAGAGCCCTTTTTTGGTAGCTGGCGATGAGCTGTATCATCCATACACTTAACAAATCCATTGTGTTTGTGGCACACCTAGCCGAAGACATATCCGTAACCAAGATAGTCATGCGCCGTCGTGATCAACGCAGCTCTCATAGAGAAATATTCTTCTTTGGAGGCGTCCCATGTATTGACACCTGGCTCAGCCCATAATGTGTCTAGCTCCTCCTTTAATAGCTGAAGATACATGTTAATATCGTTACCTGGTTGTGTTGGCCCTTGCATTAGCATAACCATGTGTATGTACTTTCGCTTCATGCACAGTCGGGGGAGGTTGTATAACCATACAAACATGGGCCCGGTGCTATGTGTGCTACTCTGGTTTCCAAACGGATTTAGTCCATCCGTGCTCACACCCAACCTAAGGTTTCTTGCCTCTAACACGAAATTTGGGTATTCAACGTCGAGTTATTTCCACTGGCAACCATCTGCAGGATGTCTCAGCACGCTATCATTTCTAGATGCAAGCGTCATATCCTTGTGCCAATGCATGAGCTCTGCTTCCTTCCTGTCTGCGTAATAATGTTGCAGACGAGGAATGAGAGGAAACTACCATACAACCTGCTGAGGAGTTTCTTTCCACGCTTGTATCGTGATTGCTTGCACACTGGACACACTATACTTTCCACGTGCTTGTTCCGATAAATGATGCAATCATTGGTGCACGTGTGGTATCTGGTGTGCGGTAAATCAAGAGGGCACACGATTTTCTTGTCCTCATCGATAGTATTAGGCAATGTGTTCCCTTTGGGTAAAAATTCGTGTACATACTCCAATATCATATTGAGGCATTTGTCTATGGTTTTGGTTTTTGCCTTGATGTCTAGAAGTTTGAGCGTCACGTCCAGGAGGGTGTGGTCGGGATCACAACCATCATATAAAGGAGTTTTTGAGTCTTCCGCCAGTGGCGCCAACTTGGCTGCCTCTCTAGACGCAACTCTTCCATTACTCATCTTCTTAAGAAGCAGCTCTTGAAGATGAGGGTCGTGCAACTTTGAAGCCAATGATGAGTTCTGCATGTCCACCTCTTCTTCATGTCCGGCGTCTTGATCATGTCCTCGCGCCTCTTCATTCCCTCCTTCTGGCTCTTCGCCTTCATTATTTCCCCCTTTTTCATATGTCGCCCATTTGTCATCGGAAACATCCTCATCCTCCTCACCGTGATTTGTCCACCATGTATAACCTTCCATGAAACCAGATTTGAGCAAGTGCGCCTGCAAACTGCCTTTATATGGGTTCAACCAAAACATGTTCTTGCATTTACGACAAGGACATGATATCTCCTTTTCACCCTTTCGAATCATATCTCCCACTGCCATCTTCATGAACCCATTTACGGCTTGATCCATGAAATCGGCTCGATCGATGCCTACAAGATATAATAAAGAGAATTAGAACCAACATAGAAAATTTTGGCATGACCTTTGCTAAAAATGGGACATATTGATTGCCCGAAATTTGACGAAATGGAAATGAATCAACGTTTTGCCGAAAAATTGGCAACTCATGTGCATTCCCTGCAAAAGAAACACATGAATTGAGCTACTACAATGAGTCATTGCATCGATCGTCGGTACACAATTTTTGACTCGATGGACAAACACAATAAATGCAAATACCGATGGAGGAGAAGTTATTAATTCTCACCCTAGAGACGAGAGATGTGACCGAGTCATCTAGGACAAGTTACTAATTCTCACCCTATTTAATACTTCATTAATGCAGGAGAGAGGTAGGGGGGAGAAGAAGTGAGGAGGAGGAAGAAGAGGTAGGGGGAGGTCACATGTGAATAGTGTTGTGCGACACTACTAATGGTGTGCCACTAAGTTGCCACGCCACTAGTATTCCACGTACCAGTGGCGTGCCACAATAGAGATACACCACTAGTTTGGGCTAAATACTAGTGGCGTGTCCCCTTAAGTCCAATGCCACTTGTATGTATATTACTAGTGGCGTGCCAGTAAACCGACACCACAAGTAAGTGGGTCCCATGAGCGGGCCCGTCGTAAGTTACCAGTGGCGTACCATCTCAGGGGTCACACCACTAGTAGTAGTGACATTAGTGGCGTGTCGCGCAATACCCAAGCCACTAGTAACTTACGTCGGGTCAGATTGTTCGGTCCCACACACTAGTGGCATGCTGTTATACAGGCACGCCACTAGTAATGTAATGGTTTACTAGTAACGTGGCCGTATTTTGCCATGCCACTCATATTTTCCCAAAATAACAGTGGCGTGGTCTTATTTTGGTGTGCCACTGGTAGCTACCACCTATAAGCACTTTTCAACTCCGTCCACGCGGGCTGGTGCACTGTGCGCGTTGTAGGCAGGCTCAGCAACGTGGAGACCATAGCCCTGCCGTGACTGATGGAAATGCACACCACTTCTATCCACGGCTCACCACTTCTATCCACGTGGGCCGCCGCACTGTGCGCATGCACCTTTGTTCGTAGCTGCTGGACTAAAATGGCACCCTGGGAAAAGAACATCATGTAAAAAACAGACCCATAACCCCGCAGCCCCATACCTGCCCTTCCATACGGACACACAAATCCAAGACCCACTGCTTGAAGTAGGAATAGTCCCCTCTCTAGCCTACTCGTCGTCGAGATGTCCACCAGCTCAGACGATATGGACAATGGTTGACCCTCTCGTGCCCCTCGCAATCTGTTCTTAGTTTTCTTTACAATTTTCTTAGGCTCGCGCAACTTACTCGCTCGCCACTTGGTACTATTATTGCTATTCCAACTCAGGAGTGAACCCGCTAGACGCACCGGTATCGAGCTGCCTCATCCTAAGAGACGTCATCGGCAAGCTCCGCAGCCCGACGGCGACGTACTGCACGCAGCAGTCCGGCGGCCTCCGCAACAGCATGGTCGAAGCAACCATCCCCCTCGGCTGCCATGATTGGTGCAAGAGCAACCAGTGGGCGGAAGGAGCTCCGTCCGGGGACATGCAGGCCGCAAAGGAGAGAGCAGCGGCCCGCCTGCTTAGGAAGCTGAGAACACAGTGCGGTGTCAAGACTCAAGATAAAGGACACCAACTGGAGCCGCTTCGACCGCACACCACTATAGGACACAGGGGATATGCCGACGGCTTTTTGCCGTCGGCAAAAGCACAAATGTCGTCGGCATAGCCTACGCCGACGGCTGCCGTCGGCATAGGTCCGTCGGCGTAGGTCCCCGTAGGCAAAGATAAAAAGGCCGTCGGCATAGAGAAATGCCGTCGGCGTAGGTCACATATAAATTAAACTTTTTATATATATATTTTTAATTCTACTCCGAAATTTCCAACTTTTATTTTTTTTTTAATTTCGAAATTTCCCACTTAGCCACATACTTAATCTCAGGTCAAACTACTTACCATGGTCAAACTATCCGTTCGGTCACCCATCCTCAAATTGTTTCAGCCCAAACACGCTTAACTTTTGAGTTCCTTCCAAATTAGCTTCCAAATGAGATGTTAGAACTTACTAATATTAGTATCCTATTAACCATATTAACCCCTGGATCATGATGTTACACTTTTTATTGTTTAAATTTTTAAAATTTATTTGAATAAATAACAATGATTATGTAATAATTATATTTGAATAAATAACAATAAAATTTATTTACTTTATTTTCTCCTTTTTACATTTAATATGGAATAATTCATATCCTTAAATTCGTAAATCGAAATTTAACAAATAAAATGTCTAAATCAATTAGAAAAATGAGAGGAATCCAAATATGACATCCATATCATCTTTTTCATCATGTATATGACTTGTTGCAACATATTTTTGTTACTTGCTTAATAAAAAAGTCATTTTAAAGGTTTTGATGAGAGATGGGTGGGCTGGATTGCTAATATAATGAGTACTGGTACATCTTCAATCTTGTTGAATGGGACACCAGGAAAGAAATTCGCTTGCAAGCGTGGGGTCCGTCAAGTCGATCCTTTGCCACCAACTCTCTTTGTAGCAGGTTCAGATCTTTTGCAGTCCATGGTGAACTCTTTGTTCAGAGAGGGTGTCTTACAAGCTCCTTTGCCATTGCCTGATACTGATTTTCCGATAGTACAATACGCGGATGACACTTTACTGATCTTGCAAGCATGTCCGAACCAACTCCTTGCTCTTAAAGCTCTCCTTCAGGAATTTGCTAGAGCCACGGGTCTGACTATTAATTATGCCAAGTCGTGCATCCTTCCTATTAATGTCTCTGAAGAGAAAATGTTAGAGCTTGCAGCAACTTTTGAGTGCTCGATTGGCACATTGCCCTTCACTTATCTGGGGATGCCACTAGGGACGGCTCGTCCAATGATCAGAGATTTAGCTCCAGTAAGCGATCAAGTGGAGAGGCGTTTGAATGCTTGTGCAAGATTCTTGCCGCATGGTGGCAGATTAATGATAGTCAATTCAGTTTTATCAGCCCTCCCAAATTTCCTCACGTGTTCCCTGAAGCTACACAAAGGTTTTGTCAAAACAGTGGACAGATCACGACGGCATTGTCTATGGGACAAACGAGAAGACTCAACGTCTACGGCTGGTCTAACTGCATGGGACAGAGTATGTCGTCCTAAAGAAAGGGGTGGTCTGGGAGGAATTAATTTGGAACTACAGAATACAACGCTCCTCTTGAAACAATTGCACAAATTCTTTTCCAAAGCAGACATTCCGTGGGTTAAGTTGGTTTGGTCTTTATATACTGATGAAGCTCCTTATGCGCAATCTAATAAAGGATCCTTTTGGTGGCGGGATATTTTTAGCCTGGTGGATATCTATCGGAGTATCACAAAATGTCATGTAGGGGATGGTTCTACTCTACTTTTCTGGAAAGATTTCTGGCAACAAGATGAGCTGTTGTCAAACAAATTTCCAAGACTCTTCTCTTTTGTGCAACGAGAAGATTTGAATGTTAAGAAAGTTCTAAACTTGCAGGATCGCAGCTCCCTGTTTCAGTTACCGCTGTCTGTTGAAGCTTTCGAGGAATTTCAAGCTTTACAGTTGCTGTGTGATGACACTGATCTATCGATGGAGATAGATGACAGAACATTTGTCTGGGGCAAATCTGAATACAAATCAGCGAATTTCTATCAGTACATGTTTCAGGGGATGACTAAAGACACCATTCTTACAAAAATTTGGAGATCGAGATGCATGCCTAAATTGAAAGTATTCTGCTGGCTGTTGATCAATGATCGTTTAAATACAAAAGATTTGATGGCGTGCAAGCATTGGCAAGTGGAAGGTGGACCTGATTGTGTCCTGTGCAACCAATCCTTCTTGGAGGATGTTGATCATCTCTTCTTCAGCTGTGATTTCGCTATTGCTTGCTGGCACACGGTGGGCATTGCTTGGGATCTTTCGAGAGATAGAAGGGCCAAGATTGCTTTGGTCGCTGACTCTTTCTCCCGCCCCAATTTTGTGGAAATCTTGGCATGTGTAGTTTGGAACATTTGGAAGGTTCGAAATGACTACATTTTTAATGGGGTGGAGCCTTCTCTGGAGGGCTGGCATAGAAGAACTAAGCAAGACATTCTGCAGCACCAATTCAGAGTCAAGAGCACGCTGGTGCAAAACTTGATAGACGCTGTGACAGCCTTCTTTGGGTAGCTGCTCCTCTGCTGGTTCAAGCCGTCAGTGGTCATTTGTTTTTTAGTTATCTTCATAAGTTTTTAGACCGTCTTATTTTCACCCTCTTGTGTTCAGAGAGTGGGGTCATTAAGTTGTGACCCTCTTCTCTTTTCTTCCTTCTTTGTTCACCCATGTAAACTTCTTCTGGTTCCTTTATAATGGAAAATAGACCGTAGGGGTTTCTTCTACGGTAGCACGGTCTAAAAAAAAATCATTTTTGGCACGTAAAAAATGAAAAAAATGATATTTATAAAAATATTTTAATTTTTTTTGCCAACAATGTTTGCCATACCAAGACACACCTATGTGTCAAATATGGGCACATTATCACAAACTATGGCACGGGCATGATCATATCTAGGTCATTTGACTCGAAACTTATACATGTTTATAAATGATTGACCTTTTTGTGAAGAAGTTTTTTTGGAAACTTTGTCAAAACTCAAGCTTATCATTTTTCCTAGCAACTAGTACACATAAAAGGACTCCATGCCAAAGGATTTCTTTTTTTGAATATTTTTTCACTTTCTTTTATTTTGTTGAAAAAACGGTCAAAATGGCCGTCGTGCCTATTCATCCAAAGGGGTCACATTATTCAAAACTATCGATGGTTTTGTGATATAACCACTACGGGTGTATCTTAAAATGATTTTTCTAAAATTTTCAGAGCAAACTATCACACACTTGTAGTTCAAAATTGAATTACTTGCGGAAAATAGGCATAAAGTCTTTAAATAGGTGAAATTAGGTAGAAACCGAGGAAATTCCTAATATTGCTGGATTATCGATAACATATGGCCTACTTTGTGTGAAAATTGGATGGGTGCCATTTTGCACCATATTTGTTGTACTTGCTTCACAAAAAATGTCATTTTTGACAATTAAAAAATGAAAAATAATATTTATGAACATAATTTGAAAAAACTCAGTTCTGCAACATTGTTTGTCATATCAAGACACACCTATGTACCAAATATGGGCACATTATCATGAATTATGGCACGGGGATGATCATATCTAGGTCATTTGACTCGAAACTTGTACATGTTTATAAACGATTGACCTTTTTGTGAAGAAGTTTTTTGGAAACTTTGTCAAAACTCAAATTTATCATTTTTTCTACCAACTAGTACACATAAAAGGAGTCCATGCCAAAGGATTTCATTTTTTGACTATTTTTGACTTTCTTTTATTTTGTTGGAAAAAATGCTCAAAATGGACCCGTGCCATAGTTTGTGATAAAGTGTCCATATTTGACACATAGGTGTGTCTTGGTATGGTAAACATTGTTGCCAAAAACAATTTCCAAAATATTTTTATAAATATCATTATTCATTTTTTAAGTGCCAAAAAGGACTTTTTTATTAAGGAAGTACTAAAAATATGTTGTAAAAAGTCATATACATGATGAAAAAGATGATATGGATGTCATATTTGGATTCCTCTTATTTTTTAATCGATTTAGACATTTTATTTGTTAAATTTCGATTTACGGATTTAAAGATATGAATTATTTCATATTAAATGAAAAATAGAAAAAAAAATCATAGCTATGCCGACGGCTTTGCCCTGTGTCGACGGGCTGGCCTCGTCGGGGCCTATGCCGACGGCCCCGACAAAAAGCCGTCGGCATAGGGTTTGGCCGTCGGCTTAGCTCCTCTTTCCTGTAGTGCACGTCGCCGGCTCAAAACCGCACAAGCATCGGTAGACATCCTTGCCCACAAGAATTCCAATCTCTGCGCATCACTGGACACACTGATGGCAGAGAACGTCGAACTTCGAGCAGCCCTCAATACATTCACCGAGAAGAACACCCAGCTAGCATCCTGGGTCGACTGGCTAGAGAATAAAAACTAGCTTCTGACACAGAAGGCCGAACGCCTCGAGCAAGGCTGGGCAAAGGCACTGGGCACAATGCCGCTGACTCACGTGGCCTGCCAGCGGAACTCTGCTTCCAGCGCCGCCGCCTACCTAGCCCCGACATGTGTCCCAGGAGACCTGACCTTCATGGTCTCCGACGTGCACTCCATCGGGAAGAAGATGCGGGACAGCAG
The DNA here is from genome assembly GCA_947311845.1 of Poa pratensis. Lineage (NCBI taxonomy): Eukaryota > Viridiplantae > Streptophyta > Magnoliopsida > Poales > Poaceae > Poa > Poa pratensis. The sequence continues at coordinate 3,175,132 of CAMZMU010000033.1, read as the reverse complement.
GGAGGAGGGGGCGGCCAGCAAATTTGATAAAATTGACTCTTTTTCGAACTTATTTCACAAAATGGATCCAAATTTAAATTATTTCACGATCTAACCCTTTTTCATGGGCGCCATGCTCTATTGCACGACGCCCCGACAAAAGGCGTCGTGGACCCTGCCACGTCAGGCTAGACGGTCCCGCACATCGATAGCATGGCGCCTTGACCCGGGGCGTCAATGCGTCATGCCTACTAGCATGGCGCCTTGGCCCGGGGCGCCATGTTTTTTTTTTTGCTCCTTGGGTAAAATCCAAAATAGAATAAAGTTTTTTTTCGGGGGAAAATAGAATACAGTTGATCTATGGATTGACTTAGTACACAAAATTTGCTCTACCTAGTGGTTTGAACGTGGTGTGCTGTGTTTTCTTTGCTTAGGTCGTGAGTTCGAGTCCACATTTTGTTCAAATTTTTAGTTTTCCGAATTTTTTGTTATTTTTTATTTTTCACTCATGCAGCATATGCAATATGTCATCAAAAAACCTAAAATTTAAATGCTCGCTGCGGAATGGAAGCGATGTGACGATGTATCTCTGACACATATCCCAATTGCCGGCATGTTGATGCTTGGTCTGGTCCTTGTCGATCGGCCGGCCGCCGCAAGAATGCTGGCTGCGAGCCGTGGTTTCCTTTTCGGTTGGGATAGAAAGAAAGTGTCGCCAGCCACTGGTTCTGCACGACTAAACCAGAGAGATATGAGCCAGCAGGAAACATAGGATAAGATATGGAGATAAAACAGTGTTTGCACAGGCTAGATATACTACTGGCACTAGGAGAGAGTGGTCTTGTGAGTGCATTAGCAGTTTGCACAGTGGTCGAGTGCACAAGCAATTTGCACAGCCTGAAACTACTGCTAGCGTAGGTGACAGCGGTTGCACGCACTACTGCAATATGTATGTACACAGCTTCAGACTACCACTGGCTGCAGATATGTAATGGATGAACGCCAGCACCAACTCCTGGAGGAATCATCGGTCCCATTGGACCCAAATTTAAATCATTTCACACAAAAAAATGCAATAGTTATAATGAATAATCTTTCATGGCCTGTAGCTGCATATATTTAAATTTTATGTTTTGTATGACATACTGCATATGCTGCATGAGTGAAAAATAAAAAACAACAAAAGTGGCCTGTAACTGCATATACTGCATATGCACACCACGTTCAAACCACTGGGGAAGAGCAACTTTTGTGTACTAAGTCAATCCATAGATCAACTTTATTCTATTTTAGATTTTACCCAAGGAGTAAAAAAAAAGCATGGCGCCCCGGGCCAAGGAGCCATGCTAGTAGGCATGACGCCCCGGGCCAAGGCGCCATGCTATCGATGTGCGGGCCCGTCTAGCCTGACGTGGCAGGGTCCACTGGGTCGTCGTGCAACATACCATGGCGCCCTAGGGGCGCCGTGAAAAAGGTTTAGATCGTGAAATGATTTCAATTTGCGTCCATTTTGTAAAATAAGTTCGATAAAGGGTCAATTTTGTCAAATTTACCGGGGCGGCCACCTTGGCAGCAATCACGGGAGCTACCCCGTGAGCAAACGCGTCACCACGGTGGCTCCAAAGAGGCATACTCTGAGGCTGGCACCAAAAAGTTAGTAGATTGTATAGTATCTTTTTACTGCCAACGTAAAGGCAGATGTCGTACATGTAGGGCAGGCAAGTAGATGCACTTAGTAGCCTGTTTAGGAACTTTCTTAATGCCGATACAAAGGCAGACAAAGTGTATCGACGTAGACAAAAACAAACGCACCCCCCTCGTGCCTTTGATGCTGACACAAATGTAGAAGCTCGTATATTTTGTGCATAAAAGTAAGTCCTTTTAATTAGTAGTATAAGAAAACACCGCCCAATCATCAGCCACTTGGTAAGCAGTCATACAACTGATTCTACGATCACCGCAAACACAGCAGACAATGCCTGCACACAGCAGCAGCAAGCAACAGTGTTCATAAAACGGGGTGAAAAAACTAAACAACACACGCGAAGACAGGAAACTTGCATGCCGCTGGTTTCATTGACACATCGAAGTGCCTACTTGTACAGTACAAGGCCGAACTGACGACATAGGCTATATTGACGCAACAGGATGGTACACACCAGGTGTGAGTCAAACAGAATCCTAGGTTATAAGAACCTGTATGCTCGCGGCGATGGAGAAGCTAGGCCGGACGAGGACTTCGTCATCATCCACTCCACCGCCGCGATGAATGCGGAGGCCACCACGCTCCTCACCTGCGCCGCCTACGCATGGTTCGACCGGCCGCCGGCGCGGGATGCCATGGGCACCATGGTGCGCGCGCTGGCATCCATCACGGCCGCGGACCCGGACGACATGTGCGTCACCGAGCACTTCCCCGAGCCCTTCATGGTGAGGTTCATCCACCCACATCACCGGGACGCCGCCGTCTCGCGCCACGACTTCCCGTTCGCCACGCTCCGGGTTCAAGTTCGTCCGTGGAGGCTCGAGGACCATGCCGAGCAAGTCAATCTTCAACGCCACGTGCGGCTCTGCATCGAGAACGTGCCGCTATACTCCTGGAACGATGCGGCGGCGCAGCAGGCCATCGGACGCGCGTGCCCCCTCGACTACATCGAGCCGCGCTGCAAGTCCAGGGAGTACACCAAGGCCCTCTGCCTTTGGGCTTGGGTTGCTAGCCCAAGCAAGGTGCCGCGCGTGCGCTGGGTCACTCTGCCTGGCCTGAATGCCGCTCCCGGCGTTCGCGAGCGTGGCCGGCGGGGGCTGCAGCGTTGCTGCATCATCCATCTGGACATCTCCGAGGACCAGACGGGCCCCGTGGACGAGCCACCGCCGCCGCCTTCCAGGTATACTTGTCGTTTTGGGCACGTCGACGGCGACCGCGCCGGGCGCGACAGGGTGGACCGCGTCCAGGAAGATCACCCGGATCGCCGGGACAGAGAGCGCGACAGGGACGACGACGACGAGCGCGACAGGCGGGGTCGCAACTCTTCACGGGGGTGGCGTGACACCATTCGTCGGAGCCTCTCCCGCTCCGCTCGCAGCCGCGGCAGAGATGAAGACAGGAGGCAAAGAGCTGTTAGGATTAATATTGACATGTGCATGAGTATTAGCGTTAAGTCCGAGTGAGTCGGCAAGTTAGCAAGTCGTAGGTTGTTAGGCTGTTAGCTGCATGAGAGGTGTTAGCTAGCTGCCGTGTGGGTGCGCATGCTTTGGCAGGTTCAGGTGGTGCTAGAGAGAATCTAGGAGTAGATGAGTGCATGCAGTTAGTAGATTAGTGCATGGGTTAGTTGGGTTAGTGGCCGAGTGTGGTAGCCGGGTCGTGGGGTGAGCTGCATGGCAGCGTTACCATATCTTCTGTATATATGTTACCATCAGTAATGGGAAAAACAAGGCCGTGAGGGCTGAGGCAAGACAATGTAGCCACTCGTGTCACCAAGGAAATGACGCTGGGAAAAGCTTCGTGTGTTCTTCTTTCTTGGTGTATGTGTGCGTGGGTGTAGTTTGTGTTCACGAGAGACTAGTTGTGCGAAACAAACAGAGAGTGTAGAGAGAAGAAGCCGGCGCAGCGAGATGCTGCGCCAACAATTGGTATCTGAGCCGGAAAGTCCGAGGCGGCGGAGGTGCGGCAGACTCCATGTGAGGTGGAGGCCGGCGGCGCGAGGAGGAGGCTGGTGGCGGCGTGATGCCGCTGGCGGCCGGCTGCGGTGTGATGCCGCTAGATGGAGGCGGCGTGGTGATCAGCGTCGAGAAGGCGCCGTCCACGTCAAGAGAAGACTGCTGTGTGCCCCAAGATGGCGTGGTGAGCGGCGCTGCGACGGCGTCGTCCACGTACAAGAGGTGGTCGCTGCGTGCGGCAAGACGGCGTGGTGATCGGCGTCGTCCACGTCAATAGGAGGCCGCGACGTGATGCTGCGGCGACAAGGAGACTGCGGTGCGATGCCGCGAGGAGGAGACGGCGGTGTGATGCCGCCACACGAAGGAGACGGTGCGATGCCGTTAGGAGAAGAGGGCGGTGTGATGCTGCCACCAGAAGATGGCGGCGCGATGCTGTTGGGTGTCGGCGGCGGCGCGATGCCGCCGGGCGCTGGGTGCGGTGGTGTGATGCTGCCATGAAAAGGCGACGACGAGGTGCCGTCACAAGGAGACAGCGGTGCGATACCGCTGAACCCCGGCGTGAGGCCTCCATGAGATCAGCGTGAAGCTAGTCGACGGTGGTGTCCTGACTGGTGTGATGCCATTCCCAGGATGGGTCGCTGCGACGGCGAAGGAAGACGTACGTTGCCGGTGGCCAGTGGTGTGATGCCGCTGTAGAACGTGCAAGTGAAGATCGATGGTGTGGACTGTGGTACGTCCACAGCGTGGTGATGCTACTGTTTGCGGCAAGATGGCCGGTGTGGTCTTGGCGTTGCGAAGGCGTCGTCCACGCCATGTCAAGATTAGGAGGGAAAATGTTAGGATTAATCTTGACATGTGCATGAGTATTAGCGTTAAGTCCGAGTGAGTCGGCAAGTTAGCAAGTCGTAGGTTGTTAGGCTGTTAGCTGCATGAGAGGTGTTAGCTAGCTGCCGTGTGGGTGCGCATGCTTTGGCCGGTTCAGGTGGTGCTAGAGAGAATCTAGGAGTAGATGAGTGCATGCAGTTAGTAGATTAGTGCATGGGTTAGTTGGGTTAGTGGCCGAGTGTGGTGGCCGGGTCGTGGGGTGAGCTGCCTGGCAGCGTTGCCATATCTTCTGTATATATGTTACTATCAGTAATGGGAAAAACAAGGCCGTGAGGGCTGAGGCAAGACAATGTAGCCACTCGTGTCACCAAGAAAATGACGCTGGGAAAAGCTTCGTGTGTTCTTCTTCCTTGGTGTATGTGTGCGTGGGTGTAGTTTGTGTTCATGAGAGACTAGTTGTGCGAAACAAACAGAGAGTGTAGAGAGAAGAAGCCGGCGCAGCGAGATGCTGCGCCAACAAGAGCAGCAGCGCGATAGGGATTGCTCGGGGAACAGGAACAGTGGCGGTGAACATCGGCGTCCTGACTGTTGGAAATAATCTAAACTACCAAATAATGAGAGGTAGGTTTGGGTTAGTTCCTAGTATCATGGAAGGTTTTCGTGAGTCTAATCCGAGTTGTACTAGAATAGTAGCTCTAGTTGGTACGTGAGATAGTAGGAAATATGTCTTAGTTTCCTAAGGCCATGTTTGATTCATAGGATTTGTAAATGCAAGAATAGGAATAGGGATAGGAATTAGATAGGAATTAGACTGAATTGTTTATTTCCTGTGTTTGACGTAGGAATCAGCTTGCAAAGGAAAATTTCCTACAACTTTCCTTTGTTCTATTCCTGTGAATCAAACACTGCCACAGTAAAAAATCCTATAGGAAAATGAATCCTACACTTTTTCTTCACAAATCCTGTGAATCAAACATGTCTAAGTTGCCGACTAGTACTGGTTGTTAGTGCCGGATTGGATTAGGTTAGCTTGGTAGGCTTTGGTCGTGTATATATGCACGAGGTCCTGCGTGTGTTTGTAGTACCAAGAAAATTGAGGAATAAAGAGAAGATTTGGAGGGTGCGACACGCGCTCCTGGCCACAACTTTTCGTGTGCATGTGTTTGTCTAGTTGTATGGGATCGATCCTTGGGCGAAATCCAACACTGAGGCGCTTCTGAATGATGCTGCTGCTACTGTCGAGGACGCTCCTCTCGATGGCATGGTCGCGACGCGCCCGCGCGGCCGGCCCTGGCTCGGTCCGCTTCGCCGGGCACAAGCAGACGCCGATCCAGGGTGGCAAGGACTCCGTCCTCCACGCCGGACCCGCCTTCCTCGCCAACGTTTGTCTTCCCCTCCTCGCCATTGTCCAAGGATGCTGCCCCTCCGCTCGTGCTGTTGGCGCACGACAGCAGCGGCGCGTCGGCGCGGCTCACACTCACGCCGCGCTCCGTCACCAGGGAGGAGGTGCACCGAGCTTTGGACCTCCTCGCGCCTCCAACGATGCTATCCCCACTGCGTCCGCCAGGTTTTGACTCCTCGCCGGAGCGGCAGACGCCGCCGTTCGTCTCGGCCAACCCGGAGCGGAGCACACCGGCAACATCAGCGGAGCTGGGCGTGGGAGGCGCGGCGCTCGACCCCCTGGCCGCACTTTTCGCTGCTAGTCAGCAGCCCCTCATGTCGCCGCCCATGTCCTCGCCGCCGCGACGCCCGACCAACAGGAGGAAAACGTTGGTGGGGAAGGACATCACGCGCACCGTGGGGTTCTCGCTCCGGCGCGCGAGCGAGCGCATCAAGGCGAAGCGCAAGGCCAAGCCAGTGGCCAAGGCGGCGGAGACGGCGGTGTGCCATGGACTTGGGATCGTAAAGGATGGCGAAGAAGTCACAGAGCTCGCCATGGCAGAATTTGCAAGGAGGTTTGAAGGGCTAGTGTCTGATTCCGTGATGGGGGCAATTCGTGCTCTGTTCCAGGTGGGCACCCCAGACGACGACGCGTTGGACGACGCACTGCTGGGCCACGGCGGCGCTGATGGCCTGGACCACGACGCAGTGGGCGACGGTGACAATTCTGTCCATGTTTGATCGGCAACTGCTACTGCTCTGCTTCGGTCTGTGTCCTCCTTGTTTCCTTATGTTAGCTGTTTCCAGTTTCTGTAGTAGGGAACCTGCTGTTCTGGCTATGTCTATTGTTGATCGCGATGCTGTTCGCGCCGTGGGTGGCTGCTGGTGTCTGAACCAGCCCCAGCAATCTGTTAGATGCTGCTGGGTTTTGGCTTGGGAAGGTGCTGTTTCGGACTGCCGGTGCCTGTACCAGTGTCAGAAACTTGATTTGTTGCACTGTTTGGTCCTGTTATGTAAGCGGATGAATGCCTGTTACGAGTTCGGTTGTTTCCAAGGGCTTATAGCTCCTGTACGACTCTTTTTCTCGTAATAGATCAAAATGCAACGTCGTTGGATGCAATATCTCTCATGCGACACCAACTCATGGTTATAATAGCTCTCGTGCGACAGCGCCCCTTAACCGCAACAGACAGGTTTAGGGGTTGGAATTATCTGATACTGGTAGGACCCACATGAGCATCTCCGAGCGCGGGACCCACCTCACCAGCTGGTAGAAAAGCCCATCGTCGCCCCCGAGTTTGCCGACCGTGTTGCATCCTACCCTCGAGCCCATCCTCTCGCCCCCCTTCTTCTCCGGCGACAACGCGCAGCAGCGCCGGCGGTAGAGGTATGGCGTCGAGCTCCGCTTCCGCCCCGCAGTGTCGATGGCCGCGCTTCGGTCCAGTGCCGCTGGGAAGGTGCCCTGATTGCACACGGACGACGCCCTTGAAGCGGCTTGTCGCCACGACCGACAAGAATGGCAACGCCGGGCGTGAGTTTGTGAAATGCGAGAGCAGGCCAGAGCCGGGGAAGGTGAGATCTGAGTTTCCCCTCTCCCAATTTCGTTTTATTGTTGTCAATTTTGGGTTTTCATCCGATTTGGGAATTAGGGTTAATATTTTCTATTTTCAGAATCTGCTGCGATGAGAGCATTTCAAGTGGCTTGATAGGTACATCGAGAGGATGGGAATTGTCCCTGGGGTTGGTACGGTGGATGGCACATCCCTGGGGCACAATGCGTCGTCGGCGGCGGAGCAATTGGGATCTACTATGGGGGTTGGTGGTGGGGCGGTGCAGAATTCGAATGGGGTTGCGGAAGTGAAGGCCGAGTTGAAGAAGATGAACAAAAAGCTGAAGAATCTTGTCAATCTGAAGAAGCAGAGCAATCTGATGGCTGCAATTTTTTATTTTTGTGCAATTGCTCTTGGAGTTGGCTATTTGCTGATCATTAGTCATTAAACAAATGTAATATGTGTTGCAGTTAGATTGACATGGACAATTTATTTAGGGCTAAGACTTTGGAAAATGCATCACGAATCCACCCTTGTTTTGGTTTGTTTCAGTTTGTATGACTATGTGAAATGTGTGTGCAATGTTCAGTTTAGTAGAAGAAAAAAATAGACAACGACTAGGAGAAAAGGCCAGGCCCATGTAAAACCTAGCCAGGCCCAAAGTTAAAAGAAGTGCTCTCGGCCAAAAAAAAAGACGTGCACACTCTAGGCCCAATAATAAAAGGATGCTTGTTTTTTATTCTACTTATGTTATTTCGTTTATTCCTTGCATCATCTTTTAGCATGTTTATACAGAATAATTTTTGGTTTAAAAGTTTCCATGTTTCTATTGGGTAAGTGTGAATGTTTCTATGTGGAAAAAATATTGAGTCAAAATTAATTTCTATTAAAGCATGTTTTAATGATTTTATATTAAAGCATATAAAGATTAATTCAAATAAAGTGAGACTTTGTATTGATACTACATAGAGAATATATGCTAAGGAAATTAATCTGGCTGTTTTGGAGATGGTCGAAAAAAAGTTGCTTAGAAATAGGGTCGTTTCCCCTAGCTTTGGAGCACATTTCATAGCATAGAGGCGCACATGTTTAGAGAAAAAAATGCTTGGATTATTCCAATAAAATAAAATTTTGCTTAGAGGCACACAAAGAGCACATAGAGGCACATGCACATATACACATAAAATTTTACTTGTTTTAGCCTTTGGATTTTGTTACTTGCATGCAAAGAATATTACTTGGTTGTTCAACATATCAAACAATGCAAAGAGCAAATTTGAGTTTTCAACGGAACAAACATATTAGGACGAACAATACATTTTTTTGGACAACATTGTAGCACTAACATCACACTTATAACTTGGGCCCTCTTAGAACTTACGACAACATTGCAGCACTCACTCAACACGACACGACAAGAGAAACATATAGGGCATATTTGCCCAAGCAAGAAACAAACCGAAACAAACATGGAAATAAACTAGGACGGCAAACAAACATGGAAAACAAACATGGAACAGCTCCTTGTTGACTCCTCACTGGCTCCTACTTGGGGTGGCTCACTCGTCGTCCTCCATGTCGTAGGGGAGGCGGTGCATGTTGCCCGGGGAGGGGAAGATGGCGACGAAGTTGGTGTAGATGTTGTAGTTCGTGAATGCGACGAACTCGCACCCACACCAAAAAACCTGCCCGAGGAGATGGTAGGCGTCGAAGTGGTTCCTGAAGGTGACGAAGTAGCCGATGACGTTGGGGCGGTCGCCGTTATAGAACTCCTCGAGCCGGAACATGCGGGGCGAGCCCGGAGGGAGGTGTTCGTAGCCGGCCGCGAGGAAGAACTGCGCTAGCTCCCTTGCGCCCCTCCAACTCGAGATGGCCCACACGCGCAGCCTGTTCTCGACGATGACACCAGGCGGATACCGCCGCTCCGGCACGGTGGCAGGGGGTTGGTAGGTCGGGCCGTTGAACTGCATGGTGGCTAGGGTTGGAGTTGGAGGCTGCTTGTTTGAGAGAAGATGAAGGATGTGGCTTGAGAGAAGGGGCGCGTGAGAGAAGAGGAAGAAGATGGGGCCGTTTTATATCCGTGGTAACCCTAGCGTTACAGAAGAGGAAGAAGCCGTGGTCTGCCTCGATTTGGATCGCTGCTTAATCCAAAGCGGCACGCGTCTGCTCGATTTGAAGCCGTGGCAATCCAAAGCGGCACACGTCTGCTCGTTTCTTATTCAGACTGCATCGCTGCTTATAGCATAAATGCGACGCTTTTCTGAATCGAGAGGTGCACAGCAGTGCAGGGCGGGCTACGTCGAAGGCATGCATGCAAACGGGGGGCAACGGGCAGCGCATGCATGGGAATGGGGCCCGCGTCAGTAGCAATGGGTGCACGTACGTGGTGGCAAACGGGTGGAAACACACGAAGTCAAACGCTCGTACGCCTGGTCCATGCACCGACTCATTTTGTGTCGTCGGATATTATGAACGGTGCAGATCGAACACACGGGCCGATCCAAACCCCAGCGAATCAACCAATCAGCGCTCCACGGAATGCTAGCCAATCAGAGGGCAGAACCAGCGCATACACGGATCGCACACGCGGTTTCCGCGGTTTCCGGGGTTTAGAGGGGTTTTCGGGGTTTAGAGGGGTTTAGAGCTAGGGTTTCAGTGACTAGGGTTAGGGATAACTAATTTAAAAAAAATCAAAAAAATATAAAACTTGGGCACATAGTCTTATTATGTTGTATAGCAACCAAAAAAATATATAAATAAGGTTTGCATCCTTTTTTACGAAAAAACCTTAAATCAAGTGATAGACCTCAAACACTTAGGGTTTAGCATAAGTAATTCAAAAAAAAATCAAAATATTATAAAACTAGTGCACATAGTCTTATTATGTTGTATAGCAACAGAAAAAAATATAAACATGGTTTATATACATTTTCACAAAAATGCCTTCAACAAAATGTGATTCCTTGTACAATGTAGTATGGATTTCGAAGAAGAGAGGATGTGTGTTCTAGCGACTAGGGTTAGGGATAACTAATTTTAAAAAAATCAAAATAATATAAAACTTGTGTACACAGTCTTATTATGTCATGTAGTCATAAGAAAAAATATATAAATATGATTCAAACTTGTTATATATATGTTTTCCTATTAAACAATGATTTTGGAAAAAAGAAAAGAATATAGTAGAAAATAAATTCAATAAATAATGAGACTTCATATTTACACTATATAGGTAGGATAGAGGTTAGGAATTTTATTTGGCTGATTTAGACAAGATGGAAAAAAAAATTGCTTAGAAATTGGGCCATTTACCCTACCTTAGGAGGTCATTTGAAACACACTTTTCATGACTATGAGTCTAACTTAACAAAAGGGTCAGAATGATCAGCTAACATACATATTTGAGTTGAGGTATCATTGAAACATCATACCCCAGACTAAATTTCAACTTTATTTGAGTTGAGTCCAAATTTGAATTTATGCCAAAATTTGAATTTTACTTCAAATTTGAATTTCAGTTTGAAAACAATAAGCAAACATGTTCGAATAGAAACATGTGGATACATAGTGCCCAACAAATATTATTTCATGACATAAATTTTCACATGACCAACATAGTGCCCACCAAATTTTCAAATGACCAACAGTTTTCAGTTCTACCTCTTCCTACCACGCCGTGTGCCCTTCTTCGGCTTAGCAGTTCTTGTTTTTGGTTCTACCGCGCACACAAGTTCACTGATCATCTTGGTTTTCTTCACTGGACTCGATGCGGTGACAATTTCTTTAGTGTGCACCTCCACACCAGCAGCAGCATCATTTTCTTCAGTGTGCACCTCCACACCAACAGCAGCATCAGTTTCTTCAGTGTGCACCTCCACACCACCACTAGCATCAGTTTCTTTAGTGGTTTCAGCACCAAACGAAATATGCACACTTCTCTTCTTTCTGCAGCCACTCGCTCTTGCTTTTTTCGTTGGCCAGCACTCTTCAACAACAAGGGGCTGACTTGGAAGCTTCCTCCTGAAAACAAAGCATGACACTGATTTATTAATTATACCAAAATCACCATATCAAAGAACACACATAAACAAACACATACTTTTTGGGCTTTTCAGGAGTGTAACGGCATTTGACAGATCCAGCTCTGTGCCCAAGTTCCTGGCAACACATGCATCTGTTTTTGTTACCTTTTTGTGCCCTTTTTGGCTTTGCATCTTTCTCTTTCTTTCCCTTCTTACTACTCCCACCTTTCTCAAACCATGGCTTGAATCTACTCTTTTTAGGCCTCCCAGCCTTTCTTTTTGTCAGAGGAGGACACATGTCAAATTCAATATTCACTTCTGGCCACTGAGACTGATCTGTAAGAGGTGAAATTGGAGTTGCATATGCAGCTTTGAATTTTGCTACCGAATAATATTCATGCAGATATGGGTGCATGTTTATCTTCGGCTGTGAGGCTAAGAATAGAATTGCATGCTCACATGGCTTACCAGTGTGTTGCCACTCAAGGCAAGTGCAATCATGCAATTCAGTGTCAACAACATGCCTCCTTCCAGTCTTGGTGTCTCTAACTTCAGCACCCCAGAGTGATGATTTTTGAACAGACAAATGTGTAAGATTTCTGCTTCTGTTGACCACCTGTTGTACCACTGCTGGAAGCTTATCACCTTGCAAACAATCACCTATCATTCTTCTCAATTCCCACAACCTCATGAGCATGATCCTGATTTGGTCAACCATGTCATGCACAGGCAAATCTTTTAGCTGCTTCACCTTGTTGTTGAAACTTTCTGCCAAATTGTTGTTGATATGATCACACTTGATGGCAGTGTTGAATCCTGATCTGTACCATAATAAAGAATGGTATGTGTTCAACCATGTACCAAACTCCTCGCATGCTGCCATTACCTTACCAAGATGATATGAATGTGTCTGTGAAGTGTAAGATCTTGAAGCTGGCCACATTCTCCCAAATTCTTCTCCTCTGCATTTTTTGATCAAATTCATCCACAAATGGCCGAAGCACTCTCTCTGCTCAGCATGTGGGAAAACATTTTTAACTGCATTTTCCAGACCTTTGCATGCATCTGTGTGTATTGCCAAAGGTGACACTGGCCCTAAGCATCTTTTCAACTGCATCATGAACCATGTCCATGAAGCCTCTGTCTCTGACTGAAACAAACCAACAGCAACAGGGAACATCCAGTTGTGTCCATCTAGAGCATTGCATGCTGCCAACTGACCATTCCACTTGCCTGTCAAAAAAGATGAGTCTATGCTCAAATATGGACGACATCCTGCTTTGAAGCCATCGATGCAAAGCTTTAAAGCCATAAAGAATTTGGAGAAAAAGACTTTGCCATCCTCTGATACCTCCGTATCTATCTCCACAATACTGCCAGGTGACCTCTTCTCTACCTCTGCTTTGAAGTTGTAAAGCATCCTAAGTGTGTTTGCCCAATCACCATATAAAATTTTCATTGCCCTTTGTTTGGCCTTCCACACTGTGGTATAATTCTGTTTAACGGGGTACAGCTTTTCCAAGTCTATTTTCAGTCTCCTGGCAGTAGTGTTCGGTGTTTTCGCTAAAATTGGAGTTATCTTTTCTGCAACCCAAAGCTGTGTTGTCATGGTTGATATTTTTTGTGAACTTGTCAAACAAGTATGTTCATGGGGGATTTGGTTAACCCTGACAGTACTTCCATCAGGCTGCAGTCTAGCAGATATGTACCACTTGCAAGGCCTCACCCCACTACCATCAAAACCTCTGCACTTCGCATAAAACTTCTTTCTATCAGTCCAAACAGTCTTGGCATCAAACTGATGTTTGACTACATAAGTCTTGAAACACATCCTAAACTCATCCATGTTTGGCCACAACTTCCCCACTTGAATGACAGGGTTTTCCTTGTGATACACATGCACCAGCTCATCCTCATGTTCATCATCTACATCATCTGCAACATCTATCATCAACTGTTCATCTACATCTTCACACAATTCTCTGTCAGCATTATCAGTTGAATTAGCTTCAGCCCTCTCCTCCTCATCTCTGTCATCGACTGGAATACCAAATAATTTGGTCATCTCAGTGTCAACCATTGGTGCAATGACCAAATCAGTAGCATCAGCCAATTCAACTGCATTTCAATCAACAACAACCTCTTCTGCAGCCGCTTCTGCATCTGCATTACTGTCAGCTATTACTGTCAGTTCAGTAACCACAGGAACCATATGCCTCTATGAAGCCCATTCATCATCTACCATCTGCATAGCCAATTGTGACGGCACATAACCCACCTTCGAATCAATATTCAGATCAATGAGCTCGGCATAAAAAATAGCCCGTTTGCTTGTCCAGCCGTCTTGCCTATCGATTTCTTCAACAATCTGTTCACCATCCTCAATTCTGACATAATCTCCTTTGTGATCATCAAACCGCAATAGTGAAACTTCTTGCTCTGGACGCCAAATCACAGTTTCCCCAATTTTCTCCACCAATTTCTTGACAGCCTTCTCTTCCATGTTCAGTACTTCTTGTGGATCAATCTCTGTACAATCAACCTCCCATTTTACAACTGTGTCTCTCTCAATACTCTGCATGCTACCGTCAACTAATTTTGCCATCGATGGAAAGAAATTGACCGCAAATTCAAAGGTTCGAGCAGCATCCCCTCTGTCATCACCGGGCGGGCAGTGTGAGAAAGAGCAAACGAGGCAGTAATCACATCGAAAATGGGGCGGGAGAGAGGCGCATTACCTGTTCGAAGTAGAATCTGGTGGCTCCATCTCGATCTAACCACTAGCTCCCCTCACAATCTATTGATTTCAACCAGCAAAACAGAGTACACGAGCTCAGATCTACATAGAGGCGGAGGGGGAATGGGACTACAGTTCCGAATTCACTAACCATGTATGCCGCCGCTACCGAGAACGAAAGCGCCGCGGCCACCGAGAACGAGAGCTCCGCCGCCGCCGCCGCTAGAGCAGAAGAATGGAGCGCGGGCGGGCACAGTTTCAGACAGGGTCGACAGTTTGACTCGATGCGGTGCTAACTGATTTGGTGGAGCCCACATGTCTTAACGCTAAATGAACTCGTTGACGACCGTTTTATGACCCATGTGGCCCTGGGCTATTTACGCGCTCAGATCCGTCGCACGAGAGCTATTATCGTGAACTACGTCGCACTCGTTCCAATTACGAGAAAAAGCGTCGCACAGGAGCTATAAGCCCTGTTTCCAATGACAGTACAACTCTTTAACATTCTTGACTGGAACGTGAGGGGTCTCAACAATCAAGATCACCGTGATACCGTCCATGAAACCGTAGCTGCCTCGACATGTCACATCGTTTGCCTCCAAGAAACGAAGTTGCAGTCCGTGTCGCAGTTTGATACTGCTTACATCAGAGGAAATCGTCTCAAAAGCTTTGCCGAAAGACCGGCAACGGGCACAAGGGGTGGGATTCTTTTGCTTTGGGATGAATCGGTTGTCCAAGTCACAAACGTCCAAATCACCGAGTTTTGCCTATCCGCCAATGTGCACGTCATCCATTCCGAAAATGAGGGAGATTTCAAGATTACAGTGGTGTACGGGCCAACGGCGGGCAACCGCAAGCATGATTTCTTTGCGGAGCTCATCTCACAAAAGCCTCCAAGTGGTGACCGTTGGTTGGTTCTCGGTGACTTTAATCAAATTCGAAGGGCCCAAGACAAAAATAACCACAATGTCAACCGCAGTCGAATTAACCGCTTCCGTGCTACCCTTCAATCTTGCGAGCTCAAAGAGATTCATCTCCAAAACCACCGTTTCACTTGGAGTAATGAGAGAAGCACACCTACTATGTACAAGCTTGACGCCTTCTATCACTAGTACAGAACGACACATCAAAAACGGGCCAAAAACCCCTTCGGCAACGGAGAAAGGGTCCGTGTCCCCGACCCTGTCACTGATGTGAAGGCCTTCATCGGTAACGGAGGCAAAAAAACGTCACCGATGAGGCATAAGTTGGCTACGGTTGCGAACCCATCTCCGTTTCCGATGTATCGGTGCATCAGTAACGGAGATTCTATTTTACTCGTTTGCATTGAGATTCTTTCAGAAGCCTACAGGAGCAATTCGGTTGCCAAATTACATTCAAAATCTCACAGCAGAAGCACAAAGTTGCTACCAAATCCATTCATAACATATATAAGAATTGTCATCATTACATAGCATCAAAAGATGAGTTACACATGCCTCACTAATCCTATCATTCTCATGCCTCCCTAAACTTAACTTTCATGACTCTCCACTCTTCTCCAGCTCCACCTTCTTCCTCAGTTCCGAAGCGCCGAAAACGGAATTCGACCTAGCAAAAGACTCGAGTAGCGGTTTCATGCTTCTCCAAATCACATCTGCAGCCAAATTGCTACACACATACACAAAATAGATGGAGAAACTAAAAACAAGAAACCACACCGAGCTCGCAAGCCTCCTTAGCAAATTAATCTTGCCAAATTCTTCGTAGCGAGGCTTGCTCCATCTTGGACGGTGTCGCCAAAATATAATAACGTCACCGCTGTGACATTTCGGCCACACTGTCCAAGACACTCTTAATTCAAAAATTGTTTTGAACAGTGCAGCGAAACGTCACAACAGCGACGGTTCACGGATATGATCCCACTTTGTATTTAGCTCTTTTAAAGCTTGTTTGAATCTGCATGGCGCTTCTGCATTTAAAATACATGGATGTCTAGTTAGAAAAGAGCCAAATATGATGCTACATGACATAAATACAATTTAAGATGAAAACAGTTTACACCTTAAGCGCCTATATCCGTGTGCTTGCTGTCCGATCGAAACGATTTGGAGGCAGAACTTGAAGGTGATGTTACCTTCAATTGCCTCACCATTTTTATGCATTGTCGCCGAAATATACTATTACTTCATACACTAGCTACACAAAACCATAACGAGGATTAGCACATTGACAAAGGGTTGAAATTAATCTATTAGACTTCAAATACTAAAAACAAACACAACACAATACTAGACTTCAAATACTAGACAAGTTGAAGGTAATGTATTCATCATCGGCAGTACTAAAAACAAACACAACACAATACTAGACTTCAAATACTAGACAAGTTTTATATGCTACTTTAAAAAAATGTAAGATCTAGTGTTGAGGGGTGTATTCATCATCGGCAGTACTACAATACTAGACAGAACACAATACTACAATACTAGACAGTACTACAATACTAGATCGGTAGATGCTACTTTAAATAAAATGTAAGATCTAGTGTCGAGGGGTGTATTCATCATCGGCACTAGACAGAACACAATACTAGACTTCATATACTAGACAAGTTTTCTGTGCTACTTTAAACAAAATGTATGATCTAGTCGGCTACATACCCGGGGAAGATGCACGGCAATAGACCAGTAGATCCGCGTCGGCGACATACTCGCGGAAGATGCGCAGTGGCTCGCCGACGAGCCGCTGGGGGGGATGCGCGGCGGCTCACGACGCGCCGCTGGGGGGATGCGCGGCGGTTCACGACGCGCCGCTGGGGGAAGATGCACGGCGGCGATGCCGGCCGGACGCGCTGCTCAGATCTGCGAGATAAGGGTTAGGTCTGGAGCCGCCGCCACACTATGACTGTGGAGTGAGAGTGAGAGTGGGACCGAGAGCGTTAGGGTTGCCACAGTGGCACATTTATAGCATATAACATCGCAAACGGAGGCGATAAACAACCGTTTCCTCTAATTTCTTCACTGACACACTGGGCCTACTTACAAAGGATCGATAGAGTAATTGAACTCACTATCTACTCTACTTGTTCTGCTTACGCCCTGCCTCCGCGCCATTGTCATCCGCGGCGCGGCGTCGCTTCTTGCCGGTTGCCTTTTCCTCAGGCGCGTGCTCCTCCTCCTCCTCCGGCTCGTGCTCCTCCTTCTCCGGCCGTGCGTCCTTCTCCGGCGAATCCTCCTCTCGCGCCACCTTCTCCGGAGCATGATCCTCCTTCTCCGACGCGTCCTCCTCCGGCGCGTCTTCCTCCGGCGCCTCCTCCGAAGCCTCCTCGTCGTCGTCGTCGGCGTCGTATTCTTCCAGGTTAGAATAATACGGCTCCGGTGGGTCCTCCGGCTCCTCTTCCTCCGGCGACTCGTCCTCTTCGGAGTCGTCTTCTCCTTCGCGTGATGACGGCGGGTCCGAGTCGTCGGAGTCGTCTTCAACAGAGCGTGAAGATGGCGGGTCCGAGTCGTCGGGTTCTGAGTCCGGCGGCCCGTCTTGATCCCACCATGGAACTTCACCGCGGTCTTCCGCGCTCGCGTCGTCGCTCGGGACTTCCTCGTTCTACCACCAGGGTTCCTCCATGGCGGTTGTGCTAGTTCGTTAGATAATGTGGGAGAGAACGAAGGGGATAATGCGGGACCTGCCTGGCTTCGCGCGGTTCCAGTCACATTTTATTAGCGTCGATCAGGCGGTTCCAATCCCTCGTGAATTAAGCCGCATTGAACAGGCGCGCTTCCAGATTGCAACTGCAATTTCCTAAGCACATCGCAAACGGATATACATAAACAACCGTAGCCATAGAGATACATATTGGAAACGGAGACAAATTTATGACCGTTGCCAATACTTTTGGTAACGGAGATATAAAATTCTCCGTAACCAATGTTGACGGACCAGCCTCTGCCAGGCCTCGTCCGCAACGCTAAAATCGCGATTCTCTGTCGCCTAACTCGTGTCGTTTCCATAGAGGGGTATCCGATGTGTCGTTCTGTACTAGTGTATTGCAACTCCGATTGGGACATCCACTACGACTCCCACGTTCTTCATGCTCTATCCTCATCGTTATCGGACCATTGCCCCCTTATGCTTGCCGATGATCGAGGTCTCCGTAGGCCTCGCACATTTAATTTTGAGAATTTTTGGCTTCGGGTCCCCGGCTTCAATCAAATTGTAAGCAACGCTTGGAATGAGCCATCAAACCATGTCGAGCCTTGTCAAGTCCTCTTCCACAAGTTGTGTCACACGGCAAAGACTTTGTCCAAGTGGAGCCGGGGCCTCTTCACCAACACCAAAGTGATGATTCATGCCGCCCTCCTTGTCATTTTGCACTTTGACATGGCGCAAGAAAATAGGACGCTTTCGGTCAATGAGAGGGATCTTCGTGCTCGGCTAAAAAGAAAAGTCATCGCACTATCCGTGGTGGAGAGGGCAAGAAAAAAGCAAAGTGCCCGCATTGCCAACATAAAGGAGGGGGATGCAAACACTAAATTTTTCCATATGCGGGTGAACTCCCGAAGAAGGAAAAATCACGCTGACGAGGGGTACACTCATCAAATCCCATGGTTAAGGACCTGGGGTTGAGATTATGGGGAGAGAACATGGTAGTACTGGTAGTTTCGTCGGCTGACAAGCAGAGGCAAAGATTTACCCAGGTTCAGGCCCCTCGGGTGGAGGTTAAGACCCTACTTCCTGCTTGTCTGTTATTGATCGTGTGAGATTGTACGGTTACAAGGTGGCTCCGGCGAGACGTCGATCTCGCTAGAGGTTTGGTGGTTTGAGCATGGCTTCCTCCTAGATCGGCACCCCTCCCAGCCCTTAAATAGGCTGGGTCTCGGGAGTTTGTAACTGACCTAGTTTACACATAAGGAAAGTAGAAACCGACTATGCCTATGTCTAATCTTGGAGGGTACTCCATCTTGTTGGGCCTCTTGTCTTGGGCTTCGAGTTGGCTCTTCGCTTATTGGGCCTTAGTCATCACGTGCACCAGGTACCCTCACGGTAGGGTACCCGAGGTGTATACCCTTGTCAGTAGACCCCGAGTACTTGTCTGACTCGAAGAATCGGGCATGGACTCATTCGTAAGTGCACGTCATATGCTTTGTATTCTGTATATTCTAATTGCAATTCCTGTATGAATAGCACATGTTGGCTATGCCGAGTATCTCATCGACTGTGGTTTTTGCTTATGATAATCAAGGGATAATAGCTTAGCAGGCCCAGTACACTCGACGGATCGGGACTGGTTAACTACACATTCGGGTAAAACCTTACTAGCTTTCAATCAGACTCAAGTCCCCGGACTCGAATCTGGAACAAACTAGTCAGATTCGACTAGGCCGCGGAGGTCTTACTGAGTCGATCTGCAGTATAGATTTGAATTTTACCCAACGCGTCCGTCAGGATTTTTCATCATGTCTGCTGACACGGAAAGTATAAAGATTTACGTTGCTGGAACGGTCCTTAGCCCAGCTCGAAAGTTCGGCGGGTCTTACCTTTGCACTATGCGTGCAGCATCCGAGGTATTTGCGGCGGACGCAACTCGGGAATGTTTCGAGTATGATTTTGTATATGAACTGAGTCGAGAATTTGTCGACTGACACTTTGTTGTTATTCTATCGGGTGCGCGACAGCGCGCCCGATGGAGTAGCCCCCGAGATTGTGCTTTATTGCTCGCAATGGAGGATAATCTCAGATCCTCTCACCTTGCATATGTTAATCGAAGATTTTTTTTGCCGTAATTCTATCGGGTGCACGACAAGCTCCCGATGGGAGTAGCCCCCGAGATTATGCTGTATTGCTTGTAATGGAGGATAATCTCAAAATCATTTTATCTTGAGCATCTCCAGTCGAAGAATTTTTGAATATGCTCCCGATGGGAGTAATATGCCTCAGTCGAAGGAACGGTCGAGTGACCAATTTTGCTTTAACATTGATTTTTCACACCCTAACCAAACAAAGCAGTCGAATGACCAATATGCGTTGGGCAGACTCGATTGTATTTCTGAACAATGCTTGCAATGACGTCAGGGATGACGTTTTTGGCGACTGCGCTTCCTGACACGCGGTGGCGTGCGTTATGCTGTGATGGATGGGACGTGACACATAGGTGGGCCCATTTGTGCAGCGCTGACCGAACGACGGTGCCGTTTGGACTTTGATTTGACCACTCTGGCCCACTTTTTACGGAGGCGTGATGATGGCTCCTATTTTTGCGTGCGTAGTGGGCGGAGTGGGCTGCGACGGTTGCCCTCGCGTGCCACGTGTACGGTGGGATTGCGTGCGGAGCGCACGATTGCGATTTTAACGGCTGTGATCGATTTTGATCTGTGGTAAATAGGAGGGACGCGCTGGCATTATTTTTACTTGCCATTTGCTCTGCGCGCCGCCCCTGTTCCATCGTCTTCCTCTTGCTCCACCTCCATTGTTATTGCGTCCGAGCTCCTTATTCACTCCTAGCCACCACAACCATGGCGCCCAAGAGGAAAGCTGCCGCCGACGCGCCCGCGACCGACGCGGCCGCTTTGAAGGGGAAGAAGACTGCGGCTAGCGCATCTGCGTCCGCCGTCGACCTCAAGAAGAGCGACGGCGACTGGTGAAGTCCACGATCAAGGCGGCACATCTCGAGAAGTTCCGCGAGGACGGACTGCTGCCGCCGGCGGACCAGCTTACTGTCCGTGCGCCATCGAAAGAGGTACTCCCCGAGCCTCGCGCAAATGAGCGCGTATGTTTTGCGGAGTTTTTGCCTAGGGGTCTGTCTTTTCCCCTCCACGACTTTGTTCGTGGCTTGCTGTTTGCCTACGGGGTGCAGATCCATGATCTCACCCCGAACGGCATTATGCACATTGCCTGTTTTATGGTATTGTGCGAGTGCTTCCTGGGAGTTGCTCCCAGCTGGGCCCTTTGGAAGTCTATCTTCATGGTCCGGCCCAACAACCGAGGCGGCCGAACCTATCCAGTTGGAGGCCTTGATCCAAGTGCGCAGCGACACCCGATACTTTGCCCTGAAGCCAGTCGACTCGGCGCAAGGGTGGAGGAAAAGGTGGTTTTATGTGCGTCGACCAGGAAGGGGTCCCAGCATTTTCGACTGCTGGTATAGCCGCTAGGACGAAAGCCTGGGACCATCAGCTTTCGACTGAAGAAATGGCGGAAGCGGCGCCTCTGCTGGAGACGATTGGAGGACTGCTAAACAGCGTCACTGGTGTGCATCTTCTTGCCACCTTTGTGAAGATGCGGGTGTGGCCGCTCCGCGCGCGAGCTCACCCTATGTGGCAGTATGAAGGTCCTCTCGACTCCACTCGAATGAACAAGGAGGAGCTGTCAAAGAGCGAGCTGGTGTCACATGTGCGGTCCATCACCAGCACAAAAGCCAGCGAGCCCTGCAACGTCGACTGCCCTGTCACTCCTTATGGGGCTGAAAAGCCTTTGCCAGAGGTTAGTGAATCTATCGAGTTTTGTTGTCTCTTTGCGTTGCCATTTTGCTGGTTTGTCTGACTTTCGTCTCCTGTTTATGACATGCAGGGCCACTCGACTGCGTCTACTCTGCCTCCCCTTCCAGAGGACGGCCCGACTGAAGAGACAGAGGTGCAGGAGGTGCAAGATGTGCCAGCAAAGGGAGCCGATGAGTCGCCCCTTCCATCGGCTACCACTTCTCCTACAGAAAATGCTGAAGAGGAAGAGGTGGACGAGGCACTCGCTGAAGCTTCGCCTGCGCCCGATATGGCCAAGGCTCGGACTCGCAAGCGCCTCCGTGTTCAAGACGTGTCCTCGTCTATGAGCTCACCCGCGAAGGAGAAGGATCTGAGGGACGATGGCGACTCGGGCTCACCCCACGCTGCCCAAACCGCTCCATTGGCAGCGTGCCCAGTGAGCTCGATGCCTCCTCCCCAGTCGAGTGGCGCCGTGCAGTTTGGAGGTCCAAGCTTTGACGATTATGACAGCGAAGAAGAGGAAGAACAGAGGTTTGTTCCTTCTGCCTTTTGCATATGTAAAGTTACTGTATGATAGTTTGGCTCATGTCTCTCTTCCCTTTATGCTTTATAGTGCTGAGCACGATCGAGTAGCGACTCCTCCTGTCGTCGGCTTCGACTCCTGATCACCCAGGTGCTTCTCCTGTGACCCCGGAGGTTGCGCAGCCAGCAGTCGCAGCTGCTGCTCTTGTGACCACCAAGGTTGCAGATACCCCGGCGGCTGAAGTCGGGACTTCTGCTTCCAAGTCTGAGACTTGGATGGACCACGTAAGTGTCCTATGACCACCCGCATATGTTGCGTCTGATATATGTGCTGATTTATGCTAATTGCATTTGCTTGTAGCCTTACTACCTCAATCTGGTAGAATCGGGGAAAGCTTTTGTTCAGATGGAGCAGGAGAGGGACAGGCTGCGTGTTAACTT
The DNA here is from genome assembly GCA_947311845.1 of Poa pratensis. Lineage (NCBI taxonomy): Eukaryota > Viridiplantae > Streptophyta > Magnoliopsida > Poales > Poaceae > Poa > Poa pratensis. The sequence goes on along the minus strand of CAMZMU010000033.1, from coordinate 3,152,571 downwards.
GGAGCAGCTCACTCGTAAGTGAAATTTGATTCTGTACCCGAAGGTCTTTTTGCACTGTCTTTGTTTTGTCGAATGCTGATTTACCGCTTTGCTTTCCAAACTCAGGTGACAAGGCAGCGGCTGAAACCCGAGTAAAGGAGCTAGAAGAAGCTCTTGCCACTCAAGCTGCCGAGTCGAAGAAAGCCGCGGATACCGCCCAGCGTTCTGCCGCTGCGCGCGAGAAGGAGTATGCTGAGCGACTGGCTGGCCTCGCACAGAACGTGAGAGGTAAGGAACCATCTTTTTGTATGCCTCCCGTGTACCCGTTGGGTAGTATGTAGTAATCTTACTTTTTCTGGTTCATGTTACAGAGGCGATTGGTGTGCCAACACCTACTGACGTGGTCAGTGATGAGTTATCACTCGACCAGGTTATAGGTGACCTTGGTGCTTCCTTTGTCCAGGCGAAGGACTCCCTTGCCAAGTCTGCCAGCACCCTCGGCGCTGTGTACAAGGAGGTGCTCCCACTAGGCGAGGTGCCGTCGACTGCTGATGGCTTTGCTGGCGTGCTTGGACCGGGGACTTCAACCATGGCGAGCTTTGCTCGCGCTCTCACGGTACGCGGCTCGGAGTCTACCCTCAAGCTCATTTTGGGTCACGGAATAAAGGGTGACTTTGAAGCGGCCATGTCTGACTTTCCTCGAAGGCCTGGCGGGAAGCCTATGTCTCTGAAATCGTTAGTGAGCCAGCCGCTCGACTGGCCAACATGTTCATAGCCACTATGGAGCGCCGAGCGGCGGAGGTTGCCACTCGCGAGAGTAGGGCTAGGTCAGAGTCAGTGTCTGAGAAATAGGGTAGTCGAACCCATATTTATGTTGTGTAATTAAACCTTATGATCACGCGAGTATGCGTGCGCTTTTGCTACCTTTGTTATGAACTTAATTCCTTCGTGCTTTTGCCTGAAAGGCTATGTGCTATTACTCGACTGAGCTTTGTGATGAATCTCATGTCTGATGAAGATTTTTATGATTTTGGAACAGCCACGGGCAGCCGCCACTTCATCTGGCTCGTCGCGGCATCGCGCCCTACTCGATCTCGAGCTCAGGTGGCAAACGATGCCGCAGTAATGCGTTATATGAAGGCTCGAGTCGCAAAACTGGAGCAAGAGTTGGGGAGTGCCCGGAGTGAGCTGGATAGGATGAGGCGAGGCCTGCTTTACCCACTCAGCGGGAGGAGTATGTGCTTGGCGAGATGGAGATCGTGAACAGACAACTCGAGTGTAAGCATGACTGCTCTTATCTCAAGAGTTCATAGTCTGTCCTTTTTGTTCACCCAACGTGTGTTGTTGCAGGTTTTGTTCCAGATTTCCAGGCGGAGCAGGCTCGTGTAGATGAGCAGTTGAACAATGCGACTGACGAACCCACGACGGCCGTCAGCACTTTCGCTTGGATAAGCACCGAGCACGCATACTCGCGACTCTGCAGGATCGAGTGTGGCGGAGCACTATGCTGCTTGAATTATGCAGGTCGGCCTTCAGTCGCATCAACCAAATTCTTTTTCCGACAGGGCCGCAACCTCAAGGAATCCACGCGTTGCTCGGGCTTTTCCGGAGTGCCGGTCCCATTCGAGACTTTATCACCCAGAAGCTTGTGGATGGAGCCAACGCAACGATGGCATATATCCGAAGCCAGCGTCCTCATATGCAGCTACGTCCACCCGTTCCTGGATCGACTTTGTCGCAGTCGCATCTTGACGATACAGTCGATTATGCGAGGGTGTTGGTTGATTGCTATCACGCTCAACTTATGGGCCCTGTTCTTCCAGTAAAGACGAACCGGAAGATTAGGGTTTTTCTGTATAGGGGACAGCCCCCGAGTGTAAATTTTGCCACTTGTACTTAGTATATATTTGTTTACTTGTATGTATGCAGCCCCCAGTGTATCGAGTGGGGTTTATGAAAAACACTTTATATAGAACATGAATTCTACAGCCCCCGAGTGTTCGAGTGAGGCTGTGAATTTTTGCGATGTTTGAAGCTTCAACTCATGTTGAGCAACTTTTTTGTTTATGTATGATTTTTTATGACCCAGCCCCCGAGTATTCGAGTGCGGCTGGGGTATTATGTTTGAAGAAGGAGCGAGAGCTCACGTTTTGAAGTAGCGCAGCCCCCGAGTACTCGGGTGAGGCTAAGGTTGTGCGACTAGTTTGTGCGAGTAGTAAACAGGGAGAAATATGAGGAATCATTGACTATATTCCATTTTTGAATGTTAAGCTGCAGGCCGCCTCATTAAAAACCTTCCAGTCCCCTTAGGTACCCTGGTAAGGAAAAGAGCGCGTCTGAAACCTGCAGCCATCCGACATATGTGCCTATTACATTATGCGACTGAGCAATCTAAGCATAGAAACGGCGCAGCTGCGCAACGTTCCAAGGATTGTGCGAGAGTTCGCCTGTCTTCGCGTGCTTCAGTCTGTATGCTCCTCCACCAATGACCTCGGTGATGATGAAGGGTCCTTCCCATGGAGAAGCAAGTTTATGCACCTTCTTTTGCTTCAGTCGAAGTACCAAGTCGCCAACCTCGAAGGATCTGGTACGCAGTCGACGGCTGTGATAGTTGCGGAGGTCTTGCTGGTAGACAGCTGTGCGTGCTAGCGCCGTGTTGCGTGCTTCTTCGAGCAAGTCGACTGCATCTTCGAGTGCTTCATCTGCATCTTCTTCGTTGTATGCTTCGACTCTTGGTGCATTGAATCTTACGTCTGATGGCAGGATTGCCTCTGCGCCGTAGACCATGAAGAATGGGGTAAATTGTGTTGAGGCGTTGGGTGTTGTGCGTAGGCTCCATAGCATAGATGGAGTTCTTCGACCCAAGCACCCGCGGCCCTTTTGAGTGGCACCAGGAGGCGTTTCTTGATTCCGCTCGTCACAAGTCCATTGGCCTTTTCGACTTGGCCATTGGATTGCGGGTGTGCCACAGATGCATAATTGAGCGTAATGTCCTGCTCTTTGCAGAAGGATCAGAATTCTCAGCCGTGAAGTTTGTACCGTTATCAGTGATGATGCTACTTGGCACACCAAAGCGGTATATGATGGATTTTATGAAATTGACTGCTGTAGTGGCAGTCGAACTTGTTATAGGGACTGCTTCAATCCACTTGGTGAACTTATCGACCGCCACCAGAAGGTGAGTATGCCCTCCATGGGAGGATTTTTTGAGTGGCCCGACCATATCGAGCCCCATTGGGCGAAGGGCCAGGCCAATGGTATTGTCTTCAACGCCGATGCGGGTGTGTGCGGCTTTGTGGCGAATTTTTGACAGCCGATGCACCTTTTGACTATGTCCTCCGCGTCTTTGAGTGCTGTGGGCCAGTAGAAGCCTGCGCGAAAGGCTTTGGCTACGAGTGATCGACTGCTGGCGTGATGCCCGCAGGTACCTGCATGAATATCACGAAGGATGGCTTGGCCATCTTCAAATGCTATGCAACGTTGGAACATACCTGATACGCTGCGCTTGTACAGTTCACCGTTGATGACAGTGTATGCTTTAGATCGTCGAGTGACGCGTCTTGACTCTGTTATGTCTTCAGGTACCTCGCCGCGGAGTATGTATGCGAGGAAAGGTTGAGTCCAAGTTGGCTCATGAGGAGTACCTCGACTGGCGGGTCCTCTGTGCTAGGTGCTTTGCTCTTGGCTGGTGCGGCTGATGTAGGAGATGCTCTCTTCTTCTTGATGGACCTGTGTTCGATGTGCTCGAGGAAGACACCAGGTGGAACTGGTGCTTTGGTCGCGCCAATGTTGGCTAACTTATCTGCTTCTTCATTGCCCTCACGCCCTATGTGCCGTAACTCGCAGCCTTCGAAGCTGCCCTCCATGATGTTGTACAGGTCACGGTAGGCGATCATATTATCTGCGATTGCATCACAAGCCTTCATTGTTAGCTGCACCACAAGATTCGAGTCGCCATAAATCATCAGTCGAGTGCACCCAAGGGCTTTGGCCATCCGCATGCCATGGATCAGGGCCTCATACTCAGCTTCGTTATTAGATGGTAACTCGAACTCCATCTGCAGGATATATCAAAGCTTGTCGCCTTTTGGTGATATGAGGATGACGCCTGCGCCTGCGCCTTCGTTCTTTTTTGAGCCGTCAAAGTACATAGTCCACTAGTAGGAAAAAGCCATTCTGTGGCGCACCCCTAAAGCTATTCTGTGGCGCATGGGGGGTGCGCCACAGAATACTCGCCACTAAATTGTAAATTCTGTGGCGCACCTGTGACGCATCCCACCTAGTGCGCCACAGAATAACTATCTGTGACGCACCCCCTAAGCGTGCGCCACAGAATAGGGTGCGCCACAGAATTTTTTTTGATGCGCCACAGAATTCCTATGCAGTATTGTACCGTACAATACCAGAATACAAATACCCGTATAATACCAGAATACATGTATATTTCATATTTACACAGATATAACAGAAACAGAGATATATTTTCACAGGTATATAAAAACAAACACATTACTAATGTCATCGCAAGTTGATACAAAAGTGCGGAAGTTTTACACAAGTGTTGAGATATATACAAAAGTTCATCGATCGTTGCACACGTTACAAATGAAGTGTTCACCGCCTACACTAGGATCAAATAGATTACACATCTCGGCGTGTTGATGGTGAGCAAGAGCGGGAGCACGACGATCTCATTTAGCCTTCTTCTTCAGGAGCGGCGCCGGGAACGGTTTGCACGCGTCTTTCGTCATCCACGCCCTGTCGTCCTTCTGCAACTCTAGGCGTTCTTCGATTTCCCTCTGATGCAACCCTGTAGATGGAGGTAGATATATATATTGGTTAATAATATCAATAGAGTATGCATGCATGATTTATTCATCTAAGTGGATAAATAGAGTATGTATGTATGCATGTGTAAGGCTCTCTTTTATAATACATCCTAGATACCTCGGCGGCAATTGAAGGTCCCCCCTACTTTGATGACATCTTCGAGGATGACTTCCGATAACCTGGTCTTGATGCGTTGGAAGTCTTTTCTAAGATCCTTATCGGAGTGGCCTTTGTCATATTCGACCCATATTTGCAAAGCAGATGGCAAAATCAATTGTGCTGCATCTCGGATTAACATGTTAATATGACGGAGGGCGTAGAAGGCATCCATCACGCTGCCCGGCTGCTCCTTGAGGCAAGAGAACTGGGTGACATGCTTGAAATGGTGCAACTTGTTTTGAGGATTGACAAAAATGCTCGCTTTCTTGTCGAAGACGCCTCCCTTTTGGGCGTAGCCCTGAAGAGCTTGATTGAGGACAGCAATTATGTTGGCATAGCGTTTCTTAGTACTACTACCTGAGTCAAAATAAGTGGCATAGGAATAGCTCGGGTTTAGGATGATGAGGACGCAGTACTTGTCCCTGCTCAACACAATTTAAATGATGATGATCAGAAACAGGCATTGAACTCAGAAAGGCACAAGACGGTGGCGAGCGGATGTGTACTTACTCGGGAAAGAAAGGCACAAGAAGGCTATTCTTTTGCTGGTTTTGCAGCATGAACCTCTCGAGGTACTCAACTGCCCTGGTCCGTGTCACTGATCCTTCCACGAGCTGGCTGTCACGCATGTAGTAGGGATCCGCTACCGCGACGTGCGGGATATTATCTCTGTGGATAGTCATTGCCTCATTGATCGCGTATAGGCGGACCAAGTTATAGTTGAGCCGCTTCTGATGAAATAGATTGAACAAGTCCTCGTATGCTATGAAGAACAGATCCGCGGGGTCTTCACGGACGACTACCAACCCGCCATCTTCCATTGGCACTTGGGCAGTGCACACCGGGTAATTTGGATCCCTGTCTTTAAGAAGAAGGCCCTCTAGCATAAGGATAGACTGGTTCAAAGAGATCATTGGCGGAGTTGCGAGGCGGACCATCTCCGGAGGCAATATCGGTTTTCCAGCTTCATGAACCATGTGCGCCGATTTGTCCGGACGGGGTGGTATGGTGTCTTCACGACCCTGGATAATCATAGGAGGTGGCTGGCTCGCAGAGGCGCCCTTTGATCCCTTTGATATCTTGTTGGGGGGCTTCCTGGGCTTACTGCTCCGTGGCTGCCCTACAAGCCCCTCTGCAACCGATTTCGCAATCGTGCCAGGGGAGAAAACGCCGGTAGCCGGTTTGTTGCGTCGTGGTCTTCGGCGCCAGTGTTGATGAAGGCATTGATGTCCATAGGATCATCATCGTCGTCGTCGTTGCCATCAATAAGTTGAGGTGCAGAGGCGTTGCCTAATTGCACCGGTTGTGGTTCAGAGCCTAATTGCAAAGGTTGTGGTTCAGAGCCTACCAACAGTTGCTTCTGGCGGTTGGTGGTAGTGGCTACGGCTGCAGGCTTCCTCGGGGGCTTCGTGGGACGGATCGGGGCGTCCCGCCGGAACTTTGAGGTGGCGCCGGTGTTGCGTCTTGGGCCCTCATCAATAATACCCCCCCCAAGACGAATCTGGGTCTTCGGCCATGGCGTGATCCATTCGGAGCACTTTCCAAGGACCAAGTGTTTGTCGGATCCCGGAGGTTGAACGGGGGGGTCAATGTTGTAATACGCCCTCGGTACCGTGACTACCTTGACCTTCATAAAAGCCTTGTCCATTGGAGCGTGGTGCGTTTGTGTGCTGCCTGTTTGTAGGACAAGGCCCGAAGCAACTTCCTTCAACTCGCCGCCGGCCTCTACCCTATGCAGGAGTATGCAAGTCGTTTCCTAGAGTGAAATTAAGCACCATATGCATTTGTGATTAATCATGCATGAGATGGCAGTCATCGATCGAAGCAGGCATAGTTATAGAGAAGACGACGTGGACTAACTAATTAGTTACCTTGGTGACGGCGTCCAGCTCGGCTTCCGTCGTGACAAGGGCGCCGGTGCCGGCGGCGGCTGGAGTATTCTTCTCGGGTGCCGGTACCGTACGCAGCGCCGGTGTGACCAAAGGGGCCATGGGCGGCGGGGTCACCATGTCGTCCGGCGACCGGTGCTGCGGGTTCATGGTGGAGTTGCTGCCGGAGAAGCTGGGCACGTGTATCGACCCCTGATGACGTCCCGCAGCCCAGGCAGCTATCCCCTCCATTAACTGCGGGGGAAGGATCTGTTGGAGCCTATCTTGGACTAGCTTTTCCACCGTGCCTGCATCCACGGTGTTCTTCTTCAGTTCCTCCAGCTCCGCCCTTAGCTGCTGAACCTCGGCTTTATCCTGCTTGGACATCCTGCTCCTCTTTTTCATCTCGCCGGCGCCGTCCGAGCTGTAGTACTCTGTGAACTTCATGCTCGTACCATAGCCCGTCACACGGCCAGCTGATGTCGGCGGCGCCGACTTGTCCCTTTCCCTGAAAGAGTTCATCGCCCGGTTGAAAGTAGTGTCCCACACTTCCCTCGAACCCGGGGACGACGGGCCGGCCTCAGCCTCAGCCTTCAACTCTTCCTCCTGCACACAAAGGTGAACACACTTAGAAATTTGAGATCAACGCAATGGACTTTGAGATATCTGTGGTATTTAAATTCCCTTACCAGCTTTTCCTGGAATTTCTTCACATCGTCGTACTTGGTAACGAACTCCCCAGTCGCCCAGTCGAGATAGTAGCGGGACCGGACAAAGTTCCTGGTCTGCTCGTCTAAGATTTTATCCCATGTGTTTTCCAGATTACGACGTGCTATTTCCCTATCTTCCTTTTCCCAAGTGGGTTGTTTCCCTTTGTAACCGCCGCTTCCAAATGGTGGTTACCTAAGTTCAGCGCCCGCATTTCCTTCCCCCACTTGGTCCATTTTGCACACACCTCAGATTTTAAAAACTCCTTAAATTCCTCGAACTCTTCTAAGGTGATGTGAGGCTCTTGTATACTAATATCCTCCCAGCTCTTTTTCTTCTGAATCTTCGCCTTCACCCGGCTTTTCCAGCTGCTCAAGGCGGTGCTCATCTTCGTGATGGCGTAATTATCCACATTTTTGGGGAGCGGGTTCGGGAACGTGTATCGTTTGTGAACCCTCCTGAGGAGGTGTTCGACCAAAGCCGCATTATCGTCGCTTCTGAGGTCAGTCGTGTTGATCGACACGCCTTCTCGAAGGATGCACCCTAGTTGCATGCTGTACCCTCGTGCAACTTTCTTAGGCATCAATGGTGCGCCACTTAAACTGACCTCCGTGATCACGTCCGTGACATTGTCCACCGACTGCACTTTCCGCGGTTTGGTCCTTGGCCTCCGCTTCTTCTTGTTCTGAGCGGCCGGGTTGCTGCAGCCGGGTTCCGTTTGGTCGCCGCCATCGGTGGGACCATCCGTGCGGTCATCGCCAGTGGTGGGGCCATCCGTGTGGTCGCCACCATCTCCTGAGGTGTCATCCTCACCACCTTCTTCGTTGTATTCGGGGTCGGACTCCCGTACCTCTTGCTGCTCAGCCTCGGGGCCACTAGTGGCCGCGGCATCCCCCATATGTTCTTCCCAGAAGTCCTTGTTGTGTTCTCTTGCTTGCTCTTCGACGCTCATGCGCTTAGAAGCATCGCCCGACATGTTTGAACTGCATTAAAAAGAGGCAAAAAGTTAGTATAACAAATATAAGAGAAAAAAATCACCTAACTAAGTACTAAGATACCCCGGCCCATGCATTAGTCGCAATACCCCATATGTCCTATTTTTAGCAAAGTCATGCCAAATTTCACGAAAAAATTCGGCATGACCTTTGCTAAAAAAGGGACATATGGAGTACCCGAATTGCCGGAACGGAAGTTAATCGACGTTCCGGCAATCTCAAGGGCCTCTCGGGGGTACCTGCAAGCATTTCCAAATTAAAAAAAACACAACTCCGGCCGGCATCTCCACGACACGATGGTCGGAGCACAAGCACAATACCCCATATGTCCTATTTTTAGCAAAGTCATGCCAAATTTCACGAAAAAATTCGGCATGACCTTTGCTAAAAAAGGGACATATGGAGTACCCGAAATTGCCGGAACGGAAGTTAATCGACGTTCCGGCAATCTCAAGGGTCTCGGGGTACCTGCAAGCATTTCCAAAAGAAAACAAATCTCCGGCCGGCATCTCCGGCCGGCATCTCAACGACACGATGGTCGGAGCCACATCCACATCTCAAAAAAAAAAAACACCACCACCATCACCAACACAAAAATACCACCACCATCACGAACGTGTCCCGCGCGTCAACGGGCAGCACGTCCGTAACGGTGGAAACAGCTGAAAACTCGGCGACAACGTGGCGCGAAACGCGAAAACGGTGAACGCGCCGGAAGTCCGACGGAACGTGTCCCGTCAACGGGCAGCACGTCCGTAACGGTGGAAACAGCTGAAAACTCGGCGAAAACGTGGCGCGAAACGCGAAAACGGTGAACGCGTCGGAAGTCCGACGGAACGTGTCCCGTCAATGGGCAGCACGTCCGTAATGGTGGAAACAGCTGAAAACTAGTGCCATCTCAAAATATTTAACTTGTGCCATCTCAAAATATTTTACTTGTGCCATATATCAACAATATACATAGATATGCTTGTGTCACATACACAAAACAAATTATATATAGTACACAAACATTCTGTGGCGCACCTATGCCCATGCGCCAAAGAATGTGATAATACTGTGGCGCACATGCACTGATGCGCCACAGAATGTCACTATTCTGTGGCGCACCACAGCTAGTGCGCCACAGAACGTCTCTCCCCCAATTATTGGTGGGGCCATCGCAAGGAATTCTGTGGCGCATGGGCAGGGGTATGCCACAGAATTTTCCCAAAAGTGGTTGACCCGTGGGGTGGGTGTGGGGCCCGCACACTTTCTGTGGCGCACCCCTATTGATGCGCCACAGAATAGAACATTCTGTGGCGCACCATGCTTGCAGTGCGCCACAGAATTGCTCCATTTCTGTGGCGCACTGAGACAGATGCGCCACCGAACAAATTTTGTGGCGCTCGTCTTGTTTGGTGCGCCATAGAATAGGGATCCATAGAAAGGCTTTTTCCTACTAGTGGTCCATGAGTTGGACACATCTGGTGCTCCTGGCAACTGAGTTTCGATCCACTCGGTGTGGAAATCAGGTAAGACTTGTGCTTTGATGGCCTTCGGGTAATCATACTTGATATCTCGTGGTGCTAGCTCGATGAGCCATTTTGCGACTCGCCCAGTTGGATTGGGGTTTGTGAGGATGTCCCCGATCCCTGAGGTACTAACTACAGTGATCGGGTGCTCTGCGAAGTAATGTGTCAGCTTCCTTGAGGACATGAACACGGCGTAAGCCAGCTTCTGATAGTGCGGGTACCGCTGCTTTGATATGGAGAGCACTTCACTCAAGTAATAGACTAGACGTTGTATGCTTTGGGTGTGTCCCTCCTCCCTGCGTTCGACCACCAGTATAGTGCTCACCACCCTGTTTGTTGCGGAGACATATAGGTATAGTGGCTCGCGTTCCCTTTGTGCGACGAGGATTGGAGGGCTTGTGAGGACTCGCTTGAGGTCCGTGAAGGCTGCTTCTTCTGCGTCCACTCGAATTTATCTGCTTTCTTCATCAGTCGATAGAACGGGAGTGCTTTTTCACCTAGCTTGCTGATGAATCGACTGAGTGCTGCTACTCGACCCGCCAACTTTTGCACGTCATGGAGCTTTGAAGGCCTTTGCATCGTCAAGATGGCCTGTATTTTCTCCGGGTCTGCCTCGATTCCTCGAGCCGAGACTAGATACCCGAGGAGTTGCCCGGCTGGCACGCCGAACGTGCACTTCTTCGGGTTGAGCTTGATGTGGAAGCGTTTGAGGTTTGCGAACGTCTCTCGCAAGTCATCGAGTAGTGTGTTTTCCTCCCTTGTTGTGATGACAATGTCATCTACGTAGACCTGGACGTTTCGCCCAATTTGCTTCTTGAGGCAGTCTTGCATCATGCGCTGGTAGGTTGCGCCTGCGTTCTTGAGCCCGAAAGGCATTGTTGTGTAGCAGTAGACCCCGAGTGGGGTTATGAACGCCGTTTTCTCTTCATCTCTTCCTTCATCCTTATCTGGTGGTAACCCGAGTAAGCATCCAGGAAGGACAAGCGAGCGCACCCGGCGGTGGAGTCGACGATCTGGTCGATTCGAGGTAGTGGAAAGTGATCCTTTGGACAACATTTATTGAGTGCTGTGAAATCTACGCACATCCGAAGGATATCTGTGTGCTTCTTCTCTACGAGTACGGGGTTGGCCACCCATTGTGATTTCTTGATCTCTCTGATGAAACCTGCTGCGAGTAGCCTGTCGACTTCGGCTTCGACTGCGGTTCTTTTTGGGCCGGATATGCGGCGCATTGTTTGCTTGACTGGTTTAGCATCTGGAAATAATTGGAGAGAGTGCTCGGCGAATTCCCTGGGAATACCTGGCATGTCGCTGGACACCACGCAAATATATCCCAGTTCTCACGGAGGAATTCGACGAGCGCGCTTTCCTATGCGATAGGCAGACTCGACGAGACATTGACTGTCTTGGTCGGGTCAGTCGGGTGCACCTGATGCGATCTTGTGTCATTGGTGGCATTGAATGCTCTGTCGACTGCCACCTTTTGTGCTCCGGCATAAGTGTTCGATCGTTGGAGACCGCTAGATCGGCGAGTGTTGCTTCCATGCCGAACATCTCAGAGATTTTGCTAAACTCTCGGTCGCAAGAGTCAGACTTTTGGAAGTTTCCCTTGACTGTGATTACTCCTTTTGGTCCAGGCATCTTAGCTGGAGGTATGCGTAGTGTGGCACCGCCATGAATCGAGCGAACGTCGGGCGTCCAAGTATAGCATGGTATTGTGACTTCCAGTCGACAACTTCGAACTCAATCGATTCTGTCCTGAAGTGGTTCTTGTCCCCGAACGTTACGTCGAGTTGTATGGTGCCTTCTGGGCTTATTGCTTTGCCTGGGACGATACCGTGAAAGGTATTTGAAGATCTTGGCAGGTTTTCGACTGACCTGTTCATTTTGCGGAGCGTGTCTGCGAAGATGATGTTTATGCCGCTGCCACCATCCATGAAGACCTTGGACATGGCGTAGCCTCCAATTTGTGCGTCGAGTACCAGAGCAGAGTGCCCTGGACGAACGACCGATGGTGGGTGGTCCTCTCTGCTGAAGCTTATTGCAGTTTCGGATCCCTTCAAGAATTCAGTTACGGCAGGAGGTGACATGACCGCCATGTTTACTTGTCGAGTGCGAAGTTTTTGCTCCCTGTTGGAAGGGCGACCTTTCTGTATCATGTACATCTGCCCTTGGGGCGGAGGGTACTGAGGTTCGTCCACCCGAGGTACTTGTTGTATGGCACCCGCGATGTTCCGCCTGCTGCAGGCTGTGGTGGTGGTGGTGGCATCAGAACGGGTACATTGGCTGGCTGCGACGCAGCTACGGGTGCGGGTGTGGCTGCTGCCTTTCTGAGATTTATGTAATCAGTCGCCATTTGGTCGAACTCCCTGCAGTTTCTCATCGAGTGATTGGAGCGCAGTTTTCCGTCTCCCCCTTGTACAGGTGGAATCTGCAATCAGCATCCATCTTTTCTTCGAATGATCGCTCGGATTGTGCGCCGGATCGTGACTTGCGCCAGTCTTTCCTCTTGTAGCTTCACTGCGTTGGCCGCGGTCTCGACTGTCCCGGCGATCATCTCGACTATCCCGTCGATCATCTCGACTGTCCGTCGATCTTCTGACCGTCGGTCGCTTCTGTCTTGGTCGTTGCGGGGCGTGGAAACCCAGCCGCCATGAATTCGGGTCTGTCGTCGTCGTAGTGACGTTTTGAACGCTTGCGCCTTCGGTCGTCTCTGTATGAGTCTCTGCGGCTTCGACTGCCACTTTCATGATTGTCACGGGGTGAGGACCCGCGTGTGGTGCGCGCCATGTCTTCTCCGTCTGCCCACTCAGTCGCGATCTTCAAGAGGTTAGCCACAGAGGTTGGCTTTTGCGACCAAGTGCTTCTTTGAAGTCCCGCCTGGCGAGGCCCATGATGAAAGCATCCATGGCCATATCTTCTGAAATTACTCCGACTGAGTTGCGTATCTCAGTCCATCGTCTGATGTATGACCTCAACGTTTCGTCTGACCGTTGAACGCAGCTCGCAGCTCCTCGAACGTTTTTGGGCGCTCACATAGAGGCTCGAATTTTTGATGAAGTCAGTGCGGAAGTGATCCCACGAGTCGTATGTTGATGGAGGTAGGGCCTTGAGCCAGTCGCGGGCTGTGCCTTCGAGCATGAGTCGTATGTATTGCATGGCTGTGATGTTTGTGCCTCGCTGGCACGCGACAGCCAGCCTGTAGTCTTCCAGCCACCCGAAGGTTCCTGTCGACCCGTGTACTTGGGCTGTTCAGATGTAAGTTTGAACCCTTTGGGCATCCGTGTCTCGCGGACGCGTCGAGTGAAGCACAGAGCTCCATGTGGCTCAGGCTCTCGATCAGAGTATGAGTCGCTACTGTAAGATCTGCGTGATCTGCTCCTGGACCTGCGCCTACGTGAGCCGCTTCTTTCCTTCGAGTGATGGCGGCGACCACTGTGATTATGCTCTTCACGACGCGTGTCACTAGGGCACGGTCTCGACTCCCCCTGGAGTTTTGGAATTTGGCGTATGGCCTTCGCCGCTAAGGCGAGTGATTTGATCTGTTGGCGATGTAGTTTTGCATTGGGGTCATCAGCTGGAGGCTTGATTGCCTCTAGGTATGCTGCAGCGGTAAAGAGAGCACCCGCAGCTGTTTTGGGTACTGGCACTCCCTCCTCGTCGTATGTCATGAAAGAGTTGCCTAAGTTGCGGGTGAGTGCCGCCCTCTCATCCGGCGAGAGGTGTGACAGCCTTGATCTGGGTCTTGTGTCTGCTCGCCCGGTGGAGCTCAGGGAGAGCTGTCTTCTGCGCACACTCGACAAGCTAGCTGCTTTTTGCGTTCTTCGAGTGTTGCTCTTATCTGCTTAGTCGAAGTGATTCCTGCCAGTTGAAGTACTGGAAGGTCAACATCTCCTCCCGTGTTGCGTCTGCTGGCATCATTGTGCACTCCTTGATAACTTTATCTGCTTTTGCTGCCATCTCAGCAGTAATTGTGAGATTTGTGACTCCGTCCGGCATAGTAACCGTGCACGGGAACTCTGTAGGCCTGCGACTGGCCGCAGCATCAGATGATTCTGCGGCGAAGGCAACGTAGACCTGCTGGGGTATCACCCGAGGGTATGTGTATGTGTCTTCGAGTCCCATCATGGACTCGACATCGTCATCAAGGCTCATGTCGGAGTCGATATGCCCGTCGAGTGGTCCGTCTGGACGGATCTCCCCGTCGATGCCTTCATCGCCTATGCTCATCTCAGCGTCGGCGAAGTTGTTATGAATCTCGAAGTCGAGTTGTTGTTGGTGCAGATCTCGGAGTCGACGTAGGTCGATATGAGTTTCAAGTTCGTCAAAGTCGCTGAGGGAGATCCCGCAGTCGAAACAATCCTCGAGTGGGAGATCGAGCTCGGGATCGTTTGTGCGGTATGCTGATTCGGCCTCCTCGCCCTGGAGTTCTTCAATGAGCTCGTTGATCTCTCGTGTGGACATGTTTGTTGCAGACGAGCAAGCTTGGAGGAGCGATGATGGTATGGACGCAGTTGATGGATCCGCAGTCGAAGGAGCCGCAACCGATGGAGCCTCGGGTGCGGAAGTCGCGAGTTGGCGTGGATCAGTCAAGTCCTGCACACCAAGCTTGTTGACGAAAAAATTGAACGAACCAACGGTTAAACCCAAACCTGACTCGAGATCGAAGAATGCCTCCTGGAATTCTGGCGAGTGTGGCTCGAAATCCATCAGAGGATCTGATGCGCTTTTTGCAGGTGAAGCTGGCGTGCTGCCGTTTGTCGAGTGAGTCGGCGAGTTGCCGTGTGCTGCCCGAGTCGGCGAGTTCTGGTTTGTTGATGCAGCCGGCGAGTTGCCGTTTGTAGATCCGATTGGCGAGTCGCCGTTTTCCGATGGAACCGAAGAAACCGTGAGTCCAGCACTATTCTTTCCCACAGACGGCGCCAATTGACGAGGGGTACACTCATCAAATCCCATGGTTAAGGACCTAGGGTTGAGATTATGGGGAGAGAACGTGGTAGTACTGGTAGTTTCGTCGGCTGACAAGCAGAGGCAAAGATTTACCCAGGTTCAGGCCCCTCGGGTGGAGGTAAAGACCCTACTTCCTGCTTGTCTGTTATTGATCGTGTGAGATTATGCGGTTACAAGGTGGCTCCGGCGAGACGTTGATCTCGCTAGAGCTTTGGTGGTTTGAGTATGGCTTCCCCTAGATCAGCACCCCTCCCAGCCCTTAAATAGGCTGGGTCTTGGGAGTTTGTAACCGACCTAGTTTACACATAAGGAAAGTAGAAACCGACTATGCCTATGTCTAATCTTGGAGGGTACTCCATCTTGTTGGGCCTCTTGTCTTGGGCTTCGAGTTGGCTCTTCGCTTATTGGGCCTTAGTCGTCACGTGCACCAGGTACCCTCACTGTAGGGTACCCGAGGTGTATACACTTGTCACATGTTCACCGCCTCAAACAAGACCATGGGTGGATCACCGATCATAGAGCCAAGGAGGAGATCATCTATAACCATTTCAACTCGGTCCTTGGCCGAGGGGCGGCTAGAGGGAGAGACTTCAATTGGGACAACCTCCACTTTGAGGAGCCGAATTTGGAAAATCTTGGAGACCCTTTCTACGAGGAGAAAGTGAGAAATGCAATCAATCAAATTCCTAGCGACAAAGCTCTCGGGCCCGATGGCTTCATGGGGGCCTTCTTTAAAGATGTTGGGAAACAATAAAAGGGGATGTCATGAGGGTGGTGAATCTTTTTGGAAACCTTCACGCCGAAAATTTCCATTGGCTAAATTCGGCCAAGATTGCCCTATTGCCCAAGAAGGAGGGGCGGAGGGAGTATCCGACTACCGGCCTATTAGTTCATCGATGCAATTGAAAAAATAATATCAAAGATGCTTGCTCTCCGACTTAGCCCTCTCATGAACGAGCTTGTCTCCAACGCTCAAAGTGCTTTTATCAAGAAAAGGAGCATTCATGACAACTTCCTATATGTCAAAAACCTTGCTAAACGCTTCCACAAAGGCAACATACCGGTGCTTCTCTTCAAGCTCGACATCCGTAAAGCCTTCGACTCGATACGTTGGGAGTACATCCTTGACCTCTTGCAACGCCGGGTGTTCCCTAGCCATTTTCCGTAATTGGATTGCCGCCCTTCTATCCACCGCCTCCTCCCGGGTGCTCCTAAATGGCATTGCCGGCAGCCCCATTCGGCAAGGAGACCCGCTATCGCCTCTCCTATTTGTCATAGCCATTGACCCCCTCACTAAAATTTTGGAATGTGCAACTAGGAGGGGTCTACTACATAAGCTTCGTGGGAGGGGCACCATTTTGCATACCTCCCTATACGCGGATGATGCGGCGGTCTTCGTTGCTCCAATAAAAGAGGACATTGGATACTTGGCCTCCATTCTTGAAGCTTTTGGAGAGGTGACTGGTCTTTGCACAAATTTTGACAAGAACTCCGTGCTTCCATAAGGTGCGGCAACATAAATCTTGATGACATTCTTGAAGGCATCCCGACTTCTAGGGAAACTTTCCCTTTGTGCTACCTTGGGCTACCACTATCGGTTTGGCGCCTTAAAAGGGTGGATTTCCAACATCTCGAGGATAAATGTGCCGGCAAGCTCCCAACTTTGA
This sequence comes from Poa pratensis, assembly GCA_947311845.1. Lineage (NCBI taxonomy): Eukaryota > Viridiplantae > Streptophyta > Magnoliopsida > Poales > Poaceae > Poa > Poa pratensis. Next base: position 3,135,901 of record CAMZMU010000033.1, on the reverse strand, counting down.
ATGGCAAGTTCATTACCATGGCAGGCCACACGGCCTTTGTTAAGGCGGTCATTGCTTCCCAAGCCATTTACTACTTGACGCCCCTCATCATCCCGTGGGCACGATGCTCTTCATGAACAAAATTCAACGTATTTTTCTTTGCTTGGCTAAGGAAACAACTACGGGAGCCAAATGTAAGGTGAATTGGGACTTGGTGTGCCACCCCAAGGAACTTGGTGGCCTTGTCGTGCTACACCTAGAAAAGTTTGCAACGGCGTTTGAGGTGGCCATGGTTTGAGTGGAGGATCCCACAAAAATTTGGGTGAGTTCCGGCAACCCATGCTCTCAAGCGGACTTGGACATCTTCTCTGCCGCGACATCAATCACTATTGGCATTGGTCTAAAAACTCCTGTTAGGCATGCGCCATGGCTTGAGGGACGGAAGCGAAAGAATATTGCCCCACTAATTTATGCTTCCTCTAGCATGAAGAAGTGGTCGGTTGGGGAAGCTTTGGAGGCAAATGCGTGGGTTCGGAAGGTGCGACTCGATGATACTTTCACCATGGAGCATTTTTTCCCAATTTGTGGAGCTTTGGGTCCTACTAAGAAACGTCAATCTCAACGCCGACGAGAATGATGAGATCTCTTGGAAGCTAACGGAAGATGGGCAATACTCGGTGTCGGGGGAATACTTTCTGGATTAACCCGCGGCCCAGTGCGACTTAACTTACTCGCACGGATGAAGGCCCACTTGGGAACAAGCCCAATATTGAACCGCCATAAGGAGAAAGATCTAGAATACAAATCCCGGAGGACGTGAAGACCAAGTAGTCTCCGAGTAGGCCTCTGTGGATGTATTCCTTATGGGGAAGTTTCCTTTTGTAACCTAGCGAGCCTCTGTGTATATAAAGAGGACTCGCAGGACTTAGAGCGGGTCAAGCTATCAAGCCCCAAACCCTAGCTCATACGGCGAGTACCAGATCGGATCGCCTCCATTGTAACACCTCGATTATCATATCAATACCAATCTAGGGTAGGCAGGAAGTAGGTCTTTTACCTCACATTGAGGGGGCCGAACCTGGGTAAATCTGTGTTGATCTTTGTTCCTGCGATCCCAAGCTCGGAGATGCTTGACTCGCGTAATCCCACACCTACGAAGTCATCTATGACACCTGACGTGACAAACCCACGACAGTTGGCGCCCACCGTGGGGCCTGCGGTCAAAAGCGTCACGTTCCGCGCAGGATCCATGAAGGGAGCTGAAGATCTTGTTGTTGGCCGTATCATCACGGTCAATGGCACACCCCTCATCGACGATTCAAGCTGGGGGCCGGAAGCAGATTACTTGGAGACCGGCCACGTCATCCCCTTTGGATCCATCAACGTCTTCGTCGGCTTCATTGGCGGCGAGTCAGAGGATCCATCGCAGCATGGCGACTCAGAAGGAGTCGCGGTAACAGTGGACCAAGAAGAAGGATCTATCAACCACGAGTCGCTGCCTCTCGAAGACGAAGAAGGCCAATCCATTGAGTATGTCCTTGAGGAAAGGCTATGCGGAGGCCCTGTGGACAGTGGCTCGCCCTCTGTAGAAGATCGGCACGTGGAAGGGGTCTACAGGACCACAGAAGCAGACGAAGGGCTGGGCATGCCACCAGGCAGCTTAGCCCCCACACCGCCGGAAGCAGCAGAACAAGCCGCGCTAGATGCATCAGGAGTCGCGGCATCCGCTGCGATGACGCCAGGAGTCGCGGCCTCAGGAGTCGCAAACAGAGAAACTCCACCTGGAGTCGCGCCTGCGGAATCAGGGGCAAGGGTAACCCCCAGCGCAGCGGTCACGCCGCCACAGGGAAGCGTGTTGTTTACACCAATATCTGCGGTTAACGCGGCTGCTAGGGTGACAGAATTGGAGGCTACCAGGATCGGGCTATATGATGAAGTCCAGAGAATCGCAGATGAGAGAGCCAGGCTGGCGCGTGAGGAACAGCGCCTCCAACAGGAGCAACTGCGACTCATCGAGGAAACCAATTCTCTGCAAGGAATACAGGCCACCTTGCCACACAGGCGCCACGCGAGTCGCCTGCAGCCAGGAACAGTAAACCCTATGGAGCTGTTCCAATCACCTACCACTGAACCAGCAATTGCGGTCCCGTCAGCCGCCACCAACACTAACCCATCAGTCGCCACCAACACGGCGCACCCGGTCGCATGGTCAGGGGTCGCACAACCTCAGTCGCGGTACCCGCACGCATGGCACCATCTGCCATGGTTATGCGGTCCGCGGCCCCGTTAGCTGCGCCCGCGGTTCAAGCACTCGCTGCACCATCAATCGTACCAGCGGTTCCATCTTTCGCAGCACCAAGAGTAGCAGAGATACCTGGGTCAAGGGCCATAGTACAGGCTAACAACAGGGCCATGATGCCCCCGCCGTTGACGCAGCCAACCTTTGTTCAGCAATCGCCACAGCAGCCTCAAAGGTTCCACACGCCGCAAGGGCATTATGTTAGCCCAGTGGAGAATCTCTTTGCGCCACAAACATCTTGGCCAGATTAGCGCCAGCAGGAAACACGCCAATGGACAGAGAGGCACGGCGCGCCATTGAGATGCTGAGCACAGCAGTAATACAGCAGGCGAATATGTCCGAACACGCAGGACGGCTGCACTCCACCCCTTACAATAGCAGAGCAACGGCGGAGAGAAGCATCCACGCGGAGTCGCCACACGTTGCGACCTCAAGCTCGGCTAGGCGACAAAGGGAAGATCAACCTGCGGCTCAAAATCAACCTCAGCAGATTCAACCCATAGAGATTGTGCAGCCGCGCGGCGGCCAATCCAATAGGAAGACCAGCTTCGTCCAACCTATCGTCGCGACTCAAAGGCCCAGTCTGTTTCAGCGAAAGAATCAGGTCTGAACCGTTTCCTGCAGATTTCAAAGGACCTCGCAAGGTCGCCAACTACAACGCCAGCATGGACCCTGTTACTTGGCTCAACAATTACGAGATGGGCATGAGCATCCTAAATGCATCCGAAGAGATCTGCGCACGTTACCTAAACATGATGTTAGAAGGCGCAGCCCACATATGGCTACAAAATTTGCCACCAAATTCGATAAACTCTTGGGATGAGATGAAGGAAGCTTTTATCAAGAATTTCCAAGGAACATGCAAGCGACTCTGCAGCATAGAGGACCTAGAGCGTTGTGTACAGAAGGAAGGCGAGTCAAGTCGCCACTGGATGAGAAGGGTCGCAGAGATCATACATTCCTCAGACAATATACCACCCAGTTCAGCAGTCCTTGTCATGGAGAAAAATTGCAAATTTGAGCCGCTAGTCCACAAACTAGGTCGCATGAAGGATAAAGTCAAGAGCCTAAGCGAGGTAATGGCGGCGGCCAACAAGTATGCTAGCTCGGATAAAACCAGGGACGCATCTGATGGAGAGGAAGAGGAAAGCACTGGCAAGGGAAAGAAGGCCAGTAGCAAGCCTCAACAACAGCAAGCTAGCAATGCCAATGCGAGTTATAACAAGCGCAAAAACGAGGAAGGAAATTCTGGTTAGTCGCAAATACGAATACTCGTTACAAACAAAGCAGCAGCAGAGGAAGGAATTTTCATCCAGTTAATTTGGAAGAGGTTTTCAACCGCCCCTGCGACATCCATATAGGAAAAGATGGGAAACCACCCAACCACACGAAGGCACAGTGTTATCATTACAAAAAGTGGAAGGATGGACAGCCACTCAACACAAACTTCAATCATCAAAACAACGAGGAAGGTAAACATGGCGGAGGCAACAACAGCAACAACGCCGTCCCAAATCCGCAGCCAGATCAGCCACAGTTCCCAAAACAGTTGGGTCAGTATCATACCATTGTGGTGAATACTTCAAGGAGGGAACAAAAACTGCGACGACGCAATCAGGCTGTTAACGCCATAGTACCAGCCGTCCCACAATGGCTAAAGTGGTCCGAACAACCAGTAATTTGGAGCCGCGAGGATCACCCAGGAGAAATAAATGAAGAGGGAAAACTCGCGCTGGTGGTTGCCCCTCAAGTCGCAGGGTACAAGTTGAGCAAAGTACTGATGGATGGAGGCAGCAGTATCAACATATTATACTATGAAACCTTCAAAAGAATGAACCTTCAAGAAAAGCAGCTACACCCATCAAGAACAACGTTTCATGGTGTCGTACCAGGCATATCAGCTCAGCCATTGGGGCGAGTTAACTTGGAGGTCGCCTTTGGGACACAAAGCAACTTCAGGAGCGAGTACATTTGGTTCGAGGTTGTAGATTTCCAGAGCCCATATCATGCGCTGTTTGGCAGAGAAGCATTCGCAAAGTTTATGGCTAGGCCGTGCTATGTGTACCTAAAGCTCAAAATACCAGGCCCTAGAGGTGTCATCACCATCAATGGCGACAAAAGAATAGCTCAAGAATGTGAAGAAGGCGACAAGGCCATAGCCAGAGCAGCTTGCATCGCAGAGAGCGCGACCATGCGAGTCGCAGGAGAATTTTGATGACATCGTGAAGGCCAAGAGGCACCTGCCTGACTTGCGACTTCAGATTACAGCCGCAAGGGAGGCAAGGAAGTCAAAGGCTACGAGCCATTGCCAATAAGGACACATCCCAAGCGTCGCGAGTTGCCATCAGCAGCCGCAGCAAAATTATTAAGAGTTTACATCATCAAGCTGGCCACTCAGGGCTAAAAATTCAATTCTGGTCGCCACTCAGGCGCGACCGACCCAATATGACACTTCTGATCGCCACCTAGGCGCGATCGACCCAATTCTGGTTGCCACCTAGGCGCAACCGACCCAATTCTGGTCGCCACTCAGGCGCGACCGACCCATGTAACATCTCTGGTTGCCACCTAGGCGCAACCGACCCAATTCTGGTCGCCACTCAGGCGCGACCGACCCATGTAACATCTCTGGTTGCCACCTAGGCGCAACCGACCCAATTCTGGTCGCCACTCAGGCGCGACCGACCCATGTAACATCTCTGGTTGCCACCTAGGCGCAACCGACCCAATTCTGGTCGCCACTCAGGCGCGACCGACCCATGTAACATCTCTGGTTGCCACCTAGGCGCAACCGACCCAAGCATCACTTCTGGTCGCCACCTAGGCGCGACCGACCCTATGTATCATATAATGATTCTGAAATAAAGCATCTCAAACTACCAATTGAGTTGTGAGTCTTTTATTTTTTAATCATTGGTCCCTTGGGGGTGCGGCAGCTTTTTAGCGCGGCCTATTCCTTGGGATCGCCAAACAAGTGGCATTTATCGTGATTATACTCAACCTCTCTTGGATGCGACTTGCACTATGCGGCCAAAGTACTGGGGGTGCGGCGTCAATCGAGTTTGATTGCCTATCATGGCCGCTCTCGACCCTGAACACGCACTTTTTACCTGGGAAATACTGAGCCGCGCAAGGGCCTAAGTGAGGAAAAACCGAGACAAATCATAAGGACCAGCCTATTGGTCGAAACATGTACTGCCAAGAGTACTTAAGCAAACCATAATATTGTCTTATGACACATAAACTCTAACAATTATTACAGACCGCTAAGGGCCAAGGCCATCAAACCATTGTTTTCTCTTCTTCACTTGTGCGCAGCTTTTGGCCGGTGGGAAGGAGGAACAGGCGGCTTACCAAGCTTGCCAGAAGGAGCAGTCGCAGGCTCGCTGGAGGGCTCTTCAGTCGCGGGCTTGGGGGCTGCAGAGCTGGATACGCCTGGAGAGGGGTTCTTGTCCTGCGGAATCACCGCGCTGGACGACGGAGCGGGTAACTTCTCCCATCTGCTTCCATCTGCGTTATACTTGCCCATATAGGTCGCAAGATCAATCCCCTCCACCAGTTCAGTCGCATGGCCGCGCATATCCTTCCAAGTCGTCGCATATTCTGAGGCCGTCAGTTCGGTGCCATCCACCTTCTTCGAGGGCCTACCTTTTGCAACCTTGGCAGCATCAAAAGAAGGATAGTACGTCTTGGCCAAAGCAAGAACATGAGCCGCGCCGGTGCGAGCTGAGGACTCTTTCCAGTCCAAAAAGAACTGAGGCGCCCTAAGCAGTCTTTTCAGCAGCCCTTCAGAATCACCGGGGACTGGCTTGGTCGGCAGCAGGCACTTAGACAGTGATTTCATGGCGTCACAAGCCTTCGCGAAAAATCGCGGATATACTCCAGCTGCTTGAGTACTGCCGCGCTGCTCCTTGGCATCTTCACCTACATCAAGGCATGTCTCCGTCAGCTCTACAACACACAGGCAAAGATAGTAGAGAAAAAAGATGCAGTAAAGTCGCAATACATACCAGTTAATCTTGAGTCATGATGCACACTTTGGCGTGGACGAGGTTATGGGCATCAGAAACTTTCTTCAACTTTTTCTCAAGCTCACCAATGGAAACAGCCTTAAGCCTTGCGTCCTCATTGACATCAGCAATGGCGTCTTTCTGAGCACTGACTTGGAGCTCCAGCTGCTGGACCCTCTCATGGAATTTCTCTTCAACAGTTTTAAGTCGCAGCTCGGTATTTTTGGCTTGCTCAGAAAACTTGAAGCTTTCATCAGATAGCTCGCCCATCCTGGTTTCCCTCTTCTTTAGCTCAGCGTCACGCTGGCCAAGGAGCTCGCGTAGCCTCTCCAGTTCAGAGGGAGTATCCCCCAGCTGCTTTTCCAAGGCAATTTTGGCAGCTGTTATGGAGCTTAGTTCCTCCTATGAAGGGAACATCAGTAGTAAGTATATATCAACAGCTAAAAGAGAAGCATCAAGTCTCCCTTTACAGTCAAAGAAGAAACTTGATCCTTGGGGGCTAGAGACAGATAACTGGAATAGAAGTTTACCTTATAAGCCGCAGACAGGTCAGACAATGCCTTGCGGAGCTCCATGGCTTGCTTGTCATTTGAGGCAATGATAGCCTCTGACAGTTTCTCAGCGCGGCTTGTGGAGGAGGAAGAAGCAACCTCAGCATGTAGAATTGGCGACCGCAGATTGTCCGCCACTGGCGACTCAACCACTGGCGTATCAGCATCCTTGGCCATTACATCTATGGAGGAGGGGTTGACCTTCTCCACGTCCTGGATCATAAGGGATCCGTTCTATCCTCCAGAGCCACCTCTTGGGTGGCTGTGTCAAGAACAGGGACCGTGGCCAGGTCATCAGTGGTGGCCACGCCCTCTACCATGGCGGTATGAGCCGCAGGTGATAAATGCGGCTCAACCGCGGTTCCAGGCTCAGTCGCGGGTTCAGCCGCACTTCTGAAAAAGCAAGGGCATTGTGTGAAGAAGAAGAACATAAGCCAGAATAAAAGTATTGAAAGCACAGGGAAAAGTTACTAACTCTGGAGCCATCTTCACAAAGGCCATAAGTTCACCGCTTGACGGTGAGGACAGGCCTTGGGTCCCAGAATCTACGAGTAGAAGTTTTGCATGTCAGTAGAGGAAAAAGAATAAGCATTCAAGATGACAAGACAGCAGAAATTACCAGAGTGGGGACCCATGTCTTCTTCAGCAGAGGCGGTGGCTTTGAAAGCACGCCTGGCAACGAAGGAGATCGCGCCCGTAGCAGGTTTGCGACGCTTCGTGGCCTCGGGGTTTTCCAGAGCATCAACCTCTGGTTCTTCACGAGATAGCCTCTTGGAGGCTCTACGGGGAGTTGGTTCAGCCGCGGCAACAGAACTCGCGGCTGGCACTGGACTCTCGTCCTCGTCCAGTTCGGTCTCTTCATCATCTGAGGCCGCAGAGGCAACAGAAGGGATATCAGCAGTCTCGCTGCCCTCTAGAGTGGGCAGCAGCTTCTTTCGTGCGGCACGCTTGGGAGCAGCAGTGCCGGCGACAGTCGCAGGCAGCGACCAGTAGTTCTCGTCAGCCTGGATGAGAGAAATATAAGTTGCAGTATTAAGAAAAGGAATGCGACTCAACTACGAAGGCGAAAAGACAGAGAAGAGGAGTTACCTCAAAAGGCTTGTTGTTAACACTGAAAGGGGCAAGCCCCACCTTATCGAAGGAGATGTCCTTCTCCTCAGTCACGCGGGTGACAAATTCCACCCAATCCTCAGGCCTCCAGTCCGAAGCCTTGATACGATCAACGTCAGCAGAGGTGCCTGTGCACTCAAGGAAGATCGCTGTCGTGGACTCACGGGCTGAATGCGCCATTTGGTCCAGCAAGAGAGAAGATCAAGGCCAGTAAGACCATGACCTATTAAGGCGCGGACTTTGATCAGCGACTCATTGATGAAGGACATGGACGAGTCGCGGGGTTTTGATTTCAGTGCCTCGGTAGGCACGAAGAGGGTGTTAGACCAGGAGGGAAGGCGAGTTTCGCCCTCCGGTGAAGTATCTTGGCAATAAAAGAAAGATTTTTGCCAAGCCCTGGGTCGATTCGCCAGGGCTAGCTTGGGAAGGCAAGAATTCCTATGGCGCTGAAGAGAGATGGCGCCGACCTGAACGTAGGCGCCACCCTTGGAGACAAGTTGGCTGTTGCAGGTGAAAGAGGCCAGCCACAGATCGATGTTGGGGGCTATGCCAAGGTAATCCTCGCACAGCACGTGAAAATTGCTCACCTGGAGCATTGAGTTGGGCCCGATGTCGTGAAGACGGAGGCCTAGGCGTTGCAGCAAATTGCGGAAGAAGGGAGAACCTGGCGGCGTGAATCCACGCTCCACGTGCTCCACGAACATCACCAGCTCGTTGGGCTTGGGGCGCGGCTCGATTTCATCGCCTGGTGCCCGCCAGACGCCGTCCCCCTTCGGCGGCAAGAAGCCAGCCTCGGCCAGATCCGCAAGAGTTTCCTCTGTTACCCAGGATCCTTCCCAGTTGCAGGAGATCTGGCGCCTATTGTCAGATGGCTTCGCCTTGGGCGCCATTGCGAGGGGAGATTGAATTGGGGAACTAGGCTCGGGTCGAGGAAGAAGACGGCGCGGCTAGGGATGAGAAGATTGCAAGGGCAAATGGATAATGACCTAGGTGGCCGCAGCTTATAACTGAAGGGGCCCGCAACTAACGGCATTATCTGTGCTCGCAACCAACGGCACAATTTGCGCCCGCAAAAAGAGTAACGGTCCGCAATTAAAGGAAACAGAATATTTCCAGAAGAAGAGATGAGTCGCGCAGATGAGTCACAGCTCTGAATCGCATGAGTCAGGAGATTGGTCAGAACGTTTACAGTGCGGCTCAGAGACCATTTCAAGAGGCCAGAAGATTCTCACCGTAAAGTCCTAACCAATCTTGGGGGCTAATGTCGGGGGAATACTTTCTGGATTAACCCGCGGCCCAGTGCGACTTAACTTACTCGCACGGATGAAGGCCCACTTGGGAACAAGCCCAATATTGAACCGCCATAAGGAGAAAGATCTAGAAGACAAATCCCGGAGGACGTGAAGACCAAGTAGTCTCCGAGTAGGCCTCTGTGGATGTATTCCTTATGGGGAAGTTTCCTTTTGTAACCTAGCGAGCCTCTGTGTATATAAAGAGGACTCGCAGGACTTAGAGCGGGTCAAGCTATCAAGCCCCAAACCCTAGCTCATACGGCGAGTACCAGATCGGATCGCCTCCATTGTAACACCTCGATTATCATATCAATACCAATCTAGGGTAGGCAGGAAGTAGGTCTTTTACCTCACATTGAGGGGGCCGAACCTGGGTAAATCTGTGTTGATCTTTGTTCCTGCGATCCCAAGCTCGGAGATGCTTGACTCGCGTAATCCCACACCTACGAAGTCATCTATGACACCTGACGTGACAAACCCACGACACTCGGCGTCCACGGCATACAAAATGCAATTCATGGGGACCATAAACTCTCACATGGACAAGACAATTTGGAAGGCTTGGGCTCCTCCAAAAACAAAATTCTTTGCTTGGCTTGCAACTCAAAACCGGATTTGGACGGCGGACCGCTTGACGAAAAGAGGGTGGCCAAATTGTGGGTTGTGTCCCCTTTGCAAGCAAACAATGGACACGGTCTCTCACCTCTTTGTAGAATGTCGCCTCACACGTCGCATTTGGGAGCTCATCAAGAATTGGTTGGGGTTTCAAGACATACAACCAAACACTTGACAAATCTCTCAATCAATGATTGGTGGTTCTTGATGACGGACGGCTCTACTCCAAATCGCGCCCTAATATTGCTCTTACCACTTGGGAAATTTGGAACGAGCGCAATGCAAGAGTTTTCCAAAACAAGCACTCACCCCCCCCCCCCCCCCCACACACACAGTTATCCTAGAAAAGATTAAGAGAGAGGCCCGGTTGTGGGTGATCGCGGGCGCCAAACATTTGGGCAACTTGATGCCGCGAGAATAGTCCCTTTTAATAATTAGACCGAACTTACTTTATTGTAAACTCCTCTCTTAATTAATCGATTGGGGCAAAGCTTTTGCCCCCATGCACGTTTCAAAAAAAAAAACCTGTATTAAAAAAAGCCAAACACTATGGGAGGAGAAGCACACACCAGGCCTCCTGCTGATCGAGGCACCATTCAGTCCAGATCATCCAGACCCCTCCAGGGACTTATGCTCGCGTACTCCAGCCCAAGAAGATTGTGAATGAAAAAACACGCTACCACAGGAGGCATCCACCCAGTATAGTTGAGCACACCGTGGAAAGAGAGGCACCTGGAACCGCCCGCAGGAGCACCTCTATCGGCAAGACAGTCATCGAAAGAGGTGCACGCGTAAGCCAAGTGTGTCGACATATTTTCTTTGTCACAAAAATCTGATCCCTTTCCCGCGCTAATTCCACGGCGTCTGCCATGCACATGCAGATAACATGCAGATAACATTGCCCCTACAGGGCCGAGAGAAAAGCACGCGTGACGCGTAGCTAAGCCATCGATTGCATGGACCCTTACAGCATCACAAGGTTGATTAAACAGCTAGGCGGTACCATCGGACAGAAACACACATAAGCATCTGTACACACACATGACCTGCAGCCGCACGAGAACGCAGGCAAGGAAGCCAAGAACGCATGGCAAGCAGACAACACAGACCAAAGAGCACGAACAGAGCAACGTACAACGAACACGGCACCTGTTGCAGCAAAACTAAAAAACACACACCCATCAGAACAGAGCACGAACCACGGTATAACACAAGGTGATCCACCCAGACATCGCTTCCGAGGAGCACGCACCTGCAGAAAACATGGCAAACCGATCAGAAAGCAGCAAAAAAACTAACCAAAACAAAGAACCATACAACAAAATGAGACAAACAAGGAAAACCTGTTAGGCCGACGACGGCTACAGCAAATATGGAGCAAAAACTAAAAGCAACCAATGATCTCCCTATACACGAGATTCTTGGTCTCATTCGTGGGGACACCGTCTTCGTCTTCAATAAGAAGCTTGAGTCCGGCCCGCGAAGTAACACCTGACACAGCCACGTAGAGCTGTCCATGCGAGAAAACAAGCTTATGCAGGTAAACACATATCTTGGACAGTGTCTGACCCCGGCTCTTGTTAATGGTCATACTGTAGCATAGATGAATAGGAAACTGACAGCGACACAATCTGAACGTACACTTTGAACCAAGTGAATTCAGCACAATTCGACGAATGCACACGCGTTGCCCAGCGTTAGATCCTGTTATAATCTCCGCTTCAAGAACCCTTTCGCCCAACCTCATTACGATTAGCCGCGTGCCATTGCATAAGCCAATGGATTGGTTAATACTCTCTCCGTTCCAAATTATTTGACTTGGGTAGTATTTCTTAAAAGCATCACCGGCACACCAACCTTCAAAGCAAGCTTGTGCTGAGGGAAATTGATAATGACTATAGAATGAACGAATTTAGGCGGATAGAGCAAATCGGCATCACTAACAGGATCGGTCGACCTGTATATGGTGTCACAACTACGGTAGGTCATAGGCACCCCCAGAACGCAATCAAAAACAGCCTCATTGATCTTATCCACCACCGTATTGGTCGGGCACACAATGGCTCTCTGCGAGAGATACTTGGGATCAGCGCAATTCAATAAGAGGAAGGGTGGAGCACAAAGTCATCAGGAATAGTTATCCAAGAAGCCGAATCATCGCCCTCCCTCTCGGGTTGAGATTCGCTGACTTTGCTCCCGCTGACGTTGAGTCACTTACGTGTGGGCCCCACACATGGTGGGCCCCACATGTAAGTGACTCAAAGTCAGGCAAAGTCAGCGGGAGCAAAGTCAGCGAATCCGCGCCCCTCCCTCTCACGTGCAAGAAGTGTGCCCTCTCCGACGCCCAAAACCCACTGAGCAAAATCAGAACAGTCCTATCGATCCTGAGGTGACAAATCACGATGCATGAGACACATGTTAGTCTCTTTTTTTTAGATAAAGGGCTTTATTACTCAAGAGTTTAAGTATTACACCCGGCCTCTGCATGAAAAATGCACACAGCCACAATCCAAACGCGAAAATAAAAGCATCAGAACAAAAGGCGAATTACAATCAGCAAAGATAACATAAGACGCCTATGTCGTAGGCAAGCTCGACGGCCTATGGCGGTCCAATCCGGCGATCAAGCGGCCACCCATGTTGTGTAAAAATGTCCCTTGCCACCGTTTCCAGCCGTGCCCACGCCTCCATAAAGAGGTCTCGATGTCCCACACGCTGTAAGGTGGACCACGTACGGAGAATACCTGTGCATCGGTAGAGAACGTGCAAATGAGAAACATCTTTATCATTGAAAACCTTGTCATTTCTACTGAGCCAATGCGACCATATAACGGCAATCGCTCCCACCCTAATAACCGTTCTAAGCTTTTTATCAATCCCATGAAGCCAGTTGCCAAAAACATTGGCCACCGACTTGGGCGGATAAAGATTAGACGCTATCTGGATGGATGACCATATAGAACGTGCGAAACTACACTCGAAGAATAAGTGTTTTATTGTCTCTTGTTGTGGACAGAAAACACACTTAGTACTTTCATGCCAATTCCGTTTGACAAGGTTATCCTTAGTTAAAATGACACTCCTACAAAGATACCACGTAAATACTTTAATCTTAAGTGGAATCTTCATTTGCCATATTTTTTTATTATCATCGACTGGAATATCCGAATGCGCAAGTGCCCTATACATAGAGTCTACTGAGAATTTTCTATTCCCGCATAGATTCCACCGAAATTCATCAGGACCTTGTGTAAGTTGGACTGAGGCCAACCGTTCCAGCAAGGCATTCCAAGATAATAATCTTGGACCAAATAAATCTCGTCTGAACGTCACATTGGGTGCTGAGCACTGCATAACAGTGGCAATAGTATCCCCTTTGTGTCGGACAATATTGTATAGAGCAGGATATTGTTCCCGGAGGGTGGTGTTTCCTAACCAAATGTCCTCCCAGAATCTAATTTCCGTGCCATCCTTAATGTTAAATACACCAAAGCGAAAGAAATGCTTCTTAGTCGCCATTAGGCCGGCCCAAAAGTGGGAGTCACCAGGTTTCCAATACACCTGTGATACCGCCTTTGTGCCGATGTATTTACGTTTAAGAAGTGTTTGCCAAATTCCGTCTTCGGTTAGCAGCTTAAAAAGCCACTTCCCTAGAAGGGCTGAATTCTTGATACACAGATCATGAATACCGAGCCCTCCTTGATCTTTTGGTCGACAAACAACATCCCATTTAGCCAGTCGATACTTCTTTTTCTCACCATCCCCTTGCCAAAAGAATCTTGATCGGAAGTAATCCAATTTACTCAAGACGCCTTTTGGTAGCTGGAAGAAGGATATCATATACAGTACCATCTTTGTAAGTACCGAATTGATGAGCACCAATCTTCCTCCAAGGGACAGTAATTTGCCTTTCCAACTATCCAGCCGTGCTTGCAGACGTTCCTCAACGTGTCTCCATTTCGCATTAGTCAGTTTCCGATAATGTATTGGTATACCCAAGTACATAATAGGAAATTGACCCTGCTCACAACCGAATATATCAGCATACTGAGCAGCTGCATCCTGTGCATCGCCGAAGCAAAACAATTCACTTTTATGGAAATTGATTTTTAATCCTGATAATTGCTCGAATGCTGATAATATCAATTTCAGATTCGACGCCTTATCAAGATCATGTTCCATAAAGATTATTGTATCGTCCGCATATTGAAGTATAGAAAGTCCCCCATCGACAAGATGTGGAACTACCCCTTCAATTTGGCCATCCGTTTTTGCCCGCTCAATCATGATGGTCAACATATCAGCCACTATATTGAATAGTATAGGCGATAGAGGATCACCTTGCCTTAAGCCCTTTTTTGTTTGAAAGTAGTGGCCCACGTCGTCATTGACTTTTATCGCCACACTTCCACCCACAACAAAGTTTCGGATCCATTCGCACCACTCCTCAGAGAACCCTTTCATTCTCAGGGTTTGTAGTAAGAACGACCACTTTACTTTGTCATAAGCTTTTTCAAAGTCTATTTTGAATATTACCCCATTAAGTTTCTTCGTGCGCATCTCATGTACGGTCTCGTGGAGGACCACGACCCCGTCTAGTATATTCCTCCCTTGCATAAAGGCAGTTTGGGTAGGTTTAACCACATGATCTGCAACCGAATTCAGCCTAATAGTCGCTACTTTTGTAAAGATCTTGAAGCTAACATTCAGTAAGCATATCGGACGATACTGTTGCATCCTCTCCGCCGCCTGAATCTTAGGCAACAAAACGATTTCCCCAAAATTAAGGCGAAAAAGCTCGAGTTCTCCAGCATGTAAGCAGCCGAATAGCTCGATCAAGTAGGGCTTAATAGTTTCCCAAAAATGCTGGTAAAACTCTGCTGGGAATCCATCAGGTCCGGGCGCCTTATTATGTTCCATTTGGAAAACCGCCTTGCTTATCTCTTCTTCAGAGAAGGGTGCGATAAGCAGGTTGTTTTCCTCCGGAGTTACTTGGGTAATATCATCCGTTTGTGTCTCATCAAGAGAGAAGTTTCCTTCCTCCGGAGCTCCGAACAGACCTTTATAGTAGTCCGTAATATATTCTTTGAGCTTTTCCTGTCCCTCGATCAGACCCTCATCCTGATGAAGAGAATGAATGAGTTTCCTCCTATGTCTACCATTAGCGACATTGTGGAAGTACCTCGTATTCGAATCCCCTTGCAGAATGAATTGGGCCTTAGACCTTTGGTACCATTTGAGCTCTTCTTCCCGCAGCATACGACCCACTTGCTCATTTGAGTGCCGTTTGAGGTCACTCTCATGTGCTGATAAGGGTCGTGATTCTGCTAGTTTATCAAGCTCGTCAATGATGGAACACAGACGCTCCTTTTCTTTTTTAAGTACGCCGGTTGTGTGCCTTGCCCATCCACGAAGGAATTTACGCAATTTGCGCATCTTATAATTCCACCGTTGGATAGCAGTAACGCCCACAGCCGGTTGAGCCCATATCCTTTTAACTAGATCATCAAAGCCATCCCGCAACAGCCAACCTAATTCAAATTTGAATTGGGACTTAACGGGCGGTTTCAAAGTTCCAGTAGATAGAAGTATGGGGGCATGATCCGAGAAAGCCTCAATACGCTCCAAAGCACGTACCGTCACCAATGGATATCTATCCTCCCACCGGGAGTCCATCAGTACCCGATCCAGCTTTTCGTATGTCGGCTCGGGGAGACTATTAGCCCAAGTGAATTGTCTCCCCGTCATGTGCACCTCCCGTAAAGACAAGCTATCAATTACAGCATTGAACAGGAGAGGCCAATGACCGTCGAATCTACCCTTGCTTTTCTCGTGACGGTACCTCAGCATATTGAAATCCCCGCCTATTAAAATAGGGTGTGGGTTATCCTTAGCTAGATTAACCAATTCTCGAAGAAAAGCGGCCTTATATTCTTCTTGAGCAGCCCCATACACGGCAACCAAACTCCATATAAAATTGTCGGACTTGTTTCGGATATGAAATTTAATATGAAATTCACCATCCGATCGGTCCAACAACTCCATGGTATCTGTTTTAATGACAAGTAACATGCCACCCGATCTACCTCGAGGGGGACAAGAATGACAAGTAAAGTCCACACCACCTGAAAGGCGGTCTAGTAGGGTGCTTGGAAAATCTCGTCTACCGGTCTCGGAAATAGCCAGAAAATCCAACTTGTGATCCCTCACATGATGCGCAATATTCAAATGTTTAGCCAAGTTGCCTAGACCTCTGCTATTTTCAAATATGCCATTCATTGGGAAACTATTGGAGATTTAGACTTTCTCGCCTTTTTACGCGAGGATTGGTTCTTTTTATTTTTAGCGGATTTAGATCTCCGGCCGGTAGCATACAGGTCAACAAAAGGTCCCAGCTGAGCCTCGTCCAAATCCACCTCCGTAACCTCACCTACAAGATGTGATAGAAGCTGTCCATCTAAAGTGTCATTCGCATCATCATCATCTACAGGTGAGGCTACCGGCCTACTCGAAACACTAGGTGATACCCTACGGCGATCATACTCTACATGTTTTAGAACATTAGCCGAAAAAACCACCGCCTTTTCATTTCTTCCTAAACTTACGCCTACCGCTGACAACTTAGCAGATAAAGTAGTAGTAGGAAAGGACAAAAATGATTTTGAGGTGTGGGACGTACCAGCATCAGGAGTAGAGAAGGACTGGGCTTTGCGACGCATCGCCTTCGCCATCGAATCCTCGTCCGTCACCGAGGCGCCTAGGAGTCGCCAGAGGTGTCTCCACTGGTGCGACCACAATGGGAGAAGGCGACGGCGATGTAGCAGCCCTCTCGACCATTGTGGTAGTAGCCGGAGACACCGTCGTCGACGTAGGCAGCGGACTTCCCCTCCCAGGAGTAGACACAGTGGGAGAGGGCGAAGGCGAAGTAGCAGCCCTCTCAACCACTGTGCACGAAGTCGGAGACACCGTTGACGCCGCCACCGCAACAGGGGAGGACATGGTCGATGAAGAGTCCTCCACCGCGGTGGTATGGTCCGGCGTGGACCTGTCCCCGACACCGCCCACCATCGGGCAGCCGAGAGACCCCACCAGAAGCTCACCCGCCGACGGATCCACAGCAGCTGCACCTTCCGAGTTAACCACCACAGAAGCAGTGTACTGAGGTGCAGTCGCCGGCGAATCCATCAGCTTGAACTCCTCGTTTCCACGTCCCGGTCCCTCCTGGACCAGGCGATCCGGCCCACTAGGAGCAACTTGCTGCAGGTGCCCATGGGCGAGGCACAGACGCTCAACGCTGGTCTGCACAGTCGATGTAGCAGCAGAAGACAGCGACCCGGCCGAAGCATGTGCTGGCGTCTCACGCGGCTCAGCCATGCGGCCCAGCCCAGGCAGCCCAACACCACACGCGGGGCGCTGCAGCACGCGAGCGGTACGCGCGCTACTGCCGCCCAAGCCAGATGGGCCGCTCGGAGTAACGTCGCTAGCGAGCGATCGCTGCTGATCGACAGAAATCTTCACAGCGTTTGCAGCAGCATCCTTCCACTGTTGAACCAGCTCCTTAGCTCTTGGCGTCTGAGGATTTGGGTTGAAAGGCGTGACAGCCATACCCTGAAGGACGTGAGAAGTGGAGGCACCTTGCTGACCCCCCCCCCCCCCGTAGCCGGACTTGGATCGATAACCATGTTAGTAGAAGTATTCCCAGGTCCATCACCTTGTCCTGCTAGGTCACTCGTGCCGTCATCTTCCATTCCATTGTCATCAGAACCACCCTTTCCTTTGCGTTGCCAAATAAACGGGACAAAGTCCGCCTCAGGGACATAATCCTCCCTCTCAGGCCGGAAAGTGAAATCATAGCCTTTGAGCCGCAACACCCCATCAGTCCTAATGTACAGCCCGTCGTCATCGGACTCTTTGAAGCACTCTTCCCACATCATACCCACCAAGATCCGGACCTCTCCTCTGCGACGGAGTGCGAGCATATCCACATCGATAGTGGTGCCAATGAGAGAACCGACTGCCCACAAGCCCCAAAAATGCCTCAGCGGATTCGGAACACCGGTGACGTGAACCCAAGTCTGATGAAGCTCCAACTTGTGCTCAACATCCTCCGGCTTCCATTGGCTGAACACAAGCTTGGTGGTCTGAGAAGGAACCCCAAGCTCAATGCCATCGAAGCGCAACAGATCCTCCTTGGACGGGAAATTAACCGTGTAGGAATCAACACCATTAGGGATCGCCTCCCACCGCCAAGACTGAACAGGGCATAGCCACGCCACCTGGGATTCCACCTGTTTTGCGGTGGCGGCCGTACCTTGCACCTGTACTAAAGCAACAGGAACATCCTTGGGAATCAACTCCTCCTTGTACAAATTATCAGGGAACTGAATGAACATTGTGTCCTTATGCCCCTGACCAGCGACAATCACTGATGGCCTTGGAAGCTTCAGAGAGGGACACATCGGCGTCGGATGTTTGGCATTATCACAGATGTAACAATAGTGCTTCACTGGACAATCTTTAGTTGCATGTGTGTTTACGGCACACTTCCAACACCAGGACTTAGGTTTCTTAGGCCCCTGCACAACAGCATCATCTACCCCTCCTTGCACCGCAGCATCCGGTACTAGAACCACAGGTACGGCCACCGGCTGAATCACACCCGGGATCATCTATTAACCAGCGTGCTGTTGAGCTCCGGCTCCAATGGGAGCTGGTTGATTCAGTTGGAGAGCCCCACCCACGGGCATCAAGCCTTGCTGCTGCGCCTGCCCTGCTGCAGTGTTGTTTTTCTTCTTCTTCTTCTTTCTTTTCGGAGCCGGCGCCGTCGCGCCGAACGCGAAGCCCGCCGGCGGCTGTTGAGGGCCAGCCGCGGTTGACGCGCCCTGCTGTACCAAACCAGGCTGCCGAGGCGCGAAAGACGGAGGGCCTGCGGAGTTACCGAACGTGGCTCCACCAGCACTCCCAAGAGCACCCGCAGCCGCAGCCGCGGCCGGTGCCTAGGTCGGGGGACCGCCATGGCCTGGCGGGGGCACGGCCATCGAAGGCGACGCCGCGACGACCTCGGCGAACGATCTTGACAGGGACCTGGAAACCCGCGAGCTTGGCAGTGGAGTGGCCGGCGGGGAGGTCGCAGATGAAGCAGGCGGCGGGGGCTCGGTCGTGTGAGGAATACATGAACGAGAAGATGGAGAAGACCTAGGGTACCGGTCCACTCTCCAAAGCCCCTCGAACCAACGGCCGAGATGCGGCCATAGCGATCGTTGCCCCACAGGGCCATGCAGCTGGGTCCCGCTCGTCGGTGGGTACGAATTTTGAATTGCCTGATCCACCTTTTCCGCCCTCTTCTCCGCGATGGCCGTCGAGTCACAGCCGCCAGACCTCACCGGCGGCGCGGTCACGACCCCTGGAATCTCGGGAAGGAAGTCACCGAGGCAAGGAGGTGGCGTGATCCGCGGTCGAGGAAGAGGACCACGCCACCCCATCCGCATCGGAGGTCTCCGCAGCGGCCGCCATGGCGACCCACCTCCCCGGGGCTTCACAGCCGGCGCCGCCTTCTCGGAGTTCACCGGGGACGCCGATCCAGAGGACCTGCACACAGAAGACACAGACTTACCTTGGGCAGCGTCGGTGCTCGTCGACGTAGAGTGCTCCCAGAACCTCGATGCCGGCGTTGGGTAGCCAACCTTCTCCCAGAACTCCGTCGCGATCTCCTCATCCGACCTCGCCGGCCGCTGGATGTCGTCACTTGAAACCTCCCACGCCTCCGCCAGAACCTCCTCCGCAGCCTCCAATGGAACCCTTCCGTCCTCGAGGCCTGACGGAGCGGCAGCAAGTTCGCCGAGGCAGGAGAAACGCGATCCCGAGCAACCCGCATCCCACGCAGGCGGCGCTAGCGTCTTCCGGCGGCGACCCCCGATCTCAGCAGCCGTCGACGGCACCTCCGGGCGTTCCCAGAAACGGCCGGCAATCGGCTGAACGGGCACACCGTCGCCAGGGCTCTCACAACCCATGAAAGATAGGGTGACCAGTTGTTCGGAAGGAAACCCATACTCCATCAAAACCACATAATATGCCCCCAAAGGGGGGACATAATAAAGGAAGCATCAGCAATCTCATTCCTTTTTTTTCGATAAAGGAGCTTTATTACTTAAAAAAGTTTTAAGTGCATAGCTAGGATGCACATAGCCGTCACAAATCCAGCAGTACCAAAATAAATAAAAAGGCGAATTACATATCATGATGAGAAATTGTAAAAACGCCTATGGTGGAGGAGAGCCAATCCGCAAATTATGCTGCCATCCATGTTGGGATAAAAATCTCTCGCCGTATACTCCAGTCTTGTACACACCTCCGTAAACAGGTCGCGATGCTCCACACGTTGCAACGGTGACCACGAACAGGCAAGACCTAAAAGGAAGAGATGACCTGTCGCTGCCACCAACATAGAGCACATCTCTCAGGCTTCGATCAAGAGCTTCGAAGCATCGTCAATTTGTCATTGGGGCTTCATCCCAGAGAACCAGACTCGTTCTCTCAAGAAGAGCAGCTAAAGTCACCGGTAGGAAATAGCCTAGTAGTGACGTGCCAGTTTTGCTACTGGTGGCGTGTATTGGGCACGCCAGTAGTATGCCGCCACTGGTAAGTGTTACTAGTAGCGTGCCACAGACACGCCACCAGTAACATACATACCAGTGGTGTGCTTCTGACACGCCACTAGTAGCATAACAAACTAGTGACGTGCCTACAGGCCGACATTCCACTAATATGCATTCCATTCTAAAAAAAGCTGCCACGGCAGCAGAATGAGCACGTTGGTTCATTTTTGCTGCCATGGAAGCATTCACAGAAGTTTAACAATAATATTATCATAGCATAACAGTAGTATTATCACAGCAGTTCAACAATATACTAGTACGATATAATCCTAGTACCAGGTAACACTAGTACCATAACAGTAACTTCTCGACAAAGTAGTTAGGAACACTAGATGAGCTCCATCACAATCTTCACATCATAGTTGCGGTGGTTGGTGTTCCATAGTGTTATCAGAACAGCTTGTTCAACCTGCAAATCCTTGCCCTCAAGGAACACCTTCCACTCCTGCTTGCCGAAAACGATGTGGCCGTCAATGTCCATGTTGTATGAAACACGGCTGACATCCCGTTCTGCTCCAAGGCGAAGGCTAGCTCTGCCTACACTCGGGATGCCACTGATTTCCGCTAGCCTCGGAGATAGTTTCTGGGATGAAAAAATAAAAGAAGAATGTCATACCACCTCACATGATAATCACAAAATAGGGAAAAAGATAAATAGTTTTAAAAACATACCATCACGTGGCGGTAGAAGCTGAAGGAGGTGGGCTTTCTCATGGTCCCCGATATCGACTCTTTGGGCGAAGATGGTAGACTGAAATGGGTCATCATCCTCGTCCATCTCAATGTCCTCGGCACCCTCGTCATTGTCACCCTCGTCCTTGGCACTATCTTCGTCGGCGTCGACATCCTCGTTGGCGTTCATAAAGACAGCAAACATCGTGGGCTGTGGTCCTGTCAAAGAAAAACATACCATTTGTCCCCGGCCGGTGAGATTGTGGTCGACAACGAACTGCTCCCATCCTTAACCGTGTAAATGGATCTTGGTCCGTGCTTTCGTCACTTGAATATTGTACATGCCGCCATGAGCATGAAAGAGCACACTGTCTCCGGTTAACCCATTGAATTCTTCCCTAGCGTTGCATGGTACAATCTGTGCAACAAAACCAAAAGAAACACATGTTAGATACTAAAACAAAACAGAAGCTGTTACAAGTGTATGAAAATGAATTGTTTGTTAATTACCACTGAATTTAAGTGCCCCTCGCGAAGTTCAACAATGAACGAGGATCCACTATTTGCTACCACCACACAATACGACTTGCATATTTCGCACGCCATATCCTGTTAAAGAAAAATCAGAAATTGGACGAAAAGCTACTCGATGAAATATCTCTTGATCAAAAGCTAATTATTAGAATTGATGAAAAAAAGGGCATGACCTTTACTAAATATTGGACATATGAGTGCCAGAAATTTGACAAAATGAATGATTCGGGATCACAACCATCACGTCCAGGAGGTGATGGAAAATGTTGGCCGTGGAAAACGAGAGTTTTGAGTTGCGCCAAAACTCGCCGTTGCCAATCGATTGTCGGCTACCGGACGGCTGGACGACCAACATTTTCCACGTCCCAGTGGTGCCGCCCCTCACCGGCCAGGCGCGCCTCGACTACATCAAGCGTTACTAGCAGACGTTGCCATGGGAGCTCCGGATCCGTCCCGAGTACGCCATGTCAGCGCCCTATTGGGAAGAAGCCATGAAGATGGAGTACGAGGGCCGGCGAGGCAGCTTCTTCCCCACTGGCGGCAATCGCTCACCGCCTGCCGAGTAGTACGCGTTCGACGATGAGCTGGACTCCGACGAAATCGACGATGAGCCAAAAGAGGAAGAAGTGGAGCGGGACGAGAGCGCCGGGCAGTGGCACGACATGCAGGCGCCGATCGAAGCATCCCTGGCTCAGCTGCCATCGCCACCACCACCTCCACCACTGGTCATCAACATCGACTCCGACTAGGCCGGCCAGGAGCATCCAAGTTCCTCAACGCCGGAGTCAAATGCGCCGCTTAGATTAGGGTTTAGATTCAAATTTCATTTATATTTGTAAGATATATCTAAAAAAATGAATGAAAATTCGTTGACTTCATTTAAATACCTACCGGTGGCGTTTAAATTTTGTTTTGAGACACCTATTGGGTTCGCCGCTGGTTGGGTTGGCCGCTGGTGGCGCCCTGGATGAGCTAATTAATCTTTTTATTTCTAATTGACCTGTGCCGGTGATGTTACTGGGGCGTGCCATGGGCACGCCACTGGTAACCACATACAAGTGGCGTGCCGCGGACGCCACTGGTAACACTTACCAGTGGCGTGGAACCAGTGGTGTGTCCAATACATGCCACTAATGGCCAAATTGACACACCACTAGTAGGCTATTTCCTACTAGTGGAGGGTGGTGGCGCTCACCGAGGGTGTGGCGGAATGGACGGGACGGGGCGGGGCGGCGGCATGGACGGGACAGGACGGCGGTGGCGCGGATTGAGAGAGAGAGGGGAAGGGAGAGTAGAGTGGAGTGGGGGTAGAGAAGTGGCGCCACTCGCGGGTGTGGGGTTTTGGGCTGGGTTACTGGTGGCGTGTCTCATGGTCACACGCCACTTGTAACAAGATACTAGTGGCGTGTTAGTATTAGACACGACACTGGTATTTCAGGTCCGGTCAGACCACTTGGGCCAACCAACCAGTGGCATGTCACTGCTAAAGGCACGCCACTGGTAGTAATATACTGGCGGCATGTCGGAAATTGGCACGCCACTATAGAGGAACGCCATTGGTAGCTGGTCTCCTATAAGATATTCTCTACTAGTTAGTGGATCCCCTAGGAATATTACATTGGCTACTTTCATCAACATCGAGCGGAATCCTGAACCGCGAATGGGCAGTTCTACCACTAGGCGGCAACAAAGAAGCTACGCCAGATGAAGCAACGGTGAGTGCAATTCGACCCTCAGATCTCAAAGACGTAACAATGCAATTCCAAAGAAAGGTCTTACCAGTGCCACTATGACCAAACACAAAGAAAACACGGAGCAACTCCTGGTTAACAGCATGTATAACCTCGTTATAAACCACCTTCTGGTCATCGTTCAGCTTACCACAAAGTAGCCGTGCCTGCGCCCCGAGCACATCCCTGTCATACCGCATCTCTTCGGCAATCAATCTGTTAAAAGGCACTCCAGTCACCGGAATAGAGCGAGAAAACCAAATGAAGCCAGAGCCAAACCGTTCGTAGCAAACAGCAAAGACAATTCCTACAGCAACTCATTTTTCAGACATTACTTGGGCAACACGAAGTTGGTAATACTAACAGACACTAAAATCCTATAAGATATGTCCTCAGCCATACTCGGCCAGCACCGATCATTCGTTATCATCACCCACCAAACCCCGATCTTGGCAAGCCTCCTTCAAAGTACCATAAACCTTACCGCAGTGTGATCTAAGATCTTCGAAGCTAGTAGCGCCTGGAACAACCATAAGGACCATCCGCAAGAAGAACACTCACCACTACTCGGGTGAGCATGGTATATCCTGCCGATTTTATCACCAAACCTATTCTTGCGTTGCCTTCTATTCCACACTTTATTGGATCCATCCCAGGTCCACCGTGAAGGAAATTCCAGATAAGTGAGCTCCCTAGCAGCAGCATGATGCTGGTTAGCTACAAACCACTCGGTAAACCTAGTTTTGCAAGACGACGGACTACGCAAGACAGACTCAAGAGTGTCGTCTTCAGCAAAACTCACCCTATTCATCTCAGGCATGTGGACGACAAATCTCTCCACAAAAGGCTCGTGTCCATGGATGTCAAAAGTGAACATCTGCCAGCAGGCCTCACAGGTAGAGATATACCTAGAGGAGAAACATCAAAGCACAACGATGAGACATAATGGACATAGAGAAGCAAGAGGAAACAACAAATCAAGTAACACCCATACCTACACTTAATATACTCGTCGATCTCGTTTCTACCAAGGGACACAGCTGCACTATAAACCACCATCGCCTCACCCATAGACTGAAAATGAATACGCGCCACATCGTGACCCTTCGTGACGTACTTAAAAAGATACTTCAGCAAATTAGACTTACTAGCCGACAACCCGTGCATCCGCACGGGCTGTTTTCTTACTAATTAATGTAACTAGTCACCAACCCGTGCATCCGCACGGGCTTAGATATTTACTCGTATATAGTTTCAAAATTAAAAATACTCCATTTTTATCACAAATAGTTGATGTTTTTGGACGTATCTTAAGCCAACACTACTAGAAAAAGGACCTCTAGTCGCGGTTCCAGAGCCCCTTTAGTCGCGGCCGGGCAACCGCGACTAAGCAGGCGGGACTAAAGCCCCCCCCCCCCCCCCCCTTTAGTCGCGGCGGGTTCCGAACCGGGACTAGAGGTCCCTCCACGTGGGGACGTGGGGACGTGGTGTGTTGGGACCTTTAGTCCCGGTTGGTAGAACCAACCGGGAAGGGTTTTTGGATTTTTTTTTCGATTTAATTGCAGGGTTTAGGGTTTATATATGCCGGGGTTTGGTTATAGGTTCCCGTGTCCCATGTCGTAACCGTGGTTTCACTAGTAACCCTTCCCGTAACGGTAACCGGTAACCGTTACGGTGACGGTGACCGTTACGGTGACGGTTACGGTAACCGTTACGGTAACGGTGACGGTTACCGTAACGTTTTCCACGTCGTAACCGTTCCCGTGTCGTATGAAGTCGATGCACATATTTATAACACATACAATTAAATTAAGTAATACTTTTAGATCGTAGTCAAGAGTTGATGCGCCAAGAGTTATCGTAGTACAAGAGTTGAAGCAAAACAACAAGTTATTTACACGCTTTCATGCTTTCAGCATCGTAGTACTCTCCTTTCTCCGATAAGGCCTCCGAAAGGTAAAATCCCGCCAATTCCTCTCCAATTGCTTTGAAGCGGTGCTCGAATGGTAGCTTGCAGCGCTTTTTTGCCAACTCTGCACTTTTCATATTCCATTTCTCGGTGACTAGTACATGTACATACTCGCAAACGAAGTATGCACATAACTCAGTTCCCTTTGGTTGCTCCAAGCAAGACTATACAAGAATAGATTTCAATCAATAATAATGAAGTATGCATGAGAATGTTGTGTGGACGTAGGTAGCAGTACTTACCTTGTTCAACTTCCAATCCAGCTTTTTGGGCCACCCACCTGCAGGATCTTCCTCGACAAACCTTGCCCAAACGCTGCCCGACAAAGAACATTCACAAATGATTTATTCGTTAATGACTTGACATCAAGATATGAATGACAGAGGCGGTAAGAAATGAATGTACCTTGCTAGTAAGTCGAAACAACTCCTGTATTTGTCAGGATGATACCTCAATGAGTCAAGTGAATGAATAAGTCCTTTGCGATGTTCAATGACAAGAAGAATCCAGTGGTAGCTGCGCACAGTCATGCATAACTCATCAGTTAAACTTAACATCGGGTGAGCAAATTAGAATGTGTAGAAGACACTAAAACTTACCCGAAGTGGTAAGGCCAATATATAGTTCTTTTGTCGCGGTATCGCTTGAACACCCTTAGCAAATCATCCGGTGTGTTCTTGTTATACAAGGGATTTATTATGGTTTCTTCGTTATATTTATCCGGGTCAATGAACCCAATGTCATGCTGGTTCAGCTTTTTGAGCTCGAGCATCTTCAATCTGCATAATATAGCACACAAAAGATTAAAGTGAGAATAATTACAAACAATGAACGAGACTAGGTAAAGACTTAAATAAATCACTTACAGGCAATAGGAACTCATGATAGATTTGTCGAGTGCCCGCAGATTGTATAGCTGAAAAAGTTCGCTAAACCGAACAATGTGGTTGTAGTCTTCTAAGAAGTGCTCATCGTCTTTCCTACATTTCAGAACGACAGAAGCTGTCCCTTTCTTTGCGGCTTTCAAGTACCAAAAATGGAGAGCACGCATTTTTGTTGGTAACTTGCATTTCACCAAAGCTTCCCCCATAACAAATTTACTTACTGGTGGAGCTGTTGGTGCAGTCTCAAAGTTCAATCTCGAAGCATATTCGTCTATAGGAACTTGCGCTTCGGCGGCAAGACGACGGATTTCCTCTAAGTCAAACACCATCGGCGCTTTAGGGTTAGATTGTACTAGTTGTTTTCCGCGCTGGGGAACTCGACTATCTTTGTTCGTCGGCGGCGGGACAATTAGCGGGGGGACAGAACGTACGGGTTGTTCTCCGAGCTGGGGAACTTGTTTACCTATCTTCGGCGGCGGTGGGACCGATGGTGCTGCTTTTGTAGCTTCCTTCGGCGGCGGGTCCGATGGTGCTGCTTGTTTATCTTTTGCCGCCGGCGGCGGGACTGACTCTGCGTCTTGTTCACCTTTTTTCGGCGCCTCCACCTCTGTCACCGCGTCATATGACTTTTGAATATAACGGTCATAGTCAGATGGCGGCTTCTCTGGAGGGACATATAAGTTGTCGATGACTCGATTACAAGCCTGTGCAGTATAGCCGGCGGTAAAATTTGGCGGCGGCACTTTCGGTGCGAACAATGCTTTATTATACTCCGCCACGGCTGCTTCGTTTTGCTCATGAGTCTTCTGCCAAGGTAACCTCGGATCAGGCGATGTGGCCCTTTTAGTTCGCCTCCTGACCGGGGAAGACGCGCGCTTTCTCCGGAGAAGCGCTACGGACACTTCCTCACGCGGTGGCGGAGATGGAGATGGACTGTGCTGACTGAGATGGTCCTCTACATCAATTTCCGGTGGGGGGTCCCTGTCACGCGGTGCCGGAGATGGATGTGTCTCATCGATACCCGGGCAGGATGGGCTTTGCTGAGTCGGTGGCTTTGAGAACTTGATGTATTTCTTGTTCCACTGGACGAAACCACCCTTGACATCGTACAATGTCTCCTCACCGTCACCTCCAGAAATCTCAAGAGCCAATGATTCAAATCCCGGCGCAATTTCATCCACCCCGACAACAGCATAGCCAGGAGCAATGTCACCATTATGGTAGCTTGCTCCGGCGTCACTCGGTAAAGCATAGCCGTCCGCCACCTTCGTGGATATGTTAACCACAGGTGCATGTAGCTCACATGGTGTCTTCTCCGTGACATCATCCACGGGGTAGTGAGCATCGACATCTATTTGCGTGGAACCCACGCTGCTTCTAAGCTGAGATCGAGCATCCATGGGTTGCTGCTGCTGAGACGGCCCTGTCTGACTATTAATTGACTCCATGAGTTGCTGCACCTTGAGTTCCAATTCCGTTAGCCGCTCTTCACCCTTCTTCTTCTTTCTTGCACGGCTTCTATAAGTGTCAGCGTGTTGCGGATACGCTTTCTTAATGGTGACACCGCCGGGCATGCCTCGTAAACGTCCCCAGTGTTCAGGATTCCCTAGGGCCCGTGTCAGCTCGTCGTCCTCTCTATAGGGTTTCCACACACCCCGTTTAACTTCCTCTATTACCTTTTCAATCTTCGGGACGATTTCTTCTACTTTTTTCTTGAATTTTTCAACCTTCGGGACAATAACCCTGTTTCCTCGTCCAACGTTGCGCCATGCGCGAACAACCAGAATTTGGACCTTTCGGGCCAGTAGTATGTCTGTGGAGTGATATCTTTAGCAAAGATTTTATCTTCTAAGGCTAGCCACTTAGGAATGGCTGACCTGTAGCCACCTGTCCCCAAGTTATGGTGGTGAACCTTATTCGCGGCATTTGCCTTATTTATGTTCGATCGGGCCACAGCCGCATCCGATTTCTTATACGCCTTAAACTCTTCCCAGTGATCTCTTATCTTCACTAGTTTTTCTTCACTGAAATCTGGATCAACTGTTTTATATTTTGCCCATAATGTTTGCTTATATTTCCGAAATGCGTCGGCCATCTTGGAGAGAGTCCACTGCTTGAGTTTCAACTTCGTGGTGGGTTCAATATCATCCGGGAGGTTAAAATGCTCCAAGAGTGTGTCAAAGCACAAATCTTTCAAATGGTTGTGGACATAGCAGGGGTCATCCTCGGCAACGCCCGCCGGCTTATTCCATTCTGGTATGGAGATCGGGACCGAGTCCCTAACAATAACTCCAGCTTGACTTATATATTTTTTGCGGTTCTCTGGGGGTTCCACCGGATCGCCCTCTTCATCAATTTCATAGATCGGTAACTTTGCATCTTTGCTCGTCATTCTTTTCGTGCGGCCTCGAGGAGCTTGATTCTTAGCCTTTTTATTCGAGGTGGAGGCCTAAAGTAAGAAATATAATGCGTTACTAAGTGCAATACAAATCAGTTAATGCATTTTGTGATCAACAAAATATAGAATTCATATATATACCTCGAGGTGGAGGGTGTTCGAGGTGGAGGGTGTTATTTCTTCTTCATCTAAAAGACCCTCACCAGAGTCCATCAGAAATTGTGAGGCAAATTCCTCAAAATCAAGATCTACACCGGCACCGGCGCCTTCTCCACCGGCACCATCTTTATCGCGATGCTCAAAAATACTCTGCATTAATATGTCTTCATTCTCCTCGTCTCGCACATAGCCAGGCTCCATAGCTCAATGTTCCTACACTCAATAAAATTTGCATAAATTTGCATGTATAAATTTGCATTTATAAATTTGCATCTATAATTTGCTAACACATTGTTAAATTTGCTAACACATTCGAAATGATGGGCAGTGATAACTCAGTAGTAACCGTTGTTAGAGCCTCAGTAGTAAATTTTCAAAAATTTCAGAGGACAATTAAGTCACTGTTTCACATGCTAACAACCTAAATTGCTAACAACCTAAATTGCTAACACTAAATTTGCTAACAACCTAAATTTTAAATTTGCTAACAACCTAAATTGCTAACACTAAATTTGCTAACAACCTAAATTGCTAACAACCTAAATTGCTAACACTAAATTTGCTAACAACCTAAATTGGTAACACTAAATTGCTAACACTAGGTATAAACCAATTTGCTGCAATGTGATGTTCTATTTACAGTATAGTTGTGACGGTTGTAGAAGCCACTATTGCACAATTAAATCCTAGCATGGTTCTGGACATAAATCATGCAAGCAGTAGCAATGGAGCAGTAGCAATGGAGCAATGGAGCATAGCAATGGGCTACCTTGGAGAAGAAGTGGGCGGAGGAGGTCGAGCTGTGAGGGCGCCGGAGGAGGCCGTCGAGCTGTGAGGCCGGAGGAGGTCGCTGCAGTCGGAGGCCGGGGCGGCCGGAGAAGCTGCGAGGCAGCTGGAGGTGGGAGCGGCTGGTGCAGAGGACGACGTGTGGCGGCGGCGGCGGCGAGGCAGGGGAGGGGCGCGCGGCGTGGGGCGGAGGCTGGATACAGGGGAGATGGGCCGCGGCGGGGCGGTGGAGCACCACCACGGGCTGCGACGGTGGGGCAGCACGGCGGGGAGGGGCAGCACGACGGGGCGGCGGAGCAGCACCATGGCGCGCGGGTCGTCGGCGGCGTCAGGGGAGCCCGGAGGCGGTTCAATTCGTCGATTTGGGGGGACTTTGCGAAAATTTTCGTAAAGCCCCCCACTAAACGGCGCGGAATCGAGCTCTAGTCGCGGTTGGTGGCTGCAACCGTGACTAAAAACCCTTTAGTCGCGGTTGCAGCCAGCAACCGCGACTAGAGGTCGACCTGGGCCGCCAAAATTCTGGCGCCAAGCCTAGGGGGACATCTAGTCGCGGTTGGTGGCCGCAACCGCGACTAGTTGGGCTTTTTCTATTTTTTTTTGTTGTTTCTGTTTTCTTTTTCTGTTTTGAATGTTTTAAAGGTGTTACTGATTTGATTTAAAGGTGCCAAACTGGTTTTTGACCAGGGGTGTGTTTCTTTTCTATTTTTTTTGTTGTTTCCGTTTTATTTTGTTGTATTTGTTTTCTTTTATATACTTTGATTTAAGTTCTTTTTGAATTATTTTTGTTTCTAGTTTCTTTTCCTGTTTTGTTTTAGACCTCGACAACAAAATGCCCCTTTCAGAGACTACCTAAATTATCCGACTACCTAAATTAACCATGCCCCTTTCAGAGATCCTTGCCGCTGCTTGGATCCGACCGAGGGGAGGGTTCCCGGAACCGAATGATTTGTGTTCGGTCGATGAAATGAAGGATTATATAGATATATAGAACAGAACACACGGCTCCCCTGCATACAGCCCAAGAAGGGTTCATGGCATTTATGTAAATCAATGTAATGTATTAAACCTTTATGTGATGTGTAGTAATGTATTAAACCTTTATGTGGTGAAAACCTGCATACAGCCCAAAGATGCCTCTCCGAGTGACGCTGGAATGTTTTGTGTTTGAGCGCCACTTCGATCCAAGCAGCGGCAAGACGTCTCTGATGATCTACAACCGTCCGGCAAAACATCTCTGATGATCTGCAACCGTTTGGAACGGTCGCAGGTCATCAGAGACGTCTTGCCGCTGGTTGCCCAAAGATGCCTCTCCGAATGACGCTGGAATGTTTTGTGTGTGAGTAACCTGTCTGAGGAGGGGGGCTATATATAGGGTACGTGTGCTTCTTTAGTCCCGGTTGGTAACACCAACCGGGTCATGTGGCTCACGAAGTGGTCGTGATGATACTGCTGATCCAACAGCTCACAATCCCTCAAAAGAAACATACCCCTGATCCAACGTCTCACAAGCGCTTGAAAGAAACACACGATCCGTGTGCTTCTTTAGTCCCGGTTGGTAACACCAACCGGGACTAAAGGCGGGTTTTGCGGTCACGACACGTGTCCTCCCCCAGCGCTGTCCTGGAGGTCTTTATATATTGTCGCCGACGGGGTAAACCCTAATCCACCATTCCTAGCCACGAACGCATCGTCTCCACGAGATGGATCCGCCACGTCCGCCGCAAAGCCTTCTGGACGAGGTCGAGCGTGCTCGGCAGAGCGCGCTTGGGCGCAACCGCGGGAGCCTATCCCGCCGTATGCCCACGAGCCCGGCGTGGAGAGGAATGCCCAGCTACCGGCCTTCTGCTCCACCAGGTGCCGCCGCACCTCCACCTGGCGCCGCTGCACCTCCACCAGGCGCCACCACTCCTCCCGCGGAGGAGGAGGAGGACGACGACTTCGACTGGAGCGACGACGGGGAAGAGGGTTGTGGGTTGCAGATACAGGAGGCCATGGAAGCCTCATTCCAGTCTGTCCGCGACTACCCTGTCCAGCGAGCCAAGACTTCCTACCAGCTCAAGGCGAAGGAGGCTTCCGAGCTGGATTGGGCGCTGAAAGACTCATCCTCCATGGATCTTGCCCTCCGCCGCAAACGTGCGCGCGAGAACCGGGCGGCCGCCCACGGGGCTGGCTCCTCCCGCCGTTCCCCCTAATCCTACGGCCTTCGAGCCAGCAAGTCCGTTTATGTAGAATAATGTTGGTGATGTTGGATCAGGGGTGTGTTTCTTTCAAGCGCTTGTGAGACGTTGGATCATGTGTAATAATGTATTAAACCTTTTATGTAATGCATTCTATGGAACGTATTAAACCTTTGATGTGGCTCACGAAGTGGTCGTGATACTACTGATCCAACAGCTCACAATCTCTCCAACTACCTAAATTAACCATGCCCCTTTCAGAGATCCTTGCCGCTGCTTGGATCCGACCGAGGGGAGGGTTCCCGGAACCGAATGATTTGTGTTTGGTCGATGAACTGAAGGATTATATAGATATATAGAACAGAACACACGGTTTCCCCTGCATACAGCCCAACGGTGGCTCGTGAGTGCCTGCATATCAAATCGACCTTCGATCCACAGCGGCAAGACGTCTCTGATGATCTACGACCGTCCCAAAAAGTGTTGGGAATGTCGCAGATCATCAGAGCGCCTTGCCGCTGCTTGGATCGGACCGAGGGGCATGGCTACCACTTCCACCACCACCACCACTCCCACCTCCTCGGCAATTCATCATTGCGTCACCCTAATCCAGTGGCTGGATTCAACCTACCTGAGGGCTTGTGTTTCCAACAGCGTCGTTGTGTTGTCCTTGTTCACCGTCCTACAGGAGGTGGCTCCAATGGCTGGCCGGTGAACAAGGACGAACACAATAATGCCAGGGAACATGCCAGCAGGTAGGCTAAATCCAGCCATTGGATTCGGTGGCGAAGGGAGACGCTCGTTGTGTGCCGTTCGCTGCAGGGACGCCGCTATTTATAATGCCGTGTGATTCTTTAGTCCCGGTTGGTGTTACCAACCGGGACTAGTTCTAAAAATCCAACGGCTCACAAGCCCTCAAAAGAAACACACCCCTGATCCAACAGCTCACAAGCGTTTGAAAGAAACACACGATCCGTGTGCTTCTTCAGTCCCGGTTGGTGTTACCATCCGGGACTAAAGGCGGGCTTTGCGGTCACGACTCGTGTCCTCCCGCCACCGTTTCCCGCCAACGTTTCCCGCTTTCGTTCCCGCCACCGTTTCCCGCCAAATGCCGGCACCGGTAGTTCTATAAAACCCAGTCGAAGGTAGGCATGGTACTCACTTGAGCGCAAGCATGGTGTGTATTGGTCCTTGCGAGAAGTGTGTGTCCGGGTTTCACATTTCCGCATCCGAGCATCTCGCCAGGCTTTCGAGCCATTTGAAGGTAGATGGTAGGGTAGTTCCAATTGAAGTCAATATAGTCGAAGATGGTGACTTGGCCAAATAGTATAGCTGTAGTTCATTTGTGGTGACATTCATCAGAAGTTTCTGTAACCAACCGTCAAAAGTCTTGAAGTGTACTCCATCAATCTCATCTTCTGGGTATTGGGAGCGTAAATAATTCTTGTGTTGCTCGATATACGGAGCCACCAAGATGGAATTATGCAGAACTGTGTAGTGTGCTCGAGTGAAAGAATCCACGTCTTCACATATGATTGCTTTCTTTCCTAGCGTGCCTTTTCCACGCAGTCTCCCCTCATGACGCGATTGAGGAACACCAATCGGCTTAAGATCAGGAATAAAGTCAACACAAAACTCAATGACCTCCTCAGTTCCATAACCCTTGGAGATGCTTCCTTCTGGCCTAGCACGGTTATGAACGTATTTCTTTAAGACTCCCATAAACCTCTCAAAGGGGAACATGTTGTGTAGAAATACAGGACCGAGAACACGTATCTCTTCCACCAGGTGAACTAGAAGGTGCGTCATAATATTGAAGAAGGTTGGTGGGAACACCAACTCGAAGCTGACAAGACATTGGACCACATCATTCTCTATATCTTTTAGAGTAAGTGGATTGATAACCTTCTGAGAAATTGCATTCAGGAATGCACATAGCTTCACAATGGGTACTCGAACATTTTCTGGTAGAAGTCCCCTCAATGCAACCGGAAGTAATTGTGTCATAATCACGTGACAGTCATGAGACTTCAGGTTCTGGAATTTTTGCTCTGCCATGTTTATTATTCCCTTTATATTCGACGAGAAGCCAGATGGAACCTTCATACTGCGAAGACATTCAAAAAATATTTTCTTCTCTTCTTTCGTAAGAGCGTAGCTCGCAGGACCTTGATGATTATCAGAATGATCGTCGTCTCGTGAATGCATACGTCGATGGGCCTGTCTTGCTTCCGGTGTATCTTTTGACTTTCCATACACGCCCAACAAGTTAAGCAGGTTCAAGCAAAGATTTTTTGTCACGTGCATCACGTCGATTGCAGAGTGAACCTCTAGCATTATCCAATAGGGCAGCTCCCAAAATATAGATTTCTTCTTCCACATGGGAACGTGGTTCTGAGCGTCATTCGGAACAGATAGTGCTCCAGCACCCTTCCCAAATATTACTTTTAAATCCTTGACCATATCATGTATAACAGAACTAGAAGGTCGAGTAGGCTTCCGCCGAATATCTTCCTCACCTTTGTAATGTTGGCCTTCCTTTCTTACTGGATGCCTCGGTACAAGCCATCGACGATGGCCCAGGTACACAATCTTGTTACCTATATGTTTACCTTGAGTCTCACCTAAACAATGCGTACATGCATTGTATCCCTTGTTTGACTGTCCTGAAATGTTACTAAGAGCAGGCCAATCATTGATGGTTACAAACAAGAGCGCTCGTAGGTCAAATTCCGTTTGTCCGTGCTCATCCCACACACGCACACCTTCATCAGTCCACAACTGTAAAAGTTCTTCCACCAATGGCCTCAGATACACGTCAATGTCGTTGCCAGGTTGCTTCGGGCCTTGGATGAGCACTGGCATCATAATGAACTTCCGCTTCATGCACAACCAGGGAGGAAGGTTATATATACATAGAGTCACAGGCCAAGTGCTATGACTGGAGCTCTGCTCTCCAAATGGATTAAATCCATCTGTACTTAGACCAAATCTTAAGTTCCTAGCGTCATCCGAAAATTTCGGGAACTCTCTGTCGATTTTTCTCCACTGGGACCCATCAGCGGGGTGTCTCATCATCAGGTCTTTTTTACGTTCTTCTTTGTGCCAGCGCAACAACTTGGCATGCTCTTTGTTTTGGAACAAACGTTTCAGACGTGGTATTATAGGAGCATACCACATCACCTTGGCAGGAATCCTCTTCCTTGGACAACCTTGCTCGCCCTCAACTTCACCTGGGTCATCTCGCCCAATCTTAAACCGCAATGCACCGCATACAGGACAAGCATTTAAATTTTCGTGCTTGCCGCGGTAGAGGATGCAGTCATTAATGCATGCATGTATCTTCTGCACCTCTAATCCTAGAGGGCAGACAACCTTCTTTGCTTCATACGTACTAGAGGGCAATTCGTTTTCATTTGGAAGCATCTTCTTAATTATTTTCAGCAAACTTTCAAAGTGCTTGTCGGTAGTACCACTCTCTGCCTTCCATTGTAGCATTTCCAGTATGGTACCGAGCTTTTTCTGGCCATCTGTACAAGTTGGGTACAACAATTTGGTGTGATCGGCTAACATGCGCTCCAACTTCAACCTCTCGTTTTCACTTCCACAGTCCATTTGTGCATCATGAATGGCCTGACGAAGATCATCGTCAGGCTCATCTTTTTTTTCATCCTCTTCAACTTCGTCTTCCCCCATTGAAGTACCACCGTGTTCATCGAACATAGGATAGTTGTCATTATCCTCTTCTTCTTCATTCTCTTCCATTATAACCCCTGTTTCTCCGTGCTTGGTCCAACAATAATAACCACGCATGAAACCATTTTGCAACAGGTGTTGGTGAAGCTTGGCTGAGGAAGGGTAATCCTTCTTATTCTCACGAGACTGCATGGACAACACATAAAACCATTTTTTCGCTTGCTTATCTCGGCCACAGTGAGAAATTCATGCATGCCCTTAAGGAAATCGTCAGAAACTCGGGAACCGTACATCCATTGACGTCTCATCTGCATTATGCATGCCAGTAATGAATAGATAAGTGACCATAATAATTCTTACAAGTTCTTCAAGCAAAGTAGAGTGGCGACAAATGTAATACATTGTAGCATTAAATATTCATTAATTTAAACTAACATAGAACTATCTAAAGAATTTAAATCCAACAACAAATGCGAACATAATCGCAACTAAGGTCATTATTGAACCAACAGCATAATGATACCAAGCCTCTTGACTAATGGCATAACTTCTAATTTTTTTAAGCTTCAAGCGCATCGCATCCAACTTGATCTCGTAAGCATCAACGACGTCGGCAAGCTTCGAGCGCATCCCATCCAACTTGATCTCGTAAGTATCGACGACGTCGGCAAGCTTGAACTGGTGTTCATCGATGATGTTGGCAAGCTTGACCTCCAATTTCCTCTTCTCTTCTTGGCGGAGATCTTCACTTATTTTTAATTTAGCTTTCAAATCATCGTTCTCTTTCACAAAAAATTCAACAATAGGGTCCATTGGAATTTCCGGTTCAACTACCTCCTAGACAAATATATATTTATGTCAAAGTTGGTCGGCATGATTGTCATAAACACGAAACGAAACAAATATATAGTTATTAACAGTCATACCACATCCGAATAATAGAACGGACGAGAGCCGGTGGGGGTATTTGTGAAAACCATGGCACTATATATATATAAAAAACAATTATACAACTTATACAAAAAAACAAATAATTATGGAACAAAATCATACAACAAAGATTTTTTTTTAAATAAAAAAGAAGGCTCACCTAGGTGGTGTCGGTGACAAGACGGCGCGGTCTATCGACGACGGTGAGGACGTGAATGTTGTGACACTGAAATACAAAAACATAATTTAGTTTAAGCTCAAACTGAATAAACAAAATTGAGCTAAATAAGCAAAATGAGCTAACTTAGGCATTTCATCAAACACCTACCTAGCACTAGAAATATAAAATGAGCTAAATAAGCTAAACAACTAAAGAAACGGGCGCCGGAAGAGAGAGTTTGCAGTTGCTAACCCTTGGATAGATGCACCGCCGTCAATCTTAACAAATGGGGCAAAAAATCGTGGAAGAAATCGAGCTCGGTGGAGAGAAAATGGAGATGAAACTCGAGCTCAAAATGGCCATGGCTGGCTCGGGGTGGAAGATATAGTTGAAGGACCTGCAGTCCCGGTTCCAGCCACGAACCGTGACTAAAGGGTCACCTTTAGTCGCGGTTCTAGCCACGAACCGCGACTAAAGGTCCTCGCGCGGGCCCCGCGCGGCCCCCGGCCGCTAAAGCCGCAGGCGGAGGACCTTTAGTCGCGGTTCGTGGCTGGAACCGCGACTAAAGGTCCCGCACCAACCGGAAGCTGTTGGAGATGTCGGAGCCGGAGCCCTCTAGTCGCGGTTCGGAAAGGAACCGTGACTAAAGGTCCGGCTCTATTGCCTCTTTTCTACTAGTGCAAACTTTCAAAACCTTAACTACAAAAAATGTTTTGTATATTTTGATTGAAAATATTAATATCATATGTTCATATTAGTCTCGAAAATACACATTTAAGTTTCTTTGTTGTGTTTTATACATATTTATAGCAAAACTTAGTGATCAAAAGTAAATTTTAAAGATTTTATCAATATCCAAAACATCATACATTTTGTGAAATTGAGGAGTAGAATTTCTGACATAGTTTACCCTATATTTGGAAAACAGTAAAATAGTAATATAAAAATAAGAAATATTTGTTCATTGTGTATTTATTTGACCAGTGCGCTGGTGTACGGGCTCACAATTTCTCTTATATTTGGAGGACAGTAAAGTTATAATACAAAAATACAGAAATAAAATTCATTGTCTATTTATTTGATCTACTACTGGCTCGTACTTTAAAAC
This sequence comes from Poa pratensis, assembly GCA_947311845.1. Taxonomy (NCBI): domain Eukaryota; kingdom Viridiplantae; phylum Streptophyta; class Magnoliopsida; order Poales; family Poaceae; genus Poa; species Poa pratensis. The sequence goes on along the minus strand of CAMZMU010000033.1, from coordinate 3,098,187 downwards.
ATAATGGGAAAAGATTCTAAAGATATTTCAGAAAATATAAATTAGAATACGCATTAAACATTGTAAGGCCTTTCTCACAAATTTATATTAGAGACTTAGAACAGTACGTACCTTCCAGTGTTGCTCTATAACTTAAAGACATTCAACATGCAATCACCCAATATATAAATACCTAGTAAAAGGTAGCATTTAATACAGAAAGTCCCTGAAAAAGGTAAGGTATCGAACTTGTTTGTAACATTACTCATGTATGTAAGAGAAAAATATAATATAAGATCCAATCTTGCCATAAAAGTTCATATATGTGATATATTCATATATATAGCCAGGCTCTTTTTTTACGAATGGGAAATTTCATGAGAGAGCATGTATGTGGCTCTTAGTTCGACATGAACCGGCAACTACAATTCAAGTAATCTTAGTCAAGTCATAAAATTTAGACAGCTGGATAATAACAGTAAAAATGCATAACACAAATAATGAAGGATTTGATACCTGGTTTCTTTGATCAGACAGCAAAAGCTTCAGCTCGGCACCTATAAACAGCCAGGGAAAACATCCAGAATTTTTTGTTGAAAGCTAGTTGTGTTTCACATGTAGAAAACACACAATCATTTTCATAGAGACGACAAAAGATTGTGCCTTAAAGACATTCAAGATCATAAATTCAACTTCGAGTGGAATAGGCACAATCAGCTATAATGTGCTATTTTCTCCAAGAAAAAAATAGTACAAAAGTTTTGATTTTCTTTTGTGCAGATAAGTGTCATCTGAGCATATTGGTTTGATATGAAGTCATTTGGAATGTATAGAGAGAAAGGCAATCTTCTAAAGCAGTTGATCCGAGTAGTATGTAAACATCATGAAGATGCACCTATGAATAGTTCAGGTGTGCATGTACTGGCTAATACTCCTAGCTGGCATGAAGAAAGGAATGCATTTGACGATTACCTTTTTTCTGTATGACCATAACAATAAATACATGTGAAAACCCGATTAGAGGCAAAAGTAAACTCTACCATGTGAAACATTAAACGTAGTATCAAACCTAATCGGGCTATTTTGTGTGGCCAATTGATTCCAATTAAGTGTCCCGCAAATACGTACTAACGCGCCTCCCCTTCCAAAATATACTAACTGCTCTTATTGTCCATCTATATTAGTTATGTACACAGACGAACATGTAAATGAATAATATTACATGGTAGATATATGCTAATTCTGTGGTTTTTTTGCAAAAACAAAATGAAATAGTAAGGTGCCAACTGAACTGGACTTGTTCTTCGTGACAGTGCTACTGTAGTAGATTCAACTCTGGGATTTCTATATTTCAGAGATAAACCTCTCAGTAAAGAACAAAGAAATATTGATAGTTATAAACTGCAGAAAATTTGTGCAACAAATATGTAGTAATAATTGTACCTTTGTTAATCATGGAAATTATTGAGTTCTGACCATCTGTGTAACCCTCGATGAATCTGTAATCTTCGGATCACACGTAAGTGGTCATCTTCGTCCACTCTACCACCGCTTCGTCCAAAAAGGAGAACAAACACTACAGGAAACGGATAGTTGCCTACGGCTAAATGTATGCCGACGGCATTTTGTCGGGGCCGTCGGCATTTTGTCGGGGCCGTCGGCATATATGGTTGTATGTCTACGGCTTTATAAAAGCCGTCGGTATACGTTTGGCCGTCGGCATATACTTTGTATGCCTACGGCTTTTTAGAAAAGCTGTCGGCATATGTATGGCCGTCGGCAACTATGTTGTATGCCTACGACTTTTCAATAAAGCCGTAGGCATATGTTTGGCCGTCGGCATACAAGTCTGCATCCGCTACCAAGCTGACGGCGCCACCTATACGCCGACGGCCACCTTATTTAGGCCGTCGGCATACAACTTTTTTCCCAAATAAATAATCTGTGAGTTTGTATGCCTACGCCTTTTTGTGAAGTAATTTTTTGAAAACTTTGTCAAAACTCAATTTTATCATTTATCCTATCAACTAATACACATAAAAGGACTCCATGCCAAAGGATTTCTTTTTTTGAGTATTTTTCCACTTTCTTTTATTTTTTTGAAAAAATGGTCAAAATGGTCGCCATGTCTATTCATTGAAAGGGGTCGAATTATTCAAAACTATCGATGGTTCTGTGATATAACTGTTAGAGAGATATTTGTATATTGTAGTTTCCCTATTAGATAGGGGGCTCCCTGCATATTTACACCTGTACATGTACTATATATTGTGGACTTTGGCCCCGTGGAATACAAGTTGCTTATACTTAACATGGTATCAGAGCTAGGTTAGGTTTCCACACGCACGCTGATGCATGTAAAATGCATACATGAACTTTGCACTTTAATTGCTTATATTCCAATCATATTTGCATCATATAAGGGTTATATCAATGTTTTATCATGATTTTGGGAATACTTCATAGTTTTCCCATTTATTTGGAATTAACCCTGCACAGGCAGAAAATCCTAGTTTTGTATTTTAATGTTTCAGGGACCCAAACGTTAACGAAATCACCTGGAAATTTACGGGCGTCAATATTTGGAAGGAAGAAGGACTACGGAAAAAGGAAGCAAGCAAACGGAGACCCGAGGGCCAAACGGGCATGGCCCACGCGGCCACAGTACCAGGCCGCGTGGGACCCACCCGTTCGGGCCTCGTGGCTCTGTTGCCGTCGATCTTCGCTCCACCGCCTTCGTCTTGACCTAAAAACGCCTATAAAAAAGGTCCCCCGACGTTCTCTGGAAGGAGCGCCGCACAAACACAGAAACACCGAAACGGAGATCAGGAGCTGCAGATTGGAGGGGGAAAACTCCGGCGGGGCGCTGCCGGCGTGGTCTCCATCTTCTCCATCGACTTCTCCACCGTCTCCATGATGAAGAGGGAGTAGTCCACCTCTGGACTATGGGTTTGTGGAAGTAACTTATGTATCTCTCCTCTCTTGAGCTTCACTAATTAGCACCGTATGAGCTGCTGAACATGATTACGGTCACCGTTGTAATACCTTTGTGGTGGATCTTTATGAGTTAATATATGTTTGAGATTGCAATATTTGTTTCAGTTATGAGTATAGATGCATATTATGTACCCCGTTCTTGTCTACTTGTTTTGATCAAGCATGTTTATGAGAGCGTGTGTGGGGGAACGTGTGCATTAGTTGGAGTAACGGGGGGTGGCTAGTGCAGTGAACGTGAGAGAAAGTTTTGCGATCCACTTTGGTATCTTTACCTTACTTTGTTGCCTCACTAGGGATAAACTAAAATACCATGCTACCGGGGATGTGGGCGTGACCATTGCCACTACTCCATGACTAGATCTAGCATGTTCTTATTTTCACTTCATGTCATGATACTTAATGCTATACTCTGAGTTATCTTAATTACTGAGGTGTTATGATTTAGTTCGCATCTTGGTGGAGTATAAGAGAGGTTAATAACCAAAAGATCTCTATGTTAGGACGTGATGCCCATATATCTAAGTAACTTGTTATCAAATCCTGTGTTGCAATCTCATATGTTAACCTTGTGTGTTCCATTGTCTACCACTTTATAAAGAGAGAGTGCATTTGTGAAACCATGAACCCCAGTCCATTTTTAATTATAAGAAACACCTTTCCAACACCATATACCACTTTTCTATTTTCAGCCATCATTAAATCCGAAAATACAAAAATACTTTTCATCTTGCATACATCATTCAAAAACCCCAAAATATCATTTATCATTGCATCCACCACCATTGCATATTTATTTCTTGCTTGCATTGCATAACTATCCTGATATCATTCTTACACCTTGTGCTTGACAACCACAGGTGAGGTTGAGGACCAAAACATCTAACCTTGTTTTGTAGGTAACCAAAAGAAGGATAAGAAGATAAATCTACCACTGCAGATTCCCCGAGAGTTCGATATTAAACCCTCGAGTCACCCCTCGTGGGGAAAACTGTCTTCCACTATACTATACACTCTGCACTTGGAGTCTCAACCTAAATCCCGTTATTTGTGCAGGCATCAAGACTTGCTCTTCGGGATCATCACACGCGCAACTCGTGCAAATTTTTTCAGCCACCGATCGTACAGCTCGCATCGAGCTTCCTGGCCGTGTGTCTCCGATTCTGTCTGTCGTCGCTGCTGTCCGTTCTCCGGCCGCCCCGTCTCCGGCTGTCCCGTTCCCGGCCACCACCGCCGCCTGATTCCCGGCCGCCGTCGTCTGCTCTCAGGTCGCCGCCGTCTGCCCGGCGGCCGCCGTCTCCTCTCAGGTCGCTGCCGTCTGCCCGGCCGCCCCCGTCCACGCCAGTTCTCGTCTCGGGCCGGCCTCGTTCCTCTGTTTCGCTGCCTCGTTCATCCGACGATTGATCTGTTGGTGCTGCTGCTGCGTGGTCTCCCTCTGTCCCAGATTCGTTCGGCTGCTGCTGCGTGGTCTTGCTCTATCCAGCATCTGCAACATCCAATCGCTTCCAGATGGTGCGTTGTGTCAGCTCCGTTCTTTGCCACTAGTTTTGTGCTAGCTTTCTTCTGATCCTGTTGACTGGAGCAGTTCGTCTGATCCTGTTGACTGCTCTCGTTCGATCTGATCCTGTTGACTAGAGCAGTTCCTTCCCAAAAAAAAAAATAGTAAAAAAAAAATATCTGCATCCTCGGGCTATGTTGCGATTCCTCGCTGCTCTGTGATCTTTGATGATCCTATTGGCTGTCCCGAGCTTCCGTCTCTGCTTGGTGCTCCTCCACGGTACTTGTCGCCTATTTCGTCGTCTCCCTCGATGACGTCTGCATGCCGCTCTACGTCGACTCTCGCGGCTTTTGCCCGCAGTTATGGCCGCTCTACGTCGACTTCGTCTATGTCGACTCACCGCTCTACGTCGACTCTCGCGGCTTCTGCCCGCAGTTATGGCCGCTCTACGTCGACTTCGTTTATGTCGACTCGCCGCTCTACCCCGACTATCGGGGCTTCTGACCGCTATTGTGGCCGCTCTACGTCGACTCCATCTACGTCGACTCGCCGCTCTACGTCGACTCTCGCGGCTTCTGCACATGGTTCTGGCTGCTTTTCTTCGACTCCTCGCGTGGCGTGTGCACGCACTTGTTCTCCTTCGACTCCCCATGTGGCTGCCACGTATTCCGATGATTGGTCCTCCTTGTCTGACGCATCTACCTCGATCTCTTCAGTGGCGTCTTTCACTGCGCGTGAGATCGCGCAACTCCGATGCCTGCTTGCTACTTGGGACTCTTCACCGACAGGTTCTGCTGGTTCTGCGACTGACTTTTCTGGCACCGAGAGACCACCTTCTTCTCATTCAGGTACATCCCCTTGGATTCTTGATACTGGAGCATCTTTTCATATGACATACGATTCTTCCGCCTTGAGCTCTATTCGACCTGTCGAGTCTCCTGTCTCTGTTCGTACTGCTGATGGTACTCCCATCCCCGTTTCTAGTCGTGGCACTCTTAGCAGTCCCGCGTTTCATGTTCCTTCTGTCGCTCATATTCCTCGACTCACCATGCAGCATTTCTCTGGTAGTCAGATTGTCGATTCTCGTTGTAGGGTCACTCTAGACTTTGATTCCTGTTCTGTTCAGGATCGTTGTACGGGCGCTTTGCTTGGTGCTGGCCCCCGACGCCATGATGGTCTATGGGAGCTTGACTGGCTTCGTCTACCTTCCGCTGCCACCGTCGCCAGTCTCTCGACCCAGGTTGCCGTAGCCACCAGCTCTTTTCAGCAGTGGCATCATCGTCTTGGTCATTTATGTGGTTCTCGCCTCTCGTCTCTAGTTCATCGTGGTGTTCTGGGGTCTGTCTCTGGAAACGCTTCTTTGGATTGTCTAGGTTGTAGGCTTGGTAAGCAGATTCAGCTACCATATCCTCATAGTGACTCTGTGTCCGAGCGTCCTTTTGATCTCGTTCATTCAGATGTTTGGGGTCCGGCTCCCTTCGCTTCGAAAGGGGGTCATCGCTACTATATTATTTTTATAGATGATTACTCACGATACACTTGGATTTACTTTATGTCCTCTCGTAGTGAGGTTCTCTCTATCTATAAGCGTTTTGCTGCCATGGTTCACACTCAGTTCTCTACACCTATTCGTGTGTTTCGTGCTGTTTCTGCTGGTGAGTATATCTCCAAGCATTTGCGCGGTGTTCTTGCTGAGCAGGGCACTCTCGCTCAGTTCTCTTGTCCCGGTGCACATGCTCAGAATGGCGTTGCTGAGCGTAAGCATCGTCATCTTCTAGAGACTGCTCGTGCGATGATGATCGCTTCTTCTCTCCCGCCACATTTCTGGGCTGAGGCTGTCTCTACCTCAGTCTATCTCATTAACATTCAGCCTTCTGCCGCCCTTCAGGGTGGTATTCCTCTCGAGCGACTATGTGATCGCTCTCCTGACTATTCCATGTTGCGTCTGTTTGGTTGTGTTTGCTATGTTCTCCTCGCTCCTCGTGAACGCACCAAACTAACCGCTCAGTCTGTTGAGTGTGTTTTTCTCGGATATAGTGATGAGCATAAGGGCTATCGATGTTGGGATCCCGTGGCTCGTCGGATGCGTATTTCCCGGGACGTGACGTTTGACGAGTCTCGTCCTTTCTTTCCACGCTCGACCTCCTCGACCTCTACTGTGGAGGATCTCTCTTTTCTTACTTTTCCTGATTCTCCTCCCGATGTCCCTAATATTCCTCCTCCTCCTCCTGATCCGGTGCCGTCTACTCCGATGCCTTCTTCTCCTCCTTCGTCGACGCCTTCTTCTCCTCCTTCGTCGCCGTCTTCTTCACGCTCCCCGCCTCCGCCTTCTCCTGTTGCTCCTTCTCATCCTACTTTTCCTTTCTATTATACTCGTCGTCCACGTGTTGTGACCGAGTCATCTGATGCACCCTCTACTTCTGGTGCACCGTCTCAGCCGACTTATTCTCTTCGTACTCGGCCTTGTCCTTCACCTGATTTCTTTGATCCCGCTACCTATAGTGTTTCGGCTGTCCCAGAGCCGAATATGTATCGTGAGGCTGTTGTTCGTCCTGAATGGCAGCTTGCCATGGCTGAGGAGATTGCTGCGCTTGAGCGCACTGGTACGTGGGAGATCGTTCCTCTTCCTCCTCGCGTTCGTCCTATCACCTGTAAGTGGGTCTATAAGGTTAAGACCCGCTCTGATGGGACCCTTGAGCGTTACAAAGCTCGTCTGGTTGCTCGTGGCTTTCAGCAGGAGCATGGCCGTGATTATGATGAGACTTTTGCTCCGGTGGCTCACATGACCACTGTTCGGACTCTTCTTGCCGTGGCATCTGTTCGACATTGGTCTGTGTCTCAGCTTGATGTTAAGAATGCCTTTCTTAATGGTGAGTTGCGTGAGGAGGTTTATATGCAACCACCACCGGGGTATTCTGTTACAGATGGCATGGTCTGCCGTCTTCGTCGCTCTCTCTATGGTCTCAAGCAAGCCCCTCGTGCATGGTTTGAGCGCTTTGCTTCTGTGGTCACAGCTGCTGGTTTCTCTTCCAGTGCTCATGACCCTGCGTTGTTTGTTCACTCTTCTCCTCGTGGTCGCACTCTTCTTCTTCTGTATATTGATGACATGATCATCACTGGTGACGACCCGGAGTATATTGCCTTTGTCAAGGCACGTCTGAGTGAGCAGTTTCTTATGTCGGATCTTGGTTCGCTTCGTTACTTTCTTGGGATTGAGGTTTCGTCCACCTCTGATGGTTTCTTTATATCCCAAGAACGGTATATTCATGATCTTCTTTCTCGTGCCGCTCTTACTTATGACCGTACTGCTGAGACTCCCATGGAGCTCAATATTTCTCTTCGTGTTTCAGATGGCGATCCTCTCTCTGATCCGACTCGTTATCGACATCTTGTCGGGAGTCTCGTCTATCTTGCTGTTACTCGCCCTGATATTTCTTATCCTGTCCATATTCTGAGTCAGTTTGTTTCTGCTCCCACTTCGGTTCACTATAGTCACCTTCTTCGTGTTCTACGCTATCTTCGTGGAACGATCTCTCTTTGTCTCTTCTTTTCTCGTTCCAGCTCGTTACAGATTCAGTCCTACTCCGATGCCACTTGGGCTAGTGATCCTTTGGATCGCCGTTCACTTTCTGCTTACTGTGTCTTTCTTGGTGGTTCTCTCATTGCCTGGAAGACGAAGAAACAGACCGCAGTTTCTCGTTCGAGTGCAGAGGCTGAGTTGCGAGCTATGGCTCTTTTGACTGCTGAGGTGACTTGGTTACGGTGGTTACTTGCAGATTTTGGTGTCTCTGTTACGACACCCACGACTTTATTGTCAGACAGTACAGGTGCTATTAGCATTGCGCGTGACCCGGTGAAGCATGAGCTTACTAAGCATATTGGCGTTGATGCTTCTTTTGTCCGTGCTAGTGTGTAGGATCAAATTATTGTGCTCCAGTATGTGCCTTCCGAGTTACAGTTGGCGGACTTCTTCACGAAGGCCCAGACTAGAGCACAGCATAGATTTTTCCTCTCCAAACTCAGTGTTGTGGATCCACCATGAGTTTGAGGGGGGGTGTTAGAGAGATATTTGTATATTGTAGTTTCTCTATTAGATAGGGGGCTCCCTGCATATTTACACCTGTACATGTACTATATATTGTGGCCTTTGGCCCCGTGGAATACAAGTTGCTTATTCCTAACAATAACCACTACTTATGCAAATTAAAATTATTTTTGTAAAAATTTCAGAGCAAACTATCACACTTGTAGTTCAAATTTGAATTACTTTTGGAAAATAGGCATAAAGTCGTTTAAATAGGCAAAATTAGATAGAAACTGAGAAAATTCCTAATATTTCTGGATTATCCATCAAATATGGTCTATTTTGTGAGATATTTGGATGGGTGCCATTTTGCACCATATTTTTTGTACTTGCTACACAAAAATGTCATTTTTGACACTTAAAAAATGAAAAATGATATTTATATAAGTAATTTGAAAAAATTTAGTTCTGCAACATTGTTTGTAATATCAAGATACAGCTATGTGTCAAATATGGGCACATTATCACAAACTATGCCTAGAGAATGATCATACCTATGTCATTTGATTCGAAACTTATACATGTTTATAGATGATTGATCTTTTTGTGAAGAAGTTTTTTGAAAACTTTGTCAAAACTCAAGTTTATCATTTATCCTATCAACTAATATACATAAAAGGACTCCATGCCAAAGGATTTCTTTTTTTTGAGTATTTTTTCACTTTCTTTTATTTTTTTGAAAAAAGGTCAAAATGGTCGCCATGTCTATTCATTGAAAGGGGTCGAATTATTCAAAACTATCGACGGTTCTATGATATAACCACTACTTATGTAACTTAAAATTATTTTTTAAAAAATTTCAGAGCAAACTATCACATACTTGTAGTTCAAATTTCAATTACTTTTGGAAAATAGGCATAAAGTCGTTTAAATAGGAAAAATTAGGTAGAAACCGAGAAAATTCCTAATATTTCTGGATTGTCCATCAAATATGGTCTACTTTGTGAGATATTTGGATGGGTGCCATTTTGCACCATATTTTTTGTACTTGCTTCACAAAAAATGTCATTTTTGACACTTAAAAAATGAAAAATGATATTTATATAAGTAATTTGAAAAAACTCAGTTCTGCAACATTGTTTGTAATATTAAGATACAACTATGTGTCAAATATGGGCACATTGATTCGAAACTTATACATGTTTATAGATGATTGATCTTTTTGTGAAGAAGTTTTTTGAAAACTTTGTCAAAACTCAATTTTATCATTTATCCTATCAACTAATACGCATAAAAGGACTCCATGCCAAAGGATTTCTTTTTTTGAGTATTTTTTTAGTTTCTTTTATTTTTTTGAAAAAACGGTCAAAATGGCCGCCATGTCTATTCATTGAAAGGGGTCAAATTATTCAAAACTATCAACGGTTCTGTGATATAACCACTAATTATGTAACTTAAAATGATTTTTGAAAAAAAATCAGAGCAAACTATCACACGGTTGTAGTTCAAATTTGAATTACTTTCGGAAAATCGGCATAAAGTCATTTAAACTAGTTAGAAAGCCAGAAAATTCCTCATACTTGGGTATTATCCATAAAATATGGACTACTTTGTGTGAATAATTGATGGGTGCCATTTTGCACCATATTATTTCCACTTGCTTCACAAAAAAAGCCATTTTTGGCACTTAGAAAATGAGAACTCCCATCGGAGACATTGTTTGCCATTACAAGATGCACACTATTTTTTGCTTTTGTTTTGTTTTGTAAAATACTATTCTAAAACTATCTTCTTTTATGAAAAAAGCATTAATAAAATTGCTTTGTAATTGTAAAATGTAAAGAACAAAAACAAATTGGGGCCAGCCTACCAGGCCAGGCCAGCCCAGCCCAGCTAGCTTACCCACCCAAGCCCTCCTACGGTCCTACCCCCTTGACCTAATCCCCACACGCACAGCAGCCACACCGAAAGCTCACACCCATCCCCATCGCTCCTCTCCCCTCATCCTCCCCAGCGCCACCAGCCGCCGCTCTCCTGGAGAAACAGAGCTGGAGCAATCTGTGAGAGATAAAATCATTCACGTGAAGGTAGCGATTAGATTGTCAAGATGGCGAGGAGATTGCGGTAGGACGGCCAGAGGATTCCGGGATTTCGCCTAGCAATATATAAAGGAGATGCCGGACTAGATCTTGGAGCAGTACAGAAGGGGTGGCGGCTCAAGATCTGCCATCGCCGTTTCGTCCTCCGGCCACCGGAACGAAGAGCTGCGCCTCATGTACTCGCCATGTCGCCAGGATCTGTTCGTCCTCCTGGAGCCATTATGTGCGAGGTGAGATGTAGTCTGCCCCTTCTCTTCTGGTGTTCTTCGCTATGCATGTGTGCTTCAGAGTCTGAATTCCGGATTGATTTTTTTTTCAATATAGCGATAGTGATTTTGCCCCTGAATTACTAGGTCGATGTTGCTCCATCCCTCAACCTGTAGCAAGTTTGCTGCACGATCCTGCTAGTTGATGTGTATATTATACTCAGCTGACTGCAATTTGTAGCTTGTAGTTCTCAATGCAGTTTTCTGCCTTTGATGGTTCGGTAGAAAATCTGACAGACTAGTGAATGCACGAGTGAGCTAGGACTTTGTGAACTCTACCAACATGACGCTACTAGTCACACTGAATATTTAGAACAGAGCAAAACAAAGGATACGAATGGAAGTTGATGAACAGATTGAGCCACGTAGAAGTGCAAGACTAAGAGAGATGTATATGAAGCAGAGGAATTTGATTCCAAAGAAGAGGAGTTTGATGATGAGGAAGAGATGCCTCCGGAGGATGATGCAAATGATTATTGAGGAGATCCCAGTGCATGAGTTTCCTTGTCAAGTTCTAAATTTATGTCGTATCTTCCTTTTATGTGTCGAACTGGCATGTGTTTTTTGTTCCTTTACAACTTAATGTATATTGCATCCAGGTGCTATTATACGTCTTACATACTCCTTAAGATTCAGCAAATCAATGTCAGCTCCATGTGTGAGTACTATTGTGTGCACGAGACTTCTTTGATCATTTATCATTATATATTATATATTAGATGTTGTGTTGGTGTGATTTTTCTTACAATTTGTGTGGTTGATAAGAGTACAAAAATTGTTTCCGAGTCTCTGATTATTTTACGACTGTATATATAACACGTCAGGAACAATACCATCCATTCATTAACTTATATGTCGTTTGGTAGCTGCTAACCAGTGCCATTTAGGCATGTTCTTGAGGGGAATTTTAGGAAATATTAGCAGATATTCATAACATCCGAGTTTAGAAAAGTTGAATTACTTTATCAAGTGGTTTTAAAATAATATAATGTTCGTTCACGTTGCTTTTATGTGTGCTATTCTCATTCTTTTTATCATGAAATCCCATGTTAACTCGAAATTGAACAAAACGCCTAGGCACGCCTAGGCTACGCCTCGGCTACGCCTAAGCGGGCTAGGCGCTAGGCAGAGGGTCACCGCCCGCCTAGCGCCTAGCGCTTTTTCCATCCTGGCTAACAAGATATCTCTTCTGATCTAGATTCGCCTTGGCTGTAATTTGCTGCACGAAGCTATTTTGGTCCTGTACAAAAGTTCGTTCTTTTTGCATTGCTTGGTGACTAACAAGAATGCATCTTATTTATGTTCACCTTATTCACCCATGCCATTTTCAGGTGGTGTGGTGGTGGTGCCGCCTGCTGCTGCTGGCCTAGGCTGGCGAGTGGCCTTCTGCTCATCCTTGCGGTGGTAGGCTGCGCCTGGTAGGCCTTTCTCCTTCGACTTTTCAACTCCCCCTGCCTCGGTAAGTCTTCCATGTTCTCACCTGCGATTTGGTCATCGAGTAGGTCTTGTGTAAAGATAAAATCCCATTCCTTTCATTTGTAAAGTTCTGTGTATGAAATAAGGTCAGTTAACACTGTACATGTTCCAAAATTCATTATTCTTTCTATGCAAATTTTAGTGTGTGTACTGTCCGAAGTTCAGTGTATTGTTGTTAAAAATAAATCGGTGTTGGTGTTGTCCAAATATTGTGCATAGGCTGTCTAAATTTAGTTCATATATGCTGTCCAATTTTCACTATATTTGCCATGCTGTTTTACTGCCTTCTATCAAGTGATTTTAGTGCATCGGAGTTGGCTATAAACCTCTAGTCACTTGTAAACTCCACATCTACTTTTCTGGCCGTTTTAGCTGTTATTGAACAATTTTCTTCTTTTTGACAGGTGCGTGAAACAATTGCGATTGGTGGGCTGAAAGTTAATTGTAGTGTGGATTAACCATTGTTTAGGGTTAATATATTGTGATTTCCAATTCTTAATCATGTTGTAATTAGCCTTTTATTGGCTTTTTTTTTTGGTTCTGGTCAACAAGTATGCCGACGGCTTTTGCCCTCGGCATACATGCGGACAGAAGAGAACAAGGAGTTGCCACGTGGTACCGTCGGCAAACATGTTGACGCCGTCAAACGGCTGTGGACGTCTGTTTTGTTTGCCGACGGCTTCGTGTGCCGACGGCCAAAAAGACCGTCGGCATTGAGCTATATGCCGACGGCATTCTGCCTATATGCCGAGGGAGCAAAAGACGACGGCAAGCATACACTTTTGGCCGTCGGCATACAATATGCCGACGGCATTAGTGCCTTTGCCGACGGCATCTGGCTGTAGGCAACTATCCGTTTTCCTGTAGTGAAAAGGCAAAAAACTCTCTAATCGTCACGTTCAAAGAATTCAAATCTCCAATCCTGATGTTCAATCTGACATCGATCCGATTGGTTCAGCCAGTGCAACATGGAGAAGTGGCCTTTGCGTCAACATTGAAGTTGCTTCATGTGAAACAGGTACAGTAGAAATTCCTCCCTCTACGTAAAAGGACCGTTATGGAAGAAGACTTAAGGCATCAAGATGTGCTGAGAAAGTGCTACGTAAGCTTCTCTACACATGTAGGTTCAAACTCAATAATAAAGTAAGGAAAAGTTAACCTTGACAGATAGAACCTGAGCTTGAATTTGTAATTGTTGAGTCTGCTTTCTTGCATGGCCTATACGCAGTGGCGGAGCTATCAATCTGGCAAGGACTGGCTTGTGCCACACCTAAATCCGTATATTTGCTTAGTATGTATGGGTAGCTGTGCATAGATTAGTTAATTTTGTGTAGTACCTGTTCATTTGGCCACACCTAGATTTTGATTCTCCCTCCGCTACTGCCTATACGGTACCTATACTGGTACACGTGCAATTATCAGCTCAAGCAAGATAAAACCAACGGTGGGCATGCAGACATGCAGTTGTGTGCAAAATCATCCACCGGAAGATCAGGCTAGTTAGGCTCCTATGATGAATGCAATTGAATTCTCCGCCCGAGGTAATACAATGGGTGGCGGCAGCTAGTTCGCGAGACTATCAGCACATTGAGCAGCATATGGTTCTGATTAGAAAAAAGTAGGATCCATGCATTCCGTACCTGAGGATCCGCGTGATTATTGCCAGATCCCGGGCGGGATATAGGCTGACGTTGAGGATGCCGTCAAGCTTGGCCGCCACTCCCGCGCGCGGTGGCGTATGACCACAGGAAGTCGCATGCATCAGGGTGCAGACGGACAAGTCCACGGACTGGCCGCCTCGTTCCGCTTGGTCCGTTTCTGCTAATTACTTTGTTAGCGGCATCCGTCTCCGTTGACTAGTCTGTCCACTGTATCCGGCGGACAACTTTGTCCGTCCGCTGCGTCGCATCAAGCTGAATCAAGCTGTAGTATTAAAATCCTCCGTGACTGCTCCCACTCGCGCAGATTGCTTTCAAATCAATGTGATGTCTCGCGCAGATTGCTTTCAGATTAACCATATCATGCATCGGAACTTATAGATCAGTACCAGAAAACTGAAATTACACCACACAGTGTATCACGCATCGGAACTTAGACATCAGTACCAGAATACTGAAATTACACCACATAGTGTATCACATTAAATAGTCAAATACACATACTTGAGGGTAAATTTCAAATCCATTATTCCACGGTTCAATTGAAGTCATCAGGTAGTAGTGCAATATAAAAATACATCACAGTACGCAATGGTATCTGAATTCTTCTTACAGATAGACGGATTCCACATATGTTTTTGGAAACAAGGCCACCATGCTGAAAACAAACACTAGCAGATCACTAGCAAGCTGAAAATGAACAGAACATGTAAGAGGCACACCACTAGGAGATCACCAGCTAGCGAAAACTAAACAAGGATGCACATCCTGATACTAGTAGATCTTTTTCTTCAGCTTCGTCTCAGCTGCTGGAGCTTGTCCGGTGTTCCCATCTCTGAAATAAATCATAATAGTATCAGTCCAGTACAAAAATTTAGGAATGCATAATAAACTCGTAATAAACACTTTCTTATTGATGATATATTGGTGTTTTTTTCTCTGTTATGTTATGCAAGGTAGAGCAGCTGAGGCAACAACACACAGGTAATGGAAGCAAATAACAGCTAGTAACTTCTAGCAATAACAGAAGTTCCAGAAGCAACAAAGCTGCAATAGTTTTAAAAGAAAATTAAGGGCCAACAACAGATGGAGGACAAGTAAAATGAAGAGAAACACCTTTGGCTTGACACGGTTTCTTCACGGCATGCAGCTTCTCTTCATGCATCTTGCACCGGTGTCCACCTAATCAATTGGAGGCTTCTCCGGATGTTGCATGGCTGCTGAATTGCTGGCCCCTTCTAGATCGGATGGATACCGCCGGATTGCTTGCCGCCACGGTGCCGGATTGTCGGAAGGCAACGCAGCCGTCAGATCCATGGAGCGCGGAGGCCGTTGACTGCCCGCTCCCATCTGCCATTCTGCCGTCGTGCTGCACGTTTTGGCTCCACCTAGGTTTAGGGATCGATGTACAGAGTGCAGGGCTGATGCATGTTTGACTGCACGATTTCCTTGCCCACTTCATGATCGATATGATCTCAGGCACGTTCTGAGCCAAACGCATAAGCTTGATACCATCACCGGAGACCATGTATGCAGCTGCGCGGTGATGCGCCGGGATTTGTGGTTGAGGGTTGAAAGGATTGGAGTTGCCATCTACCACGGTCTGATAGTCGTAATCTAGGTGGACAATCATTGAACAGGCGCACGGGTGGGACAACAGGCATGGACTCTCGATCACTTTATCCGACGGTTGTAGAAAGTTAGGGGCGAGATCGGATGGACAATTTTCGTAGTTTTTGAGGATTAACGTGGAGCCTCTCTATTGGTGCCTCCAATTAGTAAATATAAGATAAGATTTGATGTTTCATGTAATTTCTTCTATCAGAATTACATCGGTCGTAGTACACTTGTAAGTATTTACCTACCACAAATTCAAATGTTCGATCTTTCACATATTTTAGTTCTATATGCAACACCATTTATATTTCTCAGCAAATTTTCAGATGATTACAAGCGGTTTTCATCAACAATCCAAATTGGTTTGAAGATGAGGCAAGTTTTACCTGGAGAAGCTGGCTTCAAAGCGGATTGGTCATCATTCTTTGCGCATCACATGTAGTTCAGTGTGACATCGATCAAATATGTAATTCCAAACAGTTGTGGAGACTCGCCATCTAGTATTATGTCCCTGGTGGCATGTAATTAATAGTCCTGTAGTAGTACACTACATATTAGGTTCTTATGTATCATATTTAGAATAGAAGTTCTTGTTTAGGCATCCTATAATAATTTCGTATTTAATTTAAATATTTGGTCGTGTCCCAAATAGCTGGCATAATTGGCCTCCGAATCTTTATTTGCATATCCGGATAAATCCCACGCCTCCGAACAAATGCTGCTTACCGGAAACACATGGACCCTCCGAACTTTGCCGCCGGCTATAAAAAAGGACCGACACGTGACCCCTGAGGCCGTTTGTTTTTTGAACCGGCTCCAAATGTTTCCGGAGCTGATGAACAAACACATGGACCCTCCGAACTTTGCCGCCGGTTATAAAAAAGGACCGACGCATGACCCTGAGGCCGTTTGTTTTTCGAACCGGCTCCAAATGTTTCCGGAGCAAGCCAACAAATACGGACGTTCCGGCATGTGGAGGCGGCTAAAGAACCAGCCCGGCTCTAGCGTTTGCGACGGTCATCTGCTTCAACCGTCTCAGGGTTGCAGAGGCGGGTTGTTCAAAAAACCATCTGCGGGGACTAGTTTCCCAGCCGCACATCGGAACCGGCTCTGGTAGTCTGGATTATCCTCAACTTTTGCTCCGAGTCGGATGGGAAAACCGGCTGAGGCCCATGGCCGGGATGCGGCTGTAAAACTAGGATCTGTAGTAGTGACATGCAGTATAAACTATACAATACAAAAATAACAACTTTGGATTTGTTAATCTCTTAACGAGGCAAGCCCGACAACTGAAGTGTGGAGGCGGAGGAACCGTGTGAAGTGGGGCTAGTCGAGGTGTAGCCGGAGGTAGAGCTGTCATGTGTCGCCCATGCTCGTGCTTGCAGGGAGGGAGGAGTCACAATAAGGAAGGGGAGGGGAGGAGGTCCTCTTGGGTAGCTCATCACCCAGAGCAGCAGACGGGAGTCATTGGTGACGCGCACTGGAGGAGAGTGATGAAAGAACTCGAGGCCGAATCTCTCCCGATCCGTGGTGCCCTTCAGCAGTGGTGGTGGATTCATGACCGAATCACTCAGAGTTGTGGCGGAGCTGCTGGCTTCGAGGCCGAATCGATGTGAGAAGAGGCGGGAAAGAGGGGCGTGAGGGTGACATGAAAATTTGGATCTGCAGTTATCGTGCGCGCGTTGGCCTTTCTGTTTTATAGCAATAGCGCAAGTATTTTATGTTTGCAGCACTTGCTATTTTTTTGGTTTGACAAAAAAATGGCAAAATTTACATCAAGGACAGTTGTTGGAGGTTCATTTTTGGTTCAAAATGACCTAATACGGACATGAGTCAATTGTGGCCCTGCGCGGGAGGATGAATCCCTCCCGATTTGTGGTGCCCTGTGCAGTGGTGCTGGATTCGAGGCCAAATCGATGGGAGAAGAGGCGGCGGTGGTCATCAGAGGAGATGTGTGAGGGTGACATGAAACTTCCGGTTTGCAGTTAGCGCGCGTGTTGGTCTTTCTATTATGTAGCAGCAGCCCAAATATTTTATATTTGCAGCATTTGGTTTTTTTTTTTGACAAATTTATATCAGGGCAGCTATTGGAGCAAGAGTTTGGCCCCAAATCACCTAAAAAATATATGTGGTTTGATAGGGTAGCTATTGAAAATGCTCTAAGTGAGGAGCAGCACTATATTTTTGTGTGTCATAGATAGAAAATGCTCGAACGGATAAATATACTCCCTCCGGTCCCAAAAGAGTGTCATGACTGCTACTAAAATTTGTACTGTGGGCAGTTCATTTGCAGCGTCACTTTTTCTGGACCGGAGGTAGTATTATTTTTTACCTTTACAAAACCCAATGAAAGATCGACACGTGGAGTAACAAGGGAGCTCTAATTCTAAGGAGATCAGATATTGAAGGATTCCTCCAGCGAGTTCTTCTAGCGCTTGCTCCAGGTTTATCCTCCAGTAATATTACTAACATATGGAATTTGTACAACATGGTGAGGCAAGTGCTACAAAAATCTAGCAAGATCTCCTTAACTGGGCATGCTCCTCCGATCGGAGATGAGGATAGTTCCAGCTATCATTTCGAACAATGAATATGACGCTAATTCCGGGAACAACCAGCATCCCAGCCTGCTGGTATAACAGTATCCTGCTATAGTGCTTACTCCATGCAAAGGCTCTCAGGTAGGAACCTTGGCAATGAATTTATAACAGGACTGCAAGTGTTACACAAATACACACAGAACCATCATGATTATCATTTATGCTTACACATTGCAGTTAGTAGACAGCTTAGTATTCATAGCACAACAAACAACCCCAATTACACAAATCATCACCATCATCATTTATATGCTTACAAATTAGAGTAAGTCCATTTCTGACAATTCGTACCATAGCAAACAGCAACCACACACAGAGAAGGAGCATGACAACAACATGAGCACCCAGGGGCTCATGCTGTGCATCAGCTGAATATCCACTATGATTTATTTCTCATTTAGTTGACAGCTTGTACCAGATGACCAGTATTTTGCTGAATCGAGCAAGGATGATCAAACCAAACTTGAAGTCCAAAACCATGGCAATGCAGACATAGAGAACACACAAACCAAACCAAACCAAACTAGAAGTTCAGTGCTGCACCATGGTAATGCGGATGCAGAGAACCGACAAACCAATCAAACAGGAAGCAGGGCAAGACACGTAGAAGGAAAGGAAAGCCTCAGTTATTTAGCTGTGCATGATGACGTACGACCATGTCGAAGGAAGCCGACGATCGATTCACGGACATGATGGATTATCTGCAACGAAATGAACCATCAGTGATATGATCGATTGGCACATGTGTGTAACTGTGTATATACGCTGGAACTACAATAGTTAGTTTATTTGTTCTAGAAGAAGTAGTAACTTGGTTCAGCATAAAAGTAAGTTTATTCAAAGTAGAGAATGATGGGGATATATGTATAACTCACCTGAGTACGCTTACTCTGGGCAGCTGGGGCTTGTAGTACAATGAGTGACTCGGCTGGTAGAGGGATGGGTGATGGTTCTCCTCCAGCCCGTCCCACTCCAAGTTGTCCCACCATTCCTTCTCGCAGTCCACCTTGGGTGGCTCGGTGTTGTGCCCGACTGCCGGCAAACGCCTGAGGCTCAAGCAGCCCCGGATCTTGACGGTCTCGAGCTTAGGCGCCCGCATCCTTCGCCGGCAGATGTGCTGCAGCATGGGGAGCTCGTGCAGGTGGATGTGCCTCAGAGAGAGAAATTCTATAACTTGATCCTGCTCTTGAAGCTCCATGTCTAAAGGGAATACCTCCTTGCGGTCACCACAACACACTATCTCTAGGGTCTTCAATTGAAGGAAGACCCTTTCTCCTGCCCTATGAGCAAGGGGAGCACATGTACGAGCCTTGGGCAGTGGTCCAGGTGCAAGAAGAATAGGCAACTAAAAAATATATATGGCCTGTCCCAGATGTAGCGTGCTGAGAGGAGTTGGGACCCCCCAGAAAGTCTGCAGACCACTAAAGGTGCCATCATCAAGAATGTCTGGAAGAGTGAAGACTGTGTGTAACATGGGGCACCTCTCGACTCGGCACCATAGTAGCTTTTTCCATCCCGATCCTTTGGGAGGTGCCGGGATACAGGTGATGTATGGGTTATCGTACACGTGCAGCGATCCAGTCTCTTCATATGTGTAATCAGGGAATAATAAAGCACTAGTACTAGCACTTAGAGCATCCTCCAAGAGTTTGTTGGCCTGCCCTTCCATGATCAGCTTTATGATATATGTTAAGGTTTGTTCCAACCGTGGAAATATCTTAGGGCAGTCCCACATCATCATCACTTCAACTGGGTTATCCTTCAAGACGTCTATGTACTTGGAGTCCATCATGGTACTTGTATGCGGTTGGAGTTGCACTGGTTTGTTGCTGTTTGTTACTTGGACGTTCCTACCGCCAGGAATAGATGGAGAACAGATATCAATATGTAAGTATACACGATGAAAATAACCTGGAGAAAGCGACCTAAGGAGCCTGGCATCCGTGAGAGAAATCTGCCATCCATCCTTAAACTTTTCTTCTTTCTGCTGTTGGAGGGATCGATCAACATATGGATGAGCATGTATTGTTTCCACTCTTTCAGTTGATGCTGATGTTGAGGTCGTGTCAATCTGCAGCACATACAGCCGTTTTCTCTCTTTTATTACACTATCTGGCCACAATATTGCACGAAGCTTCTTGCAGCCCAGCAGGATGATCCGCTTGGGGAGTGTGGACTGTACTCCTCCAAGGTCGAGATTTTTTTTACTTTGGTGCCTGAGAGATCCAGCTCCTCGAGATTCCCCAACAATCCTTTCAAGAACATGTTCTTCAACTCTTTGCAGTCCCTAAAAGAGATGATTTCTAAGCCAACACATCCATCAATAATGACAGTCTTAAGGCTACTGTTGCTTGCTGACCAAGATAAGCATCTCATGCCTTGTGTGATGGTATTTCCCGAGAAATCAAGAAGCTCTATGCTTACCATATCTGAGAACAGGTTGTTGTTGAAACACAATGTGGACTTTGTTACCCGCAGCTTGCGGATGTTACGCAACCGTCCCCTTAAATGGCTCATGTCCCAGTTCTTGGCTCCCGTCACATTTAGCTCCCTGAGCTGGGTCATAAGATCCATCACCCTCGTGGACAAGATCCAATCACAATCTGTGTAGCGCAGGTCAAGCACCCACAACCTTTGGTAGCATGCCCATGACTCCGTGGTGTCCTCCTCCTCTTTAAGCTTTCCTCCATCTGTGTATCCTAGGTTTTGGCAGTGGTCAAGGCATAGAAATCTGAGGCTGCGGCAGCAGATAAATGGAGGTGATAAAAAGCTGAAGGTGCACTTAACACTAGTAGAAAAAGGACCTTTCGTCCGGAGTCCTGTTTGCCATTAGCCCCGGTTCAGGCAA
Organism: Poa pratensis; assembly: GCA_947311845.1. Lineage (NCBI taxonomy): Eukaryota > Viridiplantae > Streptophyta > Magnoliopsida > Poales > Poaceae > Poa > Poa pratensis. The sequence goes on along the minus strand of CAMZMU010000033.1, from coordinate 3,077,128 downwards.
AAACCGGGACCAGTGCCTTCGATTTGCCAGGGCCCCGTGGGGCATTGGTCCCGGTTCGGTTGGGGGCATTGGTCCCGGTTCTTGGCAAGAACCGGGACCAAAGCTCCAGAGCCAGCCACGTGGCGTGGCGCGGAGCTTTGGTCCCGGTTCTTACCAAGAACCGGGACCAATACCTCCCCTGCCTATATATAACCCCCACCCCCCTTCTCTCCTCTGTTTTTTTTCTGGTTGGATTGGTGGGAAGTGGGTGCTAGTTTTTTTTTCTTTGCCACGCACAAGATGTGTTCGATGAAATGCCCGAGCCACACTTAAGTTCGCACAAGATGATATCCTCGGCCGAGGTTAGCAACTTATCCTTTTCATCTGTAATTGATACAGAAATATTGCACGTGTCGATGTACGGTGGTCATTTCACTATTCAAGATGTTATTGTAATGGTATTTGATAAACTTAATTATATATGATGCAGATGGATGCACGGATGCGATGGATGTACGGCGAACGACGCAGTTCCGAGTTTATTGCAGGCCTGCATAAATTTCTCGATGTGGCTGAGGCAAACAAAGTGAATAATTTTATGCCTTGTCCATGTGAGAAGTGTCGGAACGTCAGGGAGTACTCTGACCCGAGAACCATTCAAGACCACGTGATTCGGAAAGGTTTCATGCCCAGCTATAATTGTTGGACCAAGCACGGAGAAAGAGGGGTTACGATGGAAGACAATGAAGAAGAGGAGGATGATGACAACTATCCTATGTTCCCTGAGGAATGCGGTGATACTGTTATGGAAGACGTTGAAGAAGAAAGAGGTGAACATCGGGCATCAGATGAGCCCGCTGATGGTCTTGGTGGGGTCATTTCTGATGCAAAGCGAGAATGCGATACAGAAAAGGAGAAGCTAAAGTTGGAGGCCATGCTTGAGGATCACAAAAAGTTGCTGTACCCAAACTGCGAAGATGGCAGCACAAAGCTCGGTACCACACTGGAACTGCTGAAATGGAAGGCAGAGACTGGTTGTTCTGACAAGGGATTTGAGAAGTTACTGAAAATAATGAAGCCGAAGCTTCCAAAGGATAACGAATTGCCCGAGACTACATACGAAGCAAAGAAGGCTATCTGCCCTCTAGGATTAGATGTGCAGAAGATACATGCATGCATTAATGACTGCATCCTGTACCGCGGTGAGTACGAGAACATGGATAAATGCCCGGTATGCAATGCACTGCGGTACAAGATAAGACAAGATGACCCTGGTGATGTTGAGGGCGATGACGAGCCCCCCGGAAGAGGGTTCCTGCTAAGGTGATGTGGTATGCTCCTATAATACCACGGTTGAAACGTCTGTTCAGAAACAAAGAGCATGCCAGGTTGTTGCGATGGCACAAAGAAGAGCGTAAGAAAGACGGGAAGTTGAGACACCCCGCCGATGGGTCCCAGTGGAGAAAAATCGACAGAGAGTTCCCGACATTTTCAGATGACGCAAGGAACTTAAGATTTGGTCTAAGTACAGATGGCTTTAATCCTTTTGGGGAGCAGAGCTCCAGTCATAGCACTTGGCCCGTGACTCTATGTATCTACAACCTTCCTCCTTGGTTGTGCATGAAGCGGAAGTTCATTATGATGCCAGTGCTCATCCAAGGCCCGAAGCAACCCGGCAACGACATTGATGTGTACCTACGGCCATTAGTTGATGAACTTTTGCAGTTGTGGTCCGAACCAGGTGTACGTGTGTGGGATGAGCACAAACAACAGGAATTTGACCTACGAGCGTTGCTGTTCGTAACCATCAATGATTGGCCTGCTCTTAGTAACATTTCAGGACAGTCAAACAAGGGATACAATGCATGCACGCACTGTTTAGATAAGACTGAAAGTATACATTTGGGAAACAAGAATGTGTACCTGGGGCATCGTCGATTTCTTCCGAACGGTCATGCCGTAAGAAAGCCCGGCAAGCATTTCAACGGTGAGGCAGATCGCCGGAAGAAGCCTAACCTCCCTGATGGTGATGTTATATATGACATGGTCAAGGATTTAGAAGTAATCTTTGGAAAGGGTCCTGGCAGTCTATCTGTTCCGAATGACGCTGACAACCACGTACCCATATGGAAGAAGTGCTCTATATTCTGGGAGCTACCCTATTGGAAAGTCCTAGAGGTCCGGTCTTCAATCGACGTGATGCACGTGACGAAGAATCTTTGCGTGAACCTGCTAGGCTTCCTGGGCGTGTATGGGAAGACAAAAGATACACCGGAAGCACGGGCAGACCAGCAACGTATGAAAGACCCATACAACAAGCAGACGGATAAAGGGCGTCAATACTTAAGCAGATACGCTCTTACCAAAGCAGAGAAGGAAATCTTTTTTGAATGCCTGAGCAGTATCAAGGTCCCGGCTGGCTTCTCGTCAAATATAAAGGGAATAATAAATATGGCAAAGAAAAAATTCCAGAACCTGAAGTCTCATGATTGCCACGTGATTATGACGCAGTTGCTTCCGGTTGCATTGAGGGGGCTTCTACCGGAAAATGTTCGAGTACCCATTGTGAAGCTATGTGCATTCCTCAATGCAATATCTCAGAAGGTCATCGATCCAGTAACTCTACCAAGTTTACAGAAGGCTGTGGTCCAATGTCTTGTCAGCTTCGAGTTGGTGTTCCCCCCATCATTCTTCAATATTATGACGCATCTCCTGGTTCACCTAGTCGACGAGATTGCCATTCTCGGTCCTGTATTTCTACACAATATGTTCCCCTTCGAGAGGTTCATGGGAGTCTTGAAGAAATATGTTCATAACCGTGCTAGGCCAGAAGGAAGCATCTCAAGGGGCTATGGAACAGAAGAGGTCATTGAGTTCTGTGTTGACTTTATTCCTGACCTTAAGCCGATTGGTGTTCCTGAATCGCGGCATGAGGGGAGACTGAGTGGAAAAGGCACGCTAGGAAAGAAAGCACTGATATGTAGGGACGGGCATTCTTTAACTCAAGCACACTACACAGTTCTACAAAGTTCCACCTTCGTGGCTCCGTATATCGAGGAACACAAGAATTATGTACGCTCCAAGAACCCGGGGAAGGATGACTCCTGGATTAAAGAAAAACACATGGAGACCTTCGGCAGTTGGTTGCGATTACAGCTCATGAATGACACCACTGTCGGAGATCAGCTCTACTTGTTGGCCGCGTCACCATCTTCGACTGTATTGAATTTCCAAGGGTACGAGATAAATGGGAATACATTTTACACGATCGCCCAAGATAAAAAGAGCACCAACCAGAACAGTGGTGTCCGCTTTGATGCAACAAACGACGATGGGCAAAAGGACACATACTATGGTCGCATAGAGGAGATATGGGAACTTGACTATGGACCTACTTTTAAGGTCCCTTTGTTTCGGTGCAGTTGGGTCAACATGAATGGAGAAGGGATAAAGGTAGACCAGCTGTACGGGATGACAACAGTGGATCTCAAGAATCTTGGTTGTTACAAGAACGAACCATTCGTCCTAGCCAATGATGTGGCTCAGGTTTTCTATGTGAAGGACATGTCCTCCAGACCGAAAAAAAGAAAAAACAAGCAAACGAATACCGAAAAAAAGAAAAAACAAGCAAACGAATACGATGAGCCAAAGCGTCACGTAGTTCTTTCAGGGAAAAGAAACATCGTGGGAGTCGAGGACAAGACAGACATGTCAGCAGATTATGATAAGTTTGATGAAATTCCGCCCTTCACAGTGAGAACTGACCCAAGCATCCCGTTAAATAATGAAGAAGGGTTCATGGCTTTTATGTAAATCAATGTAATGTATTAAACCTTTATGTGATGTGTAGTAATGTATTAAACCTTTATGTGGTGAAACACGCGTGGTAGGTGGTTGTCGGCGACCGTCCAAACACAGTTCCCCCTGCATACAGCCCGACGGTGGCTCGTGAGTTTGAGCGCCACTTCGATCCAAGCAGCGGTAAGACGTCTCTGATGATCTAGAACCGTCCGGCAAGACGTCTCTGATGATCTGCAACCGTTTGGAACGGTCGCAGGTCATCAGAGATGTCTTGCCACTGGTTGCCCAAAGATGCCTCTCCGAGTGACGCTGGAATGTTTTGTGTTTGAGCACCACTTCGATCCAAGCAGCGGCAAGACGTCTCTGATGATCTACAACCGTCCGGCAACACATCTCTGATGATCTGCAACCGTTTGGAACGGTCGCAGGTCATCAGAGACGTCTTGCCGCTGGTTGACCAAAGATGCCTCTCCGAGTGACGCTGGAATGTTAGTGTTAGGATTTTTTTGTTAGTGTATAGGAAAATTTTGTTAGTGTTAGGATTTTTTTGTATAGGAAAATTTTGTTAGTGTTAGGATTTTTTGTATAGGAAAATTTTGTTAGTGTTAGGATTTTTTTGTATAGGAAAATTTTGTTAGTCCTAATTTGTGCTTGTCCTAATTCAATAACATTTCAAACATGATTTAGAGTTCCATGTCGATGCATTAAATTGATCATGCATACATATTGCGCATTGCATCAATGCCATGTATTGATTGTGTTCTTGTCCGGTATTTGTTCTTCCCGGTAGATCGTGGTTCGGAAGTTGACCCGGTAAATTGTGTTAGATATGCAAAGATGCAAATTTACGGGTTTACGGGTTTACGATACGAGTTTACGAGTTTACGGGTTTACGATACGAGTTTACGAGTTTACGATACGAGTTTACGGGTTTACGATACGAGTTTACGGGTTTATGATATTGTAGATGTATCTTGACATATGGAACAAGTTACCCAACTAAAGTTTTGTGCATTGTTCTTAATTTGCAGAAACTATGGAACGAGACGAAGATCAGGAAAATATCCTCCAGGATATAATCCGCGGGCCGGAAGATATTGTCGATGTCACCACGGAGTTTTTGAACAACTCCGGTGAGGGAGATGAGTCTCTCAACCGAAGAGACGGCTCCGGTGAGGTAGAACCCGACGGCCGGGGTGAGGGAGAAGTCAGCGAGGGAGAAGCCGAAGGCTCCGGTGGAACATTAAACTCCGGCGAGGTGCATATACATATATTAATGAAGCCGAAGATTGTATTAATTAAGTCTCTGATGTCTATATACATATATTAACGCTCTTTCTTCTTTTAGCCCTCCGGATCGAGCAAATCTTCTGTAAGGACAAAACGAGGCCCAGCCAAAAAGTTGGGCGACCAAGAAAGGTACACGATCGAAAGAGTCGCTGAAGACGGCACACCGACTGCTCCCCCTGGTGTTAAAAATAAAATGGTAAAGCAATGCGGAGTTCTTGTTAGGGACTTCATCCCGATCACCGTTCGAGAATGGCATCGGCCAAACGAGAAAGGACAGCTATATGTCAGCGATGAGGGCAAAGAAAGACTTTGGAGAAAGCTCATGGTTAATTTCACCCTGCCGGCGCCAGAGGTGGATTCAGATGAGGAGGATCCAGATGAGGCAGAAAAGATTGCCCGGAAAATCATGGAGCAAAAAGTCAAGGACTGGGCACTTAAGAAGATGGCCGAGCTATTCAAGAACTGGAAGAAAAGATTGAACAAACTGTTTGTCAAGAAAAATAAGACTCCAGACTTCGATAAAGGGTATGAGAAGATAAAGGACTACTGGGAAGAATTTGTGGCGTACAAGAAATCAGAGGAAGCTCTGGAAAAGTCTGCAAAAAATGCGGCAAATGCTGCTCTAAAGATGTACCACCATACTATGGGGCCTGGTGGCTACGCTGGTAGCATGCCTAAGTGGGAGAAACTTGAGGCGGACCTGCTGGCTAATGGGATCACTCCAGAGCCACTCAAGTGGATCGAACGGGCAAGAAATTGGTTTTACGGGCATGGGGGCACGTTGGACGCAGAAGGGAAGTGCATATATAACAGAAGACACAAAGATAATCCCCTACTACCCATCCAAGAAATTAGAAAAGCAGTAAAGGATGTTGAAGAGGGACGGTTCATTCCCGATAGAGAGGATGACGAGCTCACACGCGCCCTTGGGAATAAGGAACACGACGGACGGTTACGAGGCGTACCTGGCTCCAAGCCCAAGACAATTGCGATTCCCGAGCACAGGAAGAAATTTCCTGATAGAAGCCATCAGAGGAGAAAGGAAAGGGAGGCAATGGAAGCACGCGCTGCTGCAGACCGGCTGCTTAATATAGAAGAAGAATTAAAGCTGCAGAAGGAACAAATTGCCGTGCTTAGCCAGCAAGGTACTAGCGGCCAATCTCAACGGCACATGGTAGAAGCTGCATGCGATGGTACCGGTGGCCCATCGAATCGGAAAAGCAGCGTGGCTTCCACGGAGCTCCAGGATGGTAATGATGATGCAGTGGCTCCACTTCGTCGCTACCCAGTGGATGATATCACGGAGAGCACACCTTGTGAGATGCATGTGAAAGTTTTTAACTTAACCGTGAAGGTGGCGGTCGGCTATGTCGTACCAATTGGACCTAATCCAACTTACCATTTCTCTCCGGTTCCAAATGGCTACGCTGTTGTCGCGGTGGATGAAGTGATGAAAGATTATGAGGAGCTGAAGCTGCAACACCCTGCAGGTGAAGATGGGGAGGTGCTTGAACTTGGAGAAGCCAAGAAAGCGACCATTCTATGGCCAAAGGAATTCATCGTGCTTCCGAACTGGCAGCCAAGGCCATCGACTCCTCACCAGTCTCCAGCGCAACAGTCCTCTTCACCGCCTCAGCATTCTCCAGCGCAACAGTCCTCTTCACCGCCTCACCAGTCTCCAGCGCAGCCGTCTCCGCCGCCGCGTCAGCCGTTTCCGCCCACCGCTCGTACTATGAGGGGTAAGCGATCACCGAAACGTAAAAGGTCGCCCCTCCCAACAGTACCTCATAAGAATCTTCCCATTAGACCTTATGACAGGACTGTAGCGGAAAACGCCGCGGAGGTGGCTGCCTACAATAAGGCTTTTTTTGCACCAAAAAAGCCCGAGCAGAAGCCGGTATACGATGAAAAATCCAAAAAGTGGAGAAAGTCCTTCCTTGAGCAGCCATCCCAGATATCGATGAATCTGCCATCTGACTATGGTCGTGAACTTACTAAGCTAGCACGTGCCCAGTCTGAGCAGAACAAGGGAAGAAGTGCAAAAAGCGGGAAACAAATTGCCCAGCTCGGACAGCAGAAAAATCAATCGGTCCCCCCGCTCATAGTGTGTTCCGATGTCGACAAGGACTTCAGAGTCGCTATGGATAAGACCTGGAATTATTGGACCCCAGAGCCATAGCTGCTGCTAAAGAACTTGGTGTCACTGTATCTCAGGCCAAGGAACAGGCTACCGCCTTGGGTATGAGCCTTGGTCAACTTTTAGGCTATGAACATGCGCCAATGTTAGAGATGGCACGGAAATATGTCCAAGGGGAGCCTATGGTCAGTAATGAGGAGATGACGGGTCTATCAACACATATGCGAAATCTGCATACCTGGTACCTGGTGCACACATCAAAGAAGGACGCGAAAGAGTGGTTTCCGCTGGACGTTAGAGTGGAGCATTTCTTCAAACGTTACACTATACAGGTTCAACTGACTGAACTGTTCCAGTTATTCCAAAAGCGCGCCCTCGACAAATCTATCCTCTCTTGCTATTGTCTGTAAGTGATTTATTTTCGTAATTAAGTCTCTAGCTCAGCTCGTTCATTGCCTGTATTATATTATCCTGCCTATATATATATCCTTTTGTACGCTATTATGCAGAATGAAGATGCTGGAATGCAAAAGATCTAAAGTTTTTGAGGTTGGGTTCGTTGACCCATATATCGTGAATTCACATACGTTAGTCAATCACCCCAAAGACGTGGAGCATGACCTGACCACCTTTTTAACCATGCAACATTTCTGTACGGAAATACTATTTCCTTACAACTTCAGGTGAGTGTTTCTGTCTTGTACATATTTTTATTTGGCTTTCTCGATGTTAAGTGTAATTGATGAGCTATGCATGTCTGCTTTATGTAAACGTCCGCAGGTTCCACTGGATTCTGCTAAGCATTCAACCTGACAAGTCCACAGTTGAAGTCCACGACTCATTAAGTTGGGACCAAGCGTTGTGGTCCGACATGAAAGAAATGCTCAACAAGTAATTTCAATCATTATCGCATTATATCGCCCTCTTTCGTTCGTTCCCTGATGTCAAGTAATTAATAACTCCTTTGTTCATTTTCTTTGCCAAAGCAGGTGTTGGACAATTTTCAAACAGAAGGTAGAAGGTCCATTCAAAGATGAGCTAACTTATAAAACGGTGGAAAGTCCGCAGCAGCCACCGGGGAGTAATTTATGTGGATTCTACGTTTGCGAGTTCATTCGCGAGTTGACCACTGAGCGGAGAACAACTGCTTTCAGCAAAATGCGGGAGAAGATCGACCCAGAACTGCGCGTAGGAGCAATTCAAGAGGAATTGGCGGGATTTCTGCTTAGGGAGGTCATCGATGAAAGGGGAGAACATTATGCTTCGGACGATGAACTACATATGCCTTGATGGCTTGATCTATCTCCATGTAATTAAATAGTTGTATTCTCGCAAGAGATCGAATATTAATTATATATGCATCAACATGTACTGTGTATATAGTAGAGCGTATAATATGCGTACGGAAACGATGGAGAGCACGTCGGCGATGCGAAGAAGGGGGAGACGACGGAGGCACCGGCGAGAGGGAGAGGGGGCACCGGCGAGAGGGAGAGGAGGCACCGGCGAGAAGGAGAGGGGGCACCGGCGAGAGGGGGCACCGGCGAGAAGGAGAGGGGGCACCGGCGAGAGGGGGCACCGGCGAGAAGGAGAGGGGGCACCGGCGAGAGGGGGCACCGGCGAGAAGGAGAGGGGGCACCGGCGAGAGGGGGAGGGGGCACCGGCGAGAGGGAGACCCTAAACCCTAAATACCAAAAAAAAAAGCACTCATTGGTCCCGGTTCGTAACAAGAACCGGGACCAATGAGTCTCTCCCCACGCCCAGCCCGAACTGGCCACATGGCCACCCATTGGTCCCGGTTCGTGGCCCAACCGGGACTAGCATTAGTCCCGATTGGCCAGTCCCGGTTGGGCAACCGGGACTGATGGCCCAACCAAACCGGGACCATAGGCCCATTTTCTACCAGTGTAAAGAGTTTTAGCACACCAAGGTTATCAAAATGCTGAAACATTCCATTACAAATGACTCCCGCCGGAACCAGTAGAAATCCATTAGCCGGTGAAGACCAGTGCGGTATGCTCTCATCATGTCTTACCAAGTGAGAGGGCAATTCATTGTGGCAGTAGTCTATATCCAATCGCATCTCACCCTCCAGAGCATCACCCAAGTGCCATGCTTCATCGATATCTGTGACTTTCTGTAAGATCCCATCTGTCGTGTCTCAGGTGACGGACACCGGAGTAGATGATACCCCCTTTTTAGGTTCGGCACGGGGCGCGAAGGAGGCTGGAAGACGCCTTACCCGGGAGCAAGACCGTCGAGTTCTTCGTCGAGGCACGCGGGCAAACAACGCAGAGAGACACACGGAGTTACCCAGGTTCAGGCCGCTCGGAGGTTAAACGCCCTACTCCTGCATGTCTGGATTGAAGTGTTCATCCTGATGTGGTGTACAAGGGTGTTCTGGGATGAACCCGGCAGAGTTCCGGCCGGAGGTAGACGAAGAACAGATCCTGCCCTGGAGAGATCACCTCTCTCTCTACCTTCTGAACCCTAGTCTAGTCTTGCTTGCGTTCTATCTAACTTGTTCCTTCCTCGGTGCCATGGTCCTCCTTTTATAGGCTAAGGGGATCCGACATGGGCAAGCGAGGGGCGTGAGGGGTTTTTGGCGGGAGAACCCCGGCGGTCTTTGGAGGAGACATGGCATCCTCTCCTCCAAGCATCTTCTGGGGGGCGACGCGGTCATCTGCCCTTGGAAAAGGTGGGACGGACAAAGCCTGTCCGCCCCACCAACTACGCTCGTGGCAACGTCATCAGGGCGCGGCCTTCATCTTGGCGCCCAAGTCTTCTACCAGCTTCCGGCGAGCTGGCGGTCTTATCTTTCAGCGGTACGGATGGAGGACCCGGGGGCACACCTGGCCTCCTGCCGGGCGCATGGACCCGTGGGTATTCCGCCTTGTTCTCCGGGCAAGGGTGACCTCGGAAGGTCGCCTGGTCCTTAGCCACAGAGCGTTGTTGTCGAACTTGTCGGGTTTTCTTGAGGCGGATGAGCTAACCCGTCTGCTGAACTTGACTCCTTGCCTTGTCCATCTTCTTGGTGGGCTCCAGTGGTGGACCCACTTTGGCAGCATCAGGGGAACCCCATGTTCCACTGCTGCGACAGTAGCCTCCGGGCATGGTCCTGGCGGCTCTTGCTCAAGTTGTTGCCGGGGCTATGGCCAAAGAGTTGGCCAAAGTGGGTACCCGGCGTCCTGCCTTGACTGCTTTGCCGGAGGCTCGCCAGGGCGAAGTAGAGACGAGCCCCTGAGCCTTTTTTGGACTTGGTCGCGGCGAACGTTGCGGTTCGCACGGACGGCCAACGTCTATCTTGAATCCAACGGGAGGAAGCGCTCGAAACGGAACGTCTCCTTGATCCCCGCACCAGTCGGAGTAATGGGGCCACGACGTGACGCGTGGAAGGCCTTATAAGCCACGCATCGCAACACTGTAGCCGTTACTCTCCCAAATCTCCAAAATCCCCAAATCGCCGCCACTGGAATCCGACTCTTCTTCTTCGCCGAGCGCCGCCCGCCGCCCTCCTTCTCCGGCCGCCCGGACTTCATCCGGGAAATCCACTCCTCTTCCGCTCATGGCGCCTAGGCGAGAGAGGGGAGGAGTGCGGAAGGTGAAGCAATCTGTGGCAGAGAAAGCGGCGATTGAAGCTTCTCACTTCGCCGTTGCCCCTCCTCCGAAGAGGGTGATCCAAGCCATGTTTTCTCCAAGCTCGGACGCGGATGAGAAGAAAATGGGTCACGCCCGCCGCGCAGTGGCCTCGGAATTCCGTGGCGGTGAAGAAGTGGGAATCCGTCCCGGAGAAGGTCCTCAGAAAGAAGGTGAGGTGGTCACCTTCCATAACTTTTCGGTAATGGGACTGCTGCCCCCTTTTTCGCAGTTTTTCATCGCCACCCTGGAGGCGTTTGGACTGCACATGCTTCATTTGCACCTGAATGCGGTGTTGATTTTGGCCTCCTTTGCCTACGTGTGCGAAGCATTCATTGGGGTAATGCCCTCGGTGGCCTTGTTCCGCCACTTCTTTACTCTCCACCTGGGAAGGTCGAAGTGGATAGCTGGCGGGTTTCCTTTCGCCTCAGGAAGTCATCGGCACATCAGTATCCAAATGTGAAACTTAACCCGGACTGGGGAGAGTGGAGGCACAATTGGTACTTCATTTCAGTGGGAGGCTTCAATCCCCACCTCCTGACGCCATCATTCCCTGTCGAGCGTCTGGCCAACTCCAAAGATAGAAGCTCCCAAGGCCTGGCCCTTGCCCCAATTATTGAGAGGCTAGCTGAGCTCCGCAACCAAAAGCTGACATGCACCGCAATTGTGGGTGACTTCATCCGAAGGTGAATCGCCCCGCTGCAGCACAGGTCCCAGCCGATGTGGAAGGTTCAGCCGAGGATTGGATTCCTCTTGCGGTGGAGAGAATGGTCGAGCAAGATGCTCTTTCTGCTCCCGGGTGTTCCTCATCATCTTCCGCCAAAAGTTCTTCCCCTCTTTGAAGGTTCAAGTGCTGTGGGTGCCTGGATCCCCATGCCGGAATGCAACGTGTTTGGGATTGCTGGCACCAAATTCCTGGATCCACTTCCTGTTCCTGCGCAGAGAGTTGCACTGGGACGAGGGTCTTCCGTAGCTGCTGACTTGCTTTGTGGGGATGTTTCCCCGGAGGATCCTGATCCGTCCGACGATGAAGGTGAGGAAGAACTTGCCCCGGACGAGCCTGCCGGGTGCGCGGACCTTGCATCTCCCCGAGAGGCAAGGGAGGCCCAAGCGAGGGATGAGGGTGCCGTGGTGGAACTGCTCCCGGAGCAGTCAGCGCACCCAAACCCGCTCGAAGAGCCAGAGTCGGAAGGTGACTCCGAAGCCCTTCCTCCTCCGCTCCTAGCCGACGATGGTGCCGAGGAGAGCCTGCCGTTGCCGAACCTTTCCGATGCTTTGGTGGAAAGGAGCTGGAGCGTCCCCGAAGCCAAGCGGACTCGAGGGTAAGTTAGAGTCCTTTTGACTCCAAGCTATGAACCTTTGCTTGACACTGTTGTGACGTGATGCCTTGTTTTTCTCGTAGGTCCCCGGAACCCGAAAGTTCCAGAAAATGCCGCCGGGTGGAAGACGATGTCGAAGCTGGAGAAACCACGGAAAGCTCTGTCATGGACGTGGAGGAGCCCCCGGCTCCTGTCGAAGCTCTGTCTTTGCAGCGTGGCGTCCAGGGATCGGGGGCGATGGTGGTGTGGACCCCCCTTCCCCGACTTCGAGAAACGACTCTCCCGGCGGGATCGCCGGCGATCTCGTCTCCGGGTATGTTCTCCTGAAGTTCTGGCCATTGTCTTTCCGCGGCCATGGCGCGGCCCTTGAATACTTACTTGCCGTTGTTGGCGCAGATCCTGAGGTGGCGGAATCTCCCGGGAGCAGGCTCAACGTGGAGCCCCCGGAATCCCGTCAAGAGTGCAGGACTGAGACCGGTCAGTCCTCGCGCGGTGCCATCGTGAAAAAGCCCGCGGATACGTCCCTCCTCCCGAGGGAAAGTATATGGGCGGCTGGCTTCTCGAGGGCGTTCTCCAACGCTGAAGAGTTCCTCGCCTTTGCTCGCGCCGAGATCGAGAAGCAAACGGAGGCTGTTCCTGGTCACGGGGAGAACTCGCATGCTTGAGAGATGAGGCTAGCTGTAGACGAGGAGATGCTCAATGCTCGTCAGCTCAGGATAGCTCGTGAAGAGGGGGGGCTTCAGCAGCGTCTTGACGACCTCGAGGAGCAGGAACAAGCCCATCTCGAAGCCTTGGAACAGTTCCAAATGAGAACATTCCAAGACGAAGTCCGCTTGGAGCAAGGGATGGAGAACGCGGCAGGGTGGACCCGCCAGGAAGTTGAGCTGGAGAACGTAGAGGCCTTGCGGGCTAAGGACAAGATTATCGACTCCCAAGACAGGCGTCTCAGGAGGCTGCTGGAGATCTTGAATACGAGCGAAAGCGTCTCTGGCAAGCAAGACTGGAATCCCAGAGAGTCCGTGACAAGAGGAATGAGCTAAGGCGGCAGGTAGAATCCAGCACCCACACCATAGCTGTGCAGCGGGAGGCCTTCGCTCGCGCCGGGGAAGACCAAGAAAATGCGCTTGCTGGTCGTGCCGAGCTAGAGAAGCAGATCCAGTGCTTGAAGGAGGCGGTGGCATTCAGAGACGAAGCCACAGCTCGGGCGAGCGCTACCCGGGAGGTTGAGGCTCAAGAGCTGGCCGCCGGTCGCGAAGCAATGGAAGCGTCCAAGTCACAAGCGCAAATTGCCTGGGATCAGCACGAGAAAATGTCCAACCAGCTCAAAGCGGTGCAAGCCGAGCTGGAGGAGACTAAGGCGACGCTTGAGAAGGAAAAACACCAGTTCAGACTTCATCGGCGCGAGGATCACAATGTCTTGCTCAAGATGCACACATGGTCTTCGAAGATTGTGAAGGAGTTCACAGATCTGGGGGTGTCTTCACCTCCCACCCTCAAGGCCGACCATTCTCGCACTTTTGTGCACTATCCCGTGTTCTTGGAGTACGTGGCGACGCTGATTGGCGGCATCCGGCAGTGAGTGAGCAGAGCCCCTTGCCCGAAAGGAGAGCACGTGATCCGGCAGGCAATCACCTGTGTCATCGTGGCTCTCCACCAGCGGCACCCGCAGCTTTCGCTGTTGTCCGAGCTAGAGAGGCTGGAACCAGGGATGCCAACTCCCCCAAACGTTGCTTGTCAGGTGAACGAGATCCTGAGCGCCTTTCCCGTGAGGACAACCCGTGAGCCTGCGAGGTTCTGCAAAGGACAGGACAATACCAAAGGCCATGAACCAAGCTTTTGCAATTTTATCGCCGAAAGGCTTATGAACTTTGTACTTTGAATGTAAATAACCTTTTCCCAAATTACATGAGTTTTATTGCACTCGTGGGGGCTTAACGCTCTCGGGAAGGATCCAAGGGCATGAGCGCTAACCAGCGTGAGCAATCTGACTGATCTGAAGTGCTGACACAGGGCGCAACCCCCCCAAGGACCCACCGGTCTTGACCGCACGGACCTCAGCCCACGACTCCACTGCCAGAGGGAAACTAACAGTGTTATCGCGGAGGCGCTGCCCCAAGATAACGCCCGCTTTTGCCTTAGCCAAAGTGCATAACTGACGCATCCAGGAAAAAGCCCACGCGAGCGCGTTGGTACTTAGCTCGCAATTGGCTTCCTTTTGGAATATTCCAGCAATTACTTCGTCGCGCTGCCGCCGTAGCGGGTCTTCTATGCCGCTTTTAAGGCATAATTCTGCCCTGTCCCGCAATTCTTGGCGGGAACAAGGCTTCCGTGCCGAAATATACCCAATTGTCCAGTGCACCCTTGCGGGGACTGGTCCTTGCATGCCGTTTGAAGGCACAACTGGCTGGCTGACGCCGGTCCGGAGACCCCGGAGGCCACCCTTTTGGTGATCCGGCAACTGGCTGGCATGATGGCAATGCTGGTCCAGAGACCCTTGTGCTGCGAAACTCGGAGGCCGCCCTTTGGGTGATCCGGCAACTGGCTGGCATGATGTTGACGCCGGTCCGGAGACCCTGGTGTTGTTCACTCCTGAGGACTGGATGCTAACCACCTTGCGATCCAGTACTTCTGGGGAGGTCCGCTCGGTCCCGGGTGTATGGTCACTATATGACCCGGGAGGTCCCATTCTCCTTCATCAGGATTGCTGCAGACGAAAGTTTGGTCCCAGCTGGCAGCAGTTAATCTTTGACAATCTTGTGTCCGTTGGGCTGAGCTAGGATCTTCACGCCCCTCTCGGTTTGAATAGAGGCATTAGCGAAAGTCCGAAAAGACTTCCCTTTCTGCGGAGCTCCGGGGTTGGCCTTGGCTTTCTTTGACTTCTTGGTGAGGGGGCAATCTCTGCAGATATGTCCTGGTTCACCACAGGCATAGCACTCCCCATTCTTCTGTCTCAGTTGAATATCGTTGAACTGGCGGCATTCTTCAAGGCTGTGCCTATCGGATCTATGATACATGCACCATACTCCGGGCTGGCCATCCTTGCACAGAGGAATCTTGAGCTCTTGGGGCACATAAATGAGAGGATCTTCAAGGGGAGGATCGTCCTCCGTGCTCAGATCTGGGCCCTCGCCTTTTGGAGGTTGCACTTCAGGTGGTACGTCAGAGCAGAGTTCCTCCCTTTCCTCGTGCATCCACGAGGGGAAGGTACATCAATGCTCGCGGCGTTTTCCTGAGGCCTTTCCTTGCTGATCAAGGGACTGACGTATGCCGCTGGGCATATGAACTGTGCTCCAGAATCCTGACCCTTGGTGGCGGATGTCGACGAAGACTCCTCTAAGGCAAAACCGAGCCCAGGATACTGCAGGAATTCCATGGCTGCCTTTGCCTTTCTCTTCTTTGTCATCTTGGTTGGCAAATTCGACGACCCTCTAGCGAGAGTCGAAACCAGTGATGCCCTGGAGGCGTCGGCAAACTTGAAGCGGATCTTGTCACGGACGAAGAGCTTGACGTAGAACTTGACGATGATCTTGACGTTGAACTTGAGGTTGATGAAGACAAATCCAGCGCTTGCGCCCCCTACCTGGCGCGCCAGATGTCGTGTCTCGGGTGATGGACACCGGGAGTAGATGATACCCCCTTTTTAGGTTCGGCACGGGGCGCGAAGGAGGCTGGATGACGCCTTACCCGGGAGCAAGACCGTCGAGTTCTTTGTCGAGGCACGCGGGCAAAAAACGCAGAGAGACACACGGAGTTACCCAGGTTCAGGCCGCCCGGAGGTTAAAAGCCCTACTCCTGCATGTCTGGATTGAAATGTTCATCATGATGTGGTGTACAAGGGTGTTCTGGGATGAACCCGGCAGAATTCCGGCCGGAGGTAGACGAAGAGCAGATCCTGCCTGGGGAGATCACCTCTCTCTCTACCTTCCGAACCCTAGTCTAGTCTTGCTTGCGTTCTATCTAACTTGTTCCTTCCTCGGTGCCATGGTCCTCCATTTATAGGCTAAGGGGATCCGACATGGGCACGCGAGGGGCATGACGGTTTTTGGCGGGAGAACCCCTCGGCGGTCTTTGGAGGAGACGTGGCGTCCTCTCCTCCAAGCATCTTCTGGGAGGCAGCGCGGTCGTCCGCCCTTGGAAAAGATGGGACGAACAAAGCCTGTCCGCCCCACCAACTACACTCATGGCAACGTCATCAGGGCGCGGCCTTCATCTTGGCGCCCAAGTTTTCTACCAGCTTCCGGCGAGCTGGCGGTCCTATCCTTTCAGCGGTACGGATGGAGGACCCGAGGGCACGCCTGGCCTCCTGCCGGGCGCACGGACCCGCGGGTATTCCGCCTTGTTCTCCGGGCAAGGGGTGACCCCGAAAGGTCGCCTGGTCCTTAGCCGCAGAGTGTTGTTGTCGAACATGTCGGGTTTCCTTGAGGCGGATGAGCTAACCCGTCTGCTGAACTTGACTCCTTGTCTTGTCCATCTTCTTGGTGGGCTCCAGTGGTGGACCTACTTTGGCAACATGCATCAGGGGAACCCCATGTTCCACTGCGGCGACACCATCACATGTCCAATAGTTGCAAGTATGCGTAGCCAAATCATACTCAGCGTTGACATGATGGCTGCGGATGCAATTCAGTGTCAACATATACAAAAAGCACTCAACAGCTATTGTAGGATCAATGCCATACTTGCAAACAATTTGTGTAGCCTCTTCATGCAGTAGATAGGACCACAGCTCTTGTGGATCTCTCTTAGAGTGCGAGGCCGAGAGAAGAACATCTGTTGTGCTTTTTTTCATAACCTTGTCCCTCATCTTGGAGTCGATCCGAAACCTCCCTTGGAAGGTCCATATCATCTTGCTACCCAAATATCCGTATATGGAAAGGCCAAGGTCAGCTATGTTAACCTCCTCATTGCTCCCATTGTGAAGAACCAGTAGAAACCTGCGACCCTGTATGCTCCTCTCGATCTCTGCCGCAACCTCTGGTATCTCCGCAGGAGAGCCTTGATCAGTAATCCCATTGAAATCATCCTCCTCATCTTCCTTGTCAAACATCTCAGTCACCCAATTGGGAAGCTTAAGCTGCTCTGCTATTTTCCTTTGAGCTGCTCTCATGCTCTCCCACTTTGAGCAGTCAATGTGGATGACTTGCTCAAACTGCAGCCCCAAAGGCCTTGACTTTTCATTTGATGCTAGGCGTTGGGCTACAGCTCGCAGGACAGTAGATGCGTCAAGCCCGTCCCAGCCATCAAAATAGATGAAATTTTCTCTTCTACTAGTATCCTTTAGCTCATTAAAAATTCCTTCGACCGCTGCATCAATAGTATCCGCTTTGATAACCTGCATGCATACGTGAAGCGGTGAGGACACTGACCACCAGTTCAAAATAGCTACATACATAGTAGCAGTAGTGTATATATATATATATGTGTAACAAGATGCCAAGGGCAAGGCTACAAATGCATGATGAAATTAACTAATTACAATGCTGACATACAAAACACTTCGCAACAGAATTTTACCATAAGAAGGGTAGGAGAACCCAAGACAAATATTTGGTAAACTAGGCTCGAATCAAATGAATAATAAAGATACCATGCAGAATGGAACGATAAGTGATTGGATTGGTATGTGTAAACACACCTCTGTACGCATGATGAATTGTTAGAATGTTGTGGTATCTAGCCTCTTGATCAATTCCGTTTCGGGGTTATCATCTACTAGATCACTCATGGCGCGCGTTGCCGCGCCGTCCATTATAAAAAATATAGGCAAAAAACATGAAAGCAAAATTTTCATGAATTGGCATATATATTTCTTAATAGCTGGAAGAGGTAACTTTATGTAGTTTTGCGTACATTATATTATTTCTCATTTTAGCTTATTATATGTCAGAATTTATAGCATTCTGGTTCTTTGGGTTCATTATGGGATCTCTATTCGTTATCAACCTTTGATTAAGGCACATGAACATGGCCGCCGTTAACAGAGAAGCAGCTTAGTGCAGAGTTAGGAAGATGAAGTGCACCCACGTCAATTGAGTTGTAGGTGTATAGTTTGGTAAACATGCAAAGACCATTCGAAATAACACAGTGGTGAGCTGAAGATGTAAAAGTCCTAGATTAATCAGATCAGAGGGGGGAAATGGATTAGTCAAGGCATATACCAAATATTCGAAACAGGCCAAAACATCATTTGACCAGGGGAAGTGGTTATCGCAAGGATGGACGCACACAGACACATCTTCATCTCCTAATTACGTATCCAAAGCCGATGATCCATGAATCATCTTCTAGGATAGGTGCAGATTCTTCTTTGGAAGAGATTTGCTTCAGGTACACCCCTGCCATTCATATACTCCCTCCGTTTTTTAATATAAGAAGTTTTAGCATTTGTCCACATTCACATATATGTAGATGTATGTAGACATATTTTAGTGTGCATGTGCACTCATATTAATATGCATGTAGACAACATGTTGGATAGCTAAAACTTCTTATATTTATTCACGCAGGTAGTACAATACAAAGAACACATGCAAAAGCGACATGGATGAAATAACAGATTAGAAGACTTTTTGTAATTGGACTTTCAGTAGTCTATGTTTGTGCTTTGTGAATATCATTCTGAGCAAAAGCATGAACATGTCATCAGCAAAAGGTGTTGTTCTAGCAAAAGGTGTTGTTGTTTCTTCCTAATATTATATAAGAGGGTAGCATTGTAGGTATACATCCAACATTCCAAGATTAGGAATTCATAAACTGGAATATAATATAATTATACCAGTGCACTAAGCAGATGAGGCTCAAGCTCAACAGCGACTTCAGAGGACTGCATTTCACTCTCCTCGGTTTCGTTGACGTTTGTCTAATCCTCAATTTGAGTGTTTACCACAAACAAAGCAGTCGATTGGCAATTAGGATTATTGATCGTTCCAGGAGCATCAGAGCAAGTGTCTGATGTAATATATTGGGTTGTTAATAGTGGTTCTCAATGCACCAAATATGATGATCTATTTATTTCATACCAGTCACTTTAGCAAATGTACGTAAATAGAAAACTACACCACATACAATCTTTGTTTGGACATTAGGCTCTAACAGTAACAACACAAGAAAAGGTTGGTAGAAAATAAACATTGCAGCTAGAACTTTCTTGATATGTTTTGGACGGACATTCTATCGACGCAAGTTCAGCAGAAGCTTTTAGAGAGTGATAGCAAATAGTCTAAAAAATATTCCTATGGAGAAGAAGCTTTCAGTGAATCAAAGGTTTTCTATACTATATATCTTAAACCGCATAATGCCTAATAAAACAATAAGTAAGCAGTTCTACGAGATACATATATGAT
Organism: Poa pratensis; assembly: GCA_947311845.1. NCBI lineage: Eukaryota > Viridiplantae > Streptophyta > Magnoliopsida > Poales > Poaceae > Poa > Poa pratensis. The sequence continues at coordinate 3,057,623 of CAMZMU010000033.1, read as the reverse complement.
ATACCCAATGGTTAAGATAAGCCTCAGAAAATAAGCATAACCAAGGATCTCATATCACCAGATAAAAGAAGTAATAACAACATTTTAGCTACAAGGAGGTAAATAAAAAATTTCATGATATTACTTAGAGGCCGGTATTTACAACCCATCTCCCGTACAATTGATAAGCTCAAATGAAAAGAACCTCTTGCTGAACAACACTTATATATAATGTATTAACCTATACAATTTACAATTCTTTTGGATTTAATAAGTAGGTAAATAAGAATTGGCAAGTCAAAAGCAAATTATACACATGTAATTTCAAGTCCAATTTTGACTGCTGCAACAAACATACAGCTCTAGACTAAAATATTTTCTTTTAGACACTTCCCTGAACATTGCTCACTTAATTACAGTGATAATTTGTAACTGTCATTTAGACTGATTTGTCATACCATCAGTACGTCGATTCTTCTCACTTCATTCCTCCTATATGTCCACTCCCTGCAGACTGGCATCTCCATTGTGCAGAAAATAGCTTTGCAACTTCAATCAATCTCATTTGCAAAATGGTTGCAGGAATTGCTTGAGAGACTGCTAAGGGCCACCAGCTTAGCCTGACCTGGTTATTGTTTGTACATACCAGCTTGCAATAATTCCGTCCCTGAACGAAAATAGTTGTAAAATGCATCCAAAATTATGCTTTCAAGATATATGTTAGACCGGATCATCCATGTCCTTGTGAGCGGAGCTACAAAAGGAAGTTCAAGCTCAAGAAATCCTCTCAATAGGGATTGGGCAAGCAAGCTGTTTGTTTATTTGATCTTACCCGGTTGTGAGACGGGACGCGAAGTCAACCAAGTACATGTGATGTGTGTTCATAGTGTCCCCGACACCTTCCTCCTAGCTGAGTATCAGAGTATGGATGCTGAAATTAGCTGGAGTGTGGGGCGAGTGCGTGGTAGATGGAACTCCTATTTACCGCATTTCTTCTTGAACTTCCAACTTGAAGAGGAAGAAGCATCTCTCTTTGCATCTTCAATAGATAGGAAAAAGGGAATGGAGTCTTATGCAGAAAAGTAAACAACAATTTGATGCGCCTTATTTAAAAGACAGTAAGTATAGGAGAGAAAACCTGTCGTTGGGAAAGAGCTGCGTTTACCTTACATGTTTGACGGAATCAAATTATGTACCCTTCATTTAGCATATAGCTATCCATACATGGATCTTAGCACCACAGACCACAGTCCACATCAGCCATCAGGCCAGATAGAGAAAACCTGTCCTCAAAATCAACAATTATGATTCGTAGATCTGCTTGCTTGCTTGGTTCAGATATTAAAAAATAGAAACTGGGCAACTTAAACGACGCCCACCTGCATATGTATGAAGCATAAATTTGAGATCATGTTGTGTTGGGGAGCACAAACAAAAGGGTTGGTGTCCAACAGAGACGTGATTAGGAGAGGAGAAGACTTATCTGGAGCAGCCTAGCCTAGACTTTGTGTGCCATCGACTTGAATTAGAGCTCGAGGCAACGAAAGAATATATAGGCGAGGTGAGGCATGGGGCCATGGGCAGTAACGTACCATCATCACTCGCCGCCAGCGAGTTGCGCACGATAGTGTCCATTACTGGTTTGGACAAACTGAAAATTTACTCCGGCTTCAAGGCAGCGATGCCGATGCTTCGCATCTCGCTGGCGCATCGGCGCTGGATGACATTGACCGACCCGCGTCGAGAACCTGCGTTCGATCAGAGTTATGGGCCGCATGGGTTCGGGCGCGCCCGCTGCGTCCCTAGATCGTGCTTGCTCGCCGCGTCGCATTGGGTATCCTCCCTGCCACATCGCCCAAAGTTCCGAGATCTCGTAAGTTTTTTTTTTTCAATCGGACTCAGGTTCCGTCCGTGGTGTTAACCTTTTTTTTTTTTTAGAGAATCGTGGTGTTAACTCTGCTCTCAGTGTGGCTCGGCCTGAAATAAATGGGCTTTAGTGGGTATTCCTGGCCCAGTTAACCACAGCACACCAATTTGACGTGCAGAATAGCTTCCCCTAGGTACATCCGGCCCAGTTCAGCACTGAGGTAGATTCAACGGCCAGAAACAGCGAGGAAGACTGATCCGACGGACAAAAGTGGTGAGGGCGTGAGAAGCCTCCTAGATGTCTCAGTTGTAATGTCCCTATTAAGTCAGCTTGCTTAAGGTCTCCAGCTTAGTTCTTGGACTGGTCGTCGATTGCTTCCTGTATACATTGATATAAACACTTCCGCTTCGGTCCTCCCCTTAGACACATCAGCGACCGAGATTGCACGATACCCCTTCACCATAAACGTATAATATGTTCCGTATAGCCCATTGATACGGCTCGAGCCGAGCCCGGCCAAGATTGAGCCGGACCTGACAAGCACCAAGTCAGCTCAACCTGTAGACTCGGCCCGAGCCCAGCCGGTGAAAAAAGTGAGCAAATTGGTGGCCACGTGTACTTGAACCTTGGTCTTGTAGGCGCAGCACAGGGAGCAAAGCCACTGTGCCATCTTTGTTTCTATGATGTATTACGCATCGTATTAATAATATTTCAATTATCTACATTGCTAAACTAAACGGGCTGGATCGAACTTGAGCATGCAGAACCCATGAGCTAAACGGGCTAGATTGAACCTTAGCCTACATAACCCACATAACTAAACTGGCTGGATCTAACCTGAGCATACTGACACTGTGAAGATTCAATTGTTCTTTCACTCACTAATCATTGAAATTGAGCACCAAATAATTCAAAATTAATTCTAAGAAATTAACTACATGAAATTGAAATATAGATGAATCCATTTTCATGAAAAAATTGATAATTATAGCAAGTGATTTTTTTGACCTGCTCGAAATGATCCATTATTTTTTCCTAGTATAGAATGCCAAATTAGACATCCTTGACAAGTATTATTGTTTTTTGATAAGTCCAGCATATTATTAATTTTTTGCTCAACAATTGTGCCCAAAGAGGGCATTCTGGCACGTGCAGCGAATCTTGCGATAATTGTGGCTCCATTTTAGCTTCTCACATGCTTGTATGACATACTCTTACACAGTCGATCAATGAGCAAACCCAATTGGTCTACCCCATTCGACACCGGCCCAACGAGTAGATAACACACGACAGACTGATCAGGGTTCGTCATAAATCTGTGATAGTATGTGCTCGAAAAGGTGGACTTGATCATTGTATTCCAGTATAGTTGTGCCATGAAGTTGAGGAGACACTATCCAATCTTTAAATTCACAGATTACAAGTTTGCCATTATTATAAGCATTTTTGCATTGACAAATGAAAAAAGTATGAAAATATTGCCCAAATGCAAAATAACATTTCATTAGTGCCTAATTTGATCTAGCTAGCCCGGAGAAAAAACTGAGGTCATCTCCCAAAATTTATAAAAAATCTCTTGCTTAGAAATGGGTGTCAAACATAACCAGAACGGGTCTATTTGTAAACAAGTGATTTTTTTACCTGCTCAGAATGACCCATTATCTTTTCTTTAGTATAGCATAACCAAATTAGGCATCCTTTATTTTTTTGACACGTCCAACATATTATTTATATTTCCTCAACAAATGTGCCGACATAACGGCATTCTGACACGTGCAGCGAATCTTGTGACAACTAAGAATCACATGCTTGTATGGCCTACCCTGACACCGTCAATGAGCAAGGCCAATTGGTCTAACCATTTCAACACCGGTCCAAGGGGTAGATGAGGCACGACAGACAAATCATTAGGGTTCGTCAAGAATCTATGATAGTATGCATCGAAACCACTCGAAATGTTGGACTTATCATAATATTTCTATATAGGTGTGGAGTGAAGTTGAGGAGACAATGTCCACCTCTAAATTCAGAGAATTGTCAGTTTGCCATTAATCCCCGGTATTTTTTATTAAAAAATTAAAATATTGCCAATTTTGCAAAATAACATTGGATTCATGACTAATTTAGTCTAGCTAGATGTCTATGAGTGTTGCGTTTGGATCCACATGTACTAAAGTTGGTAGATACAATGTCTAGTAGGTCATATAGTTATGTATCTACCACATTTGAGACATGTGGACCCACATGCAAAACCCATATCCATTTTGACCTAGCATATTTGAGATATGTGGATCCACATGCAACACTCATAGCCATCTAGTTGTATATCTGCCACGTTTTGGACATGTGGACCCACACGCAACACTCCTAACCATGTTGCATGTTATGTGACCCACATGATAGTTCTAGATCAAGCTGTCTAGGGCTGGTGTATGTGGGTTCAGATGTCTAGTAGGTCATATAGGTATGTATCTACCACCTTTGAAGCATGTGGACCCACATGCAGCACCCCTAGCCATTTTGAGCTAGCACATCCGGGACATGTGGACCCATATGCAACACTCATAACCATCTAGTTGTATATCTACCACCTTTGGTACATGTGGACCCACACACAACACTCCTAACCAACTTGCATGTTAGGGCCCACATGATAGTTCTAGATAAAGCTGTTTAGGGCTGGTGTATGTGGGTCCAGATGTCTACTAGGTCATATAGTTATGTATCTACCCACATTTGAAACATGTGGACCCACATGCAGCACCCAAAGCCATCTTGACCTAGCACATATGGGACATGTGGACCAACATGCAACACGCATAGCCATCTAGTTGTATATAACCACCTTTGGACATCTGGACCCACACGCAACACTCCTAACTATGTTGCATGTTGTGGTACCCACATGATAGTTCTAGTTCAAACTGTCTAGGGATGGTACATATGGGTCCAGCTTTCTAGTAGGTCCAGATGTGTACTAGGTCATATAGGTATGTATCTACCACATTTGAAACATGTGAACCCACATACAGCACCTCTAGCCATTTTGAGCTAGCACATCCGGGACATGTGGACACATATGCAACACTCATAGCCATCTAGTTGTATATCTACCACCTTTGGTACATGTGGAATCACACACAACACTCCTAACCAAGTTGCATGTTAGGGCCCACATGATAGTTCTAGATAAAGCTGCTTAGGGCTGGTGTATGTGGTTTCAGATGTCTACTAGGTCATATAGGTATGTATCTACCACATTTAAAACATGTGGACCCACAATGCAGCACCCATAGCCTCTTGACCTAGCACATATGGGACATGTGGACCAACATGCAACACTCATAGCCATCTAGTTGTATATAACCACCTTTGGACATGTGGAGCCACACGCAACACTCCTAACTATGTTGCATGTTGTGGTACCCACATGATTGTTCTAGTTCAAACTGTCTAGGGCTGGTGTATGTGGGTCCAGCTTTCCAGTAGGTCATATAAGTATGTATCTACCATATTTGGAACATGTGGACCCACATGCAAAACCCATAGCCATTTTGACCTAGCATATTTTAGATATGTGGATCCACATGCAACACTCATAGCCATCTAGTTGCATATCTACCACGTTTGGGACATGTATACCCACACGCAATACTCCTAACTATGTTGCAAGTTATGGGACCCACATAATAGTTCTAGATCAAACTGTCTAGGTCAGGTGTATGTGGGTCCAGATGTCTACTAGGTCATATAGGTATGTATCTACCACATTTGAAACATGTGAACCCACATGCAGCACCCCTAGCCATTTTGAGCTAGGACATCCGGGACATGTGGACCCACATGCAACACTCATAGCCATCTAGTTGTATATCTACCACCTTTGGTATATATGGACCCACACGCAATACTCCTAACCAAGTTGCATGTTAGGGCCCACATGATAGTTCTAGATCGAGCTGTCTAGGGTTGGTGTATGTGGGTCCAGATGTCTATTAGGTCATATAGGTATGTATCTACCACATTTGAAACATGTGGACCCACATGCAGCACCCCTAGCCATTTTGAGCTAGCACATCCAGGACATGTGGACCCACATGCAACACTCATAGCCATCTTGTTGTATATCTACCATATTTGGGACATGTGGACCCACACGCAACACTCCTAACTATGTTGCATGTTGTGGTACCCATATGATTGTTCTAGTTCAAACTGTCTAGGGCTGGTGTATGTGGGTCCAGCTTTCCAGTAGGTCATATAAGTATGTATCTACCATATTTGGAACATGTGGACCCACATGCAAAACCCATAGCCATTTTGACCTAGCATATTTTAGATATGTGGATCCACATGCAACACTCATAGCCATCTAGTTGCATATCTACCACGTTTGGGACATGTATACCCACACGCAATACTCCTAACTATGTTGCAAGTTATGGGACCCACATAATAGTTCTAGATCAAACTGTCTAGGTCAGGTGTATGTGGGTCCAGATGTCTACTAGGTCATATAGGTATGTATCTACCACATTTGAAACATGTGAACCCACATGCAGCACCCCTAGCCATTTTGAGCTAGGACATCCGGGACATGTGGACCCACATGCAACACTCATAGCCATCTAGTTGTATATCTACCACCTTTGGTATATATGGACCCACACGCAATACTCCTAACCAAGTTGCATGTTAGGGCCCACATGATAGTTCTAGATCGAGCTGTCTTGGGTTGGTGTATGTGGGTCCAGATGTCTATTAGGTCATATAGGTATGTATCTACCACATTTGAAACATGTGGACCCACATGCAGCACCCCTAGCCATTTTGAGCTAGCACATCCAGGACATGTGGACCCACATGCAACACTCATAGCCATCTTGTTGTATATCTACCATCTTTGGGACATGTGGACCCACACGCAACACTCCTAACCATGTTGCATGTTATGGAACCCACATGATACATGTAGATCAAGTTGTTTAGGGCTGACGTATGTGGGTCCAGATGTCTAGTAGGTCATATAGGTATGTATCTACCCACTTTGAATCATGTGGACCCACATGCAGCACCCCTATACATTTTGAGCTAGCACATCCGGGACATGTGGACCCACATGCAATACTTAGAGCCATCTAGTTGTATATCTACCATGTTTGGGATATGTGGACCACATGCAACACTCGTAGCTATGTTGCATGTTGTCGGACCCATATGATAGTTCTAGGTCAAGCTGTCTAGGGCTGGTGCATATGGATCCAGATGTCAAGTAGGTCATATAGGTATGTACTTACCACCTTTGAGACATGTGGCACTATTAAATATCCGGCGATCAGGGACGAGTCAATAATGTGGTGATTGGGCTTCAAACGTCGCGACATGCCATCCCCGACGTGCGAGGGAAAAAATAGTCAGGGATCGAGTGTTTTAAGCGATTCTACGATGATTTGTTGCCCCTCGAAATGTCCACTAGTACAGAACGACGCATCGGATACCCCTCTATGGAAACGGCAGGCGTTAGGCGACGGAGAATCGCGCTTTCCGCGCGGCCAGTGTGTACAAACCTGACCTGGGCCGCGGCTGGCCCGTCAACATAGGTAACGGAGAAAGTATGAACTCCGTTACCCATAGTATTGGCAACGGTCATAATTCTGGCTCCGTTTCCGATATGTGCCTCTATGGCAACGGAGACTTTTGTGTGTCCGTGTGCAATGTGGACACGTTCCATCTTCGTTTAATTCGATGCGAGCGGAGTAACTGCTATGGCGTAGTGGTGCCACGGCACCACCGCCTACTACTCCTTAGAAACCCACGATTTCCCTGCTATCTCAGTACGCCACTTCGCCGCAGCCATGGATACTCCTAGCAACTCCTCGGGCGTTCGCCGCAGTAGTTTGCAGCTTTCGCTGAATTGGAACCGTGTCGTTGTGCCGGAGGCCGTCGCGCAGAGCCACTGGCAATATAGGAGGCCAGTGCCCTGGTCAAATGTTAGCCTCCCCGGTGGCTGGCGCGTCAACCACAGGAGGGTGCCTATGCCGCCGGAAGAGGACGCGGGATCCTCGGGCGCCCGCGACCGCAACCGCTTGCCGCGGCGGAGAGACGCTCGTCCGCGGTTGCCTGGATGGAACCACGTCATCATCGGGCAGGCCGTCGCGGAGCGGCACTGGCAATATAGGAGGCCAGTGCCATGGTCAAAGGTTCGGCTACCCGGTGGCTGGCACCTCAACCGCGCGGCGGTGCCTATGCCGCCGGAAAGAGTTGAGCTGCTTCTCCTCCCGTCGGAGCTGCGCGACGATCCTGCCTACGACGACGACGAGATGTGGGAGGCGCGCACGGGCGGCGATGACATCGTCGGCGAGGAGCCGCGCGACGACACGGACGACTACGCGGCTCTCCTCGCATATGAGCAGGAGAAGGCGGAGGCCGAGGAGTAGTTATTTATTTTTATGTTCTTCAATTCTCCATAGTAGTAGAGATCTATTTCTAAAAAAATTAGTAGAGATCAGTATAAGCCCAGTGTGTCAGTGAAAAAATCAAAGGAAACGGTTGTTTATCCCCTCCGTTTCTGATGTTCTACTTTGCTATAAATGCGCCCTTCACATAGCCCTAAACTCTATCGCTCTCACTCTCAGCCTCACTCTCAAAGTGTGGCGGCGCCTCCACGCAGCACCAGATCTTAGCTCCACCGTGGCGGCGCGCATCTCCCTCTCCTCCGACTGTGGCGGCGCGCATCTCCCTCCCTCCGACCGTGGCGGCACGCATCTTCCTCTCCTCCGACCGTGGCGGCACGCATCTCCCTCCCTCCGACCGTGTCGGCGCGCATCTTCCTCTCCTCCGACCGTGGCAGCGCGTACCCGTTCTTTGCTCCACCCGGGCAGATCTCGTCGCCTGATCTGTAGGTGGAGGGCGCATGGCGTGTCGATCCGAGGATGACGAGGACGACTACGTACTCCCGCCGCCAGATCCAAAGGTAATACATCTATTTGTGACCGGCCGTCGTGCCGACGAACTAGGGTTGTTGTCATTGTTTTGTTTAGGTTTTCTTCCATAGGACCAGTTAAAACATGACTACCTCCGATCCGTTTGTAGTGTCGCTCAAAAAGAACAGAACTAGCACAAATCGGTAGTGTATGAAACTCATGGCTGACTTAACTCCTTTGCAAAACAGATGTATATTTCGGTGACACTGTATAAAAAGCCGGGTCCTTAGCCAAGGTGCGCTTGTCGTCCGGCATAATTGTTGGTACACAACAACTATGCAATGGATTTGTAAGTTTGTTATTCTGTCTTATGCATCCTTTTGTGTTGTATGTCCTTTATGCTAGATGTATAGTGAGTTAACATGGAGTCATATATTCTCTCTTTGCATTTCAGTGACCACTTTACAAAAGAGGCACCTTCAGTACATCAGCACTCGCTTATTGCACTATGTGCAGAGCATGGTGCTGATCCGTTAAGCTCATTTAAATGAGCTAAATACAAGGTCAGGGACAAAGCGGCGAGTTGATTATATTTCGGCGACACCGTCCAAGAAGAAGATTGAATTCATGAACTTGGCAAAGTTGTAAGGCATATGTAACAGCAAGTCATGAAGATAAATTAAGTTAGAAATGATAAGGATAAGTTAAGTGAGGCATGACATAGATAGATTTAGCTAGACATGTCAATGATAGATTTTGAGAGGCATGACAATGAAGATAAGTAATTGGTTGTCTTGTGATGCAATGTATCGGTGAAATTTGTTATACCTTATGAATGAATTTGTTAGCATTTTTGTGCTTCTGCTGTGAAATTTTAAATGTCCAGTGGCAAATCTATTCCTGCTCTAGGCTTATGAAGAAACCTCAATGCAAACGAGTAGAAACAGAATTTCCGTTTCTGATGTTCCGACACATCAGAAACGGAGGTATGTGCACCACCGTTGCCAAACCGATGCCTCATCAGCGACGGTTTTTCGCCTCCGTTACCGATGAGGGCCTTCACATCAGTCACGGGGTCAGGGACACGGACCCTTTTTCCGTTTCCGATGGGGTTTTTGGCCCGTTTCCGATGTGTCATTCTGTACTAGTGGTCGTGAGAGATTCTCGATGTTTCGTCAATCATCGCGAGTAAATGAAAAAATTGGTGTGGTACAATTTTGCAACATATATTTGGTAGGTAATTTACAAAAAAAATTCAATCGAAAAAAAATCTAGCAAAGAAAAATGAAAGCTTTGTTTGGTAACATTGATAGTTCTAGGTCAGCCTGTATAAGTCTGGTGCATCCAGATGTCTAGTAGGTCATATATGAATGTATCTACAACCGCGAGCATAGTAACGAAAGAAGGCGACGATGCGATGCTCCCGCCGCCAGCCACGCCTCGCCCCATGCTCCCGCGAGGAGAGCATACAAGATGCACACAATATTTTTTTATGTTTATTAATGTGCTATAATCATCAAGTTTTTCATGAAAATGGGTTTATCTATATTTTAATTTCATGTTGTTAATTTCTTAGAATTAATTTTGAATGATTAGGTACTCAATTTCTATGATTAATGAGTCAAAGATCGATGAAAATCTTCTCCGTATAGCTAGGATATGTGTTACCTGCGTTGTATAGGGTGTGCTCCATCGAGTGAAGTGATTTTGTGGACGAGCTCCAGGGAGCTCGTTTAAAAGAAATTCAAAACTACGTATTTAAGTTTTGAAAAAATGTGAAAAAATTCCTGAATGTCGAAAATGGTTATTTCTACCAGTGTGCAAAATTTCAGCGCGAAACATTGTGTAATTTGGGCTGTTTAAATGACAAATTTCTAAACATGAGACGTGAACAGTGCAAAATACGAAAATTTCAGATTTTGTCAGACTTTGTAATTTTCGTGTAGGCCGGAATACAAACTATTTTGGTTTAAAAATTTATAGAGCCGTATATTACATCATTGTCAACGTCTATGAGTTTTTGCAGAATTTTCGGAAACATTAAAATGTCGATTAAAAAAATTAAAAATAAGTGCACCATGGTGCCCGTGCTCCCTTAAGGCCTTAATTAAGAAGGACACGAAAATTCCGTTATTACTTAATAAGATGATTAATACATCACCGAGACAGATGTAGCACAGCGGCTTTGCTCCCTGGGTTGCACCTGTGAGACTTGGGTTCGAATTCCTGTTTGGTTGGGATTTTGTGGTGGCTTTCTCGGCTTATAAGCCGTAAGCCCAACCAAACGGGAAAACCAGCGAACGCGCTTATCACGAAAGCTGCGTGAAAACTGCGTCCCGAGCAAAGCACCCGCGGAGGTGCTTTTCCCGCTGCGGCTGTGCGTGCTTCCGATCGCTTCGGCCGGTACCCCTGAAACTGCAGATAATTACACCCTTCCTGCCACCGCTGCTCGTTCCCCAATCTCTTATCCCTTCCTCACACCTCCCGCTGCCGCTCGTTAGGGTAGGCCGCTGCCGCCTTCCTGGTCGACGGTGAGCTCTCCAGCAGGCCGTCCCTTTACCGCCGGCCGTCCCCGCCCCTTCCTCGTCGGCCGCCGCTATCCCCGCATCCGTGCCGAGCTCCTCCGCCCTCCTCTCCCTGCACAACTCGTGGGCAGCAGGTCGCGCGCGACGACCGGCCGGGGCAGCAGGTCGAGCGCGACGACGGGACATTGCAGGAGCTCGAGCGTGACGCTGGTTACCCTCCCCCCAGACCTTGGCTGCATCAGCTTCCGGCTCGACCACGAGTAGGAGGAGCTCATCCTCAATGCTGAACTCAAGATACCGATGATGAGACTAGCAACATGAGAAAAATGCTTGCGCGGTTGGACTCAGTCTCGAATAGCGCCATTATCCTTAAACAATAAAAAAACGGTCTCTCAAATCTCTAGGGTATATCAGACATTTATCCACACAGCCACAATTCAGACAGCTACTTGCCAAATGGCTTTTACAACTTTCTCACAGCCCACAGCCACAGCTGCTTTTATACAGCACACAGCTCACAGCTGTTTTCAGATGAGCCACAGCTCAACCAAACATGGCCTAACTCAAGGTGAACCTGCGACAAAAACATATTTCTCGTGTTTCGGTAAAATCTACAAAGAATTCATACTTCTACAAAAACATAAAAAAAATGCTTTGTAGCCTTGCATGACTTTCTTTTCAGTTTAGACTACAAATCAAGTCATATTTGGAATACGTGTCATTCTCATATCTACATGCGATATATTTCTTGGGCGTAAATCGAAACTTCAAAACTCATATTTTGAATTTTTCAAAGAAAGAGATCACATGTACTCAAGTGTACAAAAAATCTACGTCCAATTTTCCAAATGAAGCTAGCTTACACAAATCTGAAACAGGCATATGAAGAACTTGTTTATGTGTGAAATGAGCTTTACATACCTTTTGTTTAATTAATAGCTGGTACGTTGTGGAGGGTACGTAGCTAGGTAGAAGCCAAATACATCATTCTGGCATAACTAAAAGCTGGCTAGATCGGAGAGCAAAAACTGGACATGCTACATGCTTCGGCAAAATATTTGGGGTGCTTATGCTTACGCACTGACAGATACCTTAGACAGAATAAAAGCAAGCAGTACTATTCCTTACATTTTGCTTTCCTTTTTATCTTTCCTTAGAAGGATTATATTCTGCTCTCATTAAAGACAGAAATAAATTCTATGATTGCAGTTGGTTAGCTGCGAGATTCGAAGATAGAGATTCCAAGGCTTGCGCACTCGCTGACTCGCTGTCCGATCTTGCTGCTAGCTAACTGAACAACTTACACTGCACATGCTTATATTTTTTTTTTGAGGAAACGTAGCGAGCGCTACTTTTCAAATATTAAGAGAACTGGCAGAGCCATAGTCTGGATTACAAAAATGAAAGGAAGGGGGTATAGAAATAGAGTAAAGAATCTATCTTAGAAATTCTATCTATCTGAGAGCATATACACAGAGTTAGTCAGGTGGACGTGCGAGGGCAGCAACTCCACCTAAACCGGCCATCCTCCAGGAAAAGATTTCATCCATGATCTTGTCGGTGACCTGCTCAGCTGTCGATGCCTTGCTATCAAAAATCCTAGCATTTCGTTCCTTCCATAACATCCACCAAGTTAGCATGATCAGAGAGTTAACCGCCTTACGAGAGGAGCTGGTCGTGCCTTGAAGAGAGTCTAGCCACCAGAGGTCGCCAAGTCAAGAACAGGCAGGGTAGGTACCGGACGTTGAGCTGAAGCTTTGCTCTCACCCTGAGCCAGACTGCTTGGGAAAATGAGCAGGAAATAGCAAGATGGGTGGCCGTTTCCGGAGTTGTGTGACAAAGACTGCAAATTGGATTATGGGGCCATCCTCTTTTTGCCAAGTTATCCGCCGTCAAACATTTGCGATGCACCATTAGCCAAGCATGGAATTTGCATTTTCCGGGTATTTTTGTTTTCCAGATATCATCCACAATCGGGCTGTTGATTGTGCCTAAGAATTGCATGTGGTAAGCGGATGAGGCAGTGTACAGACCCGAAGTAGTCCACTTCCAAGTGATGGAATCCGGAATTCCTGGCTGCAAGGTAATCGCTTGTACTTTATTCTAGAGCCAAGTATATTCAGTGAGAAATTGTATCTCGATTAGAGGTCTGCATAAACTGATCCAAAGACTTCCTGTGAGGGCTTCCTTGACGGAGATCTTGCGTCGCCTACTTTGTTTGTACAGCGTCGGCAAGGCGTGACGAAGCACAATTCCTTCGAGCCAATGACAGTTCCAGAACGAGGTTGAGTTGCCATCATGAAGATTGATGATTGTTGAAGCTTGAAAGATTATCTCCAATCCTATTTTTAAATGTAGTTTAGCTTCATTTTTTCCGTTTTGTTAGTTAGGCTGGTAGCCTCCTTAGGCCTTGTTTCTGGTTTTTGTACAATATTTTGTTTTATGGTTGGGACCACACTTGTGTAGTTGTACTTTGCGACTTCTTTGACTTTTTGCTTATACAAAACGGCACAGATTCGATGTGTGTTCAAGAAAACAAATTTGCTACATGGATCTTTACAGAAGATTAAAACGCACCTGGAGTCTATCAAGTTGCAAGGTTGGAGCGGATTGGTTATCTACAGGGAAAATGGTAACTATTGGTCACTAACTTGTGCAAATGTTGCACGTTAGTCATTCCGTCACTCCCACCGTTAAACTGGTGACGTGGACAATGATTTTTTGTAAAATGACGCCGGCGAGGAGGAGGAGCGGCGACCGGCGTGGCCGGACGCGGGTCCTCGAGGTGGTGGAGGAGGGCGGCGGGAGAGGTGGAGGATGAGCGCGTGGTGCGGCGCCATGGGAGATGGATAAAGGAGAGAGAAGAGGAATAAAGGAGAGTGGCACGTGGAAGCACATGAGTGGCAGCCTGGAACAAATGTTTCGCCCGGGGCTACCGATAGACACCCCATGGTTAGGGATCGCTTGGGTATCTCCGGACGAAATAATCGCTATGGGGGGGCGCGAGTGGAAGGCATTTTTCGGTTTTGACACCCCAAATACGTTTGGGGGGGCCTTTGGGGGTTGCGACTGCAGATGCTCTAAGGATCGCATTGAGGGAAAAACAATGTACTGGTTGTGTTGATGAATGTGACAGGCAACTCCGACCCTTCTAAATGTTGTTTTTTTTTTTAGGGGGGGGGGGGGGGGGGGGGGTGTTCTAAATGTTGTAGCCATTAAAGCCCGTTGAGGCCAGGACAAGGCCCAAAAACCTCTTCCTTTCCCATTAAAGCCCGTTGAGGCCATTTGCAACTTTCAAGACTAGTAGATTCATCGATGTAAACGGATCGGATCGGATCGGATAATGCTCTCCATATCCTTTCCCATATTATTTTGTCGGATTCGGAGCTGATCGGATAATGACCGGATGCGGATACGAATGCCGATAATATCGGACTATGGATACGGATCGGGAACGGAGCGGATTCAGACCGGATACAAATACTAAGTAGCGGATAAATACGTACAAAGAAACAAAAATTGACCATGCAAAAAATGAACAAAAGAACTATCCAAGCACATAACACTACAAACTGACCAAAATTTACATGGGCATGATGCAAGTGCATAGTTGCACGGCATAGAAGGAATACTCCTATATGATTACTGAGTATAAATCGTACTAGGGTAGGATTAGTTATATAGGAGAGACATAAACAGGTGATAGGTCAATGTGCCAATGCACTTGGCTATTTATACTAATTAAATAGGCTAATAAATCAGATTATCCTAATAGAGTATATCGGATAATCCGCAAAAAATGACGTATAATCTGCATCCGTCGGATAATAGCAATACCATATCCTCTACCATATATGTCGGATATCCGACTAACGAATATCCTTATCTGCATTCGTATCCGGCGGATTTCCATAATTACATACCATATACTTAAAAACGGATGAGAATGCGGATTCGGGGCGGAAATTATCCGTACCGCTTACATCCCTAATCCTCATCATTAGAAAAAGGTTACTACTCTCAAAAAAAATTAGAAAAAGGTTACTCTTCTCCCTCAACGAAAAAAAGGTTACTCTTCTCAAATGTATCTCTAAAAAGATTATCACCCATCAGTAACTTTTATAACATCAAAATCCCACTAACTTTCATTTACGAATAGACTAACTCCACATATAGTCTATTTACACAAAGATAATAACAATCGTCTGATTCTGATTATCGCCCATATTTATCCCTCCATTCCTTTTAAATCAATCATACAATGAAAGCAATGGCAGAAGAGTAATCGGTGTTCAACTTGTGAAGACTCTTCACAGCATAAAAATAGAGCTCTGCATCTCCAAGTCATTATTAGGTTCCGTCACGGCAAACATCATCTCTCTGAAAAGTCATAGTTGTACAAAATAATATTTATTTTCCCATTATTAAAGTTACTAGACTATCAATATATGCACAACTCCCTATATCTCTGGTAAAAAAATCCAGCATAAGAATTTAAAATATTTTTATATATGATTGTAGTTCATTTTTTAATTAATGCAGCAACGTGCGGAGCATATTCTTGTAGTATATTAAACATATGCTGAGTTACAATAAACCCCACATGAGAAGCACACGAAAGGTCAAGAGAGCAGAACTGCGAGAAATTTCTGGAGAAACAACCCTTAAAAAAGAAATTACAATAAACCCAACAGATAACTTTTTTTTTAGTTCACCCAGTGAGTATCATTGCCGCTCGTTGTCGCCGATTGTGAGGAAGCACCAATGTCCCAATGGGTCTTGAGAGCCAATGAAAAGGCATACGGCATAGCCAACGTCATTTTTGTGTGTGAACTAGGGAGCGTGAGTGTGCTCCTCGTTTCTTGGAACCTCCACTTGTCATTGATGTCGTTGAGGAAGAGCGCCAGATTCGCCTCTATCCGGCCACCATCCCAGATCCTAGACTGTAGACTACCCTCTGCACGCGAAGCCGAATTATGGGGAAGGCCGGAGGCTTTGCCTTTTTAGAGAAAAAATCAAACCGGCTTTTCTTTTGAATCGTTCATCCGAATATGAACCGTTTTCACTGCTAAGCTCTTATTAAAGGTGTCCTACGGCATATGTCCACTTCATGTGTTTGTGTGCTTTTTTTTTAAACTTCTTCGTCGAGGTTTTATTCAATTGGCGACAAAAATCTGATTGAATAGGCTCAATCAGAAAACCAGGGATAAGTTCACATATGAAATATATAGAATCAATTGAGAGAGCCGTTCGAGCACAAGCATGTGCCGGTGCCGGTGCCGGTGCAAAGAGCTCGCATTTCAAGCCCCCACTCAAGTTCCACCATGGGACCTTCCATGGCAGCAAGGTTCTGACCTCCATCTTACGCAAACAAGGAGAAGCGGCATGGGAGGAAGAGCTTGTGTCAAGGAGTGGCGGAGCGGACGGTGAAACAAAATTCAGGAGGTAGAAGTAAAAAAGGCGGCACAATAGTGGAATAGATCGATCGCTCGGCCGATTTTAATCTTCCCCCAAAAATTATCTCACGAAAAAGAAACCAACTAAAATAAACAATACCCGTCGAAAACCAAAACTACTAAAACTAATACTACTAGGTCTTATTTTTTAACTGTCAAGTCGTAACTGTCAAGTGGGTGCATACAAGCCTGTAGTCTGTAGAATAGAAAGCCTTGCAAAATGTGTTGTCAGTGTGAGTGGTCATTCAATCCTCCCCGTTGGAACCTGGAAGCAGGATATACTTCACTTTCGGACCACAAGTTCAAGTAGAAGATGCAATGGAAAAAATGTGCGCCCCAGCCAGTCCACCGTACGCACTGGCAGCACTGCTCCATTTACAAGAACAAATTAATAAACAGGCTGAACTCTCTCAGAACCTTCAGGAACAGTTCTCTATCAGAGCAACTAATTAACTTAACATGTCCCACAAAAAAATAATTAAGCTATCATGAACAAGGTTTTGGTTACCGGTCTGGAAATCCGGTTACCGGGCAGTAACCGGATATCCCGACCACCCCCGGGAAATGGTCATCCCGGGCAAAAAAATCCTGAAAATTTCAAATTTTAACAAAAACCCTTGGAAAATGGTTAAATTGGAACCATTTTTTTTGAATTTTTGAATTTTGGTTTTCAAATTCATCCGGTAACCGGTCAGGATTTTCCGGTTACGCGATGCCTACCACCCTCAGGATTTTTTTTCTATCAGGAACCAAAACCTTGATCATGATCACTTAACAAGAATACTACGAACACATGCAAATTACCGTCATATTTAAGATTAGAGCAAAAGGAAAGCATGGATAAAAGAATTATGATATTGCTCCTCCACGGAGAAAGCATGCAGATAAGTTACCTACCAATGGATTTATAACCAAACCGTTGTGCAACACCGCACAAACAATCATTACAATCATCATTTATTCTTAAAAATTACAATCAGTCCAGAGCTGACTGCTCACACTGGAATAAATTAAACAATAGCCCACACACACAATAATCACCAGCATCATTTATGCTTACATTATTACAGTCAGTCGATAGCTCGCAATCCATACCATAACACACAACACACACCCACATAGAGGAGGAGCACAGCAGCGAGAAGAACGCTCAGAGCTGCATGCCAGATTAAGCTGAATTCCAAACCTAATTTATTTTGAAATCACTAGAAAGCTCGTACAATCTTCTATGCCACTAGATGATCAGTACTTTGATGGATCGAGCAACTATGATCAAACCAAACCAAACCACACCAAATCAAACCAAACCAAACTGCAAGGCGCATCACCACACCATGGAAATGCAGGACCCACAAAATAAACCAATCGAGCAGGAGAGCTTCAGTTTTGTTGGTTGAAAGAAGCTGAAGACCAATTCACGGAAAGGATGGATTACCTGCAGCATAATAAACAAACAAAAGATGGATGATTATCTAGATATATGAGCATTACATATTAGGGAGAGCATATAAAGTAATAACTTGGTTTCAGCATATTAAAGTAAGTTTATTCACGGATTAAGAGAGATGGAGGACTATGTATACCTCATCTGAGTACGCTGACTCTTGGCAGCTGGGTCTTATAGTACAACGAGTGGATCGGCTTGTAGAGGGAAGGGTGGTGGTACTCCTCCAGCCCGTCCCACTCCAGATTGTCCCACCATTCCTTCTCGCAGTCCACCTGAGGTGGCTTGGTGTCACGCCCGACGGCCGGCAGACGCCTGAGGCTCCAGCAACCCCTGATCTTGATGGTCTCAAGCTTAGGCGCCCGCATCCTGCGCCGGCAGATGTGCTGCAGCATGGGGAGCTCGTGCAGGTGGATGCCCGTCAGTCTGGGGAATTCTATAACTTTACCCTGCTCTCCAAGCTTATAGTCCAATGGGAATACCTCCATGAGGTCACCACAGTACACTATCTCGAGGGTCCTCAGTGCTTCAAAGCCGTTCTCTTCCTGCCATGGGGACAAGAAGAGCACTTTTACGAGCCTCGGGCAATGGTCCAGGTGCAAGCACTTTAGGCTATCAAATTTTGTATATGGCCTGTCCCAGATGTAGCGTGCCGAGAGGAGCTGGGACGCCCAGAAAGTCTCCAGACGGTTAAAGGTGTACACATCAATGGTCTCGGGAGGAGTGAAGACTGTGTGAATATTGGGGCACCTCTCGACCCGGGACCGCATCATCCAGTTCCATCCAGATCCTTCAGGAGGTGCTGGGATACTGGAGATGGACGGGTTGTCGTACACGTGCAGCGATGTAGCCTGATCATATATGAAATGAGGGAATAATAAAGCCTCCCAGAGTTTGTTGGCCTGCCCGTCCATAATTACCTTTATGATACATGTTGGTTCCACCAGCTTATATCAGGGAACTCCCACATCATCATCGCTTCAACTGGGCCATCATTCACAATGTCTCTGTACTCATAGTCCTTCACTGTTCTTGCATGCGGTTGGACTTGCACTAGTTGGTCGTTGTTTGTTCCTTGGACTTCGCTACCATCAACAATAGCCGGAGAATAGATATCAATATGTAAGACTGCAGATTTTAAATAACCTATTACAGGAGAAAGGGACCTAGGAGCCTTGCATCTGTGAGAGAAATCTGCCATCCATCCTTAAATTGTTCTTCTTTCTGCTGCTGGAGGGATCGATCAACATATGGATGTGCATGTGATGTTTGCACTCCTTCAGTTGACCCTAATGTTGAGGTGGTGTCAATACGCAGCACATCCGGCCATTTTTCCTCTTTTATTACACTCTCTGGCCACAATATTGCACAGAGCTTCTTGCAGCCCAGCAGGATGATCCGCTTGGGGACTGTGGATTGTACTCCTCCAAGGTCAAGAGTTTGTACTTTTGTGCCTGAGAGATCCAGCTCCTTGAGACTTCCCAACCATGCTTTCAAGAACAGGTTCTTCAATTCTTTGCAGTCCCTAAAGGAGATAATTTCTAAGCCATCACATCCATCAACAGTGACAGTCTTAAGGCTATTGTTGCTTGCTGGCCCAGATAAGCTTCTCATGCCTTGTCTGATGGTATTTCCCGAGAAATCAAGAAGCTATATGTTTTCCATATCTGAGAGCACGTCGTTGTTGAAGTAGCACGTGGATTTTGTTACCCGGAGCTTGCGAATGTTACGCAGTCGTCCCCGTAAATGGCTCATGTCCCAGTTTTTGGCTCCCATCACATTTAGCTCCCTAAGCTGGGTCATGAGATCCATGACCCGTGCAGACAAGATCTGACCCCAGTCCGTGTAGCGCAGGTCAAGCACCCACAAGCTTTGGAAGCATTCCCACAAGGATGTGTTGCTGTTTTCCAACTCCTCCTTCTCCTTATCTGCATCTGTGTAATGATAATCTGTGGTGCTTCTTGTTTGATGGTCTTCGCAATGCTCAAGCCACAGGAACCTCAAGCTATGGCAATAGAGGAATGGAGGCGATGAGAAACTGAAGGAACACCATGAGAGCTTGAGCACGCTTAGCCTGTGCGAGTGTTGAAACATGTTTTCGAGGATAACACCGGAGCAGCGCTGTACAAATGCACAAGTTGGTGTATAAATAGAGTACGGAGTGCACTCAGCAGACCTTGCCAGGTGAGAGGAAAGCATTATTGTGGCTTCATCATTAGTAAGCCGGTTGTCAATGTTCAACAACTGCACCTCGGGCTGCAGATCATCACTAACTTTCCACGCTTTGTCAATATCTGACAATGTGACGATCCCATCGCATACCCAATAGTTACTAGTGTGGATAGCCCAGTCGTAGTCAACGATGTGAGAGCCGATGCAACACTGTTTGAGCATATACAAGACACACCCAGCAGCAAGTGCTGAATCAATGATGACATGGCCATGCTTATTGCAGGACACTTGTGCAGCCTCATGGCGCACTAAGTATGACCAAAGCTCTTGTGGATTTCGGTCATCTCTTGAAGCTGAAAGAAGAACATGTGTTGTTGTGCTCTTCTTCACATCGTCTATCACCTTGGGGTCAAGCCGAAACCTCCCTCGAAAAGTCCACAACATCTTGCTATCGGCATATCCAGACAGATAAAGACCAAAACTCAATATATCAATCTCCTCATTGTTCCATTATGCAGGATCAACAGGAATCTGCGGTTTTGTACCGTTTGATAGGTCTGTGTGAAAACTTGTTCTATCTCACCGCGGGAACCCTTGTTTAACCCATCAAAATCATCCTCCTCATCTTGTTTATCAAACATCTCCATCACCGAATCAGGAAGCTTCAACTGCTCTGCGATTTTCCTCTGCATTGCTCTTCTGCTCTCCCACTTTGAGCAATCGATGTGGATGACTTCATCAAACTCCAGACCCGCAGGCCTCACCGACAGCTCACTTGATACTGCAAGGCGTTTGGCTACGGCTTGCAGGACGACAGATGCCCCAAGCCCGTTCCAGCCATCAAAGTAGATGGCATTCTCTCTGTTGCTGCTTCTTCTAGTGTCCTTCCCAAGCTCATTGAGAATCCTTTCGACGGCGGCATCAATGGTGTCCACTTTGATAACCTGTATGTGTGTGCAGCAGTGAGGAGGGAATCAGTTCAAAGTTTAAACTTGGTAATTAATACTAACTAACAAAACACGCAATAAATCGACTGATGGTCTTGGAGTATTGACAATACTCCGATGCATGCCAACTCGTTTTTTAGATTCTACTAACTGAGCATGCCTAATAAAGGACACATGATCCAAATTAATTGGTGAACGTGTTGAATGCTAACATATATAAAACTCTACCCCAAAATCTACCCCAATTAAATACTTTACAAATTAGGCTTAAATGGATGCTAATATATATAACATGCAGAATGGAACAAAAGGTGAATTTTATGTGAAAAATACCTCTGTGCGCATACTGAATTAGTCAGATCCGTCAGTCTACAGCCTCTAGATTATTTCCATTTGGGGCTTAAGATCCGGTCACCTCTTCAACAATTTCCTGACTTCCTGTACACATTGATACACAAGCAGGAACGACAAATAAAGCTAGCTTACGTAAATCTGAAGCAGGCAGACAGATTGAGCGCATGTGAGGTGAACTAGTTTCATACCTTGGTTAAGTTGAACAACTGAACTATGTAGAGAGTATGTAGCTCGAGGGAAGCCAAATAGATTTTTCAGGTGCCACTACCAGATGGCCGGATCGGAGAGCAAAACAGGGACAGGTAACATGCTGCGCCGAAATATTTGGGGTCCTTCGTGCTTGTGTGTGTGCACAACTGCCTTCTACAGAATAAAAGAAAGTGGTACTATCCTTTCCTTTTGCTTTGATTTACATCCTTTATCTTTTTTGCTTTCACTAAAGACAGAAATCAATTCTTTGCTTGTGCCTGGCTAGCTGCATGGTACAAAGTTAAAGATAAAAGGTGGCAAGGCTGTCTGTTCACCGTCCAATTTTCCTCCTAATTGTAAAACTTTTGTGTATTTCAAGCCACCTGACTTGGAGAAACTCTGAAGTAGGGCATCCAGATTTGGGTTTTCACTTACACTGCCATTGCTGACACTACTGAGCAAATTGTACTCCTAGTTATGTTGCAGAATGTGGCCGATATCTGCAAAATGTACACGGATTCCTACGAGTCCTACTACAGGGTTTCCTCCTCTCCAATGCAATGTGAGGTTGAATTTCTCAGCGTTCCCTTTATAAATCAGAGGATGATTCACACACTGCTAGAAACATTACGCCAACTACTCGCAACGAAAAATAACCTCTTGTGCTCGCCGATCCTAATACTGAATGTTGGTATGTACCATTTATCCTTGTTCCAAACCATCCGACTAAAAGTTAATTTAGTACACACAGAAATACTAATCTATCACCAAAGAGTCCTTACTACATCAACTAAAGTTCAACGGAATTGCAGAAACAGCCGCACCTGTATAAAGTTTCAAGGTCACCATGTATAGTCAAACAGCTAGCTTACGAATCTCGATATGTAGAGCCAATGGAGGAAATGATAAGAAAGAACTGAAATGCAGAGCCAATTGAGGCACAGAAGCTATAACAGTGAGCAAGGAGGAGGTACAGCGAATCGCGGCACGAGGTAGGGCTCGGCGGCGCCGTCAGAGGAGACGCAGAGGCAGCGATTGGTTCTACGGTAGCGGGGCGTGGCGCCATCGGAGGAGACGCGGAGGGGGGAAAGGGGAGCACGTCGCCGCCGACGGAGACGCATCGCCGAGACGCCGGCGGCTCGGACTGTGTTGGCCATATCTTCAGCGAGGGGGAACACGGCCCACCATGCGCAAGGTCCCTCCAAGTTTTTCCAACCTTCCACCGAAATCACTAGAAAATTAGAAAAAGGAAATCTTTCCGCGCGCGCTCTCGTCGCGCCACTTGGCGCTCTCGTACCCCATGCGCTCCCTTCTTGCTAAGTGTCGCTTTCTCCAGCGCGCGGTCCCCCGCGGGTGTCTGCATGTCCGCCAAGTGTCACAACGAGAATGAAAGTGGGATGAGAATGAAAGAGAAAGGGATACCGGAGGGGACAGAGCTTCGGTGACTTTGTGAACCAAAATTTCACCGTGACTTTGCCCACCTGAGAGCCATGAGATGAAGCTCCAACGGACACGATTGATCCAAATTTTGAGCTCAAAATTTAAACTGTCCAGGACATCATATATGTTCCATTAAGTATTCTGGAAAGTTTTGTTTCATCTGGATAAACGGTTTATGAAACACAATTATATCATAAACCGTTTATCCAAATGAAACAAAACTTTCTCAGAATATTTAATGGAACATGTATGACTTACTAGAATATTTTTCAGTTTTTTCTGGACAGTTTAAATTTTGAGCTCAAAATTTGGATCAACCGTGTCCATTGGATCTTTAATCTGATGGCTCTCATATGGGCAAAGTCACGCTGAGACTTTTTTGAGGGAAGTCACTGAAGTTCTGTTGGGAGTCAGTTTTTTCCTTTTATTTTTTGAAACCGAACTTTCAAAACGAAATATCTTGAGATCCGTTTCTCCAAATTATGAACCGTTTTCACTTTTGAGATCCTCGCGTCGAGATTTTCAAAACTAGATCTCATGTTGATAGGTTTTGAGAACTTTTTTTTGTACTCGTTAAACTAATACGGGTGTACTCTGGGATATAGTGTAAATATACTCGGGTTCATTGAGTTGTACTTCTGATTTTGGTGTACTTTATTCTTTGTTTTTCATTGTTCATGTACTCCGTCCTGCGTAATTGTGCACTCCGGTTTTTATGTACATGTACTCTGCCCTTCTGTGTACTTGCAGTGGCTGATCCACATACAAGCTGACCCCACAGTTTATTAGCAAATCCTCTTAATACATGTGTGCATTCTTATAACAAAAATATGAATCGGGGTAAAAACTGTCCGTGGTTAGATGTCTGACCCCACCGGTTTTGTACTCTGGCTCCGCCGCTGTGTACTTGTACTCCGACTTTTGTGTATCTATACTCCGTCTTTTCTGTGTACGTTGTACTCTGCCTTATATGTATATGTACTCCGTATTCTGTGTACCTATACTCAGTTTCTGTGTATCTGTACTCTGTCTTTTTTGTGTATTTTGTACCTCGTTTTCTGTG
The DNA here is from genome assembly GCA_947311845.1 of Poa pratensis. Classification (NCBI taxonomy): domain Eukaryota; kingdom Viridiplantae; phylum Streptophyta; class Magnoliopsida; order Poales; family Poaceae; genus Poa; species Poa pratensis. Next base: position 3,033,264 of record CAMZMU010000033.1, on the reverse strand, counting down.
TATCTGTACTCCGGGTTCTGTGTATTATACTTCATATTTTGTACTTCGAAATATCTCCATTTACAGTGGTCTACTATCCGCGCGCGCGGCCCGATCTTCGCAAAGGTCGGGCTTTTCCTTGCGCTACCCACCTTCCACACGCTGACACCTAGGCCCAGGAACAAGGCCCAAAAGCCTCCTTTTTTCCTTTAAAGCCCGTTGAGACCATTTGCAGCTTGCAAGAGCCTCCTAGTTTTTCTAGGGTTTGGGCGACGGCGGCGGCGACTCACTCTCCGCCGACGGAACTTCTCCGATCCTGCACTCCCGCCCCCTCCCATCTTCTAGACTACTCTGGCTGATCACGGGGCCAACCCTGGTTGGCTGCCCGGCCTTGGTAGTTTCAGTTGAAAGGCTGGGGTGTGGTTTGAAGCGTTTGAGGAGGAACAGATCGCCATGGCTGCGGAAAGCTCTAGGGAGAGAGAGGATAAGGGGAAGAAGGTTGTCGATGTGGATGAGTTGTTGAGGAACTTGAAGCTGCACGGGGAAGAACTGAATGTTGTGATCCTGGGCAAGGAGGAGGTTAGGCGCTGGCCGGCAGTGAAGTGGCGCGCAGCGGCAACAGTCCTGACGAAGAAAGCTTTTAGCATGCAATCTCTGAAAAACACCATGCATGCGGCATGGAGTCCTGCGCACGAGGTTACCTTCTACGAGGTGGAGCCGAATCTGTTCGTGCTGCAGGCCTACTGCTTGGGAGACTGGAAATGGATCATGGAGGAGGGGCCGTGGCTCTTCCGTTGTCAGGCCCTTATGGTTGAACCGTTCGACGGGGCAACGATGACGCCAACTGCTCCAAAGGGTGTCCAAGCTTGGGTATAGATACATAAACTCCCTCCCTTGTTCCGCAAGGAGGAGGTTCTTACTCAGCTGGCTACTAGAGTGGGAGAGATCATTGTTGTGGAGTTGGCGGTTGTCCAGACGAGGACGGGAGTGTTCCATCGCGTGCAAGTGAAGCTGGACTCAACGAAGCCTCTGACTCGTTTTGTGCCGCATGCGTTGGAAGGAAGTGACCGCATGTTCCTACAGGTTAAATATGAAAAGCTACCAAAGCATTGTGAACATTGCGGATTCATGGGCCACACGTATCTGGAATGTGGCACGGGGGAGTATGAAGAATCGGAGCATCAGTTTGGCTCCTATTTGATCTCGAAGAAGCCTATTGGAAGGCAGGAACTCCGGGCGCCCGTATGCGCAACCCATAGTTTGCGGCGGGTGGACGCGGGCAAATGGGGGACCATGGAGGAAGAACCGGGGGGCGCGCGAAAGCTGAACATGTCCACCGCAAGTGGGTTCCAAAGGGACAGACCAATGGCCGAAAGCGCAACTCAGAGGATGCTGGGCTAGGGGATGAACTGCAGGAGGAGCTAGAGGATACAGCTGAGAGCCCTCTCAAACAGCCAAGAGAAGAAGTAGGTAGCAAGCATGGGGATCTGGAGTCGGGGGCGAAGAGACAGCTGAATTTGAACGCTGATCATGAAGGGAACGAGTTGGTTCCTCCCCCTCCCCCGCGTTATGTTACTCCTTTTGAGAAGAAGAAGATGAAGAGAGCTGCTGAGGCTTCAGCCAAGGCAGAAAAGGCGATAGAAAAAAATCTAAACGGGAACTATAATGCGTCGGATAACGAGAGCAACTCAAACGTGGCGGCCTACATTGAGGGGGACCGCGGGAACAATGAGTGTCCTGGGTTACAACTGTCGCGGGTTGGGCGGTGCCTCGACAGTTGGGGAGATTCGTGATCTTGCGAAGAAATACACCCCCACCTTGTTGCTTGTCCTAGAAACTCAACTCCATAATACCCGCGTGGAAGGACTAGCACATATTTTAGGTTATGATAAAGGTTTTGTTGTAAGCAGCTCGAGCCGCAGTGGTGGCCTCGGACTTTTCTAGAATAATAATATATCAGTCGAGATTTTACCTTATTCACAGTATCATATAGATGCCATTGTGACGGAGGGTGGAAAGGACCCGTGGAGATTAACGGGGTTTATGGGGAGGCTCAACGACGGAGAGGTTTAAGACCTGGGACATGCTGAAATATATCCGTGCATCGTCACCGCTAACCTGGATGCTTCTAGGGGATTTTAATGAAGTACTACACTGGCATGAGCATGTTGGGGTGCAGGAGAGGAGTTATGCGCAGATTGCAGGATTTCGTGACGTGGTTGACGTATGTGTGAAAGGACAAGGATGTCGCCTAGGGGGGGGGTGAATAGGCGATTAAAACTTTTCCGGTTTAGGCTTGCTAATTGCGGAATAAAACTAGGTGCTTAAATTAACAAGCCAACAACCTATGTAAACTAGGCTCACCTATGTGCACCAACAAATTATGCTAAGCAAAACAAGCAACAAGGTGATAGCAACAAGAATACTTCAAGCACGAAGGCTATCACAATGTAAAGTGCATAAGTAAAAAGCTCGGGTATGGAAATAACTGAGGCACGCGGAGATGAGAATGTATTCCCGAGTTCCTCTTTTTAGGGGAGTACGTCTCGTTGGAGAGGTGTGAGGCACCACAAAGGTCGATCTCAACGCCACAAAGGCTCACCCTATTCTCCGATGAACCACACCACAAAGATTTGGTTCACCTTCCACTATCGGAATCCTTCAAGGCGGAATCCGGAGCCTTTACAACAACAATACGAGGCACAACCCGTAACTGGATTGGGGGCTCCCGAACGGCTACAAGTGACCACAAAGGTCTCAACCACCACAAAGGCGTCTAGGGTCCAAAGACCCAAGAGTAACAAGCTCACAAACTTTCAACTTTCACGAATCCTCGTGGAGAGCACAAACCGATGCACAAAGCAATGGCAAGAGCACAAGTGGTCATATCCTTCACTCTCAAATCCCACCAAAAGCAACTAATGCTTATGGGGGGAGAAGAGAGGAAAAACAAAGTAGGAGAAACACTAAGAACTTCAAGATCAAGATCTACTAGGTTCTCCTCACTTAGAGGAGAGAGGGATTGGTAGAATTGTAGATCTAGATCTCCTCTCACTTTTCCCTCAAAGATATGCAAGAACCATGGGAGGAAATGAGAGGGGGCAAGCTTTTCCAAGGTTAACAATGGAGGAGAGAGTGGGGAAAAACGTGCAGCACCATGGAAGAAGAAGGGGAGGGGTATTTATAGCCCCTCCCAAAATCTAGTCGTTGGAAACAGGGAGGCCGGATATTCCGGCTCAAGTGATGACCGGAATATCCGGCCCTGGAGCAAAATTTCTGGCCCAAAATATCCGGCCTAGTCCAGAGAGTCGCACAATGCGACGCAAAAACGAGTTTCGCCAATTTTCCTGGGGACCGGATATTCTGGTCTGAATTTGACCGGAATATCCGGTCTGCTGAAAACTGACAGAAACAGCAATATGAAAACTGCAATAACTTTTTCATCCGGACTCCGATTTCGATGATCTTGGACTCGTTGGAATCGCAACGAAGAGCTCTTCAAGATTATGCAGAGAAAAATCATATTCCATCATGTGAGGAGGAATCCAAATGTAGAAAGGTAAAACCTCTCCATAAAAAGATGAACCGGCAAAACCTCCAAAACCGAAAACGCAACAAGTTTTCCATACGAAATCCGTTTTTGGTGAACTAGAGCTTGGTATGGAGATGAACACAAACTCTAAATTCTCACATGGATAAAAGCCAAATAAGAACCAAGAAAGTTGATATGCCAAGTATGCAAAGGTTTGATCTCTCCACAAAGATGCGATCAAGTTACTCACTTGAGAGCCCCTCTTGATAGTACGCCATCTATCCTATAACCCGGTCTCCCACTAGCACCATCAGACCGGTAAAATAGAAACCCTATAGAGATCATACCTTTGGCTTGCGCATTCCACTTGAGCTAGATGATGACGGTCTTGACTGTCTCAAGTTGGACACGTTTCTTGATTGTGCTTGCTAGCACATGCTTGATGAAGACTTCTCCAAATACTCCCCCATGCTCCAACATGGGAGAGCCTTGCTAAGCTCCGTCTTCATGAATCCATTTGCACTTCATCTTCTTCTCTTGATATATATGATGGCTTCGAGATAAACATGAATGTTCACTCAACCTTCTTTTCCAAGCCATGCTTGCAATAAGCTCAACTCTAGATGACCATTCTTCATATAAACCCTTGGATAGAACCTTAATCATCATATAATCTTCTAGAGTCCAACACATGAACTCCAATCTTTTCCCATGGACAAGATCTATAAAGTTATCTCAATGCAAACATTAGTCCATAAGGATTGTCATTAATTACCAAATCCACGTATGGGGCAACACATGCACTTTCAATCTCCCCCATTTTGGTAATTGATGACAATCCCTTTTACGAGGGTTTATATAATGAATTAAGCAACCATGCAACGCAATAAGCAAGGATGCAAGAGAACAAAGATCAAAACCATATTCCCTGAAACCCTCTAAATCTCTCCCCCATTGTCATCGATTGCCGAAATGGGTGAAAAATTATGATGGCCAATATAATAAGAGCTCCCCCATAAAGTGTGCATTTCTCATGATATGAGTGAAATCAAATGCACATCTCCAATGACGAATAGAAGAAGCGAGATCAAACTATATTAAGGATCCAAACAAAAGAGAAAGATACTTCGAAGAAAGAAGCAAGCAATCAAAAGGATCCGAAAATTGTTCTAAACAACAAGAGGGAACTCCCCAAGGTACGTGCACAAAGTAGGATTTGCAAAGCAATATGGAGTGCACAACATGGAATCCTCACTCCCTCCTAGACAATTTTAGAACAGAAATAAGTGCAAGAAGGCTTAAAGATAGAAAAGAAGCAAAACAACTTGCAACAAGGAAATGTTGAGCAACAAGAGAAAGAAGCGACAAATAAAGACTTGCTCAACCGAAAATAGATGGGTGTGATAAGGAGAGATGTTTTAGGAGACTAATGCAAAGATGAGCGTAGCATCAACATAGTCGTTCAATATAAGTGGCACATAGTGCATATCATGTCTTTCCATAAACACAACCCAAAAGTTGAAGCAAATAGGTCCACAAGCTTATTAAGGTCCAAAAAGGAATACCAAATGAAAAACAAAGCTTGTGCATTTTAGAGACCACCAAAGAATCAAAAGTAATAAAAAGGGTGGTCACTAACGAATTGGAATATCAAATAAGGATGTAACTACTCTCATGTGTATAAGTTTTCTAGTAGACACCAATCATGAAGATATAAGTCCACAAAGAAACATGCACACACAAAATAGATACTACGGTATACGTTTTCTAGTAGACACCAATCATGTGTATAAGTTTTTTTGCTATAAATGCGCCCTTCACACAGCCCTAAACTCTATCGCTCTCACTCTCAGCCTCACTCTCAAAGTGTGGCGGCGCGCATCTCCCTCCCTCTCCTCCGACCGTGGCGGCGCGCATCTCCCTCCCTCCGACCGTGGCGGCGCGCATCTTCCTCTCCTCCGACCGTGGCGGCGCGCATCTCCCTCCCTCCGACCATGTCGGCGCGCATCTTCCTCTCCTCCGACCGTGGCAGCGCGTACCCGTTCTTTGCTCCACCCGGGCAGATCTCGTCGCCTGATCTGTAGGTGGAGGGCGCATGGCGTGTCGATCCGAGGACGACGAGGACGACTACGTACTCCTGCCGTCAGATCCAAAGGTAATACATCTATTTGTGACCGGCCGTCGTGCCGACGAACTAGGGTTGTTGTCATTGTTCTGTTTAGGTTTTCTTCCATAGGACCAGTTAAAACATGACTACCTTCGATCCGTTTGTAGTGTCGCGCGAAAAGAACAGAACTAGCACAAATCGGTAGTGTATGAAACTCATGGCTGACTTAACTCCTTTGTAAAACAGATGTACATTTCGGTGACACTGTATAAAAAGCCGGGTCCTTAGCCAAGGTGCGCTTGTCGTCCGGCATAATTGTTGGTACACAACAACTATGCAATGGATTTGTAAGTTTGTTATTCTGTCTTATGCATCCTTTTGTGTTGTATGTCCTTTATGCTAGATGTATAGTGAGTTAACATGGAGTCATATATTCTCTCTTTGCATTTCAGTGACCACTTTACAAAAGAGCCACCTTCAGTACATCAGCACTCGCTTATTGCACTATGTGCAGAGCATGGTGCTGATCCGTTAAGCTCATTTAAATGAGCTAATACAAGGTCAGGGATAAAGCGGTGAGTTGATTATATTTCGGCGACACCGTCCAAGAAGAAGATTGAATTCATGAACTTGGCAAAGTTGTAAGGCATATGTAACAACAAGTCATGAAGATAAATTAAGTTAGAAATGACAAGGATATGTTAAGTGAGGCATGACATAGATAGATTTAGCTAGACATGTCAATGATAGATTTAGAGAGGCATGACAATGAAGATAAGTAATTGGTTGTCTTGTGATGCAATGTACCGGTGACATTTGTTATAACTTATGAATGAATTTGTTAGCATTTTTGTGCTTCTGCTGTGAAATTTTAAATGTCCAGTGGCAAATCTATTCCTGCTCTAGGCTTATGAAGAAACCTCAATGCAAACGAGCAGAAACAGAATTTCCGTTTCTGATGTTCCGACACATCAGAAACGGAGGTATGTGCACCACCGTTGCCAAACCGATGCCTCGTCAGCGACGGTTTTTCGCCTCCGTTACCGATGAGGGCCTCACATCAGTCACGGGGTCGGGGACATGGACCCTTTTTCCGTTTCCGATGGGGTTTTTGGCCCGTTTCCGATGTGTCGTTCTGTACTAGTGGTCGTGAGAGATTCTCGATGTTTCGTCAATCATCGCGAGTAAATGAAAAAATTGGTGTGGTACAATTTTGCAACAAATATTTGGTAGGTAATTTACAAAAAAAATTCAATCGAAAAAAAATCTAGCAAAGAAAAATGAAAGCTTTGTTTGGTAACATTGATAGTTCTAGGTCAGCCTGTATAAGTCTGGTGCATCCAGATGTCTAGTAGGTCATATATGAATGTATCTACAACCGCGAGCATAGTAACGAAAGAAGGCGACGACGCGATGCTCCCGCCGCCAGCCACGCCTCGCCCCATGCTCCCGCGAGGAGAGCATACAAGATACACAATTTTTTTTTATGTTTATTAATGTGCTATAATCATCAAGTTTGTCATGAAAATGGGTTTATCTATATTTTAATTTCATGTTGTTAATTTCTTAGAATTAATTTTGAATGATTAGGTACTCAATTTCTATGATTAATGAGTCAAAGATCGATGAAAATCTTCTCCCTATAGCTAGGATATGTGTTACCTGCGTTGTATAGGGTGTGCTCCATCGAGTGAAGTGATTTTGAGGACGAGCTCCAGGGAGCTCGTTTAAAAGAAATTCAAAACTACGTATTTAAGTTTTGAAAAAATGTGAAAAAATTCCTGAATGTCGAAAATGGTTATTTCTACCGGTGTGCAAAATTTCAGCGCGAAACATTGTGTAATTTGGGCTGTGTAAATGACAAATTTCTAAACATGAGACGTGAACAGTGCAAAATACGAAAATTTCAGATTTTGTCAGACTTTGTAATTTTCGTGTAGGCCGGAATACAAACTATTTTGGTTTGAAAATTTATAGAGCCGTATATTACATCATTGTCAACGTCTATGAGTTTTTGCAGAATTTTCGGAAACATTAAAATGTCGATTAAAAAAATTAAAAATAAGTGCACCATGGTGCCCGTGCTCCCTTAAGGCCTTAATTAAGAAGGACACGAAAATTCCGATATTACTTAATAAGATGATTAATACATCACCGAGACAGATGTAGCACAGCGGCTTTGCTCCCTGGGTTGCACCTGTGAGACTTGGGTTCGAATTCCTGTTTGGTTGGGCTTTTGTGGTGGCTTTCTCGGCTTATAAGCCGTAAGCCCAACCAAACGGGAAAACCAGCGAACGCGCTTATCGCGAAAGCTGCGTGAAAACTGCGTCCCGAGCAAAGCACCCGCGGAGGTGCTTTTCCCGCTGCGGCTGTGCGTGCTTCCGATCGCTTCGGCCGGTACCCCTGAAACTGCAGATAATTACACCCTTCCTGCCACAGCTGCTCGTTCCCCAATCTCTTATCCCTTCCTCACACCTCCCGCTGCCGCTCGTTAGGGTAGGCCGCTGCAGCCTTCCTGGTCGACGGTGAGCTCTCCAGCAGGCCGTCCCTTTACCGCCGGCCGTCCCCGCCCCTTCCTCGCCGGCCGCCGCTATCCCCGCGTCCGTGCCGAGCTCCTCCGCCCTCCTCTCCCTGCACAACTCGTGGGCAGCAGGTCGCGCGCGACGACCGGCCGGGGCAGCAGGTCGAGCGCGACGACGGGACATTGCAGGAGCTCGAGCGTGACGCTGGTTACCCTCCTCCCAGACCTTGGCTGCATCAGCTTCCGGCTCGACCACGAGTAGGAGGAGCTCATCCTCAATGCTGAACTCAAGATACCGATGATGAGACTAGCAACATGAGAAAAATGCTTGCGCGGTTGGACTCAATCCGTGATGCAGTTGCCGACTCCTTCTGGAGCTCAATGGAAGACTGAGTTCTTTATTAAATAAAATAAGTGGTAATCCTTTCAAAAAAAAGTGGTAATCTATCAAATAATTAATTAACTAGATAATGTATTAAATAACTATAACATAATTATTTATATCTAGATCAATCTCGAATAGGGCCATTATCCTTAAACAATAAATAAACGGTCTCTCAAATCTCTAGGGTATATCAGACATTTATCCACACAGCCACAATTCAGACAGCTACTTGCCAAATGGCTTTTACAACTTTCTCACAGCCCACAACCACAGCTGCTTTTATACAGCACACAGCTCACAGCTGCTTTCAGATAAGCCACAGCTCAACCAAACATGGCCTAACTCAAGGTGAACCTGTGACAAAAACATATTTCTCGTGTTTCGGTAAAATCTACAAAGAATTCATACTTCTACAAAAACATAAAAAAATGCTTTGTAGCCTTGCATGACTTTCTTTTCAGTTTAGACTACAACTCAAGTCATATTTGGAATACGTGTCATTCTCATATCTACATGCGATATATTTCTTGGGCGTAAATCGAAACTTCAAAACTCATATTTTGAATTTTTCAAAGAAAGAGATCACATGTACTCAAGTGTACAAAAAATCTACGTCCAATTTTCCAAATGAAGCTAGCTTACACAAATCTGAAACAGGCATATGAAGAACTTGTTTATGTGTGAAATGAGCTTTACATACCTTTTGTTTAATTAATAGCTGGTACGTTGTGGAGGGTACGTAGCTAGGTAGAAGCCAAATACATCAGTTTGGCATAACTAAAAGCTGGCTAGATCGGAGAGCAAAAACTGGACATGCTACATGCTTCGGCAAAATATTTGGGGTGCTTATGCTTACGCACTGACAGATACCTTAGACAGAATAAAAGCAAGCAGTACTATTCCTTACATTTTGCTTTCCTTTTTATCTTTCCTTAGAAGGATTATATTCTGCTCTCATTAAAGACAGAAATAAATTCTATGATTGCAGTTTGTTAGCCGCGAGATTCGAAGATAGAGATTCCAAGGCTTGCGCACTCGCTGACTCGCCGTCCGATCTTGCTGCTAGCTAACTGAACAACTTACACTGCACATGCTTATATTTTTTTTTTGAGGAAACGTAGCGAGCGCTACTTTTCAAATATTAAGAGAACTGGCAGAGCCATAGTCTGGATTACAAAAATGAAAGGAAGGGGGTATAGAAATAGAGTAAAGAATCTATCTTAGAAATTCTATATATCTGAGAGCATATACACAGAGTTAGTCAGGTGGACGTGCGAGGGCAGCAACTCCACCTAAACCGGCCATCCTCCAGGAAAAGATTTCATCCATGATCTTGTCGGTGACCTGCTCAGCTGTCGATGCCTTGCTATCAAAAATCCTAGCATTTCGTTCCTTCCATAACATCCACCAAGTTAGCATGATCAGAGAGTTAACCGCCTTACGAGAGGAGCTGGTCGTGCCTTGAAGAGAGTCTAGCCACCAGAGGTCGCCAAGTCAAGAACAGGCAGGGTAGGTACCGGGACGTTGAGCTGAAGCTTTGCTCTCACCCTGAGCCAGACTGCTTGGGAAAATGAGCAGGAAATAGCAAGATGGGTGGCCGTTTCCGGAGTTGTGTGACAAAGACTGCAAATTGGATTATGGGGCCATCCTCTTTTTGCCAAGTTATCCGCCGTCAAACATTTGCCATGCACCATTAGCCAATCATGGAATTTGCATTTTCCGGGTATTTTTGTTTTCCAGATATCATCCACAATCGGGCTGTTGATTGTGCCTAAGAATTGCATGTGGTAAGCGGATGAGGCAGTGTACAGACCCGAAGTAGTCCACTTCCAAGTGATGGAATCCGGAATTCCTGGCTGCAAGGTAATGGCTTGTACTTTATTCTAGAGCCAAGTATATTCAGTGAGAAATTGTATCTCGATTAGAGGTCTGCATAAATTGATCCAAAGAATTCCTGTGAGGGCTTCCTTGACGGAGATCTTGCGTCGCCTACTTTGTTTGTACAGCGTCGGCAAGGCGTGACGAAGCACAATTCCTTCGAGCCAATGACAGTTCCAGAACGAGGTTGAGTTGCCATCATGAAGATTGATGATTGTTGAAGTTGAAAGATTATCTCCAATCCTATTTTTAAATGTAGTTTAGCTTCATTTTTTCCGTTTTGTTAGTTAGGCTGGTAGCCTCCTTAGGCCTTGTTTCTGGTTTTTGTACAATATTTTGTTTTATGGTTGGGACCACACTTGTGTAGTTGTACTTTGCGACTTCTTTGACTTTTTGCTTATACAAAACGGCACAGATTCGATGTGTGTTCAAGAAAACAAATTTGCTACATGGATCTTTACAGAAGAGTAAAACGCACCTGGAGTCTATCAAGTTGCAAGGTTGGAGCGGATTGGTTATCTACAGGGAAAATGCTAACTATTGGTCACTAACTTGTGCAAATGTTGCACGTTAGTCATTCCGTCACTCCCACCGTTAAAATGGTGACGTGGACAATGATTTTTTATAAAAAAGACCTTAGCTTCTATTTCTTTTTATTACTTGGTCCTTAGGCCGACATCGCTCGCTGGAGGCCGGGCTTCTGGCCGTGCTCGCGATGCAGCAGGCCGGCCGGCTGCTTGCCGTGGCCACACTGGAGGCGGGTAGCTCGCCGTGGACACGCTGGAGGCCGGGCTTCTGGCCGCGCTTGCGATGCAGCAGGTCGGCCGGCTGCTTGCCGTGGCCACACTGGAGGCGGGTAGCTCGCCGTGGACGCGCTGGAGGCCAGGCTTCTGGCCGCGCTCGCGATGCAGCAGGCCGGCCGGCCGGCTGCTCGCCGTGGCCGCGCTGGAGGCAGGCAGCTCGCCACGCTCGCGATGCAGGAGGCCGGCCGGCAGCTCGCTGTGGCGCCGTGCTCCCCGCCGGCGTGCTACAGCCAGAAGGACCCGCTCTTCGACCCGGCCAAGTCGTCGACCTACGACAGCGTGCCGTGCACCGCGGACGCATGCCTGGAGCTGGGGATCTTCAGCGACGGCTGCTTGGGGTCGCAGTGTCTGTACGTGGTCAGCTACGGCGACGGCTCCAACACCACAGGCATGTACAGCTCCGACATGCTGACGCTGACGCCGGGGATGACGTCGGACAACGTGGTGGATCCGTTCTTCTTCGGCTGCGACCACGCGCAGCTAGGGCTGTTCGCGGGCATCGACGGACTCCTCGCCCTCGGCCGGCAGTCCATGTCCTTGAGGTCACAGGCGTTGAACGCGTACGGCGGGGTCTTCTCCTACTACCTCCCGGCGATGGAGACCTCCACGCTGGAGGCCGGTTTGCTGGCCACGGTGACGCTGGCGAGGTGCTCGCGCTGGAGGCCGACCTACACGGCTCCCTCGTCCCACTTCGGCGGGTCGGAGGTGCTCGCGACTGGAGGAAGGTCGTCGAGGCCCGGGAGCCGGCCAGTCAGAAAAACTAAGGACCAAGTAATAAAAAGAAATAGAAGCTAAGGTCTTTTTTACAAAAAAATCATTGTCCACGTCACCATTTTAACGGTGGGAGTGACGGAATGACTAACATGCAACATTTGCACAAGTTAGTGACCAATAGTTAGCATTTTCTCAGTAGGTGACCAATCCACTCCAACCTTGCAACTTGATAGACTCCAGGTGCGTTTTACTCTTTACAGAAAGTACTACTCACAAGGATTGCTCTTCCTTTGGAGGTATTGGGAGAGGCTGACATGATTAACTTTAATAAAAAATGCTTCATGCACCGCTAGAAACTAAGCAAACTAACTGAAACAGTAAACAATGGAAACCATCATACACCAGTCTGTTATTAAAATTCTAGCTACTCTGGACGTGTTTGGTTCGCACGTTTTGGTCCGTCATTCAATTACACCGCAACCTATTACCGTTAATTTTTTTTGGTTCACTTTCCCCGTAAACGAATGCCCCGTAAATGAGTTACAGCGTAGATCAAATCCGTTACCGGCTAGACCCCACCGAAAACGGATCACGTTACCGCGAGCGAACGGAGGCGAGTTCTTCCCGTCTTCCCAGATTTCCATCCTTACCTACCCTCGTCCGTCAAGTTGCGACGCCGGCGGCGGCGCCGGCCTCGGCAGCAGCGACCGTAGCGGCAGCGACACCATGCTGCGGTGGCGGCCATCAATCCCCTTCTCTGTTGGACGTATCTCCAGGCGCTGTAGCGGCGGCCGGCCGGCGGCCACTAATCCCCTTCCCTGTTGTGCTTAACGATTGCGATTTCCTCTCTCACCGGCGTGATTGCTCGTCTTTCTGGCCCTCCATCTCGTTCAGATCTCTGTGCTAAGCAATCCATTTACGTTACCTGTACGAACCAAACTAATTTGCAAATTCGCCATTACGTTACCATTCCCCCCGTACAGTTTACGTTAGCAGAGCTGATCCAAACACGTCCTCTGTGTATTCTTGTTCTAACCATCCGACCGAATTTAGTACACATGAAATTACTCATTTTATGCTCACCAAACGAAAACCTACTACAACAATAAAGTGGAACAATAAGAAAACATAAAAGTAAACAGCCTTACATGAAACTGTTGTAAGGTTATCATATATAGTTAAACAACTGCCTTACAATGTTACTTCTTCTGTTGCAAACGAAATCCTACAATCCACTAACTTAAGCTGTACCGAGCCGCTGCAGAATTTAAAGTAAAGATAAAAGACTTGAGATCATTGCCTTTTGCTTTAGCTAAAGACAGAAACCAGTTCTTTCCTTGTAGCTGGGGTTAGCTGCAGGATCTAAAATAAAGATAAAAGACTAAAAGTTCACTGTCGGAACTCGGATGTGCCAGCTAATCGAACAACTTGTGTGCCTTTCAAGCCAGTCAAACTGAAGAGACTCTCAACTGGAGTTGTCTGGATTTTGGGTTTTAACTTGCATTACATTTCAATTCGGTAAGAGCATCTCCACTCGTCCTCCCTAAATAATGTCCAGATTGACATCAAAATGAGGACTATGGGAGCCTGTCCGGACAAGATGGCGTCTATGGGGAGAGCCTCTCCCCACTCGCTGCCCCAATAGGATTTCCTTTTTCTTTTTTTGTTAGTATATGTTTCTGTGGCATTTTCACGAACAACCTGCGGGCCCTGGTCACCGACGAGGAGCATGTCCGGCGGAGCACGGGAGGAGTCAGGAAGAGGTCGCGGGCAGCACGACTGCTGTTCCTGGCGCGACGGCAGGGCGGTGCTTGGCTCGAGGCGGAGGTCGGTGGAGGGCGGGCGGCGAGCGTGAGTGGCCGCGGGGAAGGGCCCGGCAACGGCGTCGCGCGGCCACCTGCGCCACGGCGGAGCTCGAGTCTCCCGCGCGCCGAGGAAGGGGCCGGCGACGGCGGGGCGAGGCCATGGCGCCGCTCCTCTTCCGAGCCGGTGGCAGAGACGAGCGGGCGCACCCAGTGCCTTTCTCGAAGCAGGCGGTGCGAGGCCGGCGTGACCGAGCTGAAGCAACTCCTGACCGGCGCGGAAGAAGTAGTTGGCGCGGCCAAGCTCGTCGAGGATGCCGGCGAGGAGGAGGAGCGGCGACCGGCGTGGCCGGACGCGGGTCCTCGAGTTGGTGGAGGAGGGCGGCGGGAGAGGTGGAGGATGAGCGCGTGGTGCGGCGCCATGGGAGATGGATAAAGGAGAGAGAAGAGGAATAAAGGAGAGTGGCATGTGGAAGCACATGAGTGGCAGCCTGGACCAAATGTTTCGCCCGGGGCTACCGATAGACGCCCCATGGTTAGGGATCGCTTGGGTATCTCCGGACGAAATAATCGCTATGGGGGGCGCGAGTGGAAGGCGTTTTTCGGTTTTGACACCCCAAATACGATTTGGGGGGCCTTTGGGGGTTGCGACTGCAGATGCTCTAAGGATCGCATTGAGGGAAAAACAATGTACTGGTTGTCTTGATGAATGTGACAGGCAACTCCGACCCTTCTAAATGTTGTTTTTTTTTTGAGGGGGGGGGGGGGTTCTAAATGTTGTAGCCATTAAAGCCCGTTGAGGCCAGGAACAAGGCCCAAAAACCTCTTCCTTTCCCATTAAAGCCCGTTGAGGCCATTTGCAACTTTCAAGACTAGTAGATTCATCGATGTAAACGGATCGGATCGGATCGGATAATGCTCTCCATATCCTTTCCCATATTATTTTGTCGGATTCGGAGCTGATCGGATAATGACCGGATGCGGATACGAATGCCGATAATATCGGACTATGGATACGGATCGGAAACGGAGCGGATTCATACCGGATACAAATACTAAGTAGCGGATAAATACGTACAAAGAAACAAAAATTGACCATGCAAAAAATGAACAAAAGAACTATCCAAGCACATAACACTACAAACTGACCAAAATTTACATGGGCATGATGCAAGTGCATAGTTGCACGGCATAGAAGGAATACTCCTATATGATTACTGAGTATAAATCGTACTAGGGTAGGATTAGTTATATACAGAGAGACATAAACAGGTGATAGGTCAATGTGCCAATGCACTTGGCTATTTATACTAATTAAATAGGCTAATAAATCAGATTATCCTAATAGAGTATATCGGATAATCCGCAAAAAATGACGGATAATCTGCATCCGTCGGATAATAGAATACCATATCCTCTACCATATCTGTCGGATATCCGACTAACGAATATCCTTATCTGCATTCGTATCCGGCGGATTTCCATAATTACATACCATATACTTAAAAACGGATGAGAATGCGGATTCGGGGCGGAAATTATCCGTACCGCTTACATCCCTAATCCTCATCATTAGAAAAAGGTTACTACTCTCAAAAAAAATTAGAAAAAGGTTACTCTTCTCCCTCAACGAAAAAAGGTTACTCTTCTCAAATGTATCTCTAAAAAGATTATCACCCATCAGTAACTTTTATAACATCAAAATCCCACTAACTTTCATTTACGAATAGACTAACTCCACATATAGTCTATTTACACAAAGATAATAACAATCGTCTGATTCTGATTATCGCTCATATTTATCCCTCCATTCCTTTTAAATCAATCATACAATGAAAGCAATGGCAGAAGAGTAATCGGTTTTCAACTTGTGAAGACTCTTCTCAGCATAAAAATAGAGCTCTGCATCTCTAAGTCATTATTAGGTTCCGTCACGGCAAACATCATCTCTCTGAAAAGTCATAGTTGTACAAAATAATATTTATTTTCCCATTATTAAAGTTACTAGACTATCAATATATGCACAACTCCCTATATCTCTGGTAAAAAAATCCAGCATAAGAATTTAAAATATTTTTATATATGATTGTAGTTCATTTTTTAATTAATGCAGCAACGTGCGGAGCATATTCTTGTAGTATATTAAACATATGCTGAGTTACAATAAACCCCACATGAGAAGCACACGAAAGGTCAAGAGAGCAGAACTGCGAGAAATTTCTGGAGAAACAACCCTTAAAAAAGAAATTACAATAAACCCAACAGATAACTTTTTTTTTAGTTCACCCAGTGAGTATCATTGCCGCTCGTTGTCGCCGATTGTGAGGAAGCACCAATGTCCCAATGGGTCTTGAGAGCCAATGAAAAGGCATACGGCATAGCCAACTTCATTTTTGTGTGTGAACTAGGGAGCGTGAGTGTGCTCCTCGTTTCTTGGAACCTCCACTTGTCATTGATGTCGTTGAGGAAGAGCGCCAGATTCGCCTCTATCCGGCCACCATCCCAGATCCTAGACTGTAGACTACCCTCTGCACGCGAAGCCGAATTATGGGGAAGGCCGGAGGCTTTGCCTTTTTAGAGAAAAAATCAAACCGGCTTTTCTTTTGAATCGTTCATCCGAATATGAACCGTTTTCACTGCTAAGCTCTTATTAAAGGTGTCCTACGGCATATGTCCACTTCATGTGTTTGTGTGCTTTTTTTTTAAACTTCTTCGTCGAGGTTTTATTCAATTGGCGACAAAAATCTGATTGAATAGGCTCAATCAGAAAACCAGGGATAAGTTCATATGAAATATATAGAATCAATTGAGAGAGCCGTTCGAGCACAAGCATGTGCCGGTGCCGGTGCCGGTGCAAAGAGCTCGCATTTCAAGCCCCCACTCAAGTTCCACCATGGGACCTTCCATGGCAGCAAGGTTGTGACCTCCATCTTACGCAAACAAGGAGAAGCGGCATGGGAGGAAGAGCTTGTGTCAAGGAGTGGCGGAGCGGACGGTGAAACAAAATTCAGGAGGTAGAAGTAAAAAAGGCGGCACAATAGTGGAATAGATCGATCGCTCGGCCGATTTTAATCTTCCCCCAAAAATTATCTCACGAAAAAGAAACCAACTAAAATAAACAATACCCGTCGAAAACCAAAACTACTAAAACTAATACTACTAGGTCTTATTTTTGAACTGTCAAGTCGTAACTGTCAAGTGGGTGCATACAAGCCTGTAGTCTGTAGAATAGAAAGCCTTGCAAAATGTGTTGTCAGTGTGAGTGGTCATTCAATCCTCCCCGTTGGAACCTGGAAGCAGGATATACTTCACTTTCGGACCACAAGTTCAAGTAGAAGATGCAATGGAAAAAATGTGCGCCCCAGCCAGTCCACCGTACGCACTGGCAGCACTGCTCCATTTACAAGAACAAATTAATAAACAGGCTGAACTCTCTCAGAACCTTCAGGAACAGTTCTCTATCAGAGCAACTAATTAACTTAACATGTCCCACAAAAAAATAATTAAGCTATCATGAACAAGGTTTTGGTTACCGGTCTGGAAATCCGGTTACCGGGCGGTAACCGGATATCCCGACCACCCCCGGGAAATGGTCATCCCGGGCAAAAAAATCCTGTAAATTTCAAATTTTAACAAAAACCCTTGGAAAATGGTTAAATTGGAACCATTTTTTTTGAATTTTTGAATTTTGGTTTTCAAATTCATCCGGTAACCGGTCAGGATTTTCCGGTTACCATGATGCCTACCACCCTCAGGATTTTTTTTCTACCAGGAACCAAAACCTTGATCATGATCACTTAACAAGAATACTACGAACACATGCAAATTACCGTCATATTTAAGATTAGAGCAAAAGGAAAGCATGGATAAAAGAATTATGATATTGCTCCTCCACGGAGAAAGCATGCAGATAAGTTACCTACCAATGGATTTATAACCAAACCGTTGTGCAACACCGCACAAACAATCATTACAATCATCATTTATTCTTAAAAATTACAATCAGTCCAGAGCTGACTGCTCACACTGGAATAAATTAAACAATAGCCCACACACACAATAATCACCAGCATCATTTATGCTTACATTATTACAGTCAGTCGATAGCTCGCAATCCATACCATAACACACAACACACACCCACATAGAGGAGGAGCACAGCAGCGAGAAGAACGCTCAGAGCTGCATGCCAGATTAAGCTGAATTCCAAACCTAATTTATTTTGAAATCACTAGAAAGCTCGTACAATCTTCTATGCCACTAGATGATCAGTACTTTGATGGATCGAGCAACTATGATCAAACCAAACCAAACCACACCAAATCAAACCAAACCAAACTGCAAGGCGCATCACCACACCATGGAAATGCAGGACCCACAAAATAAACCAATCGAGCAGGAGAGCTTCAGTTTTGTTGGTTGAAAGAAGCTGAAGATCAATTCACGGAAAGGATGGATTACCTGCAGCATAATAAACAAACAAAAGATGGATGATTATCTAGATATATGAGCATTACATATTAGGGAGAGCATATAAAGTAATAACTTGGTTTCAGCATATTAAAGTAAGTTTATTCACGGATTAAGAGAGATGGAGGACTATGTATACCTCATCTGAGTACGCTGACTCTTGGCAGCTGGGTCTTATAGTACAACGAGTGGATCGGCTTGTAGAGGGAAGGGTGGTGGTACTCCTCCAGCCCGTCCCACTCCAGATTGTCCCACCATTCCTTCTCGCAGTCCACCTGAGGTGGCTTGGTGTCACGCCCGACGGCCGGCAGACGCCTGAGGCTCCAGCAACCCCTGATCTTGATGGTCTCAAGCTTAGGCGCCCGCATCCTGCGCCGGCAGATGTGCTGCAGCATGGGGAGCTCGTGCAGGTGGATGCCCGTCAGTCTGGGGAATTCTATAACTTTACCCTGCTCTCCAAGCTTATAGTCCAATGGGAATACCTCCATGAGGTCACCACAGTACACTATCTCGAGGGTCCTCAGTGCTTCAAAGCCGTTCTCTTCCTGCCATGGGGACAAGAAGAGCACTTTTACGAGCCTCGGGC
Source organism: Poa pratensis (assembly GCA_947311845.1). NCBI lineage: Eukaryota > Viridiplantae > Streptophyta > Magnoliopsida > Poales > Poaceae > Poa > Poa pratensis. The sequence continues at coordinate 3,014,487 of CAMZMU010000033.1, read as the reverse complement.
AATGGTCCAGGTGCAAGCACTTTAGGCTATCAAATTTTGTATATGGCCTGTCCCAGATGTAGCGTGCCGAGAGGAGCTGGGACGCCCAGAAAGTCTCCAGACGGTTAAAGGTGTACACATCAATGGTCTCGGGAGGAGTGAAGACTGTGTGAATATTGGGGCACCTCTCGACCCGGGGCCGCATCATCCAGTTCCATCCAGATCCTTCAGGAGGTGCTGGGATACTGGAGATGGTCGGGTTGTCGTACACGTGCAGCGATGTAGCCTGATCATATATGAAATGAGGGAATAATAAAGCCTCCCAGAGTTTGTTGGCCTGCCCGTCCATGATTACCTTTATGATACACTAGTCAGCAACCCGTGCATTTGCACGGGCTAGTTATTTTGTGATGGATTTGTACATTTTTTTTCATAATTATTATTTTAATTGTTTCTATTTTTTGCAAGTGAAATATGTATCGGGTACGAAACAATATATTTTCTTCTGTTTTACATAACTTTTTTCTAAGAGTGAATATTTTTTGAATGACATGTATTGGTTGTGTACTGCGATTAACATGTATCGGGTATGAAACAATATAATTTGTTCTGTTTTACGTGATTCTTTTGACGGACTTGCACAACGTGGTTAAAGATATTTGAGCATTTTCATTAGTAATAACAAAGTAGTTAAACTTTGAGAACCAACCAAATCTTACTTCTTAATGCGGGCTATTTTAATGTTTGAGACAACGTTCCAATTGGTACTCAGACATATTTGGTGATTTTGCATGTAATTTCGTTGGGTAATCTCAAATTCTAGTGATTTAAGTTAAATTGAACCGTCTAATAGGTTCAGGACTTTATTTTCGATCAGGATTGCCTAAGTTTAGATGAACCAAGTTTTTTGTACCTAACCTTTTAATTTGCTTTCATCTTGTCAACCCTCAATAAGCAGCAGAAGCTTGCTTAACATATGTACCACTCATCACGTAAGATGCCAACCATATACGCTGTTTGGAACATACTTTTTTTTCTTGAATTCTATGTCAATGGACTGCATTCTTTGTGAACCTCGTGAAAATCATGTGGATTGATAAAGCAGCACGTACTTACAGTTAGAGCTATGTACTCTGTTGGCATCGGCTTTAGAGATGACATCCTTGAACTCCTCGGCGTCGTGCAGCTTTTTCTCCGCAAGGCTTACTGCAGCTCTTCATTTGCGATTTACCTGGAAGAATATATGAGTTAAACATATGTGCAACCTAGTCTCTGGAAGTTTAGAATCCAGATGTCTGACATGTACAGATTATCCACTTCTCGTGTCTAATTTACCAACTGTTGTCCTTGTTGAAGTACTGGAATCTTGTGTAGAGATGCTCCCCCCTCTCCACTCTGTTCATGTGCACCGGTGAGGTGACGAACTCCGGCATGGAAATTGAATTAGAAAATATTTTGTATTCAAATAAATATGTTAACCGTGTTATCTGAATTAAGACTCACTGCTTCCATTAGTTTGCTGAATTTCATTGTTTGTAAGCTAGGTGACGTGCTTTGTCATCCCGTTCTTGAGGTCTTTGAGTGTGATTGTGCTGCTGTTGTCCTTGTCAATGTTCTTCAACATCTCCTTGAGCCTGTTGATCTCCTCCTCTGACAGGCACCAGGTACTGTTAATCAATTGGCAAACACACTGGTCCCTCCTTCATTTATGTATTTTCAAGGATTGATTTGAATAATAACAGTAGTTGATACTCCGTCGATGTCCAGTATTATAATTCTACCATCTATCACCACAGTTTTGCACTAAGCCGATATCTCTAGCAGCTTCACATCATCTCTCGTCCTTCATTCATTGACACTATAAACATGTACATGGAAGGAAGCTTGTAAGATAAAGTAAACCTGAGAATATTGCATTTAATATTCATATTGTTATGTCAAAGGATTTTGAAATTAGTAATCCAAGAAACACAGTAGATCAGCATTTGATACGTAGCTTTAGTAAAGTTTCTTAGATGACATAATTTAGGGAGGCTTTACTACAGACGCATTGGCACAAACATGCAGTTAACACCTCTGCCTAGTCTGAAGAAAAGAAGGACATGACCAAGGAGGCTGCAGAACATATAACTTGATATATGAAATTCTTTAGAACGGAAAGTACATCCCTGAATAATAATACAATACATAAAGTTAAATCCATCAATTCTTACACACCTATACTTGCAGTTTTTCTCCGGTTCTCTACAACTATCTGTCAATGCTCCTTTTATCTGCTTGGACAATCAACTTCAGCTAAAAAGGACGGTACAGAAGAAGGAAAAGTAGTAGATGGAAGTGAATGAATAACACACTGCAACTTAGTTGTTGGTATTGAGTAGGTACAAAAGAATTCATCGGTTAGCTTAAGTTACTCTAGACTATCTGAAGCTCTACAATACGTTTGTCAAACAACCAACCTGCAACAACCACTTGAAGCCATACAACAGCACTCTGGGTACAAAAAAATCAATTTGTCAAAAACCTGACCTGGAACAGCACTCTACGTAGATAATTGTATGCTTAGATGTAAAAAAAGAAAGAGAATTGATTGCTTAGTCATGGAATTAATACCTAGCAGCTCCTGTATATCTGGCCCATTGAGTAAGAGAGATCATCGAGCTTACTTTCAGATCCGATCATCCCTCGCGCATTGCTGAAAAAAAAAGATCCAATCATCCGACTACATACATGGCCGCTGACTAATTGAGGATTTTCGCCAATTATGGCCGCTGCTGCCGCGCGTGGCGGCGGATGAGCACAGGTAGACATGAGTAGATGATTATGCCCTTGCACGATTGCACCAGTGAATCAATCCGAGACATGAGGCCACGATTAGATGAGATGTGTTTTTACTTCGTTTTTTTTATTGCGGAAGAGATAGAATGAGAGAGAGTCCTCGTTGCGGAAGAGACACGATCGAAGAGCCTCGGTTATTGAACGGCTATCAAGGCATGGTTGGATAATCTGATGGACGAAAATCTTTTAACCTCCAGGATTAACGTGGTGCTTTGTACGGTGCCTCCAATTAGTAGATATAAGATGTTTGGTTCCACCAGCTTATATCAGGGAACTCCCACATCATCATCGCTTCAACTGGGCCATCATTCACAATGTCTCTGTACTCATAGTCCTTCACTGTTCTTGCATGCGGTTGGACTTGCACTAGTTGGTCGTTGTTTGTTCCTTGGACTTCGCTACCATCAACAATAGCCGGAGAATAGATATCAATATGTAAGACTGCAGATTTTAAATAACCTATTACAGGAGAAAGGGACCTAAGGAGCCTTGCATCTGTGAGAGAAATCTGCCATCCATCCTTAAATTGTTCTTCTTTCTGCTGCTGGAGGGATCGATCAACATATGGATGTGCATGTGATGTTTGCACTCCTTCAGTTGACCCTAATGTTGAGGTGGTGTCAATACGCAGCACATCCGGCCATTTTTCCTCTTTTATTACACTCTCTGGCCACAATATTGCACAGAGCTTCTTGCAGCCCAGCAGGATGATCCGCTTGGGGACTGTGGATTGTACTCCTCCAAGGTCAAGAGTTTGTACTTTTGTGCCTGAGAGATCCAGCTCCTTGAGAATTCCCAACCATGCTTTCAAGAACAGGTTCTTCAATTCTTTGCAGTCCCTAAAGGAGATAATTTCTAAGCCATCACATCCATCAACAGTGACAGTCTTAAGGCTATTGTTGCTTGCTGGCCCAGATAAGCTTCTCATGCCTTGTCTGATGCTATTTCCCGAGAAATCAAGAAGCTCTATGTTTTCCATATCTGAGAGCACGTCGTTGTTGAAGTAGCACGTGGATTTTGTTACCGGAGCTTGCGAATGTTACGCAGTCGTCCCCGTAAATGGCTCATGTCCCAGTTTTTGGCTCCCATCACATTTAGCTCCCTAAGCTGGGTCATGAGATCCATGACCCGTGCAGACAAGATCTGACCCCAGTCCGTGTAGCGCAGGTCAAGCACCCACAAGCTTTGGAAGCATTCCCACAAGGATGTGTTGCTGTTTTCCAACTCCTCCTTCTCCTTATCTGCATCTGTGTAATGATAATCTGTGGTGCTTCTTGTTTGATGGTCTTCGCAATGCTCAAGCCACAGGAACCTCAAGCTATGGCAATAGAGGAATGGAGGCGATGAGAAACTGAAGGAACACCATGAGAGCTTGAGCACGCTTAGCCTGTGCGAGTGTTGAAACATGTTTTCGAGGATAACACCGGAGCAGCGCTGTACAAATGCACAAGTTGGTGTATAAATAGAGTACGGAGTGCACTCAGCAGACCTTGCCAGGTGAGAGGAAAGCATTATTGTGGCTTCATCATTAGTAAGCCAGTTGTCAATGTTCAACAACTGCACCTCGGGCTGCAGATCATCACTAACTTTCCACGCTTTGTCAATATCTGACAATGTGACGATCCCATCGCATACCCAATAGTTACTAGTGTGGATAGCCCAGTCGTAGTCAACGATGTGAGAGCCGATGCAACACTGTTTGAGCATATACAAGACACACCCAGCAGCAAGTGCTGAATCAATGATGACATGGCCATGCTTATTGCAGGACACTTGTGCAGCCTCATGGCGCACTAAGTATGACCAAAGCTCTTGTGGATTTCGGTCATCTCTTGAAGCTGAAAGAAGAACATGTGTTGTTGTGCTCTTCTTCACATCGTCTATCACCTTGGGGTCAAGCCGAAACCTCCCTCGAAAAGTCCACAACATCTTGCTATCGGTATATCCAGACAGATAAAGACCAAAACTCAATATATCAATCTCCTTTTTTTGATTTCCTTTTCAGTCTTTTTAGTTTTCGTTTTCACCTTTTGGCCTTGTACTTCTTGTACGTGTTCTCCCATCTAAAGCAATAAGAAAAGCAGGCTAGGCTGCCTTTTCGGCCAAAAATATATCAATCTCCTCATTGGTTCCATTATGCAGGATCAACAGGAATCTGCGGTTTTGTACCGTTTGATAGGTCTGTGTGAAAACTTGTTCTATCTCACCGCGGGAACCCTTGTTTAACCCATCAAAATCATCCTCCTCATCTTGTTTATCAAACATCTCCATCACCGAATCAGGAAGCTTCAACTGCTCTGCGATTTTCCTCTGCATTGCTCTTCTGCTCTCCCACTTTGAGCAATCGATGTGGATGACTTCATCAAACTCCAGACCCGCAGGCCTCACCGACAGCTCACTTGATACTGCAAGGCGTTTGGCTACGGCTTGCAGGACGACAGATGCCCCAAGCCCGTTCCAGCCATCAAAGTAGATGGCATTCTCTCTGTTGCTGCTTCTTCTAGTGTCCTTCCCAAGCTCATTGAGAATCCTTTCGACGGCGGCATCAATGGTGTCCACTTTGATAACCTGTATGTGTGTGCCCTTTATAAATAGGGCATCCATTGCTGACACTACTTGGAGAAACTCTGAAGTAGGGCATCCAGATTTGGGTTTTCACTTACACTGCCATTGCTGACACTACTGAGCAAATTGTACTCCTAGTTATGTTGCAGAATGTGGCCGATATCTGCAAAATGTACACGGATTCCTACGAGTCCTACTACAGGGTTTCCTCCTCTACAAATTAGGCTTAAATGGATGCTAATATATATAACATGCAGAATGGAACAAAAGGTGAATTTTATGTGAAAAATACCTCTGTGCGCATACTGAATTAGTCAGATCCGTCAGTCTACAGCCTCTAGATTATTTCCATTTGGGGCTTAAGATCCGATCACCTCTTCAACAATTTCCTGACTTCCTGTACACATTGATACACAAGCAGGAACGACAAATAAAGCTAGCTTACGTAAATCTGAAGCAGGCAGACAGATTGAGCGCATGTGAGGTGAACTAGTTTCATACCTTGGTTAAGTTGAACAACTGAACTATGTAGAGAGTATGTAGCTCGAGGGAAGCCAAATAGATTTTTCAGGTGCCACTACCAGATGGCCGGATCGGAGACCAAAACAGGGACAGGTAACATGCTGCGCCGAAATATTTGGGGTCCTTCGTGCTTGTGTGTGTGCACAACTGCCTTCTACAGAATAAAAGAAAGTGGTACTATCCTTTCCTTTTGCTTTGATTTACATCCTTTATCTTTTTTGCTTTCACTAAAGACAGAAATCAATTCTTTGCTTGTGCCTGGCTAGCTGCATGGTACAAAGTTAAAGATAAAAGGTGGCAAGGCTGTCTGTTCACCGTCCAATTTTCCTCCTAATTGTAAAACTTTTGTGTATTTCAAGCCACCTGACTTGGCGAAACTCTGAAGTAGGGCATCCAGATTTGGGTTTTCACTTACACTGCCATTGCTGACACTACTGAGCAAATTGTACTCCTAGTTATGTTGCAGAATGTGGCCGATATCTGCAAAATGTACACGGATTCCTACGAGTCCTACTACAGGGTTTCCTCCTCTCCAATGCAATGTGAGGTTGAATTTCTCAGCGTTCCCTTTATAAATCAGAGGATGATTCACACACTGCTAGAAACATTACGCCAACTACTCGCAACGAAAAATAACCTCTTGTGCTCGCCGATCCTAATACTGAATGTTGGTATGTACCATTTATCCTTGTTCCAAACCATCCGACTAAAAGTTAATTTAGTACACACAGAAATACTAATCTATCACCAAAGAGTCCTTACTACATCAACTAAAGTTCAACGGAATTGCAGAAATAGCCGCACCTGTATAAAGTTTCAAGGTCACCATGTATAGTCAAACAGCTAGCTTACGAATCTCGATATGTAGAGCCAATGGAGGAAATGATAAGAAAGAACTGAAATGCAGAGCCAATTGAGGCACAGAAGCTATAACAGTGAGCAAGGAGGAGGTACAGCGAATCGCGGAATGAGGTAGGGCTCGGCGGCGCCGTCAGAGGAGACGCAGAGGCAGCGATTGGTTCTACGGTAGCGGGCGTGGCGCCATCGGAGACGCGGAGGGGGGAAAGGGGAGCACGTCGCCGCCGACGGAGACGCATCGCCAAGACGCCGGCGGCTCGGACTGTGTTGGCCATATCTTCAGCGAGGGGGAACATGGCCCACCATGCGCAAGGTCCCTCCAAGTTTTTCCAACCTTCCACCGAAATCACTAGAAAATTAGAAAAAGGAAATCTTTCCGCGCGCGCTCTCGTCACGCCACTTGGCGCGCTCTCGTACCCCATGCGCTCCCTTCTTGCTAAGTGTCGCTTTCTCCAGCGCGCGGTCCCCCGCGGGTGTCTGCATGTCCGCCAAGTGTCACAACGAGAATGAAAGTGGGATGAGAATGAAAGAGAAAGGGATACCGGAGGGGACAGAGCTTCGGTGACTTTGTGAACCAAAATTTCACCGTGACTTTGCCCACCTGAGAGCCATGAGATGAAGCTCCAACGGACACGATTGATCCAAATTTTGAGCTCAAAATTTAAACTGTCCAGAAAAAATTGAAAAAATTCCAGGACATCATATATGTTCCATTAAGTATTCTGGGAAAGTTTTGTTTCATCTGGATAAACGGTTTATGAAACACAATTATATCATAAACCGTTTATCCAAATGAAACAAAACTTTCTCAGAATATTTAATGGAACATGTATGACTTACTAGAATATTTTTCAGTTTTTTCTGGACAGTTTAAATTTTGAGCTCAAAATTTGGATCAACCGTGTCCATTGGATCTTTAATCTGATGGCTCTCATATGGGCAAAGTCACGCTGAGACTTTTTTGAGGGAAGTCACTGAAGTTCTGTTGGGAGTCAGTTTTTTCCTTTTATTTTTTGAAACCGAACTTTCAAAACGAAATATCTTGAGATCCGTTTCTCCAAATTATGAACCGTTTTCACTTTTGAGATCCTCGCGTCGAGATTTTCAAAACTAGATCTAATGTTGATAGGTTTTGAGAAACTTTTTTTTGTACTCGTTAAACTAATACGGGTGTACTCTGGGATATAGTGTAAATATACTCGGGTTCATTGAGTTGTACTTCTGATTTTGGTGTACTTTATTCTTTGTTTTTCATTGTTCATGTACTCCGTCCTGCGTAATTGTGCACTCCGGTTTTTATGTACATGTACTCTGCCCTTCTGTGTACTTGCAGTGGCTGATCCACATACAAGCTGACCCCACAGTTTATTAGCAAATCCTCTTAATACATGTGTGCATTCTTATAACAAAAATATGAATCGGGGTAAAAACTGTCCGTGGTTAGATGTCTGACCCCACCGGTTTTGTACTCTGGCTCCGCCGCTGTGTACTTGTACTCCGACTTTTGTGTATCTATACTCCGTCTTTTCTGTGTATGTTGTACTCTGCCTTATATGTATATGTACTCCGTGTACCTGTACTCCAGTTTCTGTGTATCTGTACTCTGTCTTTTCTGTGTATTTTGTACCTCGTTTTCTGTGTATCTGTACTCCGGCTTCTGTGTATCTGTACTCCGGGTTCTGTGTATTATACTTCATATTTTGTACTTCGAAATATCTCCATTTACAGTGGTCTACTATCCGCGCGCGCGGCCCGATCTTCGCAAAGGTCGGGCTTTTCCTTGCGCTACCCACCTTCCACACGCTGACACCTAGGCCCAGGAACAAGGCCCAAAAGCCTCCTTTTTTCCTTTAAAGCCCGTTGAGACCATTTGCAGCTTGCAAGAGCCTCCTAGTTTTTCTAGGGTTTGGGCGACGACGGCGGCGACTCACCCTCCGCCGACGGAACTTCTCCGATCCTGCACTCCCGCCCCCTCCCATCTTCTAGACTACTCTGGCTGATCACGGGGCCAACCCTGGTTGGCTGCCCGGCCTTGGTAGTTTCAGTTGAAAGGCTGGGGTGTGGTTTGAAGCGTTTGAGGAGGAACAGATCGCCATGGCTGCGGAAATCTCTAGGGAGAGAGAGGATAAGGGGAAGAAGGTTGTCGATGTGGATGAGTTGTTGAGGAACTTGAAGCTGCACGGGGAAGAACTGAATGTTGTGATCCTGGGCAAGGAGGAGGTAAGGCACTGGCCGGCGGTGAAGTGGCCCGCAGCGGCAACAGTCCTGACGAAGAAAGCTTTTAGCATGCAATCTCTGAAAAACACCATGCATGCGGCATGGAGTCCTGCGCACGAGGTGGAGCCGAATCTGTTCGTGCTGCAGGCCTACTGCTTGGGAGACTGGAAATGGATCATGGAGGAGGGGCCGTGGCTCTTCCGTGGTCAGGCCCTTATGGTTGAACCGTTCGACGGGGCAACGATGACGCCAACTGCTCCAAAGGGTGTCCAAGCTTGGGTATAGATACATAAACTCCCTCCCTTGTTCCGCAAGGAGGAGGTTCTTACTCAGCTGGCTACTAGAGTGGGAGAGATCATTGTTGTGGAGTTGGCAGCTGTCCAGACGAGGATGGGAGCGTTCCATCGCGTGCAAGTGAAGCTGGACCCAACAAAGCCCCTGACTCGTTTTGTGCGGCATGCGTTGGAAGGAAGTGACCGCATGTTCCTACAGGTTAAATATGAAAAGCTACCAAAGCATTGTGAACATTGCGGATTCATGGGCCACACGTATCTGGAATGTGGCACGGGGGAGTATGAAGAATCGGAGCGTCAGTTTGGCTCCTATTTGATCTCGGAAGAAGCCTATTGGAAGGCAGGAACTCCGGGCGCCCGTATGCGCAACCCATAGTTTGCGGCGGGTGGACGCGGGCAAATGGGGGACCATGGAGGAAGAACCGGAGGGCGCGCGAAAGCTGAACATGTCCACCGCAAGTGGGTTCCAAAGGGACAGACCAATGGCCGAAAGCGCAACTCAGAGGACGCTGGACTGGGGGATGAACTGCAGGAGGAGCTAGAGGATACAGCTGGGAGCCCTCTGAAACAGCCAAGAGAAGAAGTAGGTAGCAAGCATGGGGATCTGGAGTTGGGGGCGAAGAGACAGCTGAATTTGAACGCTGATCATGAAGCGAACGAGTTGGTTCCTCCCCCTCCCCCGCGTTATGTTACTCCTTTTGAGAAGAAGAAGATGAAGAGAGCTGCTGAGGCTTCAGCCAAGGCAGGAAAGGCGACAGAATTTTTTTTGAACGGGAACTATAATGCGTCGGATAACGAGAGCAACTCAAACGTGGCGGCCTACATTGAGGGGGACCGCCGGGAACAATGAGTGTCCTGGGTTACAACTGTCGCGGGTTGGGCGGTGCCTCGACAGTTGGGGAGATTCGTGATCTTGCGAAGAAATACACCCCCACCTTGTTGCTTGTCCTAGAAACTCAACTCCATAAAACCCGCGTGGAAGGACTAGCACATATTTTAGGTTATGATAAAGGTTTTGTTGTAAGCAGCTCGAGCCGCAGTGGTGGCCTCGGACTTTTCTAGAATAATAATATATCAGTCGAGATTTTACCTTATTCACAGTATCATAATGATGCCATTGTGACTGAGGGTGGAAAGGACCCGTGGAGATTAACGGGGTTTATGGGGAGGCTCAGACGACGGAGAGGTTTAAGACCTGGGACATGCTGAAATATATCCGTGCATCGTCACCGCTAACCTGGATGCTTCTAGGGGATTTTAATGAAGTACTACACTGGCATGAGCATGTTGGGGTGCAGGGGAGGAGTTATGCGCAGATTGCAGGATTTCGTGACATGGTTGACGTATGTGTGAAAGGACAAGGATGTCGCCTAGAGGGGGGTGAATAGGCGATTAAAACTTTTCCGGTTTAGGCTTGCTAATTGCGGAATAAAACTAGGTGCTTAAATTAACAAGCCAACAACCTATGTAAACTAGGCTCACCTATATGCACCAACAACTTATGCTAAGCAAAACAAGCAACAAGGTGATAGCAACAAGAATACTTCAAGCACGAAGGCTATCACAATGTAAAGTGCATAAGTAAAAAGCTCGGGTATGGAAATAACTGAGGCACGCGGAGATGAGAATGTATTCCCGAGTTCCTACTTTTTAGGGGAGTACGTCTCGTTGGAGAGGTGTGAGGCACCACAAAGGTCGATCTCAACGCCACAAAGGTTCACCCTATTCTCCGATGAACCACACCACAAAGGTTTGGTTCAACTTCCACTATCGGAATCCTTCAAGGCGGAATCCGGAGCCTTTGCAACAACAATACGAGGCACAACCCGTAACTGGATTGGGGGCTCCCAAACGGCTACAAGTGACCACAAAGGTCTCAACCACCACAAAGGCGTCTAGGGTCCAAAGACCCAAGAGTAACAAGCTCACAAACTTTCAACTTTCACGAATCCTCGTGGAGAGCACAAACCGATGCACAAGTGGTCATATCCTTCACTCTCAAGTCCCACCAAAAGCAACTAATGCTTATGGGGGGAGAAGAGAGGAAAAACAAAGTAGGAGAAACACTAAGAACTTCAAGATCAAGATCTACTAGGTTCTCCTCACTTAGAGGAGAGAGGGATTGGTAGAATTGTAGATCTAGATCTCCCCTCACTTTTCTCTCAAAGATATGCAAGAATCATGGGAGGAAATGAGAGGGGGCAAGCTTTTCCAAGGTCAACAATGGAGGAGAGAGTGGGGAAAAACGTGCAGCACCAAGGAAGAAGAAGGGGAGGATTATTTATAGCCCCTCCCAAAATCTAGTCGTTGGAAACAGGGAGGCCGGATATTCCGGCTCAAGTGATGACCGGAATATCCGGTCTACCGGAATATCCGGCCCTGGAGCAAAATTTCTGGCCCAAAATATCCGGCCTAGTCCAGAGAGTCGCACAATGCGACGCAAAAACGAGTTTCGCCAATTTTCCTGGGGACCGGATATTCACTTGAGAGCCCCTCTTGATAGAATTTTCCCGGGGACCGGATATTCACTTGAGAGCCCCTCTAGATACAATTTTCCTGGGGACCGGATATTCCCGAACGGCTACAATTTTCCTGGGGAATATCCGGTCTGCTGAAAACTGACAGAAACAGCAATATGAAAACTGCAATAACTTTTTCATCCGGACTCCGATTTCGATGATCTTGGACTCGTTGGAATCGCAACGAAGAGCTCTTCAAGATTATGCAGAGAAAAATCATATTCCATCATGTGAGGAGGAATCCAAATGTAGAAAGGTAAAACCTCTCTATAAAAAGATGAACCGGCAAAACCTCCAAAACCTAAAACGCAACAAGTTTTCCATACGAAATCCGTTTTTGGTGAACTAGAGCTTGGTATGGAGATGAACACAAGCTCTAAATTCTCACATGGATAAAAGCCAAATAAGAACCAAGAAAGTTGATATGGCAAGTATGCAAAGGTTTGAGCTCTCCACAAAGATGCGATCAAGTTACTCACTTGAGAGCCCCTCTTGATAGTACGCCGTCTATCCTATAACCCGGTCTCCCACTAACACCATCAGATCGGTAAAATAGAAACCCTATCGAGATCATACCTTTGCCTTGCGCATTCCACTTGAGCTAGATGATGACGGTCTTGGCTGTCTCAAGTTGGACACGTTTCTTGATTGTGCTTGCTAGCACATGCTTGATGAAGACTTCTCCAAATACTCCCCATGCTCCAACATGGGAGAGCCTTGCTAAGCTCCGTCTTCATGAATCCATTTGCATTTCATCTTCTTCTCTTGATATATATGATGGCTTGGAGATAAACATGAATGTTCACTCAACTTTCTTTTCCAAGCCATGCTTGCAATAAGCTCAACTCTAGATGACCATTCTTCATATAAACCCTTGGATAGAACCTTGATCATCATATAATCTTCTAGAGTCCAACACATGAACTCCAATCTTTCCCATGGACAAGATCTATAAAGTTATCTCAATGCAAACATTAGTCCATAAGGATTGTCATTAATTACCAAAACCACGTATGGGGCAACACATGCACTTTCAATCTCCCCCATTTTGGTAATTGATGACAATCACTTTTACGAGGGTTTATATAATGAATTAAGCAACCATGCAACGCAATAAGCAAGGATGCAAGAGAACAAAGATCAAAACCATATTCCCTGAAACCCTCTAAATCTCTCCCCCATTGTCATCGATTGCCGAAATGGGTGAAAAATTATGATGGCCAATATAATAAGAGCTCCCCCATAAAGTGTGCATTTCTCATGATATGAGTGAAATCAAATGCACATCTCCAATGACGAATAGAAGAAGGGAGATCAAACTATATTAAGGATCCAAACAAAAGAGAAAGATATTTCGAAGAAAGAAGCAAGCAATCAAAAGGATCCGAAAACTGTTCTAAACAACAAGAGGGAACTCCCTAAGGTACGTGCACAAAGTAGGATTTGCAAAGCAATATGGAGTGCACAACATGGAATCCTCACTCCCTCCTAGACAATTTTAGAACAGAAATAAGTGCAAGAAGGCTTAAAGATAGAAAAAACCAAAACAACTAGCAACAAGGAAATGTTGAGCAACAAGAGAAAGAAGCGACAAATAAAGACTTGCTCAACCGAAAATAGATGGGTGTGATAAGGAGAGACGTTTTAGGAGATTAATGCAAAGATGAGCGTAGCGTCAACATAGTCGTTCAATATAAGTGGCACATAGTGCATATCATGTCTTTCCATAAACACAACCCAAAAGTTGAAGCAAATAGGTCCACAAGCTTATTAAGGTCCAAAAAGGAATACCAAATGAAAAACAAAGCTTGTGCCTTTTAGAGACCACCAAAGAATCAAAAGTAATAAAAAGGGTGGTCACTAACGAATTGGAATATCAAATAAGGATGTAACTACTCTCATGTGTATAAGTTTTCTAGTAGACACCAATCATGAAGATATAAATCCACAAAGAAACATGCACACACAAAATAGATACTACGGTATAAGTTTTCTAGTAGACACCAATCATGTGTATAAGTTTTTTTTGCTATAAATGCGCCCTTCACACAGCCCTAAACTATATCGCTCTCACTCTCAGCCTCACTCTCAAAGTGTGGCGGCGCCTCCACGCAGCACCAGATCTTAGCTCCACCGTGGCGGCGCGCATCTCCCTCTCCTCCGACCGTGGCGGCGCGCATCTCCCTCCCTCCGACCGTGGCGGCACGCATCTTCCTCTCCTCCGACCGTGGCGGCGCGCATCTCCCTCCCTCCGACCGTGGCGGTGCGCATCTCCCTCCCTCCGACCGTGTCGGCGCGCATCTTCCTCTCCTTCGACCGTGGCAGCGCGTACCCGTTCTTTGCTCCACCCGGGCAGATCTCGTCGCCTGATCAGTAGGTGGAGGGCGCATGGCGTGTCGATCCGAGGACGATGAGGACGACTACGTACTCCCGCCGCCAGATCCAAAGGTAATACATCTATTTGTGACCGGTCGTCGTGCCGACGAACTAGGGTTGTTGTCATTGTTCTGTTTAGGTTTTCTTCCATAGGACCAGTTAAAACATGACTACCTCCGATCCGTTTGTAGTGTCGCTCGAAAAGAACAGAACTAGCACAAATCGGTAGTGTATGAAACTCATGGCTGACTTAACTCCTTTGCAAAACAGATGTACATTTCGGTGACACTGTATAAAAAGCCGGGTCATTAGCCAAGGTGCGTTTGTCGTCCGGCATAATTGTTGGTACACAACAACTATGCAATGGATTTGTAAGTTTGTTATTCTGTCTTATGCATCCTTTTATGTTGTATGTCCTTTATGCTAGATGTATAGTGAGTTAACATGGAGTCATATATTCTCTCTTTGCATTTCAGTGACCACTTTACAAAAGAGGCACCTTCAGTACATCAGCATTCGCTTATTGCACTATGTGCAGAGCATGGTGCTGATCCGTTAAGCTCATTTAAATGAGCTAAATACAAGGTCAGGGACAAAGCTGCGAGTTGATTATATTTCGGCGACACCATCCAAGAAGAAGATTGAATTCATGAACTTGGCAAAGTTGTAAGGCATATGTAACAGCAAGTCTTGAAGATAAATTAAGTTAGAAATGACAAGGATAAGTTAAGTGAGGCATGACATAGATAGATTTAGCTAGACATGTCAATGATAGATTTAGAGAGGCATGACAATGAAGATAAGTAATTGGTTGTCTTGTGATGCAATGTATCGGTGACATTTGTTATACCTTATGAATGAATTTGTTAGCATTTTTGCGCTTCTGCTGTGAAATTTTAAATGTCCAGTGGCAAATCTATTCCTGCTCTAGGCTTATGAAGAAACCTCAATGCAAACGAGCAGAAACAGAATTTCCGTTTCTGATGTTCCGATACATCAGAAACGGAGGTATGTGCACCACCGTTGCCAAACCGATGCCTCGTCAGCGACGGTTTTTCACCTCTGTTACCGATGAAGGCCTTCACATCAGTCACGGGGTCGGGGACACGGACCCTTTTTCCGTTTCCGATGGGGTTTTTGGCCCATTTCCGATGTGTCGTTCTGTACTAGTGGTCGTGAGAGATTCTCGATGTTTCGTCAATCATCGCGAGTAAATGAAAAAATTGGTGTGGTACAATTTTGCAACAAATATTTGGTAGGTAATTTACAAAAAAAATTCAATCGAAAAAAAATCTAACAAAGAAAAATGAAAGCTTTGTTTGGTAACATTGATAGTTCTAGGTCAGCCTGTATAAGTCTGGTGCATCCAGATGTCTAGTAGGTCATATATGAATGTATCTACAACCGCGAGCATAGTAACGAAAGAAGGCGACGACGCGATGCTCCCGCCGCCAGCCACGCCTCGCCCCATGCTCCCGCGAGGAGAGCATACAAGATGCGCACAATGTTTTTTATGTTTATTAATGTGCTATAATCATCAAGTTTTTCATGAAAATGGGTTTATCTATATTTTAATTTCATGTTGTTAATTTCTTAGAATTAATTTTGAATGATTAGGTACTCAATTTCTATGATTAATGAGTCAAAGATCGATGAAAATCTTCTCCCTATAGCTAGGATATGTGTTACCTGCGTTGTATAGGGTGTGCTCCATCGAGTGAAGTGATTTTGAGGACGAGCTCCAGGGAGCTCGTTTAAAATAAATTCAAAACTACGTATTTAAGTTTTGAAAAAATGTGAAAAAATTCCTGAATGTCGAAAATGGTTATTTCTACCAGTGTGCAAAATTTCAGCGCGAAACATTGTGTAATTTGGGCTGTGTAAATGACAAATTTCTAAACATGAGACGTGAACAGTGCAAAATACGAAAATTTCAGATTTTGTCAGACTTTGTAATTTTCGTGTAGGCCGGAATACAAACTATTTTGGTTTGAAAATTTATAGAGCCGTATATTACATCATTGTCAACGTCTATGAGTTTTTGCAGAATTTTCGGAAACATTAAAATGTCGATTAAAAAAATTAAAAATAAGTGCACCATGGTGCCCGTGCTCCCTTAAGGCCTTAATTAAGAAGGACACGAAAATTCCGATATTACTTAATAAGATGATTTATACATCACCGAGACAGATGTAGCACAGCGGCTTTGCTCCCTGGGTTGCACCTGTGAGACTTGCGTTCGAATTCCTGTTTGGTTGGGCTTTTGTGGTGGCTTTCTCGGCTTATAAGCCGTAAGCCCAACCAAACGGGAAAACCAGCGAACGCGTTTATCGCGAAAGCTGCGTGAAAACTGCGTCCCGAGCAAAGCACCCGCGGAGGTGCTTTTCCCGCTGCGGCTGTGCGTGCTTCCGATCGCTTCGGCCGGTACCCCTGAAACTGCAGATAATTACACCCTTCCAGCCACCGCTGCTCGTTCCCCAATCTCTTATCCCTTCCTCACACCTCCCGCTGTCGCTCGTTAGGGTAGGCCGCTGCCGCCTTCTTGGTCGACGGTGAGCTCTCCAGCAGGCCATCCCTTTACCGCCGGCCGTCCCCGCCCCTTCCTCGCCGGCCGCCGCTATCCCCGCGTCCGTGCCGAGCTCCTCCGCCCTCCTCTCCCTGCACAACTCGTGGGCAGCAGGTCGCGCGCGACGACCGGCCGGGGCAGCAGGTCGAGCGCGACGACGGGACATTGCAGGAGCTCGAGCGTGACGCTGGTTACCCTCCTCCCAGACCTTGGCTGCATCAGCTTCCGGCTCGACCACGAGTAGGAGGAGCTCATCCTCAGTGCTGAACTCAAGATACCGATGATGAGACTAGCAACATGAGAAAAATGCTTGCGCGGTTGGACTCAATCCGTGATGCAGTTGCCGACTCCTTCTGGAGCTCAATGGAAGACTGAGTTCTTTATTAAATAAAATAAGTGGTAATCCTTTCAAAAAAAGTGGTAATCTATCAAATAATTAATTAACTAGATAATGTATTAAATAACTATAACATAATTATTTATATCTAGATCAATCTCGAATAGGGCCATTATCCTTAAACAATAAATAAACGGTCTCTCAAATCTCTAGGGTATATCAGACATTTATCCACACAGCCACAATTCAGACAGCTACTTGCCAAATGGCTTTTACAACTTTCTCACAGCCCACAGCCACAGCTGCTTTTATACAGCACACAGCTCACAGCTGCTTTCAGATAAGCCACAGCTCAACCAAACATGGCCTAACTCAAGGTGAACCTGCGACAAAAACATATTTCTCGTGTTTCGGTAAAATCTACAAAGAATTCATACTTCAACAAAAACATAAAAAAATGCTTTGTAGCCTTGCATGACTTTCTTTTCAGTTTAGACCACAAATCAAGTCATATTTGGAATACGTGTCATTCTCATATCTACATGCGATATATTTCTTGGGCGTAAATCGAAACTTCAAAACTCATATTTTGAATTTTCAAAGAAAGAGATCACATGTACTCAAGTGTACAAAAAATCTACGTCCAATTTTCCAAATGAAGCTAGCTTACACAAATCTGAAACAGGCATATGAAGAACTTGTTTATGTGTGAAATGAGCTTTACATACCTTTTGTTTAATTAATAGCTGGTACGTTGTGGAGGGTACGTAGCTAGGTAGAAGCCAAATACATCATTCTGGCATAACTAAAAGCTGGCTAGATCGGAGAGCAAAAACTGGACATGCTACATGCTTCGGCAAAATATTTGGGGTGCTTATGCTTACGCACTGACAGATACCTTAGACAGAATAAAAGCAAGCAGTACTATTCCTTACATTTTGCTTTCCTTTTTATCTTTCCTTAGAAGGATTATATTCTGCTCTCATTAAAGACAGAAATAAATTCTATGATTGCAGTTGGTTAGCTGCGAGATTCGAAGATAGAGATTCCAAGGCTTGCGCACTCGCTGACTCGCTGTCCGATCTTGCTGCTAGCTAACTGAACAACTTACACTGCACATGCTTATATTTTTTTTTTGAGAAAACGTAGCGAGCGCTACTTTTCAAATATTAAGAGAACTGGCAGAGCCATAGTCTGGATTACAAAAATGAAAGGAAGGGGTATAGAAATAGAGTAAAGAATCTATCTTAGAAATTCTATCTATCTGAGAGCATATACACAGAGTTAGTCAGGTGGACGTGCGAGGGCAGCAACTCCACCTAAACCGGCCATCCTCCAGGAAAAGATTTCATCCATGATCTTGTCGGTGACCTTCTCAGCTGTCGATGCCTTGCTATCAAAAATCCTAGCATTTCGTTCCTTCCGTAACATCCACCAAGTTAGCATGATCAGAGAGTTAACCGCCTTACGAGAGGAGCTGCTCGTGCCTTGAAGAGAGTCTAGCCACCAGAGGTCGCCAAGTCGAGAACAGGCAGGGTAGGTACCGGGACGTTGAGCTGAAGCTTTGCTCTCACCCTGAGCCAGACTGCTTGGGAAAATGAGCAGGAAATAGCAAGATGGGTGGCCGTTTCCGGAGTTGTGTGACAAAGACTGCAAATTGGATTATGGGGCCATCCTCTTTTTGCCAAGTTATCCGCCGTCAAACATTTGCCATGCACCATTAGCCAAGCATGGAATTTGCATTTTCCGGGTATTTTTGTTTTCCAGATATCATCGACAATCGGGCTGTTGATTGTGCCTAAGAATTGCATGTGGTAAGCGGATGAGGCAGTGTACAGACCCGATGACGAGGTTATACTCTGCGGGTACCCCAACTTAAGGGTACCTGGTGCACGTAATGATCAAAGAAGTCCAAAGATTAATCGAAGCCCAGGAAGGAAGGCCTAAGACGAAGAGTGTTTTCCAAGTTAGATCAAGTTATAGTCGGTTAAGACTTTCCATACATGTAACCTTGGTCGGTTATGTTTCCCGAGACCCAGCCTCCTATATAAAGGCTGGGAGGGTGATCGATCAGGGCAAGGAATCCATAGCCACCAAAACCTCGACGAGATCAGCAGCTCGTCGAACCTTGTAACCCTCATATTCATACCATAAACACAGACAAGCAGGAAGTAGGGGTTTTACCTCACTCGAGGGCCCTGAACCTGGGTAAATCCAGCTTGTCAGCCGTCGATTCCACCGATACTACGCGTTCTCTACCACACAATCAACCCTAGGTATAGCAACCATGGGAATTGCCGAGGGCACACCTCGACAATTGGCGCCGTCTGTGGGAACAGGTAGTATTGGGCTCACGGTTTCGCCGGTTTCATCATCAAGCGGCCACCCGCCGATCGCATCTGCACAAGGTAACTCGCCTACTACATCATCAAAAAGCAAATCACCGACCACCGTTGCAAACGGCAACTCGCCGGCAAATCCACCAGCATCAATTCAAAAAGCGATCACTCGCCAAAATCTCCAAGGAGGCTCATGCCGCACTCGATGGAGGCTCAACAAGCCTTTGCCGGACTCGAATCAGGTTTGGATATTACAGTTGGAAAATTTAACTTCTTTGTCGATAAAGATGGTGTGCAGGACCTGTTAGACCCACTCGACATGGAGACACTCGACACGGAGACAATCGACAACGCTTCGACTGCAACACCATCCATCTTGGGCGCGACATCGTCACAGATCGTCCCGATCCAATCGCCAAGCGACTCTGCAACATCCATGACCTCGCAAGAGTTCCGTGACGAGGTGGCAAAAAGATTTGGAAGAAGCGAGATCGAATCTGCGTACCGCCCAAACAACTCAATCGAGTCACTCGACAACATCGTCGACTGCAACGACGTCGCGGGGAACAAGGAGAACATAGATGACAACATATACCTCGCCGATCTCAACGGCCCAGAAATCCGTGCCAGCCACGAGATATTCACCTGCGACGCAGATAGCCTGGACAAAGCACTCGAAGATCAACTCGATTGCGACGGAAACCCCAACAAGCAAAGCAACTCCAACATGAGCCTGGATGACGACGCCGAATCCATAATGCGCATTAGCAGCACATGGGAGAAGATCGGGTGGTACCGTATCAGGTGTACACCGCGAGTACAGCAGAAACATCAGCAGCCGCAACATGCCGTCGACCTACAGAATACCCTTGCACAGTCACCATGCCAGACGGAACAACCACGCTGACCATCACCGCAGAGATGGCGGAAAAAGTGAGCAAAGTAATCGAAAGCTGCACAATGCTACCAGCAAACGCAACTCCGGAAGAGGTATTGACCTTACAATACTTCCAGTGGCAAGAATCGATACGGTTGAAGAACTACCGAGCAGTACTCGAAGAACGCAAAAAGCAAGCCAGCATATCGAGTGCTCGGCGAAGAGCATTGTCTACGAGTTCAACGGGCAGAAACGACCCCGCGAATAGGTCACGATTCATAAACCTCGGAGACGCAGATCGTGCAGCGGTCACTCGGAACCTAAACCCAGCCTTTATGGCAGTCGACGCGGAAGGAGTCCCCATACCTACTGAGCCAGCCGGGGCGCTGATGACGCTAGGCACCTACTCAGAACAATCGAACCTCCTGCAGGAGACCCAAAGAGGGATCAGCACCTCCAACTGTACAAACAACTGGCAATAGCAGCACAAGCCATACAGCATCCACAAGCAACTCCAAGGAGAGATACAGATCGGGACCGTCGCAGTCGAAGCCCTCGGGGAAGGAGCAGTCGAAAAAGCTCACGCCGTCATCGTTCCAGCAGGAGCCACTCGAGGAGGTCATACAGCAACAGCTCAGACTCGGAAGCAGAAATCGGGCCATGTGGAGCGCTATGCTTCACTCGACGGATCCGGGAGGCTCGTATGCCCAAGAAGTTTTCGCTAGCTACCACGCCAAAGTTCAACTGCAAACAAGAGCCATCAGGCTGGCTAGAAGATTACAGGCTGGCAGTCGGATGTCAGCGCGGTACCACAACTACAGCTATGCAGTACATACAACTCATGATGGAAGGAACAGCTCGCGATTGGCTCAAATCGCTACCCGAATCATACTACGATTCGTGGGAGCACTTCAAAGGTGATTTCATCAAATACTTCGAGCCTCTATGTGAGCGCCCCAAAACCTTCGAGGAGCTCCGGACCTGCAAGCAAAAGTCAGATGAATCTCTGAGATCGTACATACGGCGGTGGACCACCATCCGTAACTCAGTAGGCAACGTATCAGAAGATAGGGCAATCGACGCCTTCAAAAACGGACTCTGGAGAGAAGACTTCAAAGAAACACTTGGTCGAGAAGATCCAAAGACAATGGCGCACTCATGGTACTCGCAACAAAGTGGGCAGATGGAGAAGACTCCGTACGAGGCACTCGACCCGTAGCATCACATGAAAATCACGAGGGTGGCAGTCGAGACCGCAGAGATAGCTACAGAGATGATCGAAGGCGCAAACGCAAGAATCGTTATCACGACGATGACCATCCAAACTTCATCGCAGCAGGCTTTGTCCAGTCAAGGGACAGCCGCGACCAAACTGACAGACGACCCGACGATCATCGTGATAATCGAGATCATCACAGACGATCGACGCGACAGTCGAGACCGCTGCGGAGATAACAAACGCGATGACCGCGATAGCTACAAGAGGCCGAATGGCGCAGGCGAGCAGACAAAGAGCCTGAGCGCTCAGTCGAAGAAAGGATGAACGATTATTGCAGATTCCATCTTTACAGAGGGGATGATGGTAAGCTTCGCTCTAGCCACTCGCTGAGAAATTGCAGGGAATTCGATCAACTCGCGATTGAACATATATTACGACTGCAAAGAGATGGACGTGCACCTCCTCAACTGACGCACACTCCATCGACTACATCACAAGCACAGCCTGTTCAGGCATATCCAGCACCGCAACAAGTACAACAAGCACAGTATATTCCATACCACCGCAAACACAGCCTACTCAGGTGTATACTGCACCAACACCAGCGCAACCGACGCCAGTATACATGGTGCCAGCACAACCCGTTACGGGAACACAAATGGCAGCAGCCGTGCACCAGATGCAGCAAGGAGATGAACAAAAATATCCCGTAACTCGCGGGCAGATGAACATGATCCAGCGAGGACGTCCCTCCAATAGAGAGCAAAAATTACACACTCGACACGTCAATATGGCGGTCATGGCACCCCCAGCTATCACAATTTTTTGAAAGGATCAGAAACTCCGATTGTCTTCAATCGAGAGGACCACCCACCCGCAGTATATCGACCAGGGCATGCAGCCTTGGTACTCGACGCCCAAATCGGAGGCTACGCCATGACCAAGGTCTTCATGGACGGAGGTAGCGGCCTCAACATAATCTTTGCAGATACGCTACGCAGAATGAACAAATCAGTCGAAAATCTGCCAAAGTCCGCAAGTACCTTCCACGGTATCGTTCCAGGCAAAGCAGTGCTCCCAGAAGGCACCATACAACTCGATGTTACGTTTGGAGATCCTACTCACTTCAGAACCGAGTCGATTGAGTTCGAAGTGGTCGATTGGAAGTCACAATACCATGCAATACTTGGGCGCCCCACTTTCGCTCGATTCATGGCCGTCCCACACTACGCCTACCTCAAGCTCAAAATGCCAGGACCAAAAGGAGTCATCACGATCAACGGGAACTTTCAAAGGTCAGATTCATGTGACCGTGACTTCAGCAAAATCTCAGAGATGTATGGGATGGAGCAATCATTCGCCAAACTCGAGGTTTCTAACGACCGCACACTTCTGCCGGAACACAAGAGGTTAGCATCCGACAGACAATTCAATGCAACCAACGACACAAAAAGCATCAAGTGCACCCAACTGATCCCTCAAAAACAGTCAACATATCATCGAGTCTTACCAGCGAACAGGAAAATGCGCTCGTCGAATTTCTCCGTAAAAACTGGGAAATATTCGCATGGTGCCCAGCTGATATGCCAGGTGTCCCCAGAGAGTTCGCCGAGCATTCTCTACAACTCAAGCCAGGGTCTAGACCAGTCAAGCAAACTATGCGCCGTGTTTCCGATCCCAAAAGAGGTGCAATCGAGGCAGAAGTTGATAGGTTACTTGCTGCAAAGTTCATTCGAGAAATCAAAAAGGCAGACTGGGTTGCTAACCCTGTACTGGTCGAAAAGAAGCACTCAGACACCCTGCGGATGTGTGTAGATTTTACAGCCCTAAACAAATGCTGTCCAAAAGATCACTTTCCATTACCACGAATCGATCAGATCATCGACTCAACAGCAGGATGCGCTCGGTTATCATTTTTGGATGCATATTCAGGATACCATCAAATTCGGATGAAAGAAGAAGACGAAGACAAAACAGCATTCATAACCCCACTCGGGGTCTACTGCTACACAACCATGCCTTTCGGGCTCAAAAACGCAGGCGCAACTTACCAGCGCATGATGCAAAACTGTCTACAAGAACAGATAGGACGCAATGTTCAGGTCTACGTCGACGACATCGTCATCAAGACTGAAAAGGAGGACACATTAATCAGTGATCTACAGGAGACATTCAAGAATCTCAATCGATACAACATCAAGCTTAACCCAAAGAAATGCACCTTCGGTGTCCCAGCTGGACAACTCTTGGGTTATTTGATATCTGCACGTGGAATCGAAGCAGACCCAGAAAAGATACAAGCTATACTCACAATGAATAGACCTACCAAACTCCATGAGGTACAGCAGCTAGCTGGTCGAGTAGCAGCACTCAGTCGATTCATCAGCAAACTAGGCGAAAAAGCACTTCCATTTTACAAATTGATGAAGAAAGCAGACAAGTTCGAGTGGACGGATGAAGCTGAAGCCGCTTTTCTCGAACTCAAAAAGATGCTCACAAGCCCGCCAATCCTCGTAGCACCTAAGGAAAATGAGCCACTCTACCTATACATCTCAGCCACCAATCGAGTGGTCAGCACCGTGCTGGTGGTTGACCGCATGGAAGAAGGACATAGTCAAAGCATACAGAGGCCAGTATATTACGTAAGTGAAGTTCTTTCCCCGTCCAAACAGCGGTACCCACAATATCAGAAATTGGCGTACGCCGTATTTATGACCTCAAGAAAGCTGGCGCACTACTTCACAGAACACCCGATAACGGTGGTCAATAAATCAGCGATTGGAGACGTCCTCACAAACCCCAACGCAACGGGGCGCGTAGCAAAATGGCTCATCGAGCTGGGACCACTAGGAATCAAGTACGAACACCCGAAAGCCATCAAATCACAAGTCCTACCCGATTTTCACACCGAGTGGGTAGAAGCTCAATTGCCAGGGGTACCTGACGTATCAAATTCCTGGACCATGTATTTCGATGGGTCCAAAAAGAATGAAGGAGCAGGAGCGGGCGTCATACTCATATCACCAAAAGGCGACAAACTGCGCTATATCTTGCAAATGGGTTTCGAGTTCCCATCAAATAACGAGGCCGAATACGAAGGTCTAATCCATGGCATGCGCATGGCAAAAGCCATGGGATGCACTCGACTAATGATTTATGGCGACTCTAACTTAGTTGTGCAGCAAACAATGAAGGCCTGTGATGCAATCGCAGACAACATGATCGCTTATCGGGATTTGTACAACATAATGGAGGGCAGCTTCGATGGCTGCGAACTACGACACATAGGGAGAGAAAGCAATGAAGAGGCTGACAAATTAGCCAACATTGCTTCCACAAAAGCACCAGTCCCGCCGGGTGTTTTCTTTGAACGAATAGAACGTAGGTCAATCGACAAACGACCATCGACTACGACAGCAGCTACAGACAAGAGCAAAGCGCCAAGCACAGAGGATCCTCCGATTGAGGTACTTCTCATTGAGCCAATATGGACTCAACCTTTTCTCGCATACATACTTCGCAATGAACTACCAGAAGATACAAACGAGGCCAGACGTGTCACTCGACGAGCAAAAGCATACACCATCATAAACGGTGAGTTGTACAAACGCAGCACCTCAGGTATGTTCCAAAGATGCATTGCACTCGAAGATGGCAAGGATCTCCTTCGGGACATTCATGCCGGTACTTGCGGGCACCACGCGGGCAGTCGATCACTCGTAGCCAAAGCCTTCCGAGCAGGGTTTTACTGGCCTACAGCGCTAAGGGACGCAGAGGACATAGTCAAAAGATGTATTGGTTGCCAGAAGTTCGCTTCCAAGCCACATGCACCCGCATCAGCGCTAAAAACCATACCATTAGCATGGCCTTTTGCCCAATGGGGACTTGACATGGTGGGACCACTGAAAAATCATCAAAAGGAGGTCATACTCACTTACTAGTGGCAGTCGACAAATTCACCAAATGGATCGAAGCTATCCCCATCACAAGCTCAACAGCTTCTACGGCAGTTCGTTTCATACAATCGATCATGTATCGATTTGGAGTAATGGATAGCATCATAACTGATAATGGTACAAACTTCACGGCGGAAGAGTTCAAATCCTTTTGCAAGGAACAAAACATCAAACTAAACTACGCTCTGTGGCACATCCACAATCCAATGGGCAGGTCGAAAAGGCCAATGGACTCGTATGCAGTGGCATCAAAAAGAGACTCTTAGTACCACTCAAAAGGGCCGCGGGTGCATGGGTAGATGAACTTCCATCAGTATTATGGAGCTTACGGACCACCCAAACGCCTCCACACAGTATACACCGTTCTTCATGGTCTATGGTGCGGAGGCAGTGTTACCATCCGACGTCAAGTTTAATGCACCACGAGTGGAAGCATATGAAGAAAACGACGCGAACAAGGCACTCGAAGACGCAGCCGATTTGCTGGAAGAAGCACGCAATACGGCTTTGGCACGAACAGCCGTTTATCAACAAGACCTCCGCAACTACCATAGTCGTCGATTACGCACACGGTCCTTCATGGTGGGAGACTTGGTGCTGCGGGAGAAACAGAAGAAAGTCCATAAACTTGCATCACCTTGGGAAGGACCTTACATTGTCACAGAAGTCATCGAAGGAGGAGCCTATCGATTGAAGAACGCAAAGACGGGCGAAGTAGCATCAAACCCATGGAACGTGGCGCACCTGCGTCGGTTCTATGCATAGATCTCTTAACCTCATATGTAATAGCACATAAGGCCAAAGAATCAGCAAGTTTCAGACGCACTCTTTTCCCTTACCAGGGTACTAAGGGGACTGGAAGGTTTTAATGAGGCGGCTTGCTGATCGAACACATATTTCGAATAAAGATACATGTTCCTCCATATTTCTCATATATGCTTTTACCTACTCAAACAATCGGGGACTCGATCATAAAAACATAAGCATCAAAATTCTAGCTCAAAAATCAGTGAACACAAAGACTTACAGCCCACTCGACATACTCGGGGGCTGGGTCAAACAGAAAACCCAAACCCCACTCGACATACTCGGGGGCTGGGTCAAACAGAAAACCCAAACCCCACTCGACATGCTCGGGGGCTGGGTCAAACAGAAAACCCAAACCCCACTCGACATTCTCGGGGCTGGGTCAAACAGAAAACCCAAAAACATGCTCGGGGCTGAGTCAAACAGGAAACACAAACCCACTCGAAAAACTCGGGACCTGGCACAAATCAAAAACACAGATGTGTTAACCGAGGACTGCCCTGGTTATACCATGATAAGTCGGGTCCAAAATAAAAACGGCGTCTTCTGCGGTCAAAAATCTGAACATTGGGCCCACACAGACATGTCTTGTCATAGCAGCGAGTGCACGCCTAAGACGTCACGATTGACGTCAGGTGTAAAGATAGCATTCACATTCGATTGGAGGATTCGAAATTGCAATCGACGAATGGATTCGACTAGCAAAGGTACTCCCATGGGAGCGTATCAAAAATTTCTTGCGATTGATCAAAAAGGAGCAAATTATTGAGATTATCCTCTACTTTAAACAAAATAAAGCATAATCTCGGGGCTACTCCCATGGGAGCGCTGACGCGCTCCTGTAGGTTTCAAAGACAAAATATTTCGATTGACAAAAAGCAGTATAGAAGGATGATTTAAGATTGTCCTTTATTGCAAGACAATAAACCACAATCTCGGGGGCTACTCCCATGGGAGCGCTGTCGCGCTCCCATAAGATTTCAAAACAAGGTAAGAAAAATTCACTCAACTACAGACTCGATTAAAATACATTAAGTACTTCACAAATCAAAGAATCAAACTTCATAAATTCCCGAACTATGCCAATCGCAGATGTTTCGGATGCTGCATACGCAAATGCAAAGGTAAGACCCGCCGAGCAATCGAGATGGGCCGAGGGACGCTCCAACAGTGTTTTCCCTTGAAATTTTCCGTGTCAACAGACATGATGAAAATCCTGACGGACGCGTTAGGTATCAAAAGTTAAACTGCAGAACGAATCAGTAAGACCTACGACGGCCTGAGTCGAGTCTGTCCAGTGTGTTCCAGCTTCGAGTCCGGGGACTCGAACCTGATTGAAGGCTAGTATGGTTTCGCCCAAATGTGCGGTTAACTGAGCTCGATTTTCGGTAAATCAGGCCTACTATGTCAATATCCCTAGGCAAAAATTGCAAAAGTGTTCCAGCTTCGAGTCCGGGGACTCGAACCTGATTGAAGGCTAGTATGGTTTCGCCCAAATGTGCGGTTAACTGAGCTCGATTTTCGGATAAATCAGGCCTACTATGCCAATATCCCAAGGCAAAAATTGCAACAGTGTTCCAGCTTCGAGTCCGGGGACTCGAACCTGATTGAAGGCTAGTATGGTTTCGCCCAAATGTGTGGTTAACTGAGCTCGATTTTCGAGTGAGTCAGGCCTACTATGTCAATATCCCTAGGCAAAATCTTTCGATTACGTTCCAGGCTCGAATCCAGGGACTCGAGTCTGACTGAAGACTAGTAAGGTTTTTTGCTCAAGCATACAATCGAAACAAATTAAGAGTAGAAGGACTACGTCGGATCAGGAGTATAAAAGCAAAGACTATGACGTGCACGATGAAGGGAGCACATGCTCGATTCTTCGAGTCAAGCAAGTACTCGGGGGCTAATGACGAGGTTATACTCTGCGGGTACCCCAAATTAAGGGTACCTGGTGCACGTAATGATCAAAGAAGCCCAAAGATTAATCGAATCCCATGAAGGAAGGCCTAAGACGAAGAGTGTTTTCCAAGTTAGATCAAGTTATAGTCGGTTAAGGCTTTCCATACATGTAACCTTGGTCGGTTATGTTTCCCGAGACCCAGCCTCCTATATAAAGGCTGGGAGGGTGATCGATCAGGGCAAGGAATCCATAACCACCAAAACCTCGACGAGATCAGCAGCTCGTCGAACTCTTGTAACCCTCATATTCATACCATAAACACAGACAAGCAGGAAGTAGGGGTTTTACCTCACTCGAGGGCCCTGAACCTGGGTAAATCCAGCTTGTCAGCCGTCGATTCCACCAATACTACGTGTTCTCTACCACACAATCAACCCTAGGTATAGCAACCATGGGAATTGCCGAGGGCACACCTCGACACCCGAAGTAGTCCACTTCCAAGTGATGGAATCCGGAATTCCTGGCTGCAAGGTAATGGCTTGTACTTTATTCTTGAGCCAAGTATATTCAGTGAGAAATTGTATCTCGATTAGAGGTCTGCATAAACTGATCCAAAGACTTCCTGTGAGGGCTTCCTTGACGGAGATCTTGCGTCGCCTACTTTGTTTGTACAGCGTCGGCAAGGCGTGACGAAGCACAATTCCTTCGAGCCAATGACAGTTCCAGAACGAGGTTGGGTTGCCATCATGAAGATTGATGATTGTTGAAGCTTGAAAGATTATCTCCAATCCTATTTTTAAATGTAGTTTAGCTTCATTTTTTCCGTTTTGTTAGTTAGGCTGGTAGCCTCCTTAGGCCTTGTTTCTGGTTTTTGTACAATATTTTGTTTTATGGTTGGGACCACACTTGTGTAGTTGTACTTTGCGACTTCTTTGACTTTTTGCTTATATAAAACGGCACAGATTCGATGTGTGTTCAAGAAAACAAATTTGCTACATGGATCTTTACAGAAGAGTAAAACGCACCTGGAGTCTATCAAGTTGCAAGGTTGGAGCGGATTGGTTATCTACAGGGAAAATGCTAACTATTGGTCACCAACTTGTGCAAATGTTGCACGTTAGTCATTCCATCACTCCCACCGTTAAAATGGTGACGTGGACAATGATTTTTTGTAAAAAAGATCTTAGCTTCTCTTTCTTTTTATTACTTGGTCCTTAGGCCGACATCGCTCGCTGGAGGCCGGGCTTCTGGCCGTGCTCGCGATGCAGCAGGCCGGCCGGCTGCTTGCCGTGGCCACACTGGAGGCGGGTAGCTCGCCGTGGACGCGCTGGAGGCCGGGCTTCTGGCCGCGCTCGCAATGCAGCAGGTCGGCTGGCTGCTTGCCGTGGCCACACTGGAGGCGGGTAGCTCGCCGTGGACGCGCTGGAGGCCGGGCTTCTGGCCGCGCTCGCGATGCAGCAGGCCGGCCGGCCGGCTGCTCGCCGTGGCCGCGCTGGAGGCAGGCAGCTCGCCACGCTCGCGATGCAGGAGGCCGGCCGGCAGCTCGCCGTGGCGCCGCGCTGGACGCCGGGCAGCTCGCCGCGCTGGAGGCCGATGCAGGAGGCCGGCCGGCAGCTCGCCGTGGCGCCGTGCTCCCCGCCGGCGTGTTACAGCCAGAAGGACCCGCTCTTCGACCCGGCCAAGTCGTCGACCTACGACAGCGTGCCGTGCACCGCGGACGCATGCCTGGAGCTGGGGACCTACGACTACCTCCCGGCGAAGGAGACCTCCACGCTGGAGGCCGGGCTGGTGGCCACGGTCACGCTGGCGAGGTGCTCGCGCTGGAGGCCGACCTACACGGCTCCCTCGTCCCACTTCGGCGCATCGGAGGTGCTCGCGACTGGAGGAAGGTCGTCGAGGCCCGGGAGCCGGCCAGTCAGAAAAACTAAGGACCAAGTAATAAAAAGAAATAGAAGCTAAGGTCTTTTTTACAAAAAAATCATTGTCCACGTCACCATTTTAACGGTGGGAGTGACGGAATGACTAACGTGCAACATTTGCACAAGTTAGTGACCAATAGTTAGCATTTTCCCAGTAGGTGACCAATCCGCTCCAACCTTGCAACTTGATAGACTCCAGGTGCGTTTTACTCTTTACAGAAAGTACTACTCACAAGGATTGCTCTTCCTTTGGAGGTATTGGGAGAGGCTGACATGATTAACTTTAATAAAAAATGCTTCATGCACCGCTAGAAACTAAGCAAACTACCTGAAACAGTAAACAATGGAAACCATCATACACGAGTCTGTTATTAAAATTCTAGCTACTCTGGACGTGTTTGGTTCGCACGTTTTGGTCCGTCATTCAATTACACCGCAACCTATTACCGTTAATTTTTTTTGGTTCACTTTCCCCGTAAACGAATGCCCCGTAAATGAGTTACAGCGTAGATCAAATCCGTTACCGGCTAGACCCCACCGAAAACGGATCACGTTACCGCGAGCGAACGGAGGCGAGTTCTTCCCGTCTTCTCAGATTTCCACCCTTACCTACCCTCGTCCGTCAAGTTGCGACGCCGGCGGCGGCGCCGGCCTCGGCAGCAGCGACCGTAGCGGCAATGACACCATGCTGCGGCGGCGGCCATCAATCCCCTTCTCTGTTGGATGTATCTCCAGGCGCTGTAGCGGCGGCCGGCCGGCGGCCACTAATCCCCTTCCCTGTTGTGCTTAACGATTGCGATTTCCTCTCTCACCGCGTGATTGCTCGTCTTTCTGGCCCTCCATCTCCGTTCAGATCTCTGTGCTAAGCAATCCATTTACGTTACCTGTACGAACCAAACTAATTTGCAAATTCGCCATTACGTTACCATTCCCCCCGTACAGCTTACGTTAGCAGAGCTGATCCAAACACGTCCTCTGTGTATTCTTGTTCTAACCATCCGACCGAATTTAGTACACATGAAATTACTCATTTTATGCTCACCAAACGAAAACCTTCTACAACAATAAAGTGGAACAATAAGAAAACATAAAAGTAAACAGCCTTACATGAAACTGTTGTAAGGTTATCATATATAGTTAAACAACTGCCTTACAATGTTACTTCTTCTGTTGCAAACGAAATCCTACAATCCACTAACTTAAGCTGTACCGAGCCGCTGCAGAATTTAAAGTAAAGATAAAAGACTTGAGATCATTGCCTTTTGCTTTAGCTAAAGACAGAAACCAGTTCTTTCCTTGTAGCTGGGGTTAGCTGCAGGATCTAAAATAAAGATAAAAGACTAAAAGTTCACTGTCGGAACTCGGATGTGCCTGCTAATCGAACAACTTGTGTGCCTTTCAAGCCAGTCAAACTGAAGAGACTCTCAACTGGAGTTGTCTGGATTTTGGGTTTTAACTTGCATTACATTTCAATTCGGTAAGAGCATCTCCACTCGTCCTCCCTAAATAATGTCCAGATTGACATCAAAATGAGGACTATGGGAGCCTGTCCGGACAAGATGGCGTCTATGGGGAGAGCCTCTCCCCACTCGCTGCCCCAATAGGATTTTCTTTTTCTTTTTTTGTTAGTATATGTTTCTGTGGCATTTTCACGAACAACCTGCGGGCCCTGGTCACCGACGAGGAGCATGTCCGGCGGAGCACGGGAGGAGTCAGGAAGAGGTCGCGGGCAGCACGACTGCTGTTCCTGGCGCGACGGCAGGGCGGTGCTTGGCTCGAGGCGGAGGTCGGTGGAGGGCGGGCGGCAAGCGTGAGTGGCCGCGGGGAAGGGCCCGGTAACGGCGTCGCGCGGCCACCTGCGCCACGGCGGAGCTCGAGTCTCCCGCGCGCCGAGGAAGGGGCCGGCGACGGCGGGGCGAGGCCATGGCGCCGCTCCTCTTCCGAGCCGGTGGCAGAGACGAGCGGGCGCACCCAGTGCCTTTCTCGAAGCAGGCGGTGCGAGGCCGGCGTGACCGAGCTGAAGCAACTCCTGCCCAGCGCGGAAGAAGTAGTTGGCGCGGCCAAGCTCGTCGAGGACGCCGGCGAGGAGGAGGAGCGGCGACCGGCGTGGCCGGACGTGGGTCCTCGACGTGGTGGAGGAGGGCGGCGGGAGAGGTGGAGGATGAGCGCGTGGTGCGGCGCCATGGGAGATGGATAAAGGAGATAGAAGAGGAATAAAGGAGAGTGGCACGTGGAAGCACATGAGTGGCAGCCTGGACCAAATGTTTCGCCCGGAGCTACCGATAGACGCCCCATGGTTAGGGATCGCTTGGGTATCTCCGGACGAAATAATCGCTATGGGGGGCGCGAGTGGAAGGCGTTTTTCGGTTTTGACACCCCAAATACGTTTGGGGGGGCCCTTGGGGGTTGCGACTGCAGATGCTCTAAGGATCGCATTGAGGGAAAAACAATGTACTGGTTGTGTTGATGAATGTGACAGGCAACTCCGACCCTTCTAAATGTTGTTTTTTTTTAGGGGGGGGGGGTGTTCTAAATGTTGTAGCCATTAAAGCCCGTTGAGGCCAGGAACAAGGCCCAAAAACCTCTTCCTTTCCCATTAAAGCCCGTTGAGGCCATTTGCAACTTTCAAGACTAGTAGATTCATCGATGTAAACAGATCGGATCGGATCGGATAATGCTCTCCATATCCTTTCCCATATTATTTTGTCGGATTCGGAGCTGATCGGATAATGACCGGATGCGGATATGAATGTCGATAATATCGGACTATGGATACGGATCGGGAACGGAGCGGATTCAGACCGGATACAAATACTAAGTAGCGGATAAATACGTACAAAGAAAAAAAAATTGACCATGCAAAAAATGAACAAAAGAACTATCCAAGCACATAACACTACAAACTGACCAAAATTTACATGGGCATGATGCAAGTGCATAGTTGCACGGCATAGAAGGAATACTCCTATATGATTACTGAGTATAAATCGTACTAGGGTAGGATTAGTTATATACGGAGAGACATAAACAGGTGATAGGTCAATGTGCCAATGCACTTGGCTATTTATACTAATTAAATAGGCTAATAAATCAGATTATCCTAATAGAGTATATCGGATAATCCGCAAAAAATGACGGATAATCTGCATCCGTCGGATAATAGCAATACCATATCCTCTACCATATCTGTCGGATATCCGACTAACGAATATCCTTATCTGCATTCGTATCCGGCGGATTTCCATAATTACATACCATATACTTAAAAACGGATGAGAATGCGGATTCGGGGCGGAAATTATCCGTACCGCTTACATCCCTATTCCTCATCATTAGAAAAAGGTTACTACTCTCAAAAAAAATTAGAAAAAGGTTACTCTTCTCCCTCAACGAAAAAAAGGTTACTCTTCTCAAATGTATCTCTAAAAAGATTATCACCCATCAGTAACTTTTATAACATCAAAATCCCACTAACTTTCATTTACGAATAGACTAACTCCACATATAGTCTATTTACACAAAGATAATAACAATCGTCTGATTCTGATTATCGCCCATATTTATCCCTCCATTCCTTTTAAATCAATCATACAATGAAAGCAATGGCAGAAGAGTAATCGGTGTTCAACTTGTGAAGACTCTTCACAGCATAAAAATAGAGCTCTGCATCTCCAAGTCATTATTAGGTTCCGTCACGGCAAACATCATCTCTCTGAAAAGTCATAGTTGTACAAAACAATATTTATTTTCCCATTATTAAAGTTACTAGACTATCAATATATGCACAACTCCCTATATCTCTGGTAAAAAAATCCAGCATAAGAATTTAAAATATTTTTATATATGATTGTAGTTCATTTTTTAATTAATGCAGCAACGTGCGGAGCATATTCTTGTAGTATATTAAACATATGCTGAGTTACAATAAACCCCACATGAGAAGCACACGAAAGGTCAAGAGAGCAGAACTGCGAGAAATTTCTGGAGAAACAACCCTTAAAAAAGAAATTACAATAAACCCAACAGATAACTTTTTTTTTAGTTCACCCAGTGAGTATCATTGCCGCTCGTTGTCGCCGATTGTGAGGAAGCACCAATGTCCCAATGGGTCTTGAGAGCCAACGAAAAGGCATACGGCATAGCCAACGTCATTTTTGTGTGTGAACTAGGGAGCGTGAGTGTGCTCCTCGTTTCTTGGAACCTCCACTTGTCATTGATGTCGTTGAGGAAGAGCGCCAGATTCGCCTCTATCCGGCCACCATCCCAGATCCTAGACTGTAGACTACCCTCTGCACGCGAAGTCGAATTATGGGGAAGGCCGGAGGCTTTGCCTTTTTAGAGAAAAAATCAAACCGGCTTTTCTTTTGAATCGTTCATCCGAATATGAACCGTTTTCACTGCTAAGCTCTTATTAAAGGTGTCCTACGGCATATGTCCACTTCATGTGTTTGTGTGCTTTTTTTTTAAACTTCTTCGTCGAGGTTTTATTCAATTGGCGACAAAAATCTGATTGAATAGGCTCAATCAGAAAACCAGGGATAAGTTCACATATGAAATATATAGAATCAATTGAGAGAGCCGTTCGAGCACAAGCATGTGCCGGTGCCGGTGCAAAGAGCTCGCATTTCAAGCCCCCACTCAAGTTCCACCATGGGACCTTCCATGGCAGCAAGGTTGTGACCTCCATCTTACGCAAACAAGGAGAAGCGGCATGGGAGGAAGAGCTTGTGTCAAGGAGTGGCGGAGCGGACGGTGAAACAAAATTCAGGAGGTAGAAGTAAAAAAGGCGGCACAATAGTGGAATAGATCGATCGCTCGGCCGATTTTAATCTTCCCCCAAAAATTATCTCACGAAAAAGAAACCAACTAAAATAAACAATACCCATCGAAAACCAAAACTACTAAAACTAATACTACTAGGTCTTATTTTTGAACTGTCAAGTCGTAACTGTCAAGTGGGTGCATACAAGCCTGTAGTCTGTAGAATAGAAAGCCTTGCAAAATGTGTTGTCAGTGTGAGTGTCATTCAATCCTCCCCGTTGGAACCTGGAAGCAGGATATACTTCACTTTCGGACCACAAGTTCAAGTAGAAGATGCAATGGAAAAAATGTGCGCCCCAGCCAGTCCACCGTACGCACTGGCAGCACTGCTCCATTTACAAGAACAAATTAATAAACAGGCTGAACTTAACATGTCCCACAAAAAAATAATTAAGCTATCATGAACAAGGTTTTGGTTACCGGTCTGGAAATCCGGTTACCGGGCGGTAACCGGATATCCCGACCACCCCCGGCAAATGGTCATCCCGGGCAAAAAAATCCTGAAAATTTCAAATTTTAACAAAAACCCTTGGAAAATGGTTAAATTGGAACCATTTTTTTTGAATTTTTGAATTTTGGTTTTCAAATTCATCCGGTAACCGGTCAGGATTTTCCGGTTACCGCGATGCCTACCACCCTCAGGATTTTTTTTCTACCAGGAACCAAAACCTTGATCATGATCACTTAACAAGAATACTACGAACACATGCAAATTACCGTCATATTTAAGATTAGAGCAAAAGGAAAGCATGGATAAAAGAATTATGATATTGCTCCTCCACGGAGAAAGCATGCAGATAAGTTACCTACCAATGGATTTATAACCAAACCGTTGTGCAACACCGCACAAACAATCATTACAATCATCATTTATTCTTAAAAATTACAATCAGTCCAGAGCTGACTGCTCACACTGGAATAAATTAAACAATAGCCCACACACACAATAATCACCAGCATCATTTATGCTTACATTATTACAGTCAGTCGATAGCTCGCAATCCATACCATAACACACAACACACACCCACATAGAGGAGGAGCACAGCAGCGAGAAGAACGCTCAGAGCTGCATCCAATTCACGGAAAGGATGGATTACCTGCAGCATAATAAACAAACAAAAGATGGATGATTATCTAGATATATGAGCATTACATATTAGGGAGAGCATATAAAGTAATAACTTGGTTTCAGCATATTAAAGTAAGTTTATTCACGGATTAAGAGAGATGGAGGACTATGTATACCTCATCTGAGTACGCTGACTCTTGGCAGCTGGGTCTTATAGTACAACGAGTGGATCGGCTTGTAGAGGGAAGGGTGGTGGTACTCCTCCAGCCCGTCCCACTCCAGATTGTCCCACCATTCCTTCTCGCAGTCCACCTGAGGTGGCTTGGTGTCACGCCCGACGGCCGGCAGACGCCTGAGGCTCCAGCAACCCCTGATCTTGATGGTCTCAAGCTTAGGCGCCCGCATCCTGCGCCGGCAGATGTGCTGCAGCATGGGGAGCTCGTGTAGGTGGATGCCCGTCAGTCTGGGGAATTCTATAACTTTACCCTGCTCTCCAAGCTTATAGTCCAATGGGAATACCTCCATGAGGTCACCACAGTACACTATCTCGAGGGTCCTCAGTGCTTCAAAGCCGTTCTCTTCCTGCCATGGGGACAAGAAGAGCACTTTTACGAGCCTCGGGCAATGGTCCAGGTGCAAGCACTTTAGGCTATCAAATTTTGTATATGGCCTGTCCCAGATGTAGCGTGCTGAGAGGAGCTGGGACGCCCAGAAAGTCTCCAAACGGTTAAAGGTGTACACATCAATGGTCTCGGGAGGAGTGAAGACTGTGTGAATATTGGGGCACCTCTCGACCCGGGACCGCATCATCCAGTTCCATCCAGATCCTTCAGGAGGTGCTGGGATACTGGAGATGGACGGGTTGTCGTACACGTGCAGCGATGTAGCCTGATCATATATGAAATGAGGGAATAATAAAGCCTCCCAGAGTTTGTTGGCCTGCCCGTCCATGATTACCTTTATGATACATGTTTGGTTCCACCAGCTTATATCAGGGAACTCCCACATCATCATCGCTTCAACTGGGCCATCATTCACAATGTCTCTGTACTCATAGTCCTTCACTGTTCTTGCATGCGGTTGGACTTGCACTAGTTGGTCGTTGTTTGTTCCTTGGACTTCGCTACCATCAACAATAGCCGGAGAATAGATATCAATATGTAAGACTGCAGATTTTAAATAACCTATTACAGGAGAAAGGGACCTTAGGAGCCTTGCATCTGTGAGAGAAATCTGCCATCCATCCTTAAATTGTTCTTCTTTCTGCTGCTGGAGGGATCGATCAACATATGGATGTGCATGTGATGTTTGCACTCCTTCAGTTGACCCTAATGTTGAGGTGGTGTCAATACGCAGCACATCCGGCCATTTTTCCTCTTTTATTACACTCTCTGGCCACAATATTGCACAGAGCTTCTTGCAGCCCAGCAGGATGATCCGCTTGGGGACTGTGGATTGTACTCCTCCAAGGTCAAGAGTTTGTACTTTTGTGCCTGAGAGATCCAGCTCCTTGAGACTTCCCAACCATGCTTTCAAGAACAGGTTCTTCAATTCTTTGCAGTCCCTAAAGGAGATAATTTCTAAGCCATCACATCCATCAACAGTGACAGTCTTAAGGCTATTGTTGCTTGCTGGCCCAGATAAGCTTCTCATGCCTTGTCTGATGGTATTTCCCGAGAAATCAAGAAGCTCTATGTTTTCCATATCTGAGAGCACGTCGTTGTTGAAGTAGCACGTGGATTTTGTTACCCGGAGCTTGCGAATGTTACGCAGTCGTCCCCGTAAATGGCTCATGTCCCAGTTTTTGGCTCCCATCACATTTAGCTCCCTAAGCTGGGTCATGAGATCCATGACCCGTGCAGACAAGATCTGACCCCAGTCCGTGTAGCGCAGGTCAAGCACCCACAAGCTTTGGAAGCATTCCCACAAGGATGTGTTGCTGTTTTCCAACTCCTCCTTCTCCTTATCTGCATCTGTGTAATGATAATCTGTGGTGCTTCTTGTTTGATGGTCTTCGCAATGCTCAAGCCACAGGAACCTCAAGCTATGGCAATAGAGGAATGGAGGCGATGAGAAACTGAAGGAACACCATGAGAGCTTGAGTACGCTTAGCCTGTGCGAGTGTTGAAACATGTTTTCGAGGATAACACCGGAGCAGCGCTGTACAAATGCACAAGTTGGTGTATAAATAGAGTACGGAGTGCACTCAGCAGACCTTGCCAGGTGAGAGGAAAGCATTATTGTGGCTTCATCATTAGTAAGCCGGTTGTCAATGTTCAACAACTGCACCTCGGGCTGCAGATCATCACTAACTTTCCACGCTTTGTCAATATCTGACAATGTGACGATCCCATCGCATACCCAATAGTTACTAGTGTGGATAGCCCAGTCGTAGTCAACGATGTGAGAGCCGATGCAACACTGTTTGAGCATATACAAGACACACCCAGCAGCAAGTGCTGAATCAATGATGACATGGCCATGCTTATTGCAGGACACTTGTGCAGCCTCATGGCGCACTAAGTATGACCAAAGCTCTTGTGGATTTCGGTCATCTCTTGAAGCTGAAAGAAGAACATGTGTTGTTGTGCTCTTCTTCACATCGTCTATCACCTTGGGGTCAAGCCGAAACCTCCCTCGAAAAGTCCACAACATCTTGCTATCGGCATATCCAGACAGATAAAGACCAAAACTCAATATATCAATCTCCTCATTGGTTCCATTATGTAGGATCAACAGGAATCTGCGGTTTTGTACCGTTTGATAGGTCTGTGTGAAAACTTGTTCTATCTCACCGCGGGAACCCTTGTTTAACCCATCAAAATCATCCTCCTCATCTTGTTTATCAAACATCTCCATCACCGAATCAGGAAGCTTCAACTGCTCTGCGATTTTCCTCTGCATTGCTCTTCTGCTCTCCCACTTTGAGCAATCGATGTGGATGACTTCATCAAACTCCAGACCCGCAGGCCTCACCGACAGCTCACTTGATACTGCAAGGCGTTTGGCTACGGCTTGCAGGACGACAGATGCCCCAAGCCCGTTCCAGCCATCAAAGTAGATGGCATTCTCTCTGTTGCTGCTTCTTCTAGTGTCCTTCCCAAGCTCATTGAGAATCCTTTCGACGGCGGCATCAATGGTGTCCACTTTGATAACCTGTATGTGTGTGCAGCAGTGAGGAGGGAATCAGTTCAAAGTTTAAACTTGGTAATTAATACTAACTAACAAAACACGCAATAAATCGACTGATGGTCTTGGAGTATTGACAATACTCCGATGCATGCCAACTCGTTTTTTAGATTCTACTAACTGAGCATGCCTAATAAAGGACACATGATCCAAATTAATTGGTGAACGTGTTGAATGCTAACATATATAAAACTCTACCCCAAAATCTACCCCAATTAAATACTTTACAAATTAGGCTTAAATGGATGCTAATATATATAACATGCAGAATGGAACAAAAGGTGAATTTTATGTAAAAAATACCTCTGTGCGCATACTGAATTAGTCAGATCCGTCAGTCTACAGCCTCTAGATTATTTCCATTTGGGGCTTAAGATCCGGTCACCTCTTCAACAATTTCCTGACTTCCTGTACTCATTGATACACAAGCAGGAACGACAAATAAAGCTAGCTTACGTAAATCTGAAGCAGGCAGACAGATTGAGCGCATGTGAGGTGAACTAGTTTCATACCTTGGTTAAGTTGAACAACTGAACTATGTAGAGAGTATGTAGCTCGAGGGAAGCCAAATAGATTTTTCAGGTGCCACTACCAGATGGCCGGATCGGAGAGCAAAACAGGGACAGGTAACATGCTGCACCGAAATATTTGGGGTCCTTCGTGCTTGTGTGTGTGCACAACTGCCTTCTACAGAATAAAAGAAAGTGGTACTATCCTTTCCTTTTGCTTTGATTTACATCCTTTATCTTTTTTGCTTTCACTAAAGACAGAAATCAATTCTTTGCTTGTGCCTGGCTAGCTGCATGGTACAAAGTTAAAGATAAAAGGTGGCAAGGCTGTCTGTTCACCGTCCAATTTTCCTCCTAATTGTAAAACTTTTGTGTATTTCAAGCCACCTGACTTGGAGAAACTCTGAAGTAGGGCATCCAGATTTGGGTTTTCACTTACACTGCCATTGCTGACACTACTGAGCAAATTGTACTCCTAGTTATGTTGCAGAATGTGGCCGATATCTGCAAGATGTACACGGATTCCTACGAGTCCTACTACAGGGTTTCCTCCTCTCCAATGCAATGTGAGGTTGAATTTCTCAGCGTTCCCTTTATAAATCAGAGGATGATTCACACACTGCTAGAAACATTACGCCAACTACTCGCAACGAAAAATAACCTCTTGTGCTCGCCGATCCTAATACTGAATGTTGGTATGTACCATTTATCCTTGTTCCAAACCATCCGACTAAAAGTTAATTTAGTACACACAGAAATACTAATCTATCACCAAAGAGTCCTTACTACATCAACTAAAGTTCAACGGAATTGCAGAAACAGCCGCACCTGTATAAAGTTTCAAGGTCACCATGTATAGTCAAACAGCTAGCTTACGAATCTCGATATGTAGAGCCAATGGAGGAAATGATAAGAAAGAACTGAAATGCAGAGCCAATTGAGGCACAGAAGCTATAACAGTGAGCAAGGAGGAGGTACAGCGAATCGCGGCACGAGGTAGGGCTCGGCGGCGCCGTCAGAGGAGACGCAGAGGCAGCGATTGGTTCTACGGTAGCGGGGCGTGGCGCCATCGGAGGAGACGCGGAGGGGGGAAAGGTGAGCACGTCGCCGCCCACGGAGACGCATCGCCGAGACGCCGGCGGCTCGGACTGTGTTGGCCGTATCTTCAGCGAGGGGGAACACGGCCCACCATGCGCAAGGTCCCTCCAAGTTTTTCCAACCTTCCACCGAAATCACTAGAAAATTAGAAAAAGGAAATCTTTCCGCGCGCGCTCTCGTCGCGCCACTTGGTGTGCTCTCGTACCCCATGCGCTCCCTTCTTGCTAAGTGTCGCTTTCTCCAGCGCGCGGTCCCCCGCGGGTGTCTGCATGTCCGCCAAGTGTCACAACGAGAATGAAAGTGGGATGAGAATGAAAGAGAAAGGGATACCGGAGGGGACAGAGCTTCGGTGACTTTGTGAACCAAAATTTCACCGTGACTTTGCCCACCTGAGAGCCATGAGATGAAGCTCCAACGGACACGATTGATCCAAATTTTGAGCTCAAAATTTAAACTGTCCAGAAAAAATTGAAAAAATTCCAGGACATCATATATGTTCCATTAAGTATTCTGAGAAAGTTTTGTTTCATCTGGATAAACGGTTTATGAAACACAATTATATCATAAACCGTTTATCCAAATGAAACAAAACTTTCTCAGAATATTTAATGGAACATGTATGACTTACTAGAATATTTTTCAGTTTTTTCTGGACAGTTTAAATTTTGAGCTCAAAATTTGGATCAACCGTGTCCATTGGATCTTTAATCTGATGGCTCTCATATGGGCAAAGTCACGCTGAGACTTTTTTGAGGGAAGTCACTGAAGTTCTGTTGGGAGTCTGCTTTTTCCTTTTATTTTTTGAAACCGAACTTTCAAAACGAAATATCTTGAGATCCGTTTCTCCAAATTATGAACCGTTTTCACTTTTGAGATCCTCGCGTCGAGATTTTCAAAACTAGATCTCATGTTGATAGGTTTTGAGAAACTTTTTTTTGTACTCGTTAAACTAATACGGGTGTACTCTGGGATATAGTGTAAATATACTCGGGTTCATTGAGTTGTACTTCTGATTTTGGTGTACTTTATTCTTTGTTTTTCATTGTTCATGTACTCCGTCCTGCGTAATTGTGCACTCTGGTTTTTATGTACATGTACTCTGCCCTTCTGTGTACTTGCAGTGGCTGATCCACATACAAGCTGACCCCACAGTTTATTAGCAAATCCTCTTAATACATGTGTGCATTCTTATAACAAAAATATGAATCGGGGTAAAAACTGTCCGTGGTTAGATGTCTGACCCCACCGGTTTTGTACTCTGGCTCCGCCGCTGTGTACTTGTACTCCGACTTTTGTGTATCTATACTCCGTCTTTTCTGTGTATGTTGTACTCTGCCTTATATGTATATGTACTCCGTGTACCTGTACTCTAGTTTCTGTGTATCTGTACTCTGTCTTTTCTGTGTATTTTGTACCTCGTTTTCTGTGTATCTGTACTCCGGCTTCTGTGTATCTGTACTCCGGGTTCTGTGTATTATACTTCATATTTTGTACTTCGAAATATCTCCATTTACAGTGGTCTACTATCCGCGCGCGCGGCCCGATCTTCGCAAAGGTCGGGCTTTTCCTTGCGCTACCCACCTTCCACACGCTGACACCTAGGCCCAGGAACAAGGCCCAAAAGCCTCCTTTTTTCCTTTAAAGCCCGTTGAGACCATTTGCAGCTTGCAAGAGCCTCCTAGTTTTTCTAGGGTTTGGGCGACGGCGGCGGCGACTCACTCTCCGCCGACGGAACTTCTCCGATCCTGCACTCCCGCCCCCTCCCATCTTCTAGACTACTCTGGCTGATCACGGGGCCAACCCTGGTTGGCTGCCCGGCCTTGGTAGTTTCAGTTGAAAGGCTGGGGTGTGGTTTGAAGCGTTTGAGGAGGAACAGATCGCCATGGCTGCGGAAATCTCTAGGGAGAGAGAGGATAAGGGGAAGAAGGTTGTCGATGTGGATGAGTTGTTGAGGAACTTGAAGCTGCACGGGGAAGAACTGAATGTTGTGATCCTGGGCAAGGAGGAGGTTAGGCGCTGGCCGGCGGTGAAGTGGCACGCAGCGGCAACAGTCCTGACGAAGAAAGCTTTTAGCATGCAATCTCTGAAAAACACCATGCATGCGGCATGGAGTCCTGCGCACGAGGTTACCTTCTACGAGGTGGAGCCGAATATGTTCGTGCTGCAGGCCTACTGCTTGGGAGACTGGAAATGGATCATGGAGGAGGGGCCGTGGCTCTTCCGTGGTTAGGCCCTTATGGTTGAACCGTTCGACGGGGCAACGATGACGCCAACTGCTCCAAAGGGTGTCCAAGCTTGGGTATAGATACATAAACTCCCTCCCTTGTTCCGCAAGGAGGAGGTTCTTACTCAGCTGGCTACTAGAGTGGGAGAGATCATTGTTGTGGAGTTGGCGGCTGTCCAGACGAGGACGGGAGTGTTCCATCGCGTGCAAGTGAAGCTGGACTCAACGAAGCCTCTGACTCGTTTTGTGCCGCATGCGTTGGAAGGAAGTGACCGCATGTTCCTACAGGTTAAATATGAAAAGCTACCAAAGCATTGTGAACATTGCGGATTCATGGGCCACACGTATCTGGAATGTGGCACGGGGGAGTATGAAGAATCGGAGCGTCAGTTTGGCTCCTATTTGATCTCGGAAGAAGCCTATTGGAAGGCAGGAACTCCGGGCGCCCGTATGCGCAACCCATAGTTTGCGGCGGGTGGACGCGGGCAAATGGGGGACCATGGAGGAAGAACCGGGGGCGCGCGAAAGCTGAACATGTCCACCGCAAGTGGGTTCCAAAGGGACAGACCAATGGCCGAAAGCGCAACTCAGAGGATGCTGGGCTGGGGGATGAACTGCAGGAGGAGCTAGAGGATACAGCTGAGAGCCCTCTCAAACAGCCAAGAGAAGAAGTAGGTAGCAAGCATGGGGATCTGGAGTCGGGGGCGATGAGACAGCTGAATTTGAACGCTGATCATGAAGGGAACGAGTTGGTTCCTCCCCCTCCCCCGCGTTATGTTACTCCTTTTGAGAAGAAGATGAAGAGAGCTGCTGAGGCTTCAGCCAAGGCAGGAAAGGCGACAGAAAAAAATCTGAACGGGAACTATAATGCGTCGGATAACGAGAGCAACTCAAACGTGGCAGCCTACATTGAGGGGGACCGCTGGGAACAATGAGTGTCCTGGGTTACAACTGTCGCGGGTTGGGCGGTGCCTCGACAGTTGGGGAGATTCGTGATCTTGCGAAGAAATACACCCCCACCTTGTTGCTTGTCCTAGAAACTCAACTCCATAAAACCCGCGTGGAAGGACTAGCACATATTTTAGGTTATGATAAAGGTTTTGTTGTAAGCAGCTCGAGCCGCAGTGGTGGCATCGGACTTTTCTAGAATAATAATATATCAGTCGAGATTTTACCTTATTCACAGTATCATATAGATGCCATTGTGACGGAGGGTGGAAAGGACCCGTGGAGATTAACGGGGTTTATGGGGAGGCTCAGACGACGGAGAGGTTTAAGACCTGGGACATGCTGAAATATATCCGTGCACCGTCACCGCTAACCTGGATGCTTCTAGGGGATTTTAAAGAAGTACTACACTGGCATGAGCATGTTGGGGTGCAGGAGAGGAGTTATGCGCAGATTGCAGGATTTTGTGACATGGTTGACGTATGTGTGAAAGGACAAGGATGTCGCCTAGAGGGGGGGTGAATAGGCGATTAAAACTTTTCCGGTTTAGGCTTGCTAATTGCGGAATAAAACTAGGTGCTTAAATTAACAAGCCAACAACCTATGTAAACTAGGCTCACCTATGTGCACCAACAACTTATGCTAAGCAAAACAAGCAACAAGGTGATAGCAACAAGAATACTTCAAGCACGAAGGCTATCACAATGTAAAGTGCATAAGTAAAAAGCTCGGGTATGGAAATAACTGAGGCACGCGGAGATGAGAATGTATTCCCGAGTTCCTCGTTTTTAGGGGAGTACGTCTCGTTGGAGAGGTGTGAGGCACCACAAAGGTCGATCTCAACGCCACAAAGGCTCACCCTATTCTCCGATGAACCACACCACAAAGGTTTGGTTCACCTTCCACTATCG
The DNA here is from genome assembly GCA_947311845.1 of Poa pratensis. Lineage (NCBI taxonomy): Eukaryota > Viridiplantae > Streptophyta > Magnoliopsida > Poales > Poaceae > Poa > Poa pratensis. The sequence goes on along the minus strand of CAMZMU010000033.1, from coordinate 2,969,631 downwards.
GAATCCTTCAAGGCGGAATCCGGAGCCTTTACAACAACAATACGAGGCACAACCCGTAACTGGATTGGGGGCTCCCGAACGGCTACAAGTGACCACAAAGGTCTCAACCACCATAAAGGCATCTAGGGTCCAAAGACCCAAGAGTAACAAGCTCACAAACTTTCAACTTTCACGAATCCTCGTGGAGAGCACAAACTGATGCACAAAGCAATGGCAAGAGCACAAGTGGTCATATCCTTCACTCTCAAATCCCACCAAAAGCAACTAATGCTTATGGGGGAGAAGAGAGGAAAAACAAAGTAGGAGAAACACTAAGAACTTCAAGATCAAGATCTACTAGGTTCTCCTCACTTAGAGGAGAGAGGGATTGGTAGAATTGTAGATCTAGATCTCCTCTCACTTTTCCCTCAAATATATGCAAGAATCATGGGAGGAAATGAGAGGGGGCAAGTTTTTCCAAGGTCAACAATGGAGGAGAGAGTGGGGAAAAACGTGCAGCACCAAGGAAGAAGAAGGGGAGGGGTATTTATAGCCCCTCCCAAAATCTAGTCGTTGGAAACAGGGAGGCCGGATATTCCGGCTCAAGTGATGACCGGAATATCCGGCCCTGGAGCAAAATTTCTGGCCCAAAATATCCGGCCTAGTCCAGAGAGTCGCACAATGCGACGCAAAAACGAGTTTCGCCAATTTTCCTGGGGACCGGATATTCCGGTCTGAATTTGAACCGGAATATCCGGTCTGCTGAAAACTGACAGAAACAGCAATATGAAAACTGCAATAACTTTTTCATCCGGACTCCGATTTCGATGATCTTGGACTCGTTGGAATCGCAACGAAGAGCTCTTCAAGATTATGTAGAGAAAAATCATATTCCATCATGTGAGGAGGAATCCAAATGTAGAAAGGTAAAACCTCTCTATAAAAAGATGAACCGGCAAAACCTCCAAAACCGAAAACGCAACAAGTTTTCCATACGAAATCCGTTTTCGGTGAACTAGAGCTTGGTATGGAGATGAACACAAGCTCTAAATTCTCACATGGATAAAAGCCAAATAAGAACCAAGAAAGTTGATATGCCAAGTATGCAAAGGTTTGAGCTCTCCACAAAGATGCGATCAAGTTACTCACTTGAGAGCCCCTCTTGATAGTACGCCGTCTATCCTATAACCCGGTCTCCCACTAACACCATCAGACCGGTATAATAGAAACCCTATCGAGATCATACCTTTGCCTTGCGCATTCCACTTGAGCTAGATGATGACGGTCTTGACTGTCTCAAGGTGGACACGTTTCTTGATTGTGCTTGCTAGCACATGCTTGATGAAGACTTCTCCAAATACTCCCCCATGCTCCAACATGGGAGAGTCTTGCTAAGCTCCGTCTTCATGAATCCATTAGCACTTCATCTTCTTCTCTTGATATATATGATGGCTTGGAGATAAACATGAATGTTCACTCAACCTTCTTTTCCAAGCCATGCTTGCAATAAGCTCAACTCTAGATGACCATTCTTCATATAAACCCTTGGATAGAACCTTGATCATCATATAATCTTCTAGAGTCCAACACATGAACTCCAATCTTTTCCCATGGACAAGATCTATAAAGTTATCTCAATGCAAACATTAGTCCATAAGGATTGTCATTAATTACCAAATCCACGTATGGGGCAACACATGCACTTTCAATCTCCCCCATTTTGGTAATTGATGACAATCCCTTTTACGAGGGTTTATATAATGAATTAAGCAACCATGCAACGCAATAAGCAAGGATGCAAGAGAACAAAGATCAAAACCATATTCCCTGAAACCCTCTAAATCTCTCCCCCATTGGCATCGATTGCCGAAATGGGTGAAAAATTATGATGGCCAATATAATAAGAGCTCCCCCATAAAGTGTGCATTTCTCATGATATGAGTGAAATCAAATGCACATCTCCAATGACGAATAGAAGAAGGGAGATCAAACTATATTAAGGATCCAAACAAAAGAGAAAGATACTTCGAAGAAAGAAGCAAGCAATCAAAAGGATCTGAAAACTGTTCTAAACAACAAGAGGGAACTCCCCAAGGTACGTGCACAAAGTAGGATTTGCAAAGCAATATGGAGTGCACAACATGGAATCCTCACTCCCTCCTAGACAATTTTAGAACAGAAATAAGTGCAAGAAGGCTTAAAGATAGAAAAGAAGCAAAACAACTTGCAACAAGGAAATGTTGAGCAACAAGAGAAAGAAGCGACAAATAAAGACTTGCTCAACCGAAAATAGATGGGTGTGATAAGGAGAGACGTTTTAGGAGACTAATGCAAAGATGAGCGTAGCATCAACATAGTCGTTCAATATAAGTGGCACATAGTGCATATCATGTCTTTCCATAAACACAACCCAAAAGTTGAAGCAAATAGGTCCACAAGCTTATTAAGGTCCAAAAAGGAATACCAAATGAAAAACAAAGCTTGTGCCTTTTAGAGACCACCAAAGAATCAAAAGTAATAAAAAGGGTGGTCACTAACGAATTGGAATATCAAATAAGGATGTAACTACTCTCATGTGTATAAGTTTCTAAGTAGACACCAATCATGAAGATATAAGTCCACAAAGAAACATGCACACACAAAATAGATACTACGGTGAAGAACATGATATCCTAGTGGAAGTCATATATATACCAATAAGATCTTTGCTTAAAAGCATAGCACAAAGCTCAATTTTATCTGAAAAGGATATAGATGAACTTCCAACACAATCTCATCATAGCATCAAAAATATCCACAAGGGAAAAAATAGTTGGGATGCTCCGAGAAAGATAACAAGTATCACAAAGAGCAAATGATTTTGCAAATTCATCAATATTGCACATGAGAGACTTTGAGAAGAAATGCTAGATTAACATATTTGGGATTGGTGAATCAATAAAACGATTATGTATATTCCCCTTGATATGTAATCATCCCGGCTTGCTCACATTTGCAATAAAGATGTTTTGATAAAGGCTTTGCAAGAACATATCAATTGCGACTAAAGATTCATGCCAAGAAACAACCTACACAAGGTTGAAAGCTAGAAAGTATGCATGAGGTAGATACTTGTTACCGAGATAGCATTGGTGATGTAGAAGATAAGAGTTCGCGATCATCCGAGCTTGGCTCCAATAAGCACATGGTGATAACCTTCCTTGTAAATGAGACAAGCTTCCAATGCACCTCCGATGTACCTAAAACAAATTCAAGTACAAATGGTACCCAAACTCATTGGGTCCAAAGTAGTTAGAGCAACTACAATACATAGGACAAACTCCACATAAATATGTGCATATTGATATGAAATTGAATTTCATGCACATCTTAGCCATTTAGGATTTGATGGAGTTTATCCTATATATTGGATCAACGAAAGTAAGCATGCCATAAGATATACATATAATAAATATGCATGCACAAGACTTTCAAGAACCAAACGAGATACAATTTGGACAAAACACCAATTAAACCAAGAAAACACACACAAGTGTGACAAGAAAAGAATTGTCCAAATTATATCAAAACCCAAATCAACACATGATTGAAGATACCACTTTGAAAAGATGCCAAATGAAAGTAAGATACCAATTGATGAAAATGCCATCAAGGAATAAACCAAACCCTCTACACTTCTCATGATGGCACAAAGTACCAAAGAAAAATGTTTGTCTTCCAAGAGACACGTCATCGGGATCAAAACCAATTGAAGACAACTAATGTTCAAAAGCATATAGGATTGCTCCCCCAAGATTTGTGCATTATTTATGATCTTGCATTTGAATACAAAATGCACACAAATGGGATCATCACTCTCCATACATATTATTCAAACACTAGTCATGTTCAAGGAAAGCAATAAGATGCAAAACCAATTTAAAGAATGATGTTCTACTCAATGTAGGATAGCTTCCCAAGAATAGTGCATTATCTAGAAGTATGACTTTGAATGTAAATGCACTAGAATAGGATCATTGCTTTTCCTAAAACAAGAAAGCACAAAACAAATTTTGAGTAGAGCAAAAGATCCAAAAGATACAAGGAAGACAAGAGAGTTAGATCAAACCAAATCCTTGGCAATAAAAAAGGCAATTCAAAGCAAGAGCCAAAGTGAAGATGGTCCACAAATTCCACACAATATGAGTATCACTTGTCATGGACAAGGAGTATATAGAGATATTTCTCGGTGGTATTAGGAATGATATTGAAGACCAATTTCACAACAAATAAGCATATGGCAAAATATAGAAATAAAGGCCATGCTTAGATAGATAGATATTCTTGATAGCTTCAATATTCACGCGATCATGCAAAGCAACTCCAAGAGTAGCTTGAAGCAATCGGTTTCCCAAAAGATATATGCGAACATATTTGGGGAAAGCCGTACCAAGAACGTCCATCACAAACAAGATCCAAAGAAGAGAGACAAAAACATTTAAGCAAATATGGAACTTGTTTGAGAAACATGCCACATAGGAATAAGATAATGAAGAATATCAATTCTAGGTGGCAATACCTCACATGTTCACATTTTCTAGGTTTGTAATATGCACAAAGCTTATTACTCCCCCATAATGTGATAATCCAATTTTTCTTAACAAGAGGCAAAAAAACCAACTAGAGATAATTAATGGACATTATAGAATTTGAATTTCTCATGAGAATGACATACCACATAGAGAGTAGATAATATTGATATATCATCACTAAGTGGTATTCCTCATGTATACACATTTTTAGGATTGTGAAGTGCACGAAGCATATCACTCCCCCAAAATGGATAGTCCATTAATCTCTCAAAAAGAGAGCCAACAAGATAAGATATCAAATAAAAGCAATAAGGCTCAACACAAGTAAATGGTGTGCAAACCAACATACACATACTTGATTACTCAAGATAAGTAAGTAGAGAGCACAACACATACAAACACTAGCAAGGTACAAAACCTAACACATGCAAGGGTGCAAGCAACTTTCAATGTATATATGATAAATAAAAGTTACCGCAAGGAGGAACATTGGATATGAGATAGAACAATATAATCCAAATGACTTGACTTGAGAGAATAAATTGATGAAGATCCCTTAATTCTTCATGATGTAGCCAAGTCTCCAATGCCCTCCAACAACACCTATTGATCAAGTTTTAGCTTGTTGGTCCCCAACCAAGTTGGGTCCTAAGAGGTTAGTCACAATAGGCTTGGCAACCCAAATGGTGCTTTTCTTGACACCACTTTGAGTACCAACATATTTGGCAAACACATTGCCAACCTTATCCTTCCGAAGAGAATAAACATCATCAATAATAATGGGGTTGGATAAGGTACCATTAGTGCATGAAGAAGCAAAGTGGCCCTTCTCACGGCATATGTAGCAACATTTGCTTCCTCCTTTCTTCTTAGTTGGAATCTCACTTGAGGAGGTAGCTTGATTCTTCTTGGGAAGTGGTCGTTCTTCAACTTGAGGAACTTGAGTTTGAACTTGAGGCCGCTTCCCTTGTTGCTTCTCACTAAGAGGCTTCTTCTTCAAAGGGCAAGATCTAACATGGTGCCCTTCAACTTTGCACTTGAAGCAAACAATCTTGGCCGAATCTTGACTTGTTCTTGGCCCTTGTTTTTCTTGATAGGCTTGGACTTGTTCTTGTTGTTGGAGTTGAATCCAAGTCCACTCTTGTCATTGGGGCGTCTTTGAACACTCAACACATTGTCAAGTGTGGACTCCCAACATGACGCTTTTCCAAGTCTTTCTTCAAAGAAGTGACTTGGGCCTTGAGCTCTTTTAATTCCTCTACATGGTTAGTATCAACACAAACACTAGAGGAAGTAGATGCTTCATTGTTAGAGCAACAAGGCAAGGAAGTAATTCATCACAAGATTTAGCAATAGTATGTGATGTAGAATTACTAGGACTAGCACATGGCAATAAAGCATTGAGAGAGAAGTTGTGCCATTGTCCACATGAGGCTCACAAGATGTTACCTTTGACATAATAGCCTCATGAGCTAACTTTACTTAGCATAGGATGCTAGAAGATCCTCATTAGAGCTAGAGAGTTTTCATGACTTTCTTCCAATTTCCTATACTTGCTAGTTAGCAACTCAAGTTGAGCCCTTAGCTCAACATTCTCCTTCAAAATAGATGCTTCACAAGAAATGGAGTTAGTAGCACAAGCATCATCAATATTAGAAATGGAAGAAGACAACTTGGCAAGCTCATCATTTTTAGATAGTTGAGTTTGGAGTTGATCATGAGACTTGATAAGGAGAGAGTGTTCACTTTCTAAAGCCTTGTGGGCTTTGTCAAGTCTCTATATGTCCTCAATTAGTCTAGCATTGCCAACACCAAATTCAACTTTTTCCTTTTTAAGCACTTTATATTTAGCAAGCATGATCTCTTTCCTTAATGATTTTAGCAATAATAAGATCATTAGACTCATCAAGGACTCAAGTCTCTCAAGAGAAGCCCTAAGCTCTTGCTCTTCCTCAAGAGCATTCTCTAAGGATGCTTTTCCATAGCATCCTCTCTCTCAATTTTACATTTCTCATCAAATTGAGTTTCCAAGCCTCAATGATTTCCCTACTCTTAATAGCATAAGCAATGATTTCACATAGAGGAGGGATAGCTTTGCTACCTTTGGGGAGAGCACCAAATACCATCTCACCCTTCTTTGTTAAGGATTCAACATCCATATGTTCTCCATAAGAATCCTCATCCACATCATCACAAGATGTAGAGGGTTCCAAAGGTGGAGATACCTTTGAATCCATAGCCATAAGGCAAAAGTGAGTAGTGGACAAAGATGGTGAAGAGTTACTTGAAGCACCATTGAGGTCCATGTCTTGTTTCAACAAATGTTGTGATTCCTCTACATTGTTAGCCAAACAAGTACTAGAGGATATGGAAGCATTATCCATAAGAATCCTCATCCACATCATCACAAGATGTAGAGGGTTCCAAAGGTGGAGATACCTTTGAATCCATAGCCATAAGGCAAAAGTGAGTAGTGGACAAAGATGGTGAAGAGTTACTTGAAGCACCATTGAGGTCCATGTCTTGTTTCAACAAATGTTGTGATTCCTCTACATTGTTAGCCAAACAAGTACTAGAGGATATGGAAGCATTATTTTCATGACCACAAGACATAGAGAGCATATCATCATGAGATTTAGTTAAGCAACTATTACATGATATGCAAGGACTAGCAACACTAGCATGTAAAACATTTGGAGTGCTAGAAGTGTTTAAGTCCAAAGATAGAATATTGCAATGAGATAGAGATGAAGTATAGTTAATAGAATATTCACCATCAACAAAACAATTTCTATCACCACTCACCATATCATTACCTTGTGACAAATCACATGTTGGTGAAGTGGAAGAAGTTGTGAACTCGTTACGACCGGAGGTGGAGGGAGAACAATCATCTTCAAAAATGTTGGACACATCATATTTCTCTTGAAACTTGGTCCACAACTCATGTGCATTCCGAAAAGGCATGATTGATGCAAGAACTACATCGCTCAAAACACAAATAAGACCATCAGAAACTAGAGTATCGAGATAACAATTTTCCTCATCCTCTATAGATAATTCTTGGGAATCCATTGGAGGAGAAAAACTCGTATCTACAATTCTTTTAATATAATTTGGACCAATGGCCCTAAAAATATTAAGCATGCGAATTTTCCAAACATCATAATTTCTGCCATCAAATATAAGAGTGGGATCGTGCACTAATTCTCTAAGCGACATCTTTACTCTCTAGGCGGTAAAGCCCAAAAAGAGAGCCCAGGCTCTGATACCAATTGAAAGGACAAGGATATCGCCTAGAGGGGGGTGAATAGGCGATTTAAACTTTTCTGGTTTAGGCTTGCTAATTGCAGAATAAAACTAGGTGTTTAAATTAACAAGCCAACAACCTATGTACACTAGGCTCACCTATGTGCACCAACAACCTATGCTAAGCAAGACAAGCAACAACGTGATAGCAACAAGAATACTTCAAGCACGAAGGCTATCACAATGTAAAGTGCATAAGTAAAAAGCTCGGGCATAGAAATAACCGAGGCACGCGGAGACGAGAATGTATTCCCGAGTTCCTCCTTTTTAGGGGAGTACGTCTCGTTGGAGAGGTGTGAGGCACCACAAAGGTCGATCTCAACGCCACAAAGGCTCACCCTATTCTCCGATGAACCGCACCACAAAGGTTTGGTTCACCTTCCACTATCGGAATCCTTCAAGGCGGAATCCGGAGCCTTTACAACAACAATCTGAGGCACAAACCACAACTGGATTGGAGGCTCCTGAACGGCTACAAGTGACCACAAAGGTCTCAACCACCACAAAGGCGTCTAGGTTCCAAAGACCCATGAGTAACAAGCTCACAAACTTTCAATTTTCACGAATCCTCGTGGAGAGTACAAACCGATGCACAAAGCAATGGCAAGAGCACAAGTGCTCAAATCCTTCACTCTCAAATCCCACCAAAAGCAACTAATACTCATGGGGGGGAGAAGAGAGAAAGAACAAAGTAGGAGAAACACCAAGAACTTCAAGATCAAGATTTACTAGGTTCCCCTCACTTAGAGGAGAGATGGATTGGTAGAATTGTAGATCTAGATCTCCTCTCACTTTCCCTCAAAGATATGCAAGAATCATGGGAGGAAATGAGAGGGGGCAAGCTTTTCCAAGGTCAACAATGGATGAGAGAGAGGGGAAAACGTGCAGCACCAAGGAAGAAGAAGGGGAGGGGTATTTATAGCCCCTCCCAAAATCTAGCCGTTGGAAACAGGGAGGCCGGATATTCCGGCTCAAGTGATGACCGGAATATCAGGTCTACCGGAATATCCGGCCTTGGAGCAAAATTTCCGGCCCAAAATATCCAGCCTAGTCCAGAGAGTTGCACAATGCGACGCAAAAATGAGTTTCGCCAATTTTCCTAGGGGCCGTATATTCCGGTCTGAATTTGACCCGGAATATCCGGTCTGCTAAAAACTGACAGAAACAACAATATGAAAACTGCAATATTTTTTTCATCCGGACACCGATTTCGATGATCTTGGACTCGTTGGAATCGCAACGAAGAGCGATTCAAGATTATGCAGAGAAACATCATAGTCCATCATGTGAGGAGGAATGTAAATGTAGAAAGGTAAAACCTCTCTCTAAAAAGATGAACCGGCAAAACCTCCAAAACCAAAAACGCAATAAGTTTTCCATACGAAATCCGTTTTCGGTGAACTAGAGCTTGGTATTGAGATGAACACAAGCTCTAAATTCTCACATGGATAAAAGCCAAATAAGAACCAAGAAAGATGATATGCCAAGTATGCAAAGGTTTGAGCTCTCCACAAAGATGCGATCAAGTTACTCACTTGAGAGCCCCTCTAGATAGTACGACGTCTATCCTACAACCCGGTCTCCCACTAACACCATGAGACCGGTAAATAGAAACCCTATCAAGATCATACCTTTGCCTTGCACATTCCACTTGAGCTAGATGATGACAGTCTTGACTCTCTCAAGTTGGAACACATTTCTTGATTTTTCTTGCTAGCACATGCTTGATGAAGACTTCTCCAAATACCCCCCCCATGCTCCAATATGGGAGAGCCTTGCTAAGCTCCATCTTCATGAATCCATTTGCACTTCATCTTCTTCTCTTGATATATATGATGGCTTGGAGATAAACATGAATGTTCACTCAACCTTCTTTTCCAAGCCATGCTTGCAATAACCTCAACTCTAGATGACCATTCTTCATATAAACCCTTGGATAGAACATTGATCATCATATAATCTTCTAGAGTCCAACACATGAACTCCAATCTTTTCCCATGGACAAGATCTATAAAGTTATCTCAATGCAAACATTAGTCCATAAGGATTGTCATTAATTACCAAAACCACGCATGGGGCAACATATGCACTTTCAATGTGGCTTGCATGATTTAGGTTATCAAGGCACTAGTTGAACTTACGAGAAGAGACTTGGTGGAGGGTCATATTGTCGGGTGAGGCTTGATCGAGCGTTGGCGACACCGGAGTGGTGTGAGTGTTTCCCCCTCGCAACTCTGCACCACCTGACAGCGGCATCATCTGACCACTTCCCGATTCTTTTGACATGGGAGGAAGTTTGTCGTCCCCCATGTCCGAGGGCAGAGGGGAAAATGTTTCGGTACGAGTTGATGTGGGAATGCCATGACGGTCTTGAACCTGCCTTGCAATCGGCGTGGACTCAACTCGGGAAGGCAAGCACGCTTGCCGAACTCCGGGAGAAGATTACCTTGGTCACTGGGTCTCTTCAAGAGTGGGGTTCGAACACGTTTGGTGGGGTGCGGAAAGAAATACGCACTCTGCGAAAAGTGCTTAAGAGGTCACGGGAAGATCCATCACGTGTAGGACCTACCCATGCGGAAGTGAAGATTGTCGAGCGCCTAGTTGAACTAGAGCATCGAGAGGAGGTTATGTGGAGGCAAAGGTCTCGCGTGCAATGGCTGGCGGAAGGCGATAAGAATACTGGCTTTTTCCACTTGTGAGCAAGCCAACGTAAAAAGAAGAATAAGATTATGGCTCTTCGGAAACCCAATGTGGAGATGACGGAGGACCAGCAGGAGATGGCCAGTGCTACTAATGATTTTTATCATAATTTGTACAGGTCAGAAGGGACGGAGGACATGGACGTGGTGCTTGACAGTGTACCTGTTCGGGCCACCGAGATGATGAATGAGGGCTTGATCGCTGCAATTAGCGACAGGGAGGTCTGTGCTGCCCTGTTTCAGATGTTTCCCACCAAGGCGCCGGGTCCGGACGGATTCCCGGCACATTTCTTTCAACGCCATTGGGGCCTCTGTGGCGAAGAAGTGACACATATAGTGCACTGGGTGCTGCGCGGAGAGGATGACCCAACAGCTTTTAACAAGACCTTTATTGTGTTAATTCTAAGGTTCAGAAACCAGAAGAGTTGGGTCAGTTCCGGCCTATCAGTCTATGCAACGTGATGTATAAGATAGCAGTCTGCCTTTGTACCTGGCAGGTTGATCACGGACAACATAATTACTGCCTATGAGTGCCTCCACTTGATGAAGCGAAACAAGGCAGTCAAGCACAGGTTTTGTGCGCTGAAGCTCGATATGCGGAAAGCATATGATCGTGTGGAGTGGGACTACCTCAAAGCAATGATGATTAAGCTGGGATTCCATCGAACCTGGGTAGATATGGTTATGCGGATGGTCACTACAGTATCATTCTCGGTGTTGTTAATGGGGAGCGCTTGGAGGAATTTAAGCCTTTCCGAGGTATACATCAAGGAGACCAATTTCGCCATTTTTTTTTTTCGTAGCAGCAGAGGGCCTTTCGTGCCTATTAAAAGCCAGAAGTGAATCATCAAGCCTACACGGACTAAAGGTGGATCCCAATGCCTCGGCGGTGAACCATCTTCTTTTCGCCGATGATAGCCTGCTGTTTATCAAAGCAAATGGGGAAAGTGCTCGGGATGCCCGAGATATACTGGATTCTTATTGTGGTGCCTCAGGCCAGCGTGTGAACTTGGATAAGTCATCAATTTTCTTTAGTAAACGTTGTCCAGAGTTGGTGAAGCAAGAGCTCAAAGTCATTCTTAATGTGCAAAGTGAGTCTCTAAATGAGAAGTACCTGGTATGCCTTCTGATGTGGGAAGATCTATTAATGGTGACTTCAAATATTTGAAGGACCGAATTTAGAAGAGGGTCCAGGGTTGGATGGAACAATGCTTGTCTGTAGGTGGGAAAGAGGTCTTAATTAAATCAGTGGCGCAGGCAATACCAACTTTTTCCATGTCATGCTTCAAGCTTCCGCAAGGTTTGTGCCAGCACATTAATTCTCTTATTAGGAATTTTGGTGGGGCTCGAAGGAGGGGAAGAGAAAAACTTGTTGGGTCTCTTGGGAAGAAATCACAAAGCCAAACTTCGTGGGGGGGCTAGGATTCCGAGATATAGAATTGTCAGGGCCGGGCCGGCACAATCCGGGGCCCTGTGCGGAACTTTAAAATGGGCCTACCTCACTAGAAATTTTAACTATTCAACATTTATAATGTACATATCATATTATCTTACATAGAAATTTGATATATTAAAAAACATACCTATTCAACTCTCGGTAGCCCCTTTTGAGATTTAATTAGAACTTTTTCCTTTTCTTTTCTCTTGCATTTGTTTCTTTTCTCTTGCATTTGTGGGCGAGGTGCTCATAGGGGTAGGGTGTGCGTGCGTGCGTTCATAGGGGTGCGTGTGTGCGCGTGTATATGAGCGCCTACGTTGTACTGTGTTTAAAAAAAAAGATTTGTGCTTCTTCATGATAAATAAAATAACATTAGATACAAAAGATGTATTAAAAAATTAAAAAGAGCGGCATTGTCAAAATCAATTGGTATTAATAAAATTGCTAATTTGTTTAGCGAAGGTGGATCGATAACCGCCGAACTCACCTTGCTCTTGTGCTAATCCGGTGCTCGGTTAAACTGCTGCGACATTGGCTACCGTTCCTGCCTAATGTCGGCGTTGTCGATTGGATTGGAGAATCAAAAGTATCGACTGCATTATACACAAAAGATGAAATAATAAAATTAAAGAGATGCGGCATCGTCAAAAATCAATTGGTATAGTGATAAACTTGCTAATTTTGTGTAGCGATTAGATAGACCGATGAGCGCTGAACTCACCTAGCTCGTGTACTAATCCAGTTGTCAGTTGAACTGCTGCGAGACAGCGAGAGTGACGACCGTTACTGCCTAGCACCGGCGTTGTCGATCTGGATCGGAGAATCAAGAGTACAGGCTTCAGCATTGCCAATTGGCGCCCTAGAAGATGAGAAGAACACGAACTGATATGTCGCATGTTTGCTCTCGCCCAGCGCTGGTGGCTCGACGCCTCCACCGATGGATCTGGAGTCAGGAACAGGAAGCGCCGACGCTATCGGGTTTGCGTTTTGCAGCCCAATCGATCGGACGTGGGAATGGATTCCCTCCGTAGGATTAGTCCAGTACGCGGACAGGGACCACCGGCCCAGGTCATTCTTCTCTTTCTTACGAGTAATTTCTATTTCAATCGGCCAGGAGAACAAGTCCAAGGATATAGCCTATATAAAAATTGTGGGGCCCCAAATTTTTTGGGGCCCTGTGCCGGCCGCACACTTTGTACAACTGCTGGCCCGGGCCTGAGAATTGTCCAAGGGTGGCGCATCTTACAGCACCCCGAGACTCTTAGTGCTCGTATGTTGAAGGCAATTTACTTCCCAGAGGTCGATTTCCTGGATGCCGAACTTGGAACTCACCCCTCGAAGGTTTGGCGATCAGTTATGGAAGGCATAACGGTCCTGGCCACCGGCCTGATACGGCGTATTGGTACAGGTTCGGCGACGAACGCCTGGGCAGATAACTGGATACCCAGAGATGGGGCATTGAGGCCAATTCCTTGCATATCTGATGACCCGCCTCAGCTAGTGTCGGAGTTCATTGACAACACAACGAGGCAATGGAATATGACAAAGCTACATACTTGTTTTCTTCCGATGGACACATAGATTGTTAAGAATATACCAATTAGCACAAGGGTGCAATCGGACTTCTGGGCGTGACACACTATGACAAGAGAGGCATATTCAGTGTGCGCTCACACTAGTAGGAAAACCTCTACTGCTGCCAGCCTACTACTGGCGAACAGAAAAAAGAGCCCGCCAGCGCTACAACCGCTGGCGAACAGAATATCCAGTTCGCCAGCGCTACAACCCACCACCGCTGGCGAACAGAAAAAAAGCCTGCCAACGCTACGTGTGGGCACGGGGGGGGGGGGGGGGGGGGAGCAGGGCAAGCTACCGCTGGCGAACCCGCTATGCTGTGCGCCAAGGGTACAGGATCTAGTTCTGGCGAACGAGGCAGGTTCGCCAGTGGTATGTGGGCTCGGTCTGGTGAACTGGGCCGCTTCGCCAGCGGTACGTGAGCTAACTCTGGCGAACTGGGCCGCTTCGCCAGCGGTACGTGAGCTAGCCCTGGCGAACAGACTGTTTTCGCCAGCGGTAAGAAGTGCTAGTAATTCCACCGCGCCCCCCTTCCCCGCCCAAGCCATCCAAAAATTCCCCACCGCCCTCTCCCTCGCGCCCAAGCCCGACGCCCTGCTCGCCACCGGCCCCGCCGCGCCCGAGCACCCACCTCTCCCTCGCGCCCCCTCTCGGTTGTCGTGGCCGTCTTCTCCGTCTCTTTCGGCCGCCGTGTGCCTGCTCCGGCCCGCACGAGATCGAGCGCAGGTCGCCCCCACCCGCTGCCGTTTTCTTCCCCTCCTCCGACCGCCACTCGCCGTCGAGCAAGGTACGGTCCCCCTATCCCTCCCTCTCTCTCCCTCCTCCCACTGCCATGTTCTTCCTCTCCCTCCCTCCTCTCCCTCTCTCTCCTTCCTCCCACATGCCCAGCCCAATTTTTTTTGAAAAAGCTACTGTTTTAGATTTAGGTTTAGGTAGTGTTTAGGTTTAGTTAAATCAATTTTATGATTTAGGTTTAGCTACTGTTTAGTTTTGAATTTAGATGTAGGTTTGCTGCTATTTAGGTTTAATAAGTTCAATTTAACCAAAAATAATTTGATACGAAAAGCTACTGTTTTCTAGGTATTATCGCGAGAAATTTTTGTGGTGTGATGTTGTGGTGGTGGTGTTATATTTTGTGTATGAAATGTTGTCGGAATGCAATCGACAAATGTCGATGGATGTGTGGTGGTGGTGGGTGGTCGATGAGTTTTTGTGTGATGTGAATGTCGCAATGCGACCGGCAAATGGTCGACGAATGCATGTGAATGTTTGCAGGTACCCCGAGAGGCCCTTGAGATTGCCGGAATGTTGATTAACTTCCGTTCCGGCAAATTCGGGTATTCCATATGTCATATTTTTAGCAAAGGTCATGCCGAAATTTTCCGTGAATTTTGGCATCACTTTGGCTAAAAATAGGACATATTTTCTATGAATTTGAAATAGATTAGTGAGTTTTTAATACTTAAGTGAATTTTTCTTATATTTGTTGTACTAACTTACAACTTTTCTTATATAGTGCGAAGATGGCCCACAACAACGAGGCCGGCGGTTCTGGGATAGGAGTCAACGATGGTCCTGCAATGATGTGGCACTATGTGATCCAAAGGCGGGGTTAGTGAGACTTGTAATATGCACGAGTACAAATCTTCTGCATCGTACTGGATCTCACTAACCCCGTCTCGGAAGTTGTGTGTCCACTCTAAGTATGATGCATGCTTTTCAGTTGACCCTACTTCATTTCTAGAATGCCAATGATTAAAATGATGTGGCGCACAACATGATATCCTGATAGTTTGTGGAACCCTGTATCATGCACATATAAGTTGTGTGCCTCCTACTTGGTTCCACAAAGCTATCAGGATTGCTTGTGTGTTTCCAATAATATTCTAAGTATGAGGCATAAATTTTTTTGAATCTTGTTTTGTCTAAGTCTTACAATGCCGATGATTTGTGTATATATGAGGCATGCTTTTGAGTTGGCCCTACTTTATTTGTGTCTAATTTACATCTTTCTGCACCCAATTCAATTCGTTGTCTAACTTTTTTATCTGTCTTCTGTATAGAGATGAAGAATGAGCAAGGAGGAGACGGAAGCTAGCGGTCGGAAGAGAGGAAGAACGACCGGATACTTCACCATGATCCCCTTCTCCTCGTCATTGCATGGCTCACTAACTTAGCTTCTAAGTGATTGTAATATAGAAGACTACTTCCTTTTGAAACCTTGCGATTTAAACTACCGACTCATCGTGATGTGTTTGTACGTTTGTATGATACATATTCGGTCGAACATTTGTATAACTTTTCGGTTTGTACTTCTTAATCATGTATTTATACTGTTTCTGCTGCCTGTACAAATACTGCTTATATATATACCTGTATATACTGCTGGAATATAATTTTCAAAAAAAAATTATACCGCGAAATTATACCGTTGGCGAACGTGGTTTTACCAGAAGCTCGACCGCTGGCGGGTGGAGGAAGTACCGCTGGCGGCCAGGGATTTGTTCGCCAGCGGTACATTTTCGTACCGCTGGCGGGCGCCATCTTCGCCAGTGGTACATGTTACCACTGGCCAGACTATGCTGGCGGACGCTGGTTCGCCAGCGGTAGGCAAAAACCGTCCGCCAGCAATAGCCATTTCCCTACTAGTGTCAGCTTATAGGATGATGTCCATTTTTTTTGCGGGCGTGGAATCTATTCATTAGTAACAGAGTTACAATCGGAGAGGCGTGAGGCCTGGATAGAGAAGACGGCGTCTGATTCCGATCATGCAAAAAATAAGAAAAGCTGGTCATCCTTGTGGCATATTCAGGTTCCTAGAAAATTGAAGGTTTTCCTGTGGCGTCTGGCTAGACAGTCGTTGCCGACGGCTGATCTCTTGCATCGCCGTCATATCTCTACTACGAGCACGTGTGGTATTTGTGGTGCGGCGGACTCGTGGAGGCACTCATTGATTGACTGCACTATGGCACAATGCGTGTGGGCGCTCGCTGACAAAGAACTGTTAGAGCACATGTGTCAACCACAGGAGCAAGAGGCGAAGAGCTGGCCATTCTCTATGATGGACTCCCTCTCGCACGACCAGCGCTTACTCGCAAGATACTGCTAATCGTTACGGAAAGAAAGAAAGAAAGAGAGGCGGCGGCCTAGGGTTTCAACCCTGGCTGTCGCCGTCGGCGTCATCTGCATCTTCATCGTCACCTTCGTCTAAGAATTGACGGGTCCTCGCCTCCTCTAGTTGCCGCTCTGGCACTAGGAGGGGTGGGGACCTCGGACCTGCGCATGACGCTATACAAAGGTCTTTAATGTTAGAGATTGGTTTGGTTGTTTTCTTCTTTGTCAATGGAGATGGCTTCGTCTGCAATAAGTGATCTTCCGCGCTTCGTTCGACGGCGTGATCTCCTTCTCGACATCAATGGTGGCTTTGGAAGATTAAGTTTGTCTAGGTATGGTTCTCCAGATCTTGCTTCGCCAGATCAATCTTGGATTATTTCTTATGGTTGCCGCGAGGAGGATTGTCCTCGCAATATCTATCCTGGCTATTGCGTCTTCGGAATGGTGATTCGTTCTCTCGGCTCCTAACGATGTCGGCAAAGTGGTTCGGTTATTTGTCCCTGAAATATCAGTGGTGGTGCTCCTGCCGATGTTGCTTGATTAATTTAATGGCTGCGTGCGTGCACAAAGCCTTGGCATTGCGGCTCAAAATTAAAAGGGGAGAACCTTCGTTGATATTTACAGGTCTGTGGTTTGGTGTATTCGGCGTTGTTCTACGGATGCCTTCAGAAAAGTACAAGATTGTGTCATGGAAGAAGAAAGAGCTTGAAGATCACATAGATTTGCTCGCCTCTTTTAGTATTGTTTTTGTAATCGATGTAATCGTGTACTCTTTGCTGGTTTAATATATATGGTAAAATTCAAAAAAAATCCAGTGCTTACTCGCATGTGTGTAACCCTTTGGGCTATCTGGCACGCGCGACGCAAGGTAATCCACGAGGATTCTTTCCAGAGCCCACTAAGCACACATTGCTTCGTTGACAGCTTCCTAGAGGAGCTTCTTTTTTTTTGCGCAAAGGCCAACCAATCTATTGATCATCAACAACGGTACAAAGAGTTCTAAAAGTTATAAAAATTGCAAATAGACCGAAGACGGTCGGGGCACCGACTGGTGCTGCCTCGAGACTGGTAGCCTGGATTCCTCCACCGATGGGGGCGGCAAGGCTCAATGTGGACGCCGGAGTTGCGAGGAATGGGCAGGAAGGCGCTGTGGCTGTTGTTGCGCGATCAGACACCGGTGTTTTTCTGGGTTCATCGGCTGTGCTTTATGCTGGCATCTCTGAACCAGAAACATTGGAGGCACTAGCAGTACGGGAGAGTCTGAATCTGGCACAAGATCTTCACTTACCTCGGATAAGGGTTGCTAGTGACTGCTTGCTAGTCATCAGAGCAATGCAGGAGGAGAATATGGGGAGTTATAGTCATATTATCCGAGAAATAAAAACGAGTGCAGCGGGGTTTTTGGAGGCCAAGTTTGTACACGAGGGTAGATCCTCGAATAAGGAAGCGCACAATTTGGCGTGTCTAGTGTTATCACTTCTGGTGGGAAGGCATGTCTGGTTCATCGATCCGCTTGAGGGCGTTTGTATGCCCAAAATTCTGATATAATAAAAGGGTCGGATGATTCTAAAAAAAAAGAGCCTTCTTGACCTGCAAGAGACACAAGCTAAGTAGGGAAGTTTCCCTAAAAATAATTAGGGAATAAGTAAATAAAAATATTACTATTTCCCAAGTCAATTTGTTCCTGCCACATGCCTGAGGCCAACTGATGAGAGGCAACACAGCCTCTGAGCATTGTTGAGATGTTGTGATGCAGTTGTGTTTATCTCATGCTTGGTTGATTATCAAAATATTTCCCAAAGGGTAAGTTTAGTTGCCACCTTCCGGTCAAAATTCGGCGGCCTATGATATTTTGTCTCATACTTGTTTGTCTACAGAAACTTGCCAAGTACCCTATGGGATTAAAATTTAAAATAATTTTCGGTAATTACAGTGGATCCGAAATTTATTATCCGCCAAATTTTCAGACTAGATTTGGACAAAATTCAAATTTAGTTCAATTTTATTTAAATTTTATGGGATTTGGACGGTACAATTCTCAAAAATTCCTGAAACTCCGAAATCTCCGAGATTTCAGCAGGTCTCGAAATTATAGTCAAACCAAAAATCAAAACCTTGCTCCTCTCATGTTTCGTTCACAGCTTTTTGCCAAAAGTTTGATCAGCAAAGGGTCGATGAAAACTCTAGCAGTATTTAGGCTAGCCAATAGTTGGCAAATAGGCAGGGCATACACCCAGCAACAGTAAGATTAGTATCTACTCCCATTTGGAGGCAACACCATTGCATGGATATTCTACAATCATCTTCATCACTTACTAGCCAAATTAGCAATGATCCTACTACATGGTTTAGCAATGCTGGCACAAATCACGTTTTATTTCACCAAATTAACAGGGGTTACATTAGTACTTCAGCTCTAACAAAGAAGTCCAAAATTACACAAGCATTCGTGTGGAAGCAGAAATAGCAATATATAGCAGTAGAGTTCCTGGAAATAGGGCTGGAATTAAAACTCGAAACTCGCGAGTTAAACGAGTAGCTCGGAACTCGACTCGGCTTGACTCGAACTCGTTGCTAAACGAGCCGAGCCGAGTTTCCATTTTTGACAATAAACGAGTTCGAGTTAAACGAGCCGAGTTCCGAGCTACTCGTTTAGCTCGTTTAACTCGGTAAACAAATATTGTTACCTATATTCTTGTCTTTGTGAACAATTTTACCTAATTATTATAGTTTAACGACTAGATATTACTTGATAGTGTTATATTGTCATTGATTGTTTTAATAATTACATCATACATGCCCAAATAATTAGAAACAATTATATATAAAAGATATTATAATTCAAGTTAACAGTTTACCGAGCTAAACGAGTTAAACGAGCAAACTCGCGAGTTTACCGAGCCGAGCCGAGTTCTAATTCTGGACTTGTTTGTTAAACGAGTCGAGCCGAGCTAACTCATCAGTTGACCGAGCTCCAACGAGTCGAGCTGAGCCGGCTCGGCTCGGCTCGAATTCCAGGCCTACCTGGAAATGGCATTACGATTACACCAGTAGATCAACTGGGCTCCTCTGATGAGTCAGAGGCCGAGGAGCTGGCAGTTCTCCAGAGCGTCTTAGCGGAGCGCCGGAGCTGCGCGGCCTCGGCCTCAGTGAGGTCCATCTCGGCGACGCCGAGGACGCCGCCGCGGCCGAGCCGGGCCGGCAGGCTGAGGAACACATCATGGCCGTCGGAGATGCCATGGAAGCCGGAGGCAAGGACGGAGACCGGGTGCACACGGCGCTGGTCGCGGAGCAGGGAGGCGGCGAGGCTGGCGACGGAGTAGCCGATGGCCCAGGAGGTGTAGCCCTTGAGGCCTATGACCTCGTAGGCGCCGCCCACCACGGCGCGCCGGATGCCCTCCAGCGCCGCCTCGTCGAAGAAGTGGTGGCTGTCCCGCAGGGACTTGAAAGCCGGCATCCCGCCCACGCTGATGCTCGACCAGATCGCCACCGAGCTGTCACCGTGCTCACCCACCATGTATGCCTACACCACCACATTTGCTTGCTTGGTTAGTTAGTCAGCAATCAAAACTCCAGTACAAAGTACAAACCAGAAATTCACTTTGACTCCCTGGTGCATCTGCTCCCTATACTGAAAAAAACACATTTCGAAGTCTCATAAAATTTCAAAAAAAAATCACTCATACGTCTCCACATTTATGTGCGCATGTAAAGTTTCGTGAAAAACCGACACTTTTTGTGGCGTATGAAAAAAAGACAAAAAGATGTCTCGTGAAAAGGCTTATTTTAGTACTGAGTTTTGTCTTTTTACATAGGCCACAGAAAGTTGGTTTTCCGTGAAACGACTTTGTGAACACATAGGATGTGAAGATGAACACACGAACATTTTTCTAAAAAAAATTAAACATTTCAAAATGTGTTTAAAATGCATATGAAATAAAGTGTGCATATGCACCCAGGAGTCAAAACGCTGCTCCCTAGGATTTTTCTTTACCTTCCACATTACAAGGTTGGTTAATTTTCTGGAACAGAGCATTCTGTTCATCTAGTGTAGCTTGCAAGGGCATCAGTATATCACTACGGGAAATCCACAAAACGCCGACGGTCAGGACATACGCCGACGGCCAAATGTCGGGGCCGTCGGCGTAGACCCCGACCAGGCCAACCGAGATCTTTTTTTCTTTTTTTAGCTACGCCGACGGCATTGCCGTCGGCCTAGAGATTTTGGCCGTCGGCGTAGATTTTTGCCGTCGGCGTATACTTTTTCAATTTTCTACATTGATACGCTGACGGCAGCCGTCGGCGTATACTTTTTCAATTTTTTACATTTGATACGCCGACGGCAATGCCGTCGGCGTATACTTTTTTCTATTTTCCATTTAATATGAAATAATTCATATCTTTAAATCCGTAAATCGGAATTTAACAAATTAAATGTCTAAATCGATTAGAAAAATGAGAGGAATCCAAATATGACATCCATAAAATCTTTTTCACCGTGCACATGACATTTTGTAACATATGTTTGTTACTTTCTTAATTAAAAAGTCATTTTTTACACTTAAAAATGGAAAATGATATTTATAAAAATAATTTGGAATTTGGGGCGACTGATTTTGGCAAGGCCAGGCAAGCACGACCGCGTGGGGGGAGGGTGGGAGGGGACGCGGGGGGCGTTGGGGGCGACTGATTTTGGCGGCGGCGCCATTGGAGCTCTGAACGGGAGTTAACAGAGAGAGGAAAACGAAGAGATGTGATGCGTGCGTCCATACTAGAATTTGGGCTTTGCTCAACTTGGTCCATATCGTTGGCTTGGGCTGATTTTTTTTGTTAACTCTAAGTGATTTAGTGGGGCCCGGTTGACTAAACAAGTTGGATGGCTAGTATACACCACGGCTGAAATATCAATCCAGTAGTCCCCCTAAAAAAATATCAATCCAGTAGTACAGCGTACTTTCCTCAACAACAATTTTTTTCCGCATAATGTCACTACCTGTTACTTTTCTTCCACTCAAATTAATTGACTCATTTCCTTTTTTATGATGTCTTGATTTATTCTAAAAGTGTTTCCGGTGTGATCGATTCATATTAATACACTACCATCATCCGTGTTTTGAATTTAGTAATGTTAGAAGAAAAAATTGAAACAATGTGTAGTTATCAAAATTGCTTTGTGTGCATTTTAACACTTCATATTAAAAAAATATACTATTATTTTGATGCATATTATTTTGTACATGAGAAGTTATTATGTCACATAATCGTAGATAGATTTGAAAATTTTGACTCCTTTCAATCAATTGTCACGGGATTATTAATTTGTTTTTACAAATATCATTTTCCATTTTCTTACCTTTTTATGAAGCCATTGTTACCAAAAAGATTGTTAGGAAAACATTGTTACCATTTTCTTACCTTCATTCATATAACCATCATGTGTGTATTTGCATGGAAAACATTGTTACCAAAAAGAGTTTCCAAATTATTTATATAAATATCATTTTCCATTTTTTAAGTGTCAAAAAATGAGTTTTTTATGAATGAAGTACCAAACATATGCTGCAAAAAGACACCATATAATTATAACAAATATTAATCCATTTTTAATGGATAATACTCAAGTATTAGGATTTTTCTCGATTTCGCCTATTTAAATAACTTTAAAATTATTTTTACATATATCATTTTCTAATTTTTAAGTGCCAAAAAAGGCTTTCGTGAAGAAAATACAAAAAACATGGTGCAAAGTGGCACCAATCAAATTTCCACGCAAAGTAGTCCATATTTGACTCAAGTAAAAGTAGTCCAATCAAATATCATTTTCCATTTTACAAGTGTGCGATAGTTTGCTCTGATTTTTTTTACAAAAATCATTTTAAGGCACACAAGTAGTGCTATATCACAGAACCGTCGATAGTTTTGAAAAATGCGACCTCTTTCGATGAATATACACGGCGGCCATTTTGACTATTTTTCAAACAAATAAAAGAAAATGAACAAATACTCAAAAAATGTAATTCTTTGGCATGAAGTCCTTTTATGTTTACTATTTACATATTTGATGGATAATCCTCATATTTACCAAGCGTTTTTCAAACTGCAACGAGAAGAATCATTCAATCCACATAAATCTAAATGAGTCAATCTGAAGCGTTGATAAGAAACACACAATCCGCGTCATACGAAATGCTGCAATCTGATTGGCCAGGACGGAATGCTGTGGATGGATAACATAGCATGTGCATTTTCTCTCTCCTGGAGTCACGCACACAAGTCATTCACACAATCCTTATCTTCACGCACACGGGCTCTCTCCTCCCCATTCACGCTCAGCCTTTTCTTTCTCTTTGGCAGGACGCGAGAATGGAGGCCTCGCCGGCATGGCCTCCAGGAGCTGATGGAGGGCGACGACCGGAGGCGGGCGCGAGGCACGGCGGTTAGAGGGGGCGTTGGCGGTCGTCGCGAGCGGCGGGAGGCTGAAGTGCGACGGCGGCGGCCGTCGTGAGGCTAGGCGTGACGGCCGCCGCGAGGCGGCGCGGGATTTAGGCGCGGTGGCGCTGCGGTGGCCTCCCTCGCCGGCGCCGCGTGCAGTGGCAAGAGCCGGCGCGCGGTTCCGTCGAGGATGGCGACCGTGGTGATAGACATCCTCGAGCTCGCCGAGCTGCCGGTGTCCTCGCTGCAACCACGTCTCCGCCGCCGCCGACGTCCGCGGCCTTGAGCAGGAAGGTGTCTGCAGCCTCGAGCAGGAAGGTGACTCGACGGTGAGCGCGTCCGCGAGCACCAGCAGGACCGTGGGCAGCAGCGCGAGGGCGGCATCCGGCGGCGCCAAGATTTATGCGTCCGCCGGGCGCAGCGCGGCCGTCCTCCCCGCGTCGGACACCGGGGCGAGCCATGAGCACGCCGCCGGCCCAGCCCAGCCCGCCTCCAACCGCCCCCAGCCCGTCCCGAGCTCGTCCCCACCGAGGGGCGGCCGGGATTTTTTTTGTGACAGGAGGCCGCTCTACGCCGACGGCAATACCGTCGGCATCTGGAGGGCTGACGGAGACGGACGGATGCCGTCTTATGGGTCCCACCACAGCCTACGCCGACGGGGTCGCATACGCCGACGGCAGGGGGGCTACGCCGACGGGCTGCTACGCCGACGGCGATACACCGACGGCCGCCGTCGGCGTATGCCTACGCCGACGGCAGACGTGCCTACGCCGAGGGCTTCCGGCCGTCGGCGTCTCGTGGGTTTCCCGTAGTGTATTGTGCAGTAGCATTGTAATAAGTTCTTTACATAAAGAAATGATTTATAGCCAGATACGTACACAATCAATATAAGAATTTCAGAGTCTGAAAGGGCCGGGACCTTCATGGGCATATAGCAGACTAAACTTTCTATGTGTCTCTGCTGCAGATGCAAATGCAGTTGCAGCACTAAAACAAACTAGCTTGCATCTGCGGCACTAAAACAAACTAGCTAGTGTTTCAGTAAATTCGCATCGTTTGGCTTCTGGTTGATCGAGTTCAGAACGCAGTAAACACTGGAATTAGGACTGGTCGTCCACGAGACAATACCAAACTGAAGACCATGTGGTATTTCGTTTCATCATTTATGTAGTATTTAGTGACATACAAGCGGGAGCGGAAAAAGTAGAAACCACCGAGCGCGGAGCATTTCTTTCTTTGCGTTGAAGTAACATCAAATCTACACTCAGCATACCATTTCCAACTACAGTTATGCAATGTTGTCGACTAAATTTTACCTATAGGTCATTTTGGTACCTAAAGTTTACTTCCATATAAATCAACTGTGTAAGCATATGCCCCGCAAAAAAAAAAACTCTGTAAGCATATGCATATCGCAAGTCAGCTCTGTACTGAACCAAGTCCTATTCATAAAATATGTCATCTAGTTCAAATGTCTCAGTTTAAGTAGTAACAAATTACCAGCCATCTCATCCTCAATCATATGAACAAAGTAGGTATCAATCCACCCAGCAAACAAATTAATAACTCTGCACTTTCGAGGGAAATAGCAATACTGAAGATGACATCCTGAACTGCTCTACTGTCATACGTGGAGACCAGTGGCACTCCCTGTCGTACGTGGAGACCAGTCAACGACAAGCACATGCCTCCACGGCGCCGCCGTCGCGTGGCATCACCCTACTGACTCCACTCCGGCGACAAGCTCGATCCAGAGCAAGAGCTAATGGATCATGGAGCCATGGCATTCAGAGATGGTAAATGAACTCAGGATTCAGAAGTACTATGTTTACCTGGACGTCCTGCGCGTTGACGTCGAGGTGCTCGGCGACGAGGAACCTGAACCTTGACGAATCGAGGTTGGTCCCGGACCCAATCACCCTGCTCGCGGGGAACCCGGAGAGCTTCCAGGCGACGTACGTCAGCACGTCGACGGGGTTGGACACCACGAGAAGCAGCGCATCCGGCGAGTGCTCGGCGACGGGCGGCACGATCTTGCGGTACAGCGCCACGTTCCTCTGCAACAAATTCAGCCTGGTCTCCCCTGGGATCTGCCGCGCGCCCGCCGTGATGATGACGAGGTCGGAGTTCTTGGTCACCGCGGGGTCGGTGCCGGCGACGATGCGGACGCGCGGGAGGAAGGCGGCGGCGTGCTGCAGGTCAAGCGCCTCGCCGCGGAGCTTGTCGGGGAGCGCGTCGACGAGCGCGATCTCGTCGGCGAGGTTCTGGGTGAGAATGGTCTGCGCGATGGCCATGCCGACGTTGCCGGCGCCGATGACGGAGACCTTGGTGAGGCGGCGGTGCGGGACGGCGAGGGAGGACGGGGTGAGCGGGCAGTCGTCGGCCACCGGGCGG
Source organism: Poa pratensis (assembly GCA_947311845.1). Taxonomy (NCBI): domain Eukaryota; kingdom Viridiplantae; phylum Streptophyta; class Magnoliopsida; order Poales; family Poaceae; genus Poa; species Poa pratensis. The sequence continues at coordinate 2,944,120 of CAMZMU010000033.1, read as the reverse complement.
AAGAAGCCCCGCGAGGCGCCGCCGGCGTCCGAAGCCCAGCTCCGAGAGGGATGACGTCTTGTGCATCTTCGGTGGACTGGAATGCTGCTGCTGAGATCGAGTGGGATGGATGCAAGATTGGGAATGAACTGGTGAGTGTTCCTGGAGAGGAACGGGAATTAATGGCGAGTGGATTTTATAAATGAAATCCCGGGAAACGAAACCGCCTTTGCCGCCGGTTACCGGTTTGACCCCTCGTCGCGGTTTGGGACTTTTCTTGCTTTTTGAACAAGGAAAAAATAGTCTTTTTGTTGGACAAAGCTGGATGAGAAAAATCTAGAAAGGAAGCTGCCTGAGGAATGAGATCCGAAATAATTTGGAAACATCACATCTAGCACGTGTTACAGTGTCGCAACGACGTCAATTATGCCCTTTGCTTAATTTTGACTTTTAGCTTTTGGCTTTTGACTTATACCATCATGCAACAATTTGTGACTTGATAAGCCAAAAATAAGCTTAGCCAAACAGGGACTTAGACGGTGACCAGAGGTGTTGTCTCGGATAAAAGTCCTTTCAATTTTGTCTCGGAGGCGTCTGATGTTGTTGAGGAGCTCATGAGTTTTATCCCCAATTAGTTTTCATGGATAACACGTTGGTTGTTTTCAGTGCCGAATCTATCGAATAAGGGGCATTTTACTTTTAACTAGAGTGCATGTTTTGGTGTTTCCATGAAATCGATTAGATGGCGATGGTGGTGTGTGTCGAATAAAAGTTATTCACCTCTAATCCCACTCGCCCATGGTCCGGTGTTGCCGAGAAGCTCGTGATGTTTTGTCCCTGCACGTCTTCATGTGCGAAGGTTTGCTTGCTTCTGTTCTTCAAGAACCCATTCTTTCCGGTTCCTTTCTACCTGTTAAGCTTGTAACAACTTTGGCTGTTCATATATAAAGTTCAGGCTGGCCTAAGGCCCGCCGTAGTTCTAGTCAAAAAAAAAAGAACCCATTCTTTCAAGCCATTGCACGCAAGTCGTTGACCTGACTTGGCAATGTCGGTTCGGTCTTAGTAGGGTCAAGGTTTAGGGCATGGCAGTGCTCAGGCTCAGCTCAAATGGCCTACCATTACAGCAATTCAACGATGTTTTGTCCTCTGCATGTCTTCGTACATGCTTAAGTGCCTTAATTGCTCGATGTTATCAATCACCGATTGTTTGAGTGCTATGGTGGTGCTATGCGATGAGTTTGGTTGTTGTTTCAGCGAGGATTTCGACGCCCATTGTTTTAGTTGTAATTTCTCTTTTGTTTACGGACTTCTTTTTTTTTGCATTTGTTGCCTCAGTTAATATAACCAACATTTGTGATGTCTGTTTAGTTACCAATTTAACATATGGGCAGTATAGACAAGTGAAACATACTAGAATTTGATAGTTCGGTAGGGTAAATGTTCGATTTTTAAATCATATACGACGTGACCGTACTACCCCTAGCATGGTTGTGCTCTACCTATCGCGGTTTACTGGCCACCAAACACCACTCATCGGCGGCACACCGGAAACGCACTTTAGATCATAGGACTTGACGAAGAAATGGATAGATCTTGCTATGGGATCTCCCACTGGAATGGCATGTGCATTTTAACTTAGGTGTGCATAACTGTTGCATTTGGTAGAATGGCGGAACAGGCAGTATACTACTAATATCCAAAAACCATGCTTCAGATTAATTGCCAGGTCGGTCGTCGACGCCGACATACTGCAGGAAGATCTAGAAGCAGAATATTCTCAGGGCGGATCTTGCACATTATGAATACCTTGTAACGTTTGGTCCCGGTCGACTATTTTGGTTCACCCAACAAAACAAAACCGTTTCTTGCACAACAGGTCAGCCAGCAGGAAAACGACGTACGGTTGAATGTGGTTAGTTTCAGCCCAGCCCTGAAATATGGAAGCTTCGTTCTCCATTGGTCAATTCATTTCCACAGCAATCTAGCCCCGGCTAAGCTGGTTTCTATTCTTTTCTAAGTAGTGGCTTCTCTGTTTCTTGGAGAACGGTCTCGGCCAGTAGGAAAGGGTGAGTATACGTTGACCCAAAAAAGAATTCTGCAATCACCAAAAGGCACACGTAAGAGAGAATTAATGTTCCTAATTTGGTTACATTAGGCGGTCAAGGCCTAGGGTCTTGGTTGTAGTTTCTCATTTTGTTCAAGTTTTTTTTTAGGCATATGCAGGATGAGCGTTACCCGATTAACATGCTGTAACCAGAATTCTCTATATCCCATATAACCTAGATTTGATATCACAAAAGAGCCGGAAATTTAATTGTGTTCCTGAGCTTACACGCACCTGTTGAACAGTAGACTTAGAAAATTTTCAACAAATTAACATGTTCCAGCACTACAGGAATGGGAGTCTATGCTGACGGCCAACCTCTATGCCAACGGCTTTTTGTCGGGGCCGTCGGCATAGACTCCGACGAGGCCAGCCCGTCGACATGGTCGTCGGCATAGGTTCTTCCGTCGGCACAGGGCTATATCTATGTTTTTTTTTCTGTTTTTCGTCTAATATGAAATAATTCATATCTTTAAATTCGTAAATTGAAATTTAACAAATAAAATGTCTAAATCGATTAGAAAAATGAGAGGAATCCAAATATGACATCCATATCATCTTTTTCATCATGTATATGACATTTTGCAACATATTTTTGGTACTTGCTTAATAAAAAAGTCATTTTTGGCACTTAAAAAAATGGAAAATGATATTTATAATAATATTTTAAAAATTGTTTTTGGCAACATTGTTTGTCATACAAAGACACACCTATGTGTCAAATATGGTCACATTTTCACAAACTATGGCACGGAGATGACCATAACTTGATCATTTGACTCGAAACTTATACATGTTTATAGATGATTGACCTTTTTGTGAACAAGTTTTTTGTAAACTTTGTCAAAACTTAATTTTATCATTTATCCTAGCAACTAGTACACATAAAAGTACTCCATGCCAAAAGATTTCATTTTTTGACTATTTTTTCACTTTCTTTTATTTTGTTGAAAAAACAGTCAAAATGACCACCGTGCCTATTCATCAAAAGGGGTTGCATTTTTCAAAACTATCAACGGTTCTGTGATATAACCACTACTGGTGTATCTTAAAATGAATTTTGTTAAAATTTCAGAGCAAACTATCACACACTTGTAGTTCAAAATTCAATTACTTTCGGAAAATAGGCATAAAGTCATTTAAATAGGCGAATTAGATAAAAACCGAGAAAATTCCTAATATTGCTGGATTATCCATAAAATATGGTCTACTTTGTGAGATAATTGGATGGGTGCCATTTTCCACCATATTTTTTGTACTTGCTTCACAAAAAATGTCATTTTTGACAATAAAAAAATAAAAAAAGATATTTATAAAACTAATTTGAAAAACCTCAGTTCTGCAACATTGTTTGTCATACCAAGATACACCTATGTGTCAAATATGGGGACATTATCACAAACTATGGCACGGAGATGACCATAACTTGGTCATTTGACCTGAAACTTATACATGTTTATAGATGATTGACCTTTTTGTGAAGAAGTTTTTTGTAAACTTTGTCAAAACTCAGGTTTATCATTTATCCTAGCAACTAGTACACATAAAAGTACTCCATTCCAAAGGATTTCATTTTTTGACTGTTTTTTCACATAAAATTCAATTACTTTCGGAAAATAGGCATAAAGTCATTTTTCTAAAATATTTGCAAAAATTCAAATACATGATGAAAAAGATGATATGGATGTCATATTTGGATTCCTCTCATTTTCTAATCGATTTAGACATTTTATTTGTTAAATTTCGATTTATGGATTTAAAGATATGAATTATTCCATATTAATGTAAAAAGGAGAAAATAAAGTAAAATAAATTTTATTGCTATTTATTTAAAAAATATTATTTCATAATTATTTTTATTTATTCAAATAAATTTTCAAAATTTAAACAATAAAAAGTGTAACATCATGAGTCATGGGTTAATATGGTTGATAGGATACTAATATCAGTAAGTTTTAACATCTCATTTGGAAGCTAATTTGGAAGGAACTCAAAAGTTAAGTGTGCTTGGGTTGGAGCAATTTGATGATGGGTGACCGAATAGGAAGTTTGACTAAGGTAAGTTCTTTGACCTGAAATTAAATGTGTGGCTAAGTGGGAAATTCGAAATTTGAAAAAAAAAACAAAAGTTGGAAAATTCGGAGTAGAATTGAAAAAAATTAAAAAGTTTAATTTTATTTTTCAAAAAAAATTGGAAAAAATAATTTTGGAAAACAAAATGCCGACGGCCTCTATGCAAGCCGTCGGCAATGCCTATGCCGACGGCTTTGGTCTATGCCGACGGCCGCATGACCTGTGCCTGCCGTCGGCATAGAGTGTGCCGACGACGGCATACAGGCATGTGCCGACAGGAAAATGCCGTCGGCATAGAGCTTCGTTCCTGTAGTGCAGCGCTCTACTTACGTGAATAAATTGCTGATGAAATGCCATTTGTGGTACTCTATGAAACAAGGACCATGTGATACCAAAAAAAGCCTTTAAAAAGCTACAGAACCATGCATGTGCATGCATTTGTATATGGAAACATTTATATATGACCGCAGATCGGCACCAGCCAAAAACCGCTCATCTGTGGCACCGTGGAAATGCATCACCATCCGTGCCACTACTTGGGTAGTTAGGATGCATCTTCCTAGCTTGGTGCCTTACGAAGAAATCAAAATAGATGGTTCTTTTTTTTTTTTTCGAGATTGATGGGGGGGGAGAGAACTCCCCACCATTTGTTGCATTCACTCGAAGGTAGCCTGGCGGGCCATGTTCTTACAACAGATGAGAAATTACAGGGGGATACAGGGGAAGAGAAGACAACAAAATACAGAAAAAAAAAAGACTACTAGAAAAAGAGTAGCAAGAGCCACCAAGAGAAGCACAAGAGGTGAGGGATGTTGTCGAGGGACCACAATGCCAAGACTCGACAATCAGCCTCACGCACCGCACCGGCGAGCGATTCGAACCCAGGCACAACTCAGGAGCACCACCACCATCATCGGAGTGTCAAGCCTAGCACCTAGCACTACCCTAGATAGGGAGCTCCGCCACGGAGATCAAGACGAAAGCAGGTGGGGGAGACATACATTGTGTCGTCAATGAGCAAAGGTGAGCCGAGACGCCACCAAGAGCACGAAGCTCCCAAACCGCAACAGCAACCACCGGAGGGTCTTGGGCAAACACATCCAAGTGACCGAGACCACGTGAAGGCTCGCCGAGAGGAGAACACACCACCATCGGCCCCAAGGTGGCCGCACTAACACCACCAGACGCAGCACCAACAACCACACGCAGCAACAGCAACCATCTTCTATGGCCTCCAAGACGACGCCTCCAGGGAGAAAGTGTTGTCTATACAACACCGTCATCCAATCCTGCAAGCGGGATTTAGGGTTTTCACCCGGAGGCCACACAGTAGGTGCAAGAGCTCTACGACGACACCTCCAGCGAGGAAAATGGCGACCAAAAGCCACCGCTGTCGCCGGCATCGACAGAGCCGATGCCAGGTTCTCACCCAGAGCTATAGCAGAACTACAAAGGAGAAGACGGCCGACGGTCACCACCAGCAGCCGTCGTAGCCAACCACACCTTGCGGAGGCTACACACGGCCAAGCAATCCCACAGTCGCAGTTACCTCAAAACGCTGCCGGACGCAACGCCAACCACCGCATCCCGCCGAGCACCATGCCGGCAAGGTCGGAGTAGCGTCGCCCGAGGCTAAGATCCACCATGGATCCGGGCCACAGCAGTGCAGCACTCGCTGGCGCGCCCCACGCGCGCCACACGCGGCTGCCGGAAGGCGTCGAGCTCCAGGGAGATGACGAAGGCGCGCCCGGCCCATCCGGGGCCCAGATCGGCCCCGGGCCTGGCCGCAGCCTGCGGTGGTCGCGAAGGGAGCCGGACAGGAGCCGGCGGTGAAGCTCCCCGGACCGCGCCAACCCGCCGCGACCTTGCCGCCCGAGCGGCCGAGGTCAGACCGGCCGGGAACGGAGCCGCCCCGGCGTCCAGCACCCACAGCGCAAGGCAGCGCGACGAAGGCCTCGCCGGCACCACCCATGGAGGCCGCGGGCGCGAGAGAAGCCGCCGTCGCCGCCGCACGGGGACGGGCGAGACCGGCGCAGCAGAACCTCCGCAGCTGTAGCGCGGGCCGCGGGCAGCAGATCCCCGCCGCCCCCTTCACCGGCGGCGCATGGCTTAGCCGGCAGCCGCCTCCGGGGACGGCGAGGGAGGGGGTTGCGCGGGAGGAGGCGGCGGCGCGGGGTGGCTAGGGTTTCGCCCCTCGGCCGCCTGGGAGGGAGGCGACGCGAGGGGGACTCTCAAATGTCAAATAGATGGTTCTTTGAATCCCACTACTACCATATTACGGTATGCATAAGTAGAACATTTTGGCGAAATGAGGAGCACGCACGTCCACATCTATCATCGAAGGCTAGTTACTTAATTAGACAGGAAGAGAGACATTTTGCTAGTCAGGGGGGTGTGTGCGCACCCCCTATGCCTGACACGTGTGGCCTTGGTCAAAGGAGTTTAATCGAACGGAACCGCCCCCACCTCCCACTAAGTGCTGCCAGGAGAGTGATTAAGGAGGTTTGAATTTGAATAGGGGACCCCACCACATACGGTCGCTTGCTATATAAGATACGATTCAAATATTCAAAGCACCGTGTCCTTTCCTGGCTTGTTCCTTCTCAGCTTTGAACAGAAAAATTACTTGAACATACGCTGGCAATGGCTATCGAGTGGGGATTGTCACAGTCTGATGAATTTTATCAGATTGAATGGAAAATTTGAAATCCACTAATTGCTGCTCATATGGCATGAAGTGCAAGGTTCAGGAATGAGGATTATCACAGTGAGAGGGATTTATCCGGATTTGTTGTCTAGCCTTCAAGCCTAAATCGCCTCATGTCTCTTTTTAGAACTGTGTCCTTGTTGATCTTATGGATGGTGCAAGAGCGAGATAGAATACAAGCTACAGTCGCCATGTTCCATGCGTTCTCTGGGATTCCAACTATATCAAGACGAACACAAAATAGTATTGATGATTCAAAACCATGGTGGCGAGGAGACCAGAAGAAAGATCAAGCGAAATGCCAGGAACAGGAATTCGACATTACCGAAAATGATTACGCTAGGGCAATAAAAACTATTGATTGCTTGAACATACGGTGGCAATTGCTTTTATTTCGAGACACAGCCATCCAGAGGTAGACGAAGGTAGAAACCCTCAAGCCACTAAATTTTAATTTTAAAAAAAATTTATACACACTACGTCTGCATGCATGTCCAGCCATGACGTCGTTCATAGTTTTTGTGTCTAGCGGAGCTTGCCACCATTATTTTATATTGGGCAACATGCATGGAAAGTTGATTATCCAGATCCTGGTCATGCGAACACACCGATGACATCATCTGGTAAAGGGCAAATGGATTGCTATCCGAAAAACATCATCTGGTAAAGGGCAAATGGATTGGCAGATAAGCTAGAAAATTTGGCGCGGAAGATAAGGCGCGAAGGAGGAACGAAAAAACTACCGCCAAGAATAGCGCGGGTACAATGATTGCTTGCGAGCACATGACGTATGTCGCCAAAGTTAAACGATAGCTTGGTCCCACAATTACTGTTCGAGATAAGAGTTAGCAGGCTGCCGTGGGGGGCGGTCAAACTTCATCTCTGTCTATTTCCGAATCTGGACTGAGATCGGACGGAAGGCGGGGGGTGCGCACCCACCCTCCTCACTAGCACATCATTTCCGTAGACAGGAAAGGTATAGATAGTAGTACTGCTAGTCTGATCAAGGAAGGGAAACCATGGACGGATGGAGCGCCGGCCTCCGGTATGGGAACGGAATGGGCGCATGGTTTCCGACCGTGCGCTGGTCTCTCGAGCAGTTTGGTCAGCCAACTAACTAAACCGTTTCTTGCAGAAGAGGCCAGCCGAATCGCAAGAAACAAGGAGGATAATACTCCATATGCAGCAGCTAGCACGTACGTACGTTCGTTCCTCGACGTCGACGCGACTGGATCCATCGATGATCTAGAAGCAATTAGCGGGATGTTCTTGTTCGACGTGAGTCCTATTAATTTATATTTGTGTATAGAAACATTTTGATTTGCGATATAGTCGAATTTATCAACGGAAAAAACTACCAGTCAGCAGCACATTGTAAACCGTTTTTAAGTTGTTATAGTACATTTGCTAACTTTGTGTTGTAATAATACTGCAGTTTTCTCCTATATAAAGTTGGTCAAAATTAGTTTTTATTTGACTTGGTGGCAACCACTGACAGTGGCTTTCTTCTCGACAACGTGTGCTCTGTGTGGGTGGCTAGGTCAGCCGGTGGTGGTGCTCAATTTAATCATGTTCCATGACGACAATGGTACATTTGTATCGGTTTCTATCTGGTTTTTCCGCTAATTAACCGGCCACCTTAATGGCAAGTCCTTTACGTCAGTGGCGGAGCTGCTCACAGTATATGATGTCGCTTGACATCACAGGTTTTTCAAATGTCCCTTCAATTTCTCAAATTTTATGCATCAGTCTCTAGAAGTACCAAGCAGCATAACGTATTGACATCACTGGTACTGGAGTCTAGCTCCGCCACTGCTTTACGTGTTTCAGTCAGAAGTTGGCCTACTCCCACAAAAGAATAATGAAAGAATCGGGTAGAACATCGTGTCATGGCACCATACTTTGTTTTCCATGCACATGCATGCTTCTCTTCTCCACGTAATATTTTTTTTTTTTGCGAGATTCTTCTCCACGTAATATTGGACGAACAAACGAGCGAAACTTCTGCCCGAGACAACACAGCTGCCCAAGTAATAAAAATACTTTTTTTTTCATTTTCTTCTTCGAAAAGTGAACAAGTCCCAATTCCCAAACCACGACCACGATCAAGTACTGCCCAAGGCGGTTTCGTTCACGGGATTTTCCTATAAATTGACTACCTGTTCCTGTTCCCCTCCAAGAACAACTCGTCAGTTCATCGCACGCGCAGCAATCCCATCACATTCCCACATCCCATCGGTAGAAAATGCACAAGACCTCGTCGCTGTCGGAGCTGGGCTTCGACGCCGGCGGCGCCTCGTCGGCCTTCTTCCGCCCGGTCGCCGACTCCTCCTCCCCCGCTCACCCCGACCGCCGCCAGCCACCGCCTCACCAAGGTTTCCGTGATCGGCGCCGGCAACGTCGGCATGGCCATCGCGCAGACCATCCTCACCCAAAACCTCGCTGACGAGATCTCGCTCGTCGACGCGCTGCCTGACAAGCTCCGCGGCGAGGCGCTCGACCTGCAGCACGCCGCCGCGTTCCTCCCGCGCGTCCGCATCGTCTCCGGCACCGACCCCGTGGTGACAAAGAACTCCGACCTAGTCATCATCACCGCGGGTGCGAGGCAGATCCCAGGGGAGACCAGGCTGAATTTGTTGCAGAGGAACGTGTCCCTGTACCGCAAGATCGTGCCGCCCGTGGCGGAGCACTCGCCGGATGCGCTGCTGCTCGTCGTGTCTAACCCCGTCGACGTGCTGACCTACGTCGCCTGGAAGCTGTCCGGGTTCCCGGCGAGCCGTGTGATCGGCTCCGGCACGAATCTCGACTCCTCCAGGTTCAGGTTCCTCATCGCCGAGCACCTCGACGTCAACGCGCAGGACGTGCAGGTAAACATACTGTATTTCTGAATACGTGAATGTCATGACTCCATGATCCATTAGCTCTTGCTCATTAACAAAGAAAATGGGTTCTTGTGTGCAGGCGTACATGGTGGGTGAGCACGGCGACAGCTCGGTGGCGATCTGGTCGAGCATCGGCGTGGGCGGCATGCCGGCGTTACAGTCCCTGCGTGACAGCCACCATGCCTTTGACGAGGCGGCGCTGGAGGGCATCCGGCGCGCCGTGGTAGGCGGCGCCTACGAGGTGATCGGCCTCAAGGGCTACACCTCATGGGCCATCGGCTACTCGGTCGCCAGCCTCGCCGCCTCTCTCCTCCGTGACCAGCGCCGTGTGCACCCAGTCTCTGTCCTCGCCTCTGGCTTCCACGGCATCTTCGACGAACACCAGGTGTTCCTCAGCCTGCCTGCTCGCCTCGGCCGTGGTGGCGTCCTCGGCGTCGCCGAGATGGACCTCACTGAGGCCGAGGCTGCGCAGCTCCGGCGGTCCGCCAAGACGCTCTGGGAGAACTGCCAGCTCCTCGGCCTCTAACTCATCAGATGAGCCCAGTTGATCTACTGGTGTAATGTATTTTATTGCAGCATTTCCACGTGAATGGTTGTCTGAATTTTGGAGTACTTTGTTTAGAACTCGATCAGAATGTAACAGCTGTTAATTTGGTGAAACAAAATGTGATTTGTGCGATCATTGCTAAATTTGGACGAATACTAGTTGAATTCGACGCGGCGGCACGCCGCGCCTTTAGTGCATCATCTGTGTGTGGCAGTACCTGCAGCATACGCCATCCCTTAAGAGATTGATGTGGTTTTTTCCATAGCACATGCATTCCTGACTTGCTGCCCAGGAGTGAGCTCCAAAATGCAGATAACTTCAAAATTTTGGAAGTATGACATTACAACAGTAGAGACAGTAGAGACCATATTAGCGTTTTCAGATTTTACACCTCATAAAGAATTCTATGTAAAGTACTAAGCAGCTAACATAAAGAGCTGTACATGTCTATCAGTAAGTCTGAACCTGACAGGCGTACATGAATTCATCTCAATCAAAATCAAGTATACATCACGAAATTCAGCTTGCATACTTGTAGCACACAAAACTTCAGTATTTAGGACAGTAACGTATCATCTTGCCAAATTGCGTCAATTAGTGGAGAAAGTCAGAGGTTGCGAGTTGATAGTGAAATAGCCCTCGTGTTGGAGTGTTGGACCATCTAGGCTAAAGTGTCTTTGGCTGATGAAATTATGGTCATCAATTTGTTACCTATAAGAAGGGAATTGTCTGTAAGAGATGAGTTGCTTACATGCATGTCTCACATATTCCCGAAAGAAAGGCTAGAGGATGACATCAATACCTGTGAGAATTTACACCTCATATATCGGGAAATAATTCGCAATGAAGACTGAAGAATCAAGATTGTATAACCACCATTCTATAGCTGCAAAAAGTTTCAGCCATTTGTAAGCTCTATAAAAGAACAAAAAGTTTCAGCCGTGTGTGAACTCTATAAAAGACTCATATTAAAAAACCTCTGGTGTAGTCTATATTCACATCTAGAGAACAAAAATTTAAGATATAGTAACTCTCCACTAAAAACAAAATCAATAAGATTTCTTAGATTAGGTTAGGATCAGTAACCTCAAAGAGGTGTGTAGTAATAGGCAAGAGGGTACTGTAGCCGGTCATTTTATCAAGAATTGGGCTCACTATAATGCACACACTGATATGTTCAAGAATTTCAAATCAGTATTATCGGTCGTGACATGACAGGATGTGGAGGTAAATGACAGCCATTATGTCCTATCCAGGAGGTAAATGATAGTCTGTATGTCTTATTTGCTACAACACCATAGATTGTTGCGGACATGCAAGACCATCTTGATTCACAGATGACTGAAACAAATGTGTAACTCAAAGTAATAGTACCTGCATACGTTCCCTGGTTCGGGGTAGGACCTTGCCGTGACCACGATAATGAGCGGCATGCCAAGTGACAAAGTCGACAAACCACAATCCTGCAGCCAGCCAGCTGGTTCAAGACTTTGACCATCAAAAGAAAACAACAACAAAAATTGATGGTTCATTATAATTTGTTTTAAAGTGATTTCTTGCAACTTTAAGAGGAAAAATCCTTGATTTAGTTACCTGTACTACAGAGATGGCTAAGGAGAACCATACCACAATGTACAAATCCAGATGATCATACAATACCTGAAGCAGAATTCAGTGAATACATAAGTAGGGTGGGCAATTAGCTAGAGCTTTATGGCCTCACGGTCATGTGTACTCTCTATTGAGCAGACTGTAGTAATAGGAGATTAAGACCAACCGTTTGGTACATACACAATATTTGGAATAATTGGGAAAACCCATTTGGCAAATGGAAACGCAAATAAGCAGTCCATGGTAGCAAGAAAAGCATACCAAATTTCAATTCTTTCAGACATGAGATACTTTTGTAATTCACATGCACTGTTTAAATCAAAATTGAAGTTATGAGAACATAGAGAAAATATGCATGAATAAAATCATGGAGTCAATTTGACAAAAATTAAATGAAGCTTGATTCCAGGATTGCACTACCATTATGTAGCTCATGTTTGGCTATTGATGTCCATATAATTGTGCTCCAAGAGGAGTGCCAACCTGCATGATGTGCAAGCAATCCAGTGTACAGTTTCCCAAAGGCACAATTATATCTAATAGAATTTTCTAATTTCACTGCAACTCTATAAAACATCTTATATGTCCACTGGTGTTTTGAACATGACAACACCAAAGAACAGAAATATCCTACCATCCGTTACATATGCCAGCGCGGAAAAACAGAAATATCCTACCATCCAAAATATCTCCAGTATTGATTGAAAGATACAGTGAACAAATAAGACGTGAATATGTCTAGTTACACGTCAGTGTACTACTACTAACTGAGAGAAGATTGAAGGACATGATGTACATCAAAGCAAGGTGCCTAACAACAGTTGTTTGAGAAATTATGCCAGCGCGGAAAAACAGAAATATCCTACCATCCAAAATATCTCCAGTATTGATTGAAAGATACAGTGAACAAATAAGACGTGAATATGTCTAGTTACACGTCAGTGTACTACTACTAACTGAGAGAAGATTGAAGGACATGATGTACATCGAAGCAAGGTGCCTAACAACAGTTGTTTGAGAAATTAAATTCTTATTCAGCACGAAGAACAAAGACGACGTCTAGAATCCGGCAAGTTGGGGATTTAGCTTGTATCTACTGTTACCTACTGCAACACATGAAAAATAGAAAAATATGAAGCAATATTGAATCAGAAACCTGAACCTTTTAGCAAATGTACTCCGGGAGAACATATATAAATATCTTTCAAGTAACATGGCTTAGCCAAGTTGATAAAAAATTCATTATAAAGTTTTAGAAAAACTAAGAGATAGCATATGTAAGTGAATGGTGCAGCTATCACACGAAATGAACTAATAAAGTGATAATGATAATATAATCAGCTGACACAGGGCCTACAACACAGTTCTTATATTTATCTGAGTGCCATTTAGAGTTTATAAGTAATTAAGAAGAACATGTATTTATTTTCCTTAAAGCCAACACTAACCATTTTCACATAGATCTATCCGGACCTTGGAGCATCACCTCAGCAGAGAAGTAATGCAGTTGAATGAATTTATACATTGATCTACTAACAACCAACTGTGCATAGGTAATCCGGCATAAGGATACATGCACTGGACAATGCATTCCAACTGAAATTCTATTAGAGTAAAGCTTATGAAGACTATATGTGCTCATAGGCGATAACAAAAGGTAGGCAAAATTATGTATGCAAATGAAAACGAAGGTTGTTTCAAGTTCCCGCAGGCATAGTTCAAACATGGGGATAGTTAGAAAGCTTAAACTCACAAATAGCTTCAAACAGACAAATTACCATGGCATCTCCATCAGAAACATGCTTGAAAGCTCCCTTAGCTAAGCAAGGAAACAAACGGACGGAAAAACATTCCCTTGTACACTACGAAATTCAAGGAAGAATATTGTCAATTATCTAAAACTCCTCACAATTTGAACAGCAAGAGTGTAACCATTATGGCTGAGCTTTTGGAATGCTGCACAACACTTTATATATATCCTGAGAAAAAGTGAATGGCTATATCAATCAGCAAGATTTAAAGTAGTGTTCTGATATAAAACTCCTTAGTTCGCGGACGGCCTCTCGTTCAATTTCTCATGCTTGGCCTGTACATAAACAACAGATCTACTATGAGAATTTAGATTGTGTCAAGAGAGACAGTAGGTGAATTGTAAGAACTGAATAATGGAAAAAGCAGACCAATTTTAACAGACCAACATGAGGACTGAGGAGCGTACCAGCAATGGGTAAACAGAAGGGCTGCATAGCTTGACCCTGCAAGAACTTGTGCATGAAAAAGGGAACGGACAAAAAATGGAGAAGGAAAAGCACTTGGAGGAATCCTACGCGACAGGGACACTTCTAGAGCTCCGATGCGGAGGAAAAAGTAAGGAAAACAGGAAGGAGGCATTGTACAACCTCGTCTGCGGCCGGAAAAGCCACACACAGTGGCTCCGCTCGCAGCCCTGTTGACCTGCTCCTGGTAGGGACTTTCGCCACCGGCGCCGCCATGTTTCACCGCTGTCCGCCTTGCCGACATGTGGAAGTCGTTCGGTTGCAGCAGATCGGCTTCAGCTGAGGCCGTGCTCCCAGATTAGAAGCAGGCGGCGACACCGCTAGCCATGGAAGTGGACCAGAGGTCGTGAGGAGCTGCAGCCGGCAGTCGACGACATGGCAACCGGGCACAAAGAAGCTTGGCCCGGAGACGCACTCCACGGGAGGGAGAGGAGGGCGGGCATGAGGAGGGAACTCGAGGGGATCGAAAGCTTGAGAGGATTGGGGGCGGCGGCTAGGGTTTTGGACCGTCAGCGGGCGGCGGTAGGCGATACGAAAGAGGCCGAGGGCGCGGTGGTGGTGGCGGCGGGCAGCGGCGCGGGCCATGACGCGGTGGTGGTGCTGAGGGACGCCATCCTCGTCGCGCTTGCCGGGCGAGACGGAGGCTGGAGGTGGCAGGAGAACTCGGGGCGGCGGCGGCAGCAGCAAGGGTGGCGCGAGCGCGTTGGGGAGGAGGAGCCGGGAGGCGAGGCCGGGGGGAGGGGAGGGGACGATGCGCGGCGCTGTACCGCCACCACATCGCCGTCGTCGCCGCCTGGAGCTCGGGCGGGGAAATGAGAGATCCCGCGATCTAGGGTTAGGGCTCAGCTTATAAGTACGGAGGACCTACCTGTAATTTCCTGGGAGTGGAGGGGCGTTTGTGCAAAATTACCAGGGCACTGTTCAACACTGTAGCAGACTGTAGATGCTACAGTGCGTGGGGCTGAGAATTCGCGATATATTCTAACTTTTATATAGTGAGAACAGCAAGAGTGTAACCATTATGGCTGAGCTTTTGGAATGCTGCACAACACTTTATATATATCCTGAGAAAAAGTGAATGGCTATATCAATCAGCAAGATTTAAAGTAGTGTTCTGATATAAAACTCCTTAGTTCGCGGACGGCCTCTCGTTCAATTTCTCATGCTTGGCCTGTACATAAACAACAGATCTACTATGAGAATTTAGATTGTGTCAAGAGAGACAGTAGGTGAATTGTAAGAACTGAATAATGGAAAAAGCAGACCAATTTTAACAGACCAACATGAGGACTGAGGAGCGTACCAGCAATGGGTAAACAGAAGGGCTGCATAGCTTGACCCTGCAAGAACTTGTGCATGAAAAAGGGAACGGACAAAAAATGGAGAAGGAAAAGCACTTGGAGGAATCCTACGCGACAGGGACACTTCTAGAGCTCCGATGCGGAGGAAAAAGTAAGGAAAACAGGAAGGAGGCATTGTACAACCTCGTCTGCGGCCGGAAAAGCCACACACAGTGGCTCCGCTCGCAGCCCTGTTGACCTGCTCCTGGTAGGGACTTTCGCCACCGGCGCCGCCATGTTTCACCGCTGTCCGCCTTGCCGACATGTGGAAGTCGTTCGGTTGCAGCAGATCGGCTTCAGCTGAGGCCGTGCTCCCAGATTAGAAGCAGGCGGCGACACCGCTAGCCATGGAAGTGGACCAGAGGTCGTGAGGAGCTGCAGCCGGCAGTCGACGACATGGCAACCGGGCACAAAGAAGCTTGGCCCGGAGACGCACTCCACGGGAGGGAGAGGAGGGCGGGCATGAGGAGGGAACTCGAGGGGATCGAAAGCTTGAGAGGATTGGGGGCGGCGGCTAGGGTTTTGGACCGTCAGCGGGCGGCGGTAGGCGATACGAAAGAGGCCGAGGGCGCGGTGGTGGTGGCGGCGGGCAGCGGCGCGGGCCATGACGCGGTGGTGGTGCTGAGGGACGCCATCCTCGTCGCGCTTGCCGGGCGAGACGGAGGCTGGAGGTGGCAGGAGAACTCGGGGCGGCGGCGGCAGCAGCAAGGGTGGCGCGAGCGCGTTGGGGAGGAGGAGCCGGGAGGCGAGGCCGGGGGGAGGGGAGGGGACGATGCGCGGCGCTGTACCGCCACCACATCGCCGTCGTCGCCGCCTGGAGCTCGGGCGGGGAAATGAGAGATCCCGCGATCTAGGGTTAGGGCTCAGCTTATAAGTACGGAGGACCTACCTGTAATTTCCTGGGAGTGGAGGGGCGTTTGTGCAAAATTACCAGGGGCACTGTTCAACACTGTAGCAGACTGTAGATGCTACAGTGCGTGGGGCTGAGAATTCGCGATATATTCTAACTTTTATATAGTGAGTAATAATAATAATTGGATGATGTAGAATATCCTTGCTTCTACTTTTCCTGAAACCCATGCTTCTTAATTCGTTAGAAATAAACCATTTATCATGATCAATGCTACTAAGACCATTTCCTAATTTGGGCAATGAGGGAGGAAGATGCTCGTAATTCAACATCCATACAATTGTGTGGCCACTAAACAAAGTTTTAAATAGCGGGCTATAGCTTCGCTATAGCGCTGCATTGTGCCGGTAAGTGCATTATGGTGCTAAAAGGTACAAAAACCGCTAAATAGCGCGCTATAGCGACGATTTAGCTTTTTCCGTAGGTTGCCGCTAAATAGTTTGGCCCGCTATTTAAAACTTTGCCACTGAACCATCTCTGTTTACTCTTGGAGGGTGCCTTCAAAGTGCAAACACTACAAGGGCATGATGTTTTATGGCCTATCTATTTTTGCGAGCTAGCCGAGCAAAATATTAGGAAGAGTCTTTTTGATCCATTGTTAACGATCGAAATATTTGATACAAAAATATGAAGAGATGGAAGTAAAATTGGATTTAAGACTTACACTTTTTCTAGGTTCGACCAATTTTATACGTAAAAAAGATTGGCAAATAGTATGAAAATGTATTTTACGATGGATCTAATGATACTGGAGGGGCATGCGCTCCATGGTTTCTTCGAGCTCCATCCAAGATCGTCGAGCGTTAAACTTAGCGGGATACTCGTTGTAAACCAACTCAGATAGGATGTAGCCTATCTTGCTAAGGTTATAGTGGGCGCACAAATCTAAGGCTCAGTAAGCACTTTGTAACCCTAACCATATATAAAGGGTTGGGAGCGGCCGAACGAGTCACGTCATTCATGCGCACAAGTGCCCATGACACCATCATCATCCACCTTCAATCACTGATGGCGTGGAATAGCACGTTCGTTGGGAGACCCCAAGTGTAAGGTTTGATGTAATTTAGCAGCAAGTTTTCTCTTGACTACAAAACCAAGGTTATCAATCCAGTAGGATTTGGAGAAGGCTTTAGAGAGGTATCAACGGCGCCGTTTACGATTATTGACGTGAACCTGCGCACACACGAACAAACTAGTTTGGTCCAACGAAACAGAGAGGTTGTCAATCTCTCCGGCTTGCTGAACACAAAGAATTAAATGTATGTGTGTAAAATATTATAAGAGCAAAAATGACCAGCGAGCAAAATGACTTAGAAAGACTATTAGAACGGTTGTAAACAATATAGGAAAATAGGATCGGGATCCACATTTCACTAGTGACGTCTCTCCAAAAGATAAACATGTTGGGTAACAAATTACAGCGAGTCAATTGACAAACATGGGCGCAACACAATACTATCATGACACAAAGTTCACCGTTTCATTTAATATGGACATTATGACAAAATACATAGACCGTTATCCAACTACATCTATGCGGTGACCCAGCACACCACTGCATGTTGTAGTGTACAAGTCGTTGATGTAACACGCACGGAAGGACCTTTCCGCAAATATTACATCTCTCAGAGTAGTACAACAGAAACATAGTCGGTCCAAGGTAACACTATAGGATTACAACACTATTCAATACAAAATCTTGAGACCCTCCTTCATATTGAAGCAAGTCTCGGGCAAATTAAATACAGGAAGATCCAAATCGTAGTACTAAGCTGAATATCAGCTCTAATTCTATTTCTAATTCCTGATCCCCTACTGCTGTTGTCACAGCCCTAATCTAGCCCATCTGGAATATCTTGATCCAGATTTGTACTCCTTCTTCCAATAGAAGTCGTCTGCTCCACTAATAACATGGTTGTTGTGCATGCCATTGTTGTTACAGATGACTCCTTCAAGCTTCACCAGGTAGACTTGATTCCTTGTTGAAGTCCTCCTCGACGTCGTGATGGATAACTGGCAACTCCGTTGATGGCTCCAAAATCTAAGCAGGGGGTCAACGGGGAAAGGGTAAGCAACTCGAGCGTTACTTAGCAAGTTCAATAATATAGGAAAGAGTTTTTGTTTTGAATGCACTAGCTACTGCCATGACCAACGGTCGTAGGCATAATGCAAGTTTTGGAAAACCTTTCTTCAAAGGTCAAGTTTTATTTCAGAAAACTATGCTCACAGTCTCCACGGGTCTTTAGTCATCACTTGGGATGCCTTTCCCGCAGCGTTCTGTAGTTCCTTCCAGGAACACGGATGTGACAGCCACAATTTCTTGTTGTTGACTCTGCAGAGCTGCGTAACTTTACCCATGAGAGAAACCCAGCCTTGTTGCCTTTCCGGGCGAATCTTTCCCGTCCATACTTCCATGGTATGGGGCCAGGTGTGAGTCCAAATCCAATCACCTCCCTCTCCGCACAACACATATCCGCCCATTTGTGGCGCGGCCGGTAACAAAGACCGCTATCCCGCCACCCCTCCCGAGCTTCTATTCCAGTCACCCCGTCAGGTGGGAAGGTCACGCGCTTCCACGCTGTTGGCCGCCGCAACGGACACAACCAGGTAATAGCCTGCCGAGGATATGTGAACGAGAGAAGATACGGCTGACTTTTACCGTCCATAGCAGATCTCATGGTAAACGCTTCAATACGGCGCAAGGATCACTGTGACATTGGTAATTAATCCTAGGTATATACTTTTCCGTACAATGGAACCTCCACCACAACATCAATCCGTGGTTCCATTGCCAGCCAAACAATATATATATAGCAATTCACATCATTCGAAAATAGTTTTTCTTTTTCAATGCAATGATAATAATACGTTTTTGAAAATAGTTTTTATAAAATAGTTCAATAAGGATATGCAAGAATGAACTTGCCCGTGGTAGAAATGGCCGTTCAACTCTTCGGGGCTCTAGGGTTTGCGGTAAAACCCCGAGTTCTGAAAACAGCAAAGTAATCCCGATATGGACTACTGAAAGTTCTAGCAGCATGCTATTATGCATAATCATGAGATGCATCGTCACCCCAAAATACCCAAGTTGCGGATTTAAGACTTTTCGAGTGTTTTGGAGTTTTTAATTATTTAAAGAGTTTGACAACAATTTTCATGAGGAATAAATTTAAAGTGTTTAAATTGAAATAGTTCAATATAATTGAACTTCAAGACTTTATTTTCCCATATTATTTTCCTTTAATAAAATAGTTTTTGAAAAAGAATTTTCAAGTCATTTCCACTTAAGGATCCTTGAATTTTTTATCCACTCAAAACTTGTCAAAATTTAGTAATAAAACTTACAGATAAATTCCTCATAATTTATCGAGTGTGTTAATTATTTTTAGCTGATTTTTGTTCCTTTGGTTTGCGAGTTAAAATTCATTTAAATTTGGATAATTTTATTTGGTGAATTACTAAAATGTCCTTGGGCCTAATGGGTTGGACCCAACCCACTAGCCTTGGGTCAAAGACTGGCTCGGTTGGGCCAAACCCAACCGGCCCACTCTCTCTCTCCCGTGCTCTCGTTCCCTTTCTCTCCCTCGCGTGCGAGCGCCGCCGCCGTCGCCACCCTCGGGCCCGGCCGTTGCCGACCGGCTCCGGCGCCGCCGCGCTCTGGAGTTTCCCCGCCACCTCTCTCTTCGCCGATTCCCCGCCACCTCGTTGCGGAATCGCCACCACACATGCCCCATTCGAGCCCTCTGGCAACCCTAACCCTAGCCGCTGTGGCTCAGGTCGCCGGCGCGATACCGCGCCGCTGTGCCTCCTACGGCTCCCTCCTCGAGCCATTTCTTAACCACGCCGCCTCCTCCTGATGCGCCTCCTCGATGTGCTGCTCCATGAAGAACACGAGCCCCAAGCTCGGCCACGCCCCCCTCGAGCGCCCGAGTAGCTTGCCTCGGCCACTCTCCTCTGCATCTACTCTGCATCGACCCTGGTTCTGGTGTGATGGTGGTGGTGCGGTGCTGCTGTTCATGCTACTGTCGCCGACGAGACGGCAATGGTGCCGCCACCGCAACCTCGGCGACAAGCTACTGCGGCAACCTACGGCTACTTCGACTCCGATGCCGGTGGGACGGTGCTCTGGCGCAACTCCGGCATCGACACCTTCTCCTGCTACCTCAACTATTCTGCCCCAGCCTCACAAGCTTTACTTCGACTCCAAATCCACGAGGTGAGCATTCTCCTGAGACCAGCTAGTGAGCTGATGAACTACTGTGATGCTTTGGTCGATCTAGTGGTGCTAAATGTGTGATGTTCGTGATGAACTGGTTGGTCTGAAATGCTTAGAACTAGCTAATAATTATGGCTGTGCTGAACTAGTTGGTTTGTGCTGCTGCTCCAATTCATCCAGATGATGAATCGAGCTGGTAGTCTCTGGTTGGTCTTGGACAGTGGTTTGTGGTGAAGATAAGCTGCTGATAACGCCTCAATTTGGATGATTTAATCATCCTTGGCATGTGTGATGTGCTCGTGGTGCTTCTCACCGTCACTTATGATAACTGAAGAAATGTTCAGTTCGAGGGAATGCTTCTGTCAGATAATTTCAGAGAGCAATCTGAATGTTTTACTCATGCAGATGGATTTGTGGATGATTTCCACTGATACTAGGATATGTATTTTATCTTGTGAGCTTATGGCTTAAATTGCTTGATGGCTTAGCATGTTTGCTTCCTGTAATGCATTTGTAGCTTGCTAGATTGTTATTCATGCATGATTTGTTCACTGTGATGCCTCTCAGAGAGTTGCACAGTGCTTAGATCAATGCTAAGCATGATCTGGTGATACTAATGATGCTGAAATGATTTAGGAGAGATATTCTTGGACAGGATTTGGTTAATTAATTTGATAAGAACATATTTTATGCTTGATATCTTAGCCTAGCCGATGATGCAAAGGCTGAGGCAAATATTTTGATAAGAACAGATATTAGTGTTTTGCTTTCATTTTTCTATGATGATTTAGCATAGCATCCCTATGCCAATCTGAGAGAAACATTTCCTTCTATCCTCCTAGTAGGAAACTAGTTGAAGGGTAGTTGGAATGGTTTAAAGATGTATTCATGGATTTGATGTGTTGCCCTGCTCTCCTCTCTTTCTAGCATTGTCTGTCATTTACAGAACTTGCTAGCACCTCTCCTCTGCCTCACACACACACAAAGAATTAACCTGTTGTTGTCGAGCAGCTTGGTCTTCTGGAAAATGATGATAACCTGCGTCTTGTGGCTAGCCTGCTCCTCCTCGCTGCTTCAATGTTCCTAGGGTGTATTTATCTAGCTGCAAATTGTTTCAGTGGATGTTCTTGTGTTCTTGAGTTGTGGAAACAGTTGTATGCTGTTGATAGATGATTTGGGTGATAAGTGAAACATTTGGTGCGACTGGGGTGTGTTTTTTTGGGTGCTAGAACAGTGGCTAGTACTGCTGTCCTGTTTATATACAGCTATAGGACGGTTTGGTGTTGGCTGTTGCTGTGAGCTGCTTGTGTGTGGCCCCTTGTGGGTTCAAGTTCGAAGTTTGAGGTGCATTCCCTCTTGTGCAAGCTTTGGGCTGGTGTGGATAATCATCTTTGACCCCTTTTTGGGTTGCCAAGTGAGTTGCTTCTCCTCCTTGAGCAAGCTACGGCCGGTTGTTGTGGTGGTGACACACAACTAGGTGACTCCCCATTTGCATGGATGAGTGTACTACTTGTTGTCAAGCTCTCATGCTTGAGCATTACTTGAGGTTCAAGTTTACCTAGATATTTGCTTGTGGATAGATATGAATGGTCATTGTTCTTATCTCCTTGTAGGATTAATTTTTGATCAAGCCAAGTGGCATTTGTCACTAGATGGGCTTGTGTGGCTTCTCTCTTATGTGGCCCTTGCCAATTATGGGTGGTGATCATGTGTCTTAATAATTTCAGATTTGCGGGCTGTGCCAATTATGGGTGGTGATGACCAATTGGAAATTTATAATTTCCCAAATTTCTTCCTTGGTAATTAATACCATTGGAGAAATATTTTAATGTGGGCTTTCTTGTTTAGGAGCTTGACTAGATTAGAGGGATTAATATGTTGCCTATGATAAATAGATATGGATCAGATGAATATGCCTCATTGAATCAGTGTTGCCTTTTGTCCCTTCTCTCAATTGGATTATTGTTGCCTCTTGTCCCTTGTTGCCTAGTTGCCTCAGGATGATCCAAAATATGATCCATTGTTGCCTTCGATTCAATATTGATCCCTCTAGTCAATATTCAGATATTAGGACAAGTTCCTAATATTCATTAGTTAAGTTCCAATATTAAATTGCCTCACCCTTGTGGTGAAGGCAAACATTTTAATCACAACCCCCTTTTCTTTTGTCTTTGTTTATTTTGCAGGTAATGAATTGAAGATGAATTGGAAGATTTGGAAGATAAGAAGATCAAGATTTAGTTTAGGCTTTTCTTATAATTTTTGTAATCTTCTTTTTATTTAAATGAGATATGTACTTATTCAGTTAAAGATGTAATATTGATTCTTTCATTTTGATCTTGTATTTAAATTCCATATGATGTAACTTAAATAAACTTTGGTCATTTGAATATCACATTGTATTTAGGATGGATGTAAAATGAGTTATTTCAGTGTGTGAGATACAATGATGAATTGAGGTGTTAAACTCATTCTTGTGAGATGATGTTTGGATGAATGATGTAATGAGATGATCCTAGATATGGGGATTTGAATTTATTGTTTCTATGAGTGTTTAAACTATGAACATGTCATGTTATTGAATTGTGACTAGAAATGTCGAGAATTAGGAAAGGTCATGTCTAATTCTGGATTGCCTCGACTAAATATTCTCGTCTCAATTTAGTTGTTAAAAAGATCATGTCGAAGTTTATCGCACTCCACCAGATGATCTAAACCCTAATTCATCGTGTCGAGAGAAACATCGATCACTTTGCATCGTTTAATTTAACGCGCCAAAATTTCCCGTGTTTTCAGATGCATGTCATGCAAATGCACAAATTCTAATTCTACCCTTCCGACTCTCTAAACTACGGGGTATTACAATCTATGACTAATAATCCACCCCGGGATCGCTATCCAGCCTGTCACCCGAAAGTATTAAGTTGCAAGTAACAGATAATTACAAGCCTGTCACCCGATGCGTAATGTAAGCAATGTAAACAACATAAAGCAATAAACACGCTGTTTTATCCCTAGTAGCAACATCACATCTCAAGTCTTAATCATTTCTGTCAACTCGAGCTCAGACAAGAGAGGCATGAACCCACTATCTAGCATAAATACCCTCTCTAAGATACTAGCAATTACTTCGGCCAAATCATCCACAAGCATCAGAGAGCATGCAAGATCATAAATAAAACATATGAATAAATAATCTGAACAATAATGTCATGACTCCATAATTCATCGGATCCTCGCAAACACAACATGTAGCATTACATAAAGATGATCTTAATCATGTAGTCAGCTCATAAGATCTAAACAATGGAGCACAAAGGAGAAGAGACAACCATCTAGCTACTGTCATGGACCCGTAGTCCCGTGGTGGACTACTCACGCATCCTTTCGGAGGCAGGCATGGTGGTGTAGATGCCTCCGGTGACGATCTCCCCTCCGGCAGGGTGCCGAGAAGAGCTTCAGAACCCTCCCGATCTAGGGTTGGCGACGGCGGCTGCCTCGGAACTTTTCTGGAAAATATGATCGGGTACCGAGGGTTTTCGGGAGGAATAGAATTTATAGGCGAAAGGGCAACTCAGGGAGAGGCCCGAGGGCGCCAGGTGGGCCCCAGGTGCGGTCAACCCTTTGACCGCGCCTGGGTGGCGTCTGGCGGCTTTGGGGCCCCCTGCAGCTCTCCTCCTGGCTCCGTCTTCGTTTCTTCATAAAAATAATTATATTAAATTTTCAGCCAATTCCAAGAAAATTTCCCGAGTAGCTTTTCTGAAACAAAAAGACAGCAGAAAACATGAACTGGCACTGGGCATCTTGTTAATAGGTTAGTTTCATAAAATATGCCAAAATGATATAAAAACATTTTAAAAACATGTGGCAATGTTATATAACAAACATGGAACAATCAAAAATTATAGATACGTTTGAGACGTATCAACATCCCCAAGCTTAATTCTGCTCGTCCTCGAGTAGGTAAATGATAGCAAGATAATTTTGTGGTGACATGCTTCTAACACAATCTTGATCAAATAATATTGTAAAGCACATGAACTGAATGAAAGTGATCCAAGACAATGGTCTATAGTTTGAAATGAAGTAAACAATAATTAACCATGTATAACATCTAAGCAAGAACTTTTCATGGATAGTACTTTGGAGACTTGAAAATTATAAAACTCGTCATGCTTAATAGCTCACAAAGCAATATACTTTTGAAAAAGGTGTTCAACCAACACAGAGGAAGATTTAAGTTTTCAGCAAGAGCTTCAACTTGTAACATACTTATCATTGGATAATGTCAATACAAAAGTTTTCACAGTTAAACGTAAAGATAAAATGTTGTAAACTTGCACCAAAATTGATACTATGCGTTTGCTTGAGAGATAAAGATTGGAAAGGAAAACTGACTCAACATAAAAGTAAAAGAAAGCCCTTCGCAGAGGGAAGCAGAGAATAATCTGTGCTGCAGCTTTTGGTTTTTGAAAGCATATAGAGACATACAAATATTTCTTTAGAGTGGTGTTTGTCCTTGTCAACGACTAGCAATAGCGGTCCTAACATTTTCCACACCAACTAAGTTTTAAGAGCGGTTCGACATATCATATTATATATTTTTTTGACACTCCTCCCCACCTTTGCTTACACAAGCCATGGCTAAGCGAATCCTGGGTGCCTTCCATCAATCACATATCCATGGAGGAGTGCCTTATTATTTTATTTCTTATATTGGCCTAACCAGCAATGTGCAAATTTTTGACGAGCAGATGAAGCATGCAAGTCATATAAATATTATTTGGTATGGAAGATGATAATCCCAACTACTACGTCCTCATGAGCTAAAAATAGTGGCACAAAACAGGAGTAATAACATTTTGAAATTTTAAAGGTAGCACATGAAAAATTTACTTGGAGTGGCTAGGAAATACCAGATGTAGGTAGGTATGGTGGACACAAATGGCATGGATATTTGGCTCAAGGATTTGGATGCACGAGAAGCATTCCCTTCAGTACAGAGTTTTTGGCTTAGCAAGGTATCAAGCAAACACATATCATCAACCCAATACGAATGACCACAAGATATACATTAAGCATAACCATTAGACCTCATACTGTCTTCTTGTCAACCAAACATGCTTTTACAAAAAGAATATCTAGACTTTGAGAAATACCAATCAAAACAAGTGTCATAATTTAACTTTACGGTAGTTCTCCACTACTCCATTCTTAAGTAAATGATCCACAAGTTTAAATGCTTAATCTAATTCATTTCTCAAAACAATTGTCAAGCATCAAATTATTCAAGACAATGACCTACAAGATTATGTAAACTTCTTTCTTTTACCACTTTTACATGATAGTTTCCCTTTCAACCAAACACCAATCAACTTATTTGAACAAAACTCTCTAAGAAAGTACGCATGAAACACAAGAGAGCACTTCCTAACTACAAAAAACTAATAGCTCTAAACAAGAGATACATGAAAAACAAGAATTAGAAGCTAAAATAATAAAAGCTAAACACTCTACACATATAAGTGAAGAACATGAGTGTTATATGAAAAAGCGGAGCGTGTCTCTCTCCCACACAAGAATGCAAGGATACATTATTGAAAATGACCAGAAACAAAAAAAAAAAAAAACTGAAAGAAAACATAAATGACGCTCCAAGAACAGCACATATTATGTAAAGGAATAAAAATATAGTTTCATGGGATCGACCTGATTAATTACGATGAAGAAGGGGATGCCTTGGGCATCCCCAAGCTTAGGCTTGAGACTTCTTGAATATTTAGTGAGATCCAGGGGAGCCTCCCCAAGCTTGAATTTTATCCCTTCTTGATCTTTTTCATCACCTCGTTCTCTCAACACTTGAAAACTTCTTCACACAAAACTTCTCACAAACTGATTCGAGGGGTTAGTTCTCGAACAAAATAATCCACCTTCAATTCTCATTTGGCACATTGCATAAACTTGTTCCTAAACATTGGCTACTGCCACAAAGGTTTAAGTGATGTTTGTGGATAAAAGAACTCCACTTTGCTCGTAAAAGAAGCAATGCAAAAACAAAGACAGAATCTGTCAAAAACAGAACAGAACGTAAAGATGATTTTTTTGGGCGATTAGGACACCTCGAATAGAAAACTTAAAACCAATGAAAGTTAGACAAAACCCAGATGCTTGCTGTCAAAACATTTCAGCTACAGATCACGTTCTATGATTGTTTAGAATTTCATACGGTGACGGACAAAAATCTGTTTCTGGACAGCAACTCAATTTTTTTACTTTCCTCCCATTAGAGGCTATTCTTGGCACAAAAACCAAAACAAAAAGGATACAAGGGAGTTGATACAGAGGCAACAACCCCCAAAACAAAGAAAAGTAAGAAGAATGGGTTGCCTCCTAGGCCCTCAAGGCCTCCGCGAAGCTCTCGCACCTCAAGTCTCCCTCCAAGCCCGACGTCATCCTTGCCTTCCTCGCCAGCCTCGGCCTCTCCGGCGGCGACGTCGCCGCCCTCGTCGCGAAGGACCCGCTTTTCCTCTGCTCCGGCGTGGACAGAACTCTGAGACCTAACGTCTCCGCCCTAGTTCAGCATGTTTTAACTTTGACCACTAATTTGATCAATAAAAGGAATAGCCTTCTATTCCCCTGGGGGATACGACTCTCCCGTCCTCCTCCTCCTACGAGCGACGCGTGTCCCGTGGACCCACCTGTTCTCTCGATGGTTATCCCTATCCTCTCACGAACTGTCCTCTCGACTCTCACCTCCTTCCCAAATCAACAACAAATCCTCCACGGCGAGCTCACCCGCGAGGCCCGCCTCCCCGCCAGACTCCTCCTGCCCGCCGAGGCTAGCAACGATGGCACCGCCGTGGAGGAGATCCGTCATCTACATCGCTCTAGGAAGCAAGGCAGCGGTGACGGCGGAGCTCCTACGCGAGTTTGCGCTCGGGCTGCAGTCACAGGCGCGCGCTCCGGCGGCCGAGCGGCGCAGGAAGGCGCCGGTGACGGTCAGTTCGCGCTCGGGCTGCAGTCACAGGCGCGCGCTGCGGCGTTCGAGCGGCCACGCCGGCGAGCTGCCTCCCCTTCTCTCGGAAGCAAGGCGCGGGTGACGGCTCAGCTTGCGCTCGGCTGGAGCTCTCAGGCGCACTTCCTCCGGGCGCTCTGGCGGCCGAGCGGCCACGCCGACGAGCTGCTTCCCCGTTCTAGTCGCAGCGCCCCACCACCTCTCTGTTCTCCGGGCGACGGTGCTACCCCTGGAGACGGAGCTGCAAGCAGCGTCGGCCAGTGCTACGAGGAGCGTGGGAGGTGCTGCCACCGGGGACGTCGGATGCTACCGGTGGGAGGCGCCAATGCTACCGCCGAGGGTCGGTGATGCTACTGCCGAGGCCTCGCGCTCCTCCTCCCATCTGCTCCTGTTGCTCATCGCCGGTTGTGTTGCGACAGCCAGGATGCTGAGATGGCCCCGCACCTGCCGTGGGTCTGAGAGAAGCGTAGTTTCGAAGCATTTTTTCATCCTATTTTTGCTACATACGGTGCAAATTTTTGTAAGTTTTGCAGCAATTTTTTCTTCTTCTGATGCAAATTCCCAAATTGATTGTAGCAATTCTTATTCACATGATGCAATTTCTTGATGTGGTGTAAAAAATTGAAAGTTTTGAAGCAGAATTTTCCTTTTTTGATGCAAAACCAAAATGTGTGTAGCAAATTTCTTCTGGTGGGAGACTGACTGTAGCAATTTTTATTCATATGTGATAAGTGCATTTTATATCATCATTTTATAACTCATATTATCATATTAGAATGTCATTGGCATTGTTATATCAATGTTTTTGCATGTTTTAGATGATTTATGGGACTTTCATACAAAGTCCCTATTTTTGGTATTTAATTTTTGGGAGGCAGAAAACCTCCTTTTCCTTGTTTTTAATGTTTCAGGACCTTCGGGAACCCAAATTGGAAAAGGAAAAATTGCACAGCTGGTTTTTCTCCGAGAGAACGGCAGTGGGAAAAAGATCGAAGCGAGAAGAGCCACGAGGGCCAAGAGAGGGGGGGCCCACGCGGCCAAAGAATCTAGCCGCGTGGGACCCACCAACTTGGGCCTCGGGCATCGTCTCGTGCTCGGCTTCTTAACACGACCTCCTCTCGCCCGAAAACCTGCGCCCTAATTTTCCCAAGTCTATCCGAGGCCGCGGCGGCGGCGAAACTCCTGATTCCTCCGAGGGGGGGGGGTTAGATCCTGCTGCTCCGGAGCTCCGGAGAAGGAGGAAATCATCGTCATCGTCATCACCTCTCCTCCTTGGCGTGGGAGGAGGCCTCTCCATCATCACCATCACCAAGACCAGCACCATCTCCATCATCATCTTCGTGATCCACTCCGTCCCCTCGTAGTTTGAGAGTTGCTATACCCTAGATACTTGCTTTGTGCTCCTATTCATGTTTGTGATTGAGTACTTGTCATTATTTGGAGGTGAAGTTATATTTTCAGATTGTGTTGTACCACTTATGCCACTGAATATTATCATGTTTGCACGTTGTGAGTAGTTCCCGTATGTTCCTGAGGGCATAGGATGAATTGGCAATGATTTATATATAACATGTGTTGGTATTTTGTCTAGTGTTTATCTTTTTATGTAATTCTATGATGGTGTTGTGCGAGCATCGACTGCACACCACTTCACCTATATGGGCTCATAGGAGAACACCGTAGTGTAATGAAGTGAGGGAGACTTGGGAGGACATGTAAACCTGAGACCGAGTCATGAAGTTACTTTATGGGGTATTAGTATCGGGGACCTTAGAGTGTAATGCTATGGTGGGACTTTATGTCTTAATAATTCTTGTGCAGTCATTTACTTGGCCACAAGATCCATCATAAGGGGTTTAGTTTATTTATTTAGCTATACCTAATAATGGCTCCGTCCAAAGAAGATTAAAACTTGACAAGATATTCAACGTGTTATTTTAGAAATCTCTATGCCATGTAAAATCCATGCCGCCCTCGGGAACGTTTTCCACATATAAGACACACATTACTTGAGCTTGTCCTCTTGCCACATAGAGGATTGGGCTTTTCTCACTTTGAGAGCTTTCAACTGTCACTATTTACTTTCAGCATTTTTATTCTCTTTGCAACTATACAACCAAAAATCCCAAAAACACTTGCATCTTTCATTGTTTTATTTACCATTCTTGCTAACCAATACCTTCAGCTCCTCGTGGGTTCGACAACCTTTTCTAATCGAAAGGTACTACAATTGATCTCCTGCACTTGGGAGTCATCAATATGATGCAATTTTCTTGATGTGGTGCAAATTTTTGAAAGGTTTGTAGCAGAATTGTTTCTCTTTTGATGCAAATCCACATAAAGTCTGTAGCAAAATTTCTTTTCACGGGATGCATGGACGCAGATCCACAAATTGTTTGTAGCAAAAAATATCTTCATATGATGCAGTTTTTCTTCAACATTTTGCATACTTTGAAAAGGTTTGTAGCAAATTTTATATCGGTCAAGACAGCTCCAACCGAAGGCACTAATAGCTCTATTGATTGTGCAGCAATCAGCCGCCATACGAGCTGCACGTGGAGTCACCGGAGCTGTGGCAGCGTCCTCTCCGGCGAAGGTGGGGAGCGTCGGTCGCCGCCCGTCTGAGCTGCACGTGGTGTTGCCGGAGCTATAGCGCCGTCTTTTTCGGCGACCGGTTGCTCATCCAGCGGAGATGTTGGATGTCTTCTTCGGCAAAAGGCATCAGTAGTAACTGCGCCCCGATGTCGCCGGCCTCACGCGGAGCTGTGCCCCGACACCCAGCGACGGGCGGTGGGACGACGGCGTTCATCGCCTCGTCGATGTTGCGTCCCAACGCCCGGCAATTTGGGGATTTTTTTCTGTCCGCGGGAGGTTTACGGGTCCTTGCGGGAGAGGCACATGGGTGGCCCCGAGGTGACGCGGGATTAGACAGCTCCGGCTGATCCGATCGGACGGTCCTCGACCCAAGGGATCGGACGGAAAGATCCCCCGAGGACGCCTAGTTCTGTCCTCAATAAAATATGTGTTAATTATTATAAAAGATTATATCATTAGAAATTTTATTCAAATACAAATTCAATGGTATAACTTTTGCGAGAGATGATTAGCCAAAATACTGGTTGAGATTTCCCGAGCCTTTGCTGATCAGAATATTTGCAACCTCCATTGGCTAAATTCCGCAAATGTTGTCCTCTTGCCTAAAAAAGATGGGGCGGAAGAGATCTCCGACTATAGGCCTATTAGCCTCATCCATGGCGTTGCCAAGATGCTTGCTCTCCGGCTAGTGGACGACCTCGTCTCGCATGCGCAAAGTGCCTTCATAAAGAAACGGAGCATTCACGACAACTTCCTATATGTCAAGACCTCGCCCATAGGCTCCACAAAAGCAAGACGTCGTCCCTACTATTCATGTTAGACATCCGGAAGGCCTTTGACTCAATCCGGTGGGACTGCATTCTTGACCTCCTACAATGGAGGGGCTTCCCAAGCAAATACGGAATTGGATCACCGCCTTGTTCTCCACCTCGTCCTCGCGCGTACTACTTAACGGGGTGGCCGGCCTTCCCATACGCAATGGTCGTGGGCTTCGCCGAGGGGACCCCCTCTCGCCGCTTCTATTCGTCATTGCCATCGATCCTCTCCAACAAATCCTTGAGGTGGCAACCCGGCTTGGTATACTTCATAAGATTCGTGGGAGGGGCACCATTTTGAGGACCTCCCTCTATGCGGATGATGCGGCAATCTTTGTGGCACCAATAAAAAGGACATTAAAAACTCGCGAGATTCTACAAGAATTTGGTGTTGTGACGGGCCTTTGCACAAACTTTCAAAAAAGCTCAGTTGTGCCTATCCGTTGTGGGCAAGTTGATCTCGACGCCATTCTTGATGGTCTCCCGGTTGTGAGGGCCTCCTTCCCGTTAAGATATCTCGGCCTCCCCCTCTCGGTTTGGCGCCTTCAAAAAGTTGACTTCCAACATCTTGAAGACAAGTGTCGGGGCAAGGTCCCCGCATGGCATGGGCGTTTCATCACAACCGCCGGGAGGGGAGCGCTTGTCAAATCGGTCCTTGCGTCGCAAGCCATCTACTACTTAACGCCTCTCAATGTCCCCCCGGCGGTGCGCGTAGCTGCGGCCTGCATGACTGGACCATGAGCGCTAGAAGCAATAGGCCTGATAGCCCAACCTGATGCACTGGTTCGAGCCCAACCTGATGCACTGGCCCATTTGACGTGGTAAGCGCTAGTAAAACAAATTTGGAACCGTATTCCCGTGCATCAGGGTCGCTCCATTGAGCTCCGCTCCTGCCCCGGCCTCATTACCTCTCTCTTTTAACAAGATTGACCGTGCTTTCCTTTGGATGGGCACCGACAAGGTGTCGGGGGGACAATGTAAGGTCAATTGGGAGGCCGTTTGCCGCCCCACCTCTCTTGGTGGTCTTGGGGTCCTTCACATCGACAAATTCGCTAGAGCTTTGCGTTTGAGATGGCCATGGCTTCATTGGAGGGACCCCAACAAGATTTGGGCTGGCTCAAGTAACCCATGTACAAAACAAGATATGGACCTTTTCTATGCATCCACAACAATCACAGTGGGTAATGGGTGGAAAACATCCTTTTGGTAGGCCCCTTGGCTTGAGGGAGAAAAGCCTAGAAATATTGCCCCACTAATTTTCGACATATCCTCCAATAAAAAAAACCCTCCTCAACAATGCGTGGATTGGGAAAATTGCCATGACCGAAGACTTCTCCATCCACCATGTGCGCCAATATGTTGATCTTTGGGTCAAGCTCCAACATGTGAATCTTGAAGACAACATTGAGGACACTATTGTGTGGAACCTTTCCGCAAAGGGTGAATACTCGGCTAAGACGGCCTACAAGGCGCAATTCTTTGGGGCTCACTCCTCCGATATGAACACCTTGATTTGGAAAGCTTGGGCGCCTCCCAAAACAAAAAATTTCGCTTGGCTTGCTCTCCAAAACCGCCTTTGGACAGCGGATCGTTTGGCGCGCCGTGGTTTGCCAAATTGTGGTCTTTGCCCGCTTTGCAAGAGGGCTCCCGAGTCGGCCTCCCACCTCTTTGTCCATTGTCGCTTCACCACTAGGATTTGGAGTTCCTTGAAAGATTGTCTTGGGCTACCACATCTTGACCTCTCGCCTTGGCCGACACTCCCCCTCACGGAATGGTGGCGTCACATGTCTGGTGCCGACATGATAAACCGCAAAGCAATGACTTCCATTGTCCTCCTCACCACTCGGGAAATTAGGAACGAGCGGAATGCTCGGGTGTTCCGCAACAAGCACGCCTCGTCTATCAACATTTTCGCTAAGATCAAGCATGAAGCGAATTTGTGGGTGCTTGCGGGGGCAAAACGTCTTGGAGAATTAATGTCGAGAGAGTAATCCGTTTGTAATGCTTATTTTTGGTGTTGCTTTGTATGACTATATTGTCCCAACTCTCTCTTAATAAATGAAATGGGGCAAACCTTTTGCCCCTTGTTTCAAAAAAAAGGAATATTTGCAAAAATTGTGGAGGAAACATGATGACAGCAAGGATTTGAATTTTGGTTTTACCAAAATTTCTTGACCCACCGAAATCTCCGAGTTTTCGGAACTTAAGAAATTATTTAGTCCAAATTTCATCAAATTTAAAGCAAAATTCAAGTAAATTTGACATATCTCGAAAGTCTAGCGGAAAATATATTCCGTAACCACCGTTATTACCAAAAACTCGTCGAAAATTTAATCTTTAGAGGGGGAGTGGGCAAGTTCTTGTAGACAAATCAAAATTTTGACAATAAAAAAAGTATGAGCCACATTATCACGGGCCGCCCGAATTTCCACGCGAAGGCAGCGACCAAACGAACTCTCGTGAAATATACATGAGATGTAAACACAAATGCTTGACAAATTTTCTTGGTGTCCTATAAATTTCTTTGCTCACCTGAAATCTACACCCAGTTAACATGATTCTCACACATTGATGAAACTAGGGTTAAAAACTGCTAGACCATGTGTTCTGTACTTTATGACTTTTTTTAGATCATGTTATCTGGAGTTATTTTATTTTCAGTAGAGTTGGCGGATGAGTTTTTCTTTTCTGATTGGGCCACGGCTTGAAGGCCCACCGCAATTACACGTTCTACATCCATCTTCTTCTCCACGAGTCTTCCTGGCACCGACCGGCGGCGCTCGTTCCCTCGCCGCCGGCGCACCAACGCCGTCGCCTGAGGCATGCTCCGCTTCCGCAGCCGCATCCTGACCCACATCCTCTATCCTCCCTCCGTATCTCCCATCCCGTTCCATCTCCACCGCCTCCTCTCCGCGGCCGCGTCGGCCGCTGCCGTTTCCCCGAACCCTAGCTTCACCGTGGAGGAGTACCTCGTAGACACCTGCGGCCTCACGCCAGCCCAGGCCCTCAAGGCCTTTGCAAAGCTCTCCCATCTCGATTCCCCCTCCAAGCCTGACGCCGTCCTCGCCTTCCTCGCCGGCCTCGGCCTCTGTAGAGCCGACGTGGCCACCGTCGTCGCCAAGGACCCGCAGCTCCTCTGCGCCGACGTGGAGAAAACCCTATCCCCGTCCGTCGTCGGGCTGACCGGCCACGGCATCTCACATTCTGAGGTCGCCCGCCTCGTCTCGCTCGCCCCCCGCAGCTTCCGTCAAAGATGCATCGTCTCCAACCTACCATACTACCTGTCGCTCTTGGGCTCCTACGAGAACCTCCTCCGGATACTCAAGAGAAGCTCCCATCTTCTCGGATGCAGCCTGGAGAAGGTGGTCAGGCCCAATGTTGAGTTCCTGCGTGAGTGCGGGCTAGATGCTTGTGATGTTACCAAGCTGTGCATCCGTCAGCCATGGCTGCTCACCACCAACCTGGAGCGCGTCCAGGCGATGGTGGCTTGCGCCGAAGCCATAGGTGTGCCCCGTGGCTCTGGGATGTTCAGGCAAGCCCTGCAGGCTGTAGCATTTCTCAGTGAGGAGAAGATTGCCGCCAAAGTGGAGTACTTGAAGAAGACATTCAGGTGGTCAGATGCCGAGGTGAGCATTGCTGTGTTCAGTGCTCCGGTGCTGCTGAGGAAGTCAAAGGAATCGCTGCAGCGCACCTCTGAGTTCTTTTCTGATATTGGGTTGGAACCGGCGTACATTGCTCGCCGTCCAGTAATTATCAATTATAGCCTTGAAGGCCGGCTCAGACCGCGCTATTATGTCGTGAAGTTTCTCAAGGAAAATGCATTGCTCAAGCGTGACCTAAGCTACTATACAGTTGTCAAGCCCTCACAAGGAAGCTGCACCACACCTTGCTGAAGGCTATGCAGCAGCCTGCAGAGGGGAAGTGCCTATCAGATTCAGATTTACATGAACCAAGAACGGGTATGAAAACTGGTAACTGTGATGGCATAACAATTTTCACTCTGCGTATTAGGCTGACAAGACATGACTTGGTGTTCTTGGCCTAACTAAGTGGTGGATGTTTTCTATAGTATGTTTGTTATTTACCTGTTGATTTGCTGTTGGTAATCTAGGTGATGGGTGTCCATTCTGTTAGATGCTGGCATGGTCATTGTTAACCCCTGATGAAACTAGATTCCGTAATCTGATATGTGATGTTATCATTTATAGTAGAGAAGAAACCATTGTTTGGTTATGAACTTGTTTCTGAAATACACATACTGGAACTAAGAAAGTGTAGGTACACTAGTACAGGTCATTCTACAATGCATTAAAATTTCTATTTTGGATTTTAACGCATTCGGGGTGATGTTGGCTTGTGCCTATGCCATAGGTGTGCCCTGTGACTAAAACATCTAATTAGGCAAGAACACTTTAATCTTATGCAAACAGAGTTAGGCATTAACATATGCGAGCTGGCTTCCACTAGATGTCATCTATTTTTCATTTTTGTCAAAATATATCTTCACAACTATATCGAGCTTGTACTGCTGACCTTTGTACTAAACTTATTAATGCAAGATGTGATACTGAACGACATGAGTTATCAGATATCTATAATTTTACTCTCACAAGAACAAAAATCGCTGAATCTGTCTGCATATTTAACAGCTTTTGTGTGCATTATGCTTTGATTCCGTGTTTGTAAGCTTCAGAACCCCTGTTTTCATCAAGCATGAATATGCTTCACAAATCCATGCTTTCTGAAAAATCCAGTGTCTTCATATATAGTAGTTGATTGATCCACTATAATGCCCGAGATCTATAGGTCCATTGGTTCAACAGGTAATCATGAAGTTGCAATGTTGAGGTTTCATTTAGGAGTCTTATTTCAAGATATATGTTGTGGACATTGATTAATTATCATTACATCTCCTGTAATATTCCACTGTGGTACTCTTGCGAGTTTTTGGAATCTGTAGGCATACAATTCCTAATGGCATCCCTTTGACTAGGTACCAATTTTTCTTACTTGTGTAGGTGGGCATTGAATTTTATGCCCTTTCTGTGCGATTGTCAGTCTATGTCTGCTGCATAAATGTGCAAATCCAGAGCAGTTTGTGCTGTAGGAGATACACTTTGCATGATCCAAATGTAATTGGAAACTGAACCATGTGGTGAGTTGGCATACACAATTATGTTAATTGCAGCCAAAGCAGAGTCATGCCCGACAAATGGGTTTACCATATCCAGTCAAATACAGAACGGGAAACATTTGGAAATTTGTTCTCAAAGGCTTAATGATGTTAGTATCTGCTACAAGTACCCACGGCGAACCTGATACTTGCATGACAACTTACTTTCACACTGCAGCATTTTTTTGTTTTTTTGCATTGACTCTGGAAAGAAACTCGTGCTCTGACCTTGCTTGTGTAGAGTGGGAATCTTCTGGTGTTATAATTGTCTTCACTTCTACTCAATGCCAGCATTATTGCAGAATCCGCCATGACTTACTAAATGCTATGGACAACAAAGCTGATGCTGTACAATGGACAGGTCTAACATGAAGTTGTGAAAGCTTTCTGGGATATGACCAGGCAAGTTGTTGTGTGAAAGATTTAGTGCTTTAATGCCACCCATGAGTACCCAAGAGTGTGTTTGTGTTTTGAAAACTTTTCAAGCATGTGGACGAAGGCACGTGGAAATTTCTGATGATGTTTTAGCCCTGGCTGGACAAAGGCCTTTGTGGATTAAACATTCCGTGGCAGTGGCTGGCGTGTTGTTGGACTGATCAGACAAACATCTAGTGTATCTGTTGGGATGCTTTGCAGTCGCAACAAATTAATTGTGATCCAAACTGAAGGAACTTGTTTGTAGATACATTTTTTTTGCAGTTCCTATCGCTGAGGATTAAGAGCAATCTACTCTACCCATTCCTTGGTGGTGCTTAGTTTTCGTGGCAACATGTCTCTTGGTAGGAATATAACTCTGTTTTATTTATTAAGGTGGTAGCAAATGTATGATTTGGTGGGTGCAATCTTAATGGCGTTTCCAGGAACTCTACTGCTATATATTGCTACTGCTGCTGCCACACGAATGTTTGTGTAACTTATTACTGCTTTTTTAGAGCTGAAGTTCTTAATTTCAGTTTCGTGGAATAAAATGTTTTTCGTGCCAGCATTGCTAAATCTGGTTGGATTTCGGATGGTGTAGGCTTCTGTAGAATCCAATAAACCATATAGTACGATCATTGCTAATTTAGAACCAGTAAGGGGTGAATATGATTTTAGAACATCCATGCAATGTCGTGGTTTCTAAATGGGAGTAGTTTTGCATGTTTTAACTTTGACCACTAATTTCATCAATAAAACACGTGTCAATTATTATAAAAATTATATAATTAGAAATTTTATTCAAATACGAATTTAATGGTATAAGATTTGTGAGAGATGATTAAATTTTGTAAATCAAATTGATGGTCAAAATAGACATGGAAAAAAGGGCACCACCTAAACAGGGGCCAACTATTGGGTAGCCAAAATAATGGTTGAGATTTCCCGAGCCTGTGCTGACAAAATATTGGCAAAAGTTGTGAAGGAAACATGATGGGACCAAGTAGTTGAATTTTGGTTTGATCGAAATTTCTTTACCACCGAAATCTCCGAGTTTTCAGAAATTTTAAAATTATTTAGTCCCAAAATTCAAGTAAATTTGACATGTCCTGAAAGTCTAGCGGGGAATATATTCCGTAACCACCGTTATTACCAAAAACTCGTCGAAAATTTAATCACTGGAGGGGGAGGGCTAGTTATTGTAGACAAATCAAAAATTTGGCAATAAAAAAAGTACGAGCCACAGTATCATGGGCCGCCGAAATTTCCACGCGAAGGCAGCGACCAAACGTTCTCTCGTGAAATATACATGAGATGTAAACACAAATTTTCTTGTTGTGCGATAAATTTCTTTGCTCCTTGGGAATTTACACCCAATCTACACCCAGTTAACACGCATGATTCTCACACATTGACGAAACCACGGTCAACAAGTGCTAGACCATGTTCTGTACTTTATGACTTTTTATAGATCATGTTGTATGGAGTTAATTTCTTTTCAGTGGATGTTCTCAATTTGGTTGGCGGATAAGTTTTTATTTTCTGAATTTGCAACTGGCGAGGGAAGCTAGTACTGCATCTTGCAGTGGGCCCACCGCAATTACACGTTCGACCAGGCCACAGCCATCTTCTTCTCCACGAGTCTCTCTGGCACCGACCGGCGGCGCTCGTTCCCCTCGCCGCCGGCGCACCAACACCGTCGCCTGAGACATGCTCCGCTTCCGCTGCCGCATCCTGACCCACCTCCTCTCTCCTCCCTCTGTATCTCCCATCCCGTTCCATCTCCACCACCTCCTCTCCGCGGCCGCGCCGGCCGCTGCCGTTTCCCCGAACCCTAGCTTCGCGGCGGAGGACTACCTCGTCGCCACCTGCGGCCTCACCCGACCCCAGGCCCTCAAGGCCTCCAAGAAGCTCTCGCACCTCAAGTCCCCCACCAAGCCCGACGCCGTCCTCGCCTTCCTTGCCAGCCTCGATCTCTCCGGGGGTGACGTCGCCGCCCTTGTCGCCAAGGACCCGCTGTTCCTCTGCTCCGGGGTGGACAGAGCTCTGGGACCTAACCTCGTCGGGCTCACCGGCCTCGGCCTATCTCATGCTGAGATCGCGCGCCTCGTCTCACTCGTCCCCCTCAAATTCCGTCGTAAATCCATCGTCTCGAACCTAACCTACTACCTGTACATCTTCGGCTCCTACGACAACCTCCTCCGGGCACTCAAGAGAAGCTCCCATCTTCTCGGATGCAGCCTGGACCAGGGCGTCAAGCCCAATGTTGTGTTCCTACGCGAGTGCGGGCTAGATGCTTGTGACATTGCCAAGTTGTGCATCGCTGAGCCACGGCTGCTCACCACCAACCTGGAGCAAGTTCATGCGATGGTGGCTCGCGCCGAAGCTGTAGGTGTGCCCCATGGGTATGTGATGTTCAGGCACGCTCTGCACGCTGTTGCATTCCTCAGCGAGGAGAAGATCGCCGCCCAAGATGAGTATCCTCCGTAGCAGCAGGCGTCGCCGCCATCGTCGCAGCAGCACAGGCAGAGGCACTCTCCGCAGTCGATGTCGCCGCAGTCCAAGTCGCAGTCACTCATCGTTCCCAGCAGCTAGCAATGGATCCTTGGATCTGATCACGGCCGGGATTGCATGTAGACTAGCAAACATGCCCGTGCGTTGCCACGGGCGAACAAATTTCGACCTAATATGTAGATAATATATTACACTTTAAAATTTACACAAAAATAGATCAGCAAATCGAAAAGGTAATGTGAACTGGAACAACAAATTTCGACCTAATACGTAGATAATATATTACACTTTAAAATTTACACAAAAATAGATCAGCAAATCGAAAAGGTAAGGTGAACGGAACAACAGAGCACCCAAATCTTCTAAATAATTTCTTCATGGAGGCCGTCAAAATGACCTCACGACACACAACTATCCATGTGAATACATTTGTTAATCCGGACAAAGCACTTCGATTTGCCTTGTATAAAACATGTTACAAGAATCAATCAAATGGACCCAACCCATCATATCCCAAACGGAACATTAATTGTGAGCTACCACAGTTTCCTTAAGAAACATACTTTCTTATAGCCAATTGATAACCTTATTTGCATAATCATTTACAACATGTTCCAGTAACAGCACCATTGTGCTGAGTACGAGCTAGGGCATCAACTAAACTATCTTTTGTGACACCTAAGTTGCTTCCCCAGTTGAAAAATCCTAGCTGTCTAGATGATTGAAAGGTGGAAATATACTGACCGACAGAGTAGGTAGTGTACATGCGTACCACTAAAATGATGTCTGTGTAGCCGTGAGCTAGCTTACAAAGCAGGCACGAATTGTATACTGACCTACTGGATGCATACTGTATTTTCGTCCGTGCGCTAGCTTGCTCTGCATCCAACAGAAGGCAGGCACGAATTTCTTCCTGAGCTACAGAGGGAGCAGCTACTATACTGTCTCAAAACCGACTGAAAAGTGAGGAAAAAGAGAAGATAGGAAGGGCCGAAGGGGTTATAGAGAATTCAGCGGATCATAGTGCATGACTGTCGCGCCGCCGCCCAGCCGACCGCACCAGCACGGTTGACCGGGGGACTGGAGTAAGCTCCACTGAGGCCGCAAGACTAAGCGCCCCAGCGACCAGGACGAGCTGCACCGCTGCCAAATCGAGCGGCCCGCCGTCGGATATAGCTCTCGATCAAACTTCACCTAGGTGAAGCAGTGCAGTACTTGAGTTAACATCACATCGCGGTGCAGTTCACACGAGATCAGAGATGAGAAGCCACATACAGTATAATAAAACGCAACGAATCGAATCTAGAATGAGCTAATATGTAGCTATGCAGTACCTCATATCACGAAACTGTGCAAACCACCCATGAGTTTAGAAAAAAAAAAATCACCAATTCAATCGTACATGAAGCAATTCTAAGGGCTTATAAACCGAAAGTACCCAACAACACACAGCTAAAACAATGCACGGTTTCTTTTATGCAGTCCATCGCTGCGGTGCGGAGATGGTAATTTGGGATCCGACCTTCTTCGCATCTCGCATTTGCGCTCGAGTGTCACTGGTCAAACGCTACAGGAGGCAGGTCGAAGATGTGTGGATGGTGTCCTGCAGTGAGCCGGACGTGGGACATGCCATGCGGCGGCCGCAACGGACAGGGACCAGAGCATGCGGACGATGACCGGCGGCGTCGGAGGCTCGGAGCCCTACCGTCTGCGGATCTGGCGCCAATAGAGATCAGGGAGCGAGCTGGGCAGGAAGAACGTACTGTACGTGGCTGTGCTCGATCGTGGGGAATATTTGAGGAGGAAGGGGCTGGGCCGGTGCGCTAGAGGCGGGGCCATCCCGGGCTGGCAGCGCCGGGACGATGGGGTAGCGAGGCCGGGGCAGGGCGGTGGAGGTGTGGGGTCCCCGGCGGCGCGCGATGGAGGAGGGCCCCCGGCGGCGCACGATGGAGGTGGGGATCCTCCCGGCGGCGCGCTTCCCCGAACCGTTGTCCGCTGCCTCCACTCACGACGTAGGTACGACCGGGTGGACCGGACCGGTCGTTTCACTTGGCGCGGTGGCAGAAGTTGTAATATCTCCCAACTCACGGGGTAAAATTGGAAGTTTAAAAAACGTACCATCACCTCTAACTATATTATCTAGTAGAGAAGAGAAGAGATATAGATATGTAGGAGTTTCAGAGCATGGATCGGAGTCGGAGTCCAGTTAAGTTTCCATATGTATCGTAAGTGTTGTGTGGCAGCACCTTCCATCGTTAATAGTGCGGGGCAAGCTTGAGATCTGTATGCAGGTTGAACTCGGATTCCAGTGGCATTGTAGTACAAGTCGGACTTGGACGTGCTCGGAGCCTCGGACTGGAGACTAGTACGACGCAAAAAAAAAAAAGGGCTTTGTTTGGTCGTACGGGGCAAAATGCCCAGGAAAGAAACCAAGGCGAGGGTGAAGAAGCCCCAGGCACAAAATTATCAGGAACATTAAAATAGAAATTAAATCTTCTACGATTTTCATAGATAATTTTTTTGTTAGAAATTCAAATCAAATATCAACTATCAAGTCTACAAAATCAGAAGTAATTAAAAAAGCATAAGAGACACATTATTACAGAAAAATCAAACAAAGATTATGGATGAAGGCACACATAAACACCTTGTAGCATATATTATCGAAATTCCACCGATCGAAATAGCATCAGTTAAACTCTTGCCGGTAGCATTGAAGTCTCACGAGCTTAGGCATAAGAGAGATATTAACATTCATGACTTCGTTCATTACTCCTGTTTAAAACATGAAATCCAAGGAAATCTTGTGTTGGTTTGATGATCCGTGCTCGTTCACCCTTGCCGCCGGTCTTCTTTTACTCCTCTCATCAGGAACATTCATGTGCCCATGTTCTTTTGGACTTTCCATGATCAGGTTTGAATATTTGTTGTCAAATATTCAAAAGCATACACTGCACACTCGCCGGAGGGAGAGGCTCAGACCATCACACTCGCACCCAATGCCGCCGCCTTGTCGCGAGAGAGGGTGTGGGTTTCTTCCCCGACCTAGCGACTCGCGGAATTATCTCCCAGGGAAAGGACGAGGAAGCGTCGGTATCCCTCTACCACGCGGGCGTCCAAATGTGCAGATTGGTTTCCCTGGGCTCGATTGGCCCGTGGAATGTCAAGCCAGTGAAAGGGCCGGGATCCCCTCGTTTTCCCTGCGCACCAAATGAGCCCTAAAGGAGGTCAATCACCACCCCCCCCCCCCCCCCCCCCCTCCTTTCCCAAACATTGGACGGAACAGATTTACCAAATGATATTGGGGTTCGTCATCCGGCTCCCCCACCAGCATAGCATTTATATACTATTGTAGCATCGTAAAACGCGAAATCTTGTCCATTCGACCCATGCAACATACCCATCACATGCATAACATTTTTTTACTATTGTAGCATTGTTGCATCATTTTT
Organism: Poa pratensis; assembly: GCA_947311845.1. Lineage (NCBI taxonomy): Eukaryota > Viridiplantae > Streptophyta > Magnoliopsida > Poales > Poaceae > Poa > Poa pratensis. Next base: position 2,901,494 of record CAMZMU010000033.1, on the reverse strand, counting down.
TTACTATTGTAGCATAAACCGTATAGAAAATGACGCGGCATTTAGAAACACCAATGCAAAAAAACGAGTTCGCAACAAATTCTTACTCGTCGCAACAAGTTTCCTTCGTTACAACACAATCCCCGAGAAAAGTCACGTATGCATCACGAGAGAGAAGAAATTTTGGAGAACATCACAAAAACGTGTGCAGATTTGAAGCAAACGCCTAGAATCATCGCATCATCTCGCTCGTCGAAGTGAGTAACGCCTAGGAACTAGGATACAAATTTTGGCTCGTAGACCACCTAGAAAATTCAAAAGAAACTGGAAGGCTGGTTACTAATTAAGAAAAGGTTGTGAGGTTTTCCTATATAAGTTGTCTGCCGTGCAAGTAGGCAGTAAGCTCCTTTTCCCTTGACTGGAAGTTTGATTTCTTAACATGGTGGCGTACTGTTAGAATATTTTGGACTGCTCTCCAACATATCTCTACTGGACTGCTTCCTATTGTAACAAATTAGTTTTGCTTCTTGTCTATTTGAAGCTTCAGTAATGGGAACTTACTTAATCTTCAGTAATAGGAATTAGTTTTTGCTGGTCTTCAACTAATTTGTGCATTGAGCCGCATCTTGAATTTTCACTCTTTTTTTTTTGAAGAGTACCGTACTTCTGAACAAGTCATTCATGTAATTTGGAACTCTGAAAGTTAATTCTGATACTCTACAGTTAATCCTGGATCGCTTAAACAAGCGTTTCTTACTCGAATCATAGCTGAAAATTAACAAAAGAATTAGAGCAAAAGCTAGTCGCTGATGATTTGTATTTGGCGCCAAAGGTTTTTGATTTTGAAGCATTCTAGTACGTGGGCCTTATGAGCTCTCACGAGTTGGGCTTTTGAACAAACCGGGTGTGCTGTTCGACCGGACAGACCACACGACCTTCGCACCACAGCCGCCGGCGACCGTCCTTGCCCCCCTTCGCCGCCGGCGCCGCCACGCCGTCGTCTGCGCCATGCTTCGCCTTCGGAGCGCTATCCTTGCCGGACTCCTCTCATCTCCCGCTGCCTCTCCCCTCCCATTCCCTCTCCACCGCCTCCTCTCCGCGGCCGCGCCCGCCGTTTCCGCACACCCTAGCTTCGCCGTGGAGGACTATCTCGTCGGCACCTGCGGCCTCACGCCAGCCCAAGCCCTCAAGGCCTACACCAATCTCTCCCACCTCAAATCCCCCACCAATCCCGACGCCGTCCTCGCCTTCCTCGCCGGCCTCGGCCTCTCCAGGACCGACGTCGCTGCCGTCGTCGCCAAGGACCCCAAGTTCCTCTGCACCGGCGTGGGGAGAACCCTGGCCCCCGTCCTCGTCGGGCTCACCGGCCTCGGTCTGTCACATTCTGAAATCGTGCACCTCGTCTCGCTCGTCCCCACGAGCATCCGCTGTACATCCATCGTCTCCAACCTACCGTACTACCTATCGCTCTTCGGTTCCTACGAGAAGCTCCTCCGGGCACTCAAGAACAACGGCAACAATCTCCTCTCGAGCAGCCTCGAGAAGGTGGTCAAGCCCAATGTGGCGTTACTGCGGGAGTGCGGGCTAGAAGCTCGTGATATTGCCAAGCTGTGCATCTTTATGTCGAGGATAATCACAACACACCCGGAGCGCGTCCGGGCGATGGTGGCATTAGTCGAAGCTCTCGGAGTGCCAAGTGGCTCTGGGATGTTCAGGCAGATGCTCCAGGCCGTTGCAACCAACAGCGAGGAGAAGATTGCCGTCAAAGTGGACTACTTGAAGAAGACATTCAGGTGGTCGGATGCCGAAGTGAGCATTGCTGTGTCTAAATTGCCGAGTGTGCTGAGGAGGTCAAAGGAATCGCTCCAGCGCATGTCCGAGTTCCTCATCTCCGAGGTGGGGTTGGAACCAGCGTGCATTGCCCGTCGGCCGACAATGCTCTCTCTTAGCCTGGAGGGTCGGCTCAGACCCCGTTTCTACGTTGTGAAGTTCCTCAAGGAAAATAGATTGCTAGATCGGGATTGGAGCTACCCTTCTATTTTTACGGCGACCGAGAAGGTATTCGTGGATAAGTTCATCTGCCCTCACAAGGAATCTGCTCTGTACCTTGCTGAAGACTATATCGCCGCTTGCAGAGGGGAAGTGCCGATTAGTTTCAGATTTACATGAACCAAAAACAAACTATGAAAATTGTAACAGCGTATGGCATGATAGAGTTTTCATGTAAGCTGGTAATTCACATTAGTTTCTTTTTGCCTAACCAGATGCGGCTTTAGTATGTGTGCCACATGCTGGTTTGGTCGTTGCTAATGCCTGATGAAACTGATAATTTATTTCCTGAACTTGTTGTCCTTCAGTAATCAAGAAAGCATCACCTAGAGTCTCTGAAAATGACAGTCCATAAATATATTTGTGCTTGAAGTTTCTATTTAGGATAATGCAAATTGTGTGTGTGTGTGTGTGTGCGTGCGTGCGTGCGTGCGTGCGTGCGTGCGTGCGTGCGTGTGTGTGTGTGTGTGTGCGTGTGTGTGCGTGTGGACTAATTTTCTTTTGAAACCAGCATGCAGAAAACCAGAAAGTGAAAGAAGTGCCCTTCATTTCCCGTTAAATACATCCTTACTGTTTGCATTCATCCAAATTTTATGTACTTATTGTTCCATTCATTTTGTTGTATTTATTGTTCCGCCAAATGCCAGTTAGTACTAAGTTTGCAGTCAGTTTTGTATGTCTAGATTATGTTTGATACAATAAGTTTCTGCTGGGTGTATTTTCTGGCTTTTGAGTTCTTTTCCCTTATCCTTTAGCTGACTTTACTTTTGCTGGGGAAAATTTCCGAACTTCAAAAGGTAACCTATATATTTGGGACTAAAGCATGATCAACAATGAACAACTCTCGTTGTTTACATCTGTCATTGATTGTCAGACCTAAATCAAAGGATATAGCATGAATTAGTCTTCTGCTATCTTTACTATTCAGTTCTTTCTTATGTGCTATTCTGCAGATAGATCTGGCTTGAAGTTATACACGAGGAGCAAACCTGCTTACGCTTCTGATGCAAGCTTAGATTTGTATCGACGAGTCGCAACTTGTCGCTGGGGTACCGACAAGTAGACAAGTCGTGACTAGTCGCGACTAGTCATAGACTTGTCGATGTGTAATCAGGAGCATTTTTTTAGGATGCAGAGCAGTTTTCAGGGTGCAGAACAGAGACGAGGCATGGAAGAGTCGCGAGACAACATAAGGCCCACTCTGGTTTGTCTATAACATAGCCCAATAAGGCCCACTAGGGAAACCCTAGCAGCTGAAGTATCTGAACCGTTCATCTCGTTTAATGCCCTAGTCGTATGCTCTCTCTTTCTCGTTGGGTCATTCTCTTCTGTCCTTCCTCCTCTATTTCAACTAGCGACAGCACGCCGCCGCCTCCAGCTTGCCTCCCGCCGGCTCCGAGCGTCCTCGCTGCGCCCGCACGCCATCGCCCACGCCGCGCTCGCCTACCTCGCCACCGCGACTCCTCCTCCCCTCCTTTTCTGTCTCCCGTGTGCACCGCCACGCCCCTCCGCCGCGCCTGCTCTTCTACCTCCCATGCTTGGTCGTGCTCGCGCGCCCGTCCTCCACCGCGCCTTCACAGGATGTGCCTTTTTTCTTGTCGCTCGACTCGCCTACATGGGCTTGTCGCGATTAGTCGTAGACAAGTTAAGTTCTCGATCGATAACTTGAACTTGTCGAGTCGTTCATCCTTGTCGACATCCAGGTTGCGACAGGTAGACAAGCCGCTCGACTTTTCGCGACTTGTCGAGCGACTCGTAATCCTTGGTCTCTGCTGGGAATATCTCTTTATTTGTCGATGAGGTGGCAACATTGCTAAATTTGCAGTGTTCTGGACTCCTGGCCCTGTTCGCTAGCTGAACTGTCTTCATTAATGAAAATTCCTGTGTTTTGATGGGTAATTTCCTGTGTGAACTTTTTAATTTATGTGTGAACTTTTTAATTCGTAGCTGAATTTTACATTTTGTTGTTGCACACTCGGTATCCATTCGGGCTCACACTTGAATTGAGATAAACCTTGGGGAGCTTTCTGCACATCAACTCCAGGCAGAAGATGAATAAACCTTGCAGAGCTCTCTTCACATCTACGGGCAGCAGATGAATTTCGCTGCCAAGTCTACATATATGTTGGGTACCGAGATGAGAGGTCATGCAGTCAATGACGGATTCCTCTCTACCTCCCTTGCCAAGGCGGATGGTTTTCCGGTGGCACGAGATCTGGCAGATGAAGGTCCCCTTAACCGTGGCATTTTATCGGTGCTTAGCGAGTGGTGGCGGTGTCACCGATGCCCAGCTTGCTCGCGCCTTGCTTTGGCGAGGATGGCTCTGTCATGTCCCGGGTTGTAAGATTGTTTGTAGATGTTGGAGCTACCTCTGACCTGGATGATGATCGTTTTATATCTTTTGTAGTGCAGACCAGGCGAATTCATTAATTGAAGAGATGGTGGAAGCTTTGGTCATGAGCTGCAGCTGAATCTGGGTCCTGCTTTGGGTCTGATGGAGCACAAGGAACAAGTTCAAGAAGGATGTTCCCCAGCCATATCCATCGGGTACCAGTGCATTCAGGAATTTGGAGCCAATAGAAGCTGCAGGAATCTAGTGCCTGACTGAAATCCCATGGTCAGAACCCACAGATGATATCAACTGCGACAATGCAGCTGGGGCTCCGTGGTGCAAGGCACCGGTGGTTTCCAGGCTACTCCAGTTCTCACACAAGTCTTAAATCTATTACAAAAGGAACAGACCCATACACTTGCCAATTCAATCGATCCCAGGAGCAGACAAATAGATTACCTGTCATTTTCAATTTACAACGTTATAAATTATAACAATAATATATCCAAGTTAACCCGCTTTGGAGCTCAACACTGTCCTCTATTTGTTTATTCACACTGCAAAAATGAGTAGGGCTAAAAAGTTAAAATTTATGATTTATTACATCTATAAAAGGAAACTTCATGAAATATTGGAGATGCGACACTGCAAAAAATGCTATTACAGATTTTCTGATGCTACATCATCTTCACCCTTAACAACAAGCATGAGGGGCATGACAATCCACGGCCACATCAACTGAGACTCTTCCATAGCATATCAAAGAAGAGCACTCCGTCTGAATGTATGTTTAACCCCTCGAAGAGACATGAGAAACTTAAAAGAGTGGAGATGGCGAATCGAGGGTCATCGTCTCAGTTGCTGCAACCTTCCTAAATGTCTAGCCAGTAAATGAAATAGTGGAGATGTTAAGCCGTGGCTGGTGTTTGTACTTTGTGGATGTCTTGCACGGTCTTCTTCTGAGACGCCTTTATGTACTTCCAGCCACGTTTGTTCACTCCACTGATCTTTATCGGGGCCTCAGCGACTTGCACACCTGGAAGAGAAACCGGTTAGACAGCCAAAGAAGAGAAATCTAGCGAATAAACCATGCTCTGACTTTGCAAACAGCAATAGGAAAACTCTCATCAGGATTACAAGGCGGTTTAAACCACCTAATTTCTATCTTGGTCTTGACATATGGACGAAATAATAGCTTGGAGCAACTAGGGCAGCAGACAACTGAATGTTTCGGAGCAGCACTCAACATGAAGCAGAACAAACAGTTTTTTGTAGACGGAAATAATGTCTCTAATTCAAAGAAGTAGGTGTAATTTTTTTCTAAGTCAATTAAACAGAGACACAAATGACATACAAGTTTCATATTAATCAGGATTAAAACAAAACACCTAAGCTAGTGTGGCAACCATATCATCCCTGTACAATTACCACTGTTGATAACCTATTAAGTTATTTCATGTTCTAATGCGTGTGGCAGGTTTCTACATAGTTTGGGGACAAGAGTGTGCCATCTGACTTGATAACTTCAGCCATTGCAGGTTTCTATATTCTGCTTCATAACATTCTAGTTGGAGACAGCCAACAGTAACCATGATGTGACTTGTGCAAACAAGGAAAAACATGATCAAATGGCCGTTAAAGCCACCTAGTTTCTATCTTGGTCTTGACATATGGACATAAAAATAGCTTGGGGCAACTGGGGCAGCAAATAACTGAATGTTTTAGACCATGCCGTGACTTTGCAAACAGCAATAGGAAAACCCTCATCAGGATTACAAGGCGTTTCAAACCACCTAATTTTTATCTTGGTCTTGACATATGGACGAAATAATAGCTTGGAGCAACTAGGGCAGCAAACAACTGAATGTTTCGGAGCAGCACTGAACATGAAGCAGAACAAACAGTTTTTTGTAGACGAAAATAATGTCTCTAATAAAACGAAGTCAGTGTAATTTTTTCCATATCAATTAAACAGAGACACAAATGACATACAAGTTTCATATTAATCTGGATTAAAACAAAACACCTAAGCTAGTGTAGGAACCATATCATCCCTGTACAATTACCACTGTTGATAACCTATTAAGCTATTTTATGTTCTAATGCCTGTGGCATGTTTTACATAGTTTGGGGACAAGAGTATGCCATCTGACTCGATAACTTCAGCCGTGGCAGGTTTCTACATTCTGCTTCATAACAGTCTAGTTGGAGACCAGCCAACTGTAACAATGATGTGACTTGTGCAAACAAGGAAAAACATGATCAAACGGCTGTAAAAGCCACCTAGTTTCTATCCTGGTCTTGACTTATGGAAAAAGAATAGTTTGGGGCAACTGTGGGGCAGCAGGGAACTGAATGTTTTGCACCAACTGGAAGCTCTAGATTCGTACATTGATAAAATCGAGGACAACAGGCAAAAAAAAAACATCGATTGCCTGGCCTGACTTCACCATCTCAATCTCTTAGTGATGTTCAAGATCCTACAAATTGTAACTAAGTCATCCGTTAAACCTGACAAATTGTTACATGCACTAGTTTTTGTATTGTCCAGCACTATCTGCATACAGTTTCTACAAATTGTAACTAAGTCATCCATTATACATTTCTACACTCCACCAATCCACTAGTAAATGGGCATCGTTCAAGAACACTGCAGCGACATCTTCAAGCAGCGCATCGTCTTACTATCTAGGCTGGAAATTGGGCAAGAGGAGAGAGCGACGACTCACCGGCCTTGTGCCGAATCCCCCACGCCTTCCCGTGGCGACCATCCTGCAATTGGTACAGAGAATCACACAACCACACTGAATGAAAAGTCATGGAAATAAACACAAGGGACTAAATCTGGTGCGGACGCGCGCGGGAGTGGATGGATGGATGATTGACCTTGTAGAGGTTGATCTTGGTGATCTGGTAGGAGACGTCGCGCCAGGTGGTCTTGGCGACCTTGTAGCCGACGCCCCAGTCAGGCAGGAACTGCACCACGTCGAACGGGTTCTTCTTCTTGGCCCTCTTCGCCTTGGCCGCCTCTCCCTCCGCCGCCGCCGCCTCCGCCGGGGCGGCAGCAGCCGGCGCGGCGCTGGCGCTCAGGGCCCTGTGGGATGTCGGCGGCGCGAGCCCGAGGGACCGACGGAGGACGCCGCCCATCGCCCTCTGCGCCATGGCCATCGGTCTCCTGGATGGTGGAGCGTGGACGGGAGCGGCGGAGGCGGTGGCGGCGGCGCCGAGACGGGAGCCGCGTTTCGCTAGCGGAAGACGCTGAAGAGATGAGATCGTGATTTTTTTTCTCTACGATGGGATCGTGGCCTCGTTTTTTACTTTTGTTTTTTTTTAGGAGGAGATCGTGGTCGTGGCTTCGCGGGAGGGTTAGGAGCATCATGGGCCTTAGAAAGCGAGTTGTTGGGCTGAGCTGTTATTAATATTTACGGGAATATTTACATGTGTGTTGCTCCATTCGGTCAGTTCGGTCAACCGAGACATGAAACCGAAAGCACCATAATAAATTCGGGTTTTCAGAACTGGTAACCGCATTAGGAACCGTATTTCTCGGGTTCGGTTAATTCGGATTCGGTGTCGGTTAATTCGGCCCGGTTCTCGGTTTATATGCCCACCCCTAAGTACCAGGATATCGTCTCCTCGACCGCCCCAATAAATCAAAACATCAAAATGAATTAATTTAGCATTTACCGTGAGTAAACTATGATCTACATCGTTTGTTGATTATGTAGCCTAGCACATGTGTCTTACCGTGTTGCATAAGTTTGCATTGTTTACTATTTTTGTACTCGCTATAAGAGCATCTTCAAACTCAATGGGCAAAATCCGGTCTCAATCTATCCGCGGACACATACAGACATATTCGTGGACAGAGCACGGACAACCTCTATTTGTTTCTCCTTATAACCGAAAACCTCAAATATTCTCCCCAAATTTATGCAAATACATGCAACGTTGATCACAATACATACAATTCACAGAATTCACACAAACTATATTGTAACAAGTCCGATACAAACTAAAATTCAACACAAATTAAAGTTCACCGGATGGATGATTGTTTTACGTCTAGGTTGTCCGCCCGAACGTATAGGGAGGATATGGGGGGTGTAGTTGGAGTCTTGGAGATGCTCTAATATGCATGTCCCTTGAGACTGCGGAGGGGACCATATATGAGTGTGCGGACCTAGTGACGCCTAAGAGCATCTCCACTGGCGGCACCCAAAGCACCCCCAAAGGACCATTGGGGTCCCAACACAAAAATCTGCCTCACCGGCATCCCCCAACACGGTCCGGCCCGACCCAAAATCTGTCTGGCAACCCGATAAGGCTCCCAACTTTGGAGGTGGAGGCCCTCTCGGCGGTGCCGGACAGGCCCTTCGACAAGCGGACCCACCTGCCAGCGGGGTAGTAGTACTATTTAGGCGTGGTGTTGTCCTGATTGGAAGGGAGATCCTATTCTTAACATCTTTGTTAATAGGTTAGTCCAAGAAAATGCCACAAAATGATATTAAATCATAATAAAAAATGTAGCAATAATACAAAAGTGGCAGGAAACAATCAAAAGTTATATATACGTTTTGAACATATCACATCTTTTACACGCATATGTGTCGTCAGTGAGTATCCGGTGTGTGGACTTGCCGTGACAAGTTTGTAAAGGTTTGGATATCACCTCAAATATCCGCCGTCGGTGATTTGGGCAAAGTGGGTGACGCTTTGCTAACGGAGAATAGGGAATTAGTTGCAAGTGGGTGATGCTTGAGGACTAGAGTGCATACGTGCATAACCCCACTAAAACAGATGTAGAGCTGGTTCTAATAGGTTGAACTATGGAAAGCAAGAAGGTGTACTTGTTCCATTCTCCTTTATCTCTCATTGTTTGGTGTTCCTGTCTATTTACTCTAAGTTGCTCGTGTGGTCATCTAGTTTTCAACTTAATGTTGTTTAATTCTCTAAATTTCACATATATGTCTCTGTATTTCAGTGATTATTTCAGATTTCGGGTCTTCGATCGGTGTGCATGTGTCAGATAAAAAGGTTTGTTTGAGACATTAGAAAAATTAAAGTAATTGAATATGTTTTGTACTAAACTTGTATACCTCTTTATTATATGATATTGCAATCTTGAGAAGTATAATTTTATATTACTTAGTTATCATACTTAACCACATACGCTTGTTGACCAATATCGATTTTTTTGTTCTTTGTTTAACAGTTGTGACGTCTACAGTTCAAGAGTTTGCAGTGTACTAAATTGAAACTCTATAGTGTAAAAAATTATCGTTGATTAATTTTTAGTAGATGTGTAACTAAAATTGTATACACATACATATATATATATATTTTGTGTGTAGGCGTGCATCTCATTTTTGTGTATATTTTAACATCCTTAAATATTATGGTGGCAATCTATAAATCGTACGGTCTAAAGAATCTTAAAGTAGTTTCTGACGTAAGCTTAGGTAAGGATATTTATAGAAACATGTAGAGTATAAATAGAACAAAATGTGAATGTGTCAAGTAGAATTCAATATTAAGTGAAATAACATTTATGTAGGGATCAACGCAAAATATATAGAACTTGATTATCTAATATATTCTGGGTGCTGGTAGCTCCATTAGCTTCCCTAGCTTATTTGCGCATGGTAGCTTGATACAGCACAATTACACTTGATATTATATTTTTGTTACATGATATTCAGCACACTATATATCAAACAATAAATATAAAAAGTAGTAGCAATGCGACGCCGATCCTTGCACCGGAGGAACTATCGTCTTTGAAAGGACACATATGTCGCCTAAGGGTGTCAATAAGCCATTTTGGCTTGAATGAATTGGAATAATTTAGCGCTTAATTTATCAATCACAAAACTAAGTATGATAGGATCAACTATGCGCACAAAAAATTAAATAACTTCAAACTCGATGTCTATCACAATATAAATGCATAAATAGTTGAGCTCTGATAAAAAACAACCAAGGCACATGCTAATTGTGATTTGTCTTAAAGTTTACTTCTCATATTAGGGATATTAAAACTGAGCCAAACATGAGGTCTCTCACGCCATCAGCGATTTTGACCGTTCGATCGCGCCACCTGGCTGTTTCTAGCCGTCAGATCCGCTTTGGATCCCGACCTGGGCCGCTTATCTCTATACAAGCTACTCTACATATCAAATAGACGTTCTGTGGTGAATCGGGCCATAAAAATCTCGAACCGATACCGATGGAAAAAATTAGGGATATTAAAACTGAGCCAAACATGAGGTCTCTCACGCCATCAGCGATTTTGACCGTTCGATCGCGCCACCTGGTTGTTTCTAGCCGTCAGATCCGCTTTGGATCCCGACCTGGGCCGCTTATCTCTATACACGCTACTCTACATATCAAATAGACGTTCTGTGGTGAATCGGACCATAAAAATCTCGAACTGATACTGATGGAAAAAAATACAGAAGGGGATCGGGAAGATGCGATGCGATGCGGAGCGACCAGGGCATGGCGGATCGGGGGAGGTGGAATGCGGAGCGACCGGGTACGACCAAGGCGATGCGGTAGGGGCGGCGAACCCACGAGCCCATGCTTCTCATCGGCCGCATGCCTATCTATGGAGGCAAGTGAAGGGGCAGCAAATGAAGTTAGTATTTGTTGGAGACGTGTAGCGTCTTAGTGCCTCCCAAACGCCACAAAGGTCTCACCTAGAGGTGTGGTTGCACAATCCATACCAAGCCATTTTGAGATGCGAGAACACATCACCCACCAATGCTACAAAGCCGGACATTATTATTTTTTAGCCTTCCCATATAAACAGAAGAGTGTCGATCCACTATGGGACCTTTGAGTGCGGCCACCCAACCCATACACATTGTCTAGTGAAATCTTCACAGCTTAATTGAAAACTCCTGAAGTTTGCCCAAAACTTTACACCACAAATATTAAGCTTGGCGACAACTCGACTATATAGGGTTCAAAAAACCCAAGAGTAAGTAACTCAAGAAATTCCACTTCCCCTAATCACGATGGCCGCCATACGCCCTACACGGCAAACCCCGATGTTCGCCAAGCTTTGCCACACCAGCGAGCTTGCTTGTTGGCGTGAATCACACGTTCGTTGGGAGACCCCAATAGGAAGGTATGATGCAGTTCAGCAACAAGTTTTCCCTCAAAAAGAAACCAAGGTTATCGAACCAGTAGGAGCAGCAACTCTTCAGAAGGTTGTTGGTGGCTCGCGCGGCGCAACACGATCACCAACGTGGAATCTGCACACAACACAATCAAACTACTTTGCCCCAACGAAACAGTGAGGTTGTCAATCTCACCGGCTTGCTGAAAACAAAGGATTAAACGTATGGTGTGGAAAATGAGTATTAAATTGCAGAGAATGAAAAAGGAACAGTTTGCAGTTTGTGGTGTTTAATCAGTGTAAAAGAATGGACCGGGGTCCACAGTTCACTAGTGGTGTCTCTCCATAAAAGATAACTAACATGTTGGGTGAACAAATTACAGCTGGGCAATTGACAAATAGTGAGCGCATGACAATGCATATATATGACATGATGACTACTATGATATTTAATTGGGCATTACGACATAATACATAGACCGTTATCCAACAGCTATGACTAATAATCCACCGCCGGGTTGTCATCCGAGTCCCCGTTGGTATTAAGTTGCAAGCAACGGATAATTGCATTAAGTAAAGTGCGTAATGTAAACAAACACATATGCCGTGGACATAGCATCGTTAGGTTATCCCTAGTGGCAACAGCACATCCACAACCTTAGAACTTTCTGTCACTCTCCCAGATTACGGAGGCATGAACCCACTATCTAGCATAAATACTCTCTCTTGGAGTTACAAGCATCTACTTGGCCAAAGCATCTACGAGTAACGGAAAGCATGCAAGATCTTAAATAACATAGATAGATTGATAATCAACTTGACATAGTATTCAATATTCATCGGATCCCAGCAAACACAACATGTAGCATTACAATAATATGATCTTGATCATGTAGGGCAGCTCACAAGATCTAAACATGATGGCACAAAGTGGAGAGACAACCATCTAGCTACTGCTATGGACCCGTAGTCCAAGGATGAACTACTCACGCATCACTCCGGAGGCAGGCATGGCGATGTAGAAGCCTCCGGTGACGATTCCCCTCTCCGGCAGGGTGCCGGGAAGAGGTTCTGAACCCTCCCGAGCTAGGGTTGACGGCGGCGGCGTCTCTGGAACTTTTCGTGGATATTTGCTCAGGCACTTAGGGTTTTCGCGTCGGGGGGAATAAGTAGGCGAAAGGGCGGCGGCTGACGACCCCCGAGGGGCCCACACCACCCTAGGGCGCGCAGGGGGGCCCGCGCCCTAGTGCGTGTGGGGCCCTCCTGGCTCCCTCTGTGCTCCTTTGGTCCGTCAGGTGTGTTCTGGTAAAATAGGGACCCCGTGAAGTTTCGTCCAATTCCGAGAATATTTCCAGACTAGCTTTTCTGGAATACAAAAACAGCAGAAAACAGGAACTGGCACTTCGGCATCTTGTTAATAGGTTAGTCCCAAAAAATGTATAAAAGTGATATAAAGTAGATGCAAAACATGTAGCAATTGGTATAAAACAAGCATGGAACATCAAAAATTATAGATACGTTTGAGACGTATCAGCATCCCCAAGCTTAGTTCCCTCGAGTAGGTAAACGATAAAAACAAAATAATCTTGATCATATAATATTGCAAGGCACATGTAAATGAATGAAGTGATCCAAGTCAATGGTCTATAATTTGCTACCAAATAGATAATGAGTAAACAATGAATCACACAAGCTAAACGTTTTCATGAATAGTACTTTCGAGACAAGCATCAAACAGTTTTGCATAAGTGTTAACTCATAAAGCAATAGTTTCTAATAAAAGGTATTTAATCAACACAAAGGAAGAATTAAGTTTCAGCATTTGCTTCAACTTTCAACATATTTATCTCATGGATATTGTCAACACAAAGTAGTATAACAAGTCCAATACATTGCATATAACGCATGTTGTAACAAAGTTGACACTAGTGTTTGCTTGTGGAAGACAGAAAGAATAGGAAAACTGACTCAACATAAAAGTAAAAGAAAGGCCCTTCGCAGAGGGAAGCAGGGATTAAATCATGTGCTAGAGCTTTTAGGTTTTTGAAAGCATATAGAGATTGCATAAAATATTTGATACTCCTCCCAACCTTGCTAACACAAGCCATGGCTAACCGAATCCTCGGGTGCCTTCCATCAATCACATACCATGGAGGAGTATCTATTTTTGAGAGGTGTTTGTTAATTGTCAACGAATGGTAGCGGGTGAGAACAGTATTCTACCTGTCAAACGGACTTTTAAGAGCGGCTCCCATGAAGGACGTTATTTCTACCAGCAAGGCAGATCATCCCTCTTTCTCTTTGGTTTACACACATTCAGGTATTTCACTGTTTGTCATTGCTTACTGATGAATCAGGGCAAAAGTGTGAAGAGAATTAATTGGTTAAAGTTGTAATTAATTGGGACTGGGCACCCCGTTGCCAGCTCTTTTTGCAAGTTATTGGATAAGCGGATGTATATGCCACTAGTCCAGGTGTAAAAGTCCATTGACAAATAGAATAAAGAATAACCACACTAATTCCTCATGAGCTAGTAAACATTGACACAAAAAGGGAATAATAACATTTTGAATAATTTAAAGGTAGCACATGAAAAATTTACTTGGAGTGGCAAGGAAATACCACATATAGGTAGTTATGGTGGACACAAATGGCATGGATTTTGGCTCAAGGATTTGGATGCACGAGAAGCATTCCCTCTCAGTACAGAGTTTAGGCTAGCAAGGTTATGTAAGCAAACAAGAATATCAACCCGTACACCAAGTTTTATATGACAAACATATTGCAAACGTTATAAGACTTCATACCGTCTTCCTTGTTAACCAAACCCTGTTATTAGAAAATATCTAGACCTTAGAGATACCACCGATGCAAACCAAATTTTCAACAAGCTTTACGGTAGTTCTTCACTAATAGGCTTAACTCATGTGATGCACAATTTAATCATGATCTACTTGTTAACTCAAAACAATTGACAAGCATCAAGTTATCCAAATTAGTGATCTACAAGATTAAGCAAGTTTTTCCTTATACCAATTACCACATGCAACATTTTCTGAACCAACCAAACACCAATCAATTTATTTAATCAACTCTCCAAACAAATATAAGTGAAGCAAGAGAGTACTTTCTACAAAAGAAAGCTAATAGCTCTGACAAGAGATACATGAAAACAAGAGCTAAAAGCTGAACAGCGCTAGATATGAATACTCAACAAATATAAGTGAAGAATAGGAGTATTCTCATGAAAAAGCGGAGCGTGTCTCTCTCCCAATCAAGAATGCTAGGGTCCAGTCAAGCTTTATTGAAAATAAAAGTGCAATACTGAAAATAAAAGCACACAGACGCTCCAAGAAAAGCACATATGATGTGAAAGAATTAAAATATAGTTTCACTAGAGATGACCTGATAATTTTGACGATGAAGAAGGGGATGCCTTGGGCATCCCCAAGCTTAGACGCTTGAGTCTTCTTGAAATATGCTGGGGAGATCCATGGGAGCCTCCCCAAGCTTAAGCTCTTCACTCTTCTTGATCCTATTATATCATCCTTCTCTCTTGACCCTTGAAAACTTCCGTCACACCAAACTCAAAGTAGATCTCATTAGAGGGTTAGTGCATAATCAAAAATCACATGTTCTATAAAGACGCAATATGATTTGTTACTTTAAACATTAGCTACAGCCACTGATGTTATGTGAAGCTCTTCCACCCAAAAAAGAATTTCACTCAACACTAGTAAAAGAGAGAATGCAAAATAAAAAGGCATAATCTGTCTAAAACAGAACAGTC
This sequence comes from Poa pratensis, assembly GCA_947311845.1. Taxonomy (NCBI): domain Eukaryota; kingdom Viridiplantae; phylum Streptophyta; class Magnoliopsida; order Poales; family Poaceae; genus Poa; species Poa pratensis. Next base: position 2,886,218 of record CAMZMU010000033.1, on the reverse strand, counting down.
CGCAAAGACGAATTTTTTCGAGGCACTTACGACGCTCAGATCGAAAAACTTTGAACTAATGAAAGATTCAGACATTCATAAAGATTACGCACAAAAATTTTCAGATTTAATTAACAATCTGGTGATTTTAGGAATTTCGTACAGTGAACAGCAAAAATCTGTTTCTGCGCAGCAATCAAAATTAAGCATCGTCTTAACATTAGAGGCTACTCTTGGCACAACAATGCGAGAAAATAAAGATACAAAGGAGTTGCTACAGAAGTAAACATCCTCCTTGACTCAATAAAAGAAAAATTGCAGAATAAAAATAATGGGTTGCCTCCCATAAGCGCTTTTCTTTAACGCCTTTTAGCTAGGCTTGAGTTTTAATGATGCTCTCATAAAATAAGAGTGAAAAGCAAAAGAGAGCATCAAGAAGCAAATTCGAAACACATTTAAGTCTAACCCACTTCCTATGCATAGGAATCTTGTACACAAATAAATTCATAAAGAACAAAGTGATAAGCATAGGAAGATAAAACAAAAATAACTTCAGAACTTTCAATATGAGAGGTGTTTTAGTACCATGAAAATTTCTACAACCATATTTTCCTCTCTCATAATAATTTTCAGTAGCATCATGAACAAACTCAACAATATAACTATCACATAAAGCATGCTTTTCATGATCTACAAACACATAATTTTTATCAAGCTCAAAAATAGTGGGATTAAAACTTTCAAACCCACTTTTAACAATTTTATAACAAGATGATTGATCATTCTCAAGAGGTATGGGACTCCATCTAGATAAAGTCAAGACCTCTCCAATCCCATTTTCATAGTAGAATACATAATATTATCAAGCAATATAGGACCATCATCTAGAGCTTTATCATAAACATTTTCTAAACAAACTTTCTCATTACCATGCATTTCGAAATTAGGCACAAATAAAGGATTATCAAAATAGCATGGATTATCATAAACAACAGTAGCATAATCATTTCCACAAGTTTCATTCATAGGGAATATTTCAAGAGAATCCACAGGAACATAACATTCATCCTCCTTTGGTAAGCATGGAGGGCAATCAAATAGTGTAAGAGATAAAGAGTTACTCTCATTAGAAGGTAGGCATGGGTAGCTAATCCATTCTTCCTCCTTTTGTTCATCACTCTCCTCCTCTTTTTCATCCAATGAGTTTTCAGCTTCAGCAGTAGTTTCTTCTTCTACAGGTTCCTGCAAATTGTGAGTACATTCTTGTGCATGAATGAGTCTTCTTTATAATCAATGATATAACAATTATTGCTGAAATTTTCTAGGCAATAATCAAGAATAAAAGAGACCGTATCTTTAAGTTTATTACAAGCAACACAAGTTTCATAATTTTTAGCCATGAAGGAGTCTATTTCGAAGCTCCCATAAGTAAAACAAATTGTTCTACTTCTTCAACTCCCAAATGAATATAGCTATTCCAATGATAGTTCATAATTAAAACTTCTTCACTAAAGCCACATTGGAATTTAAGATGTTTAGTATCCTGTTCAGAGCAACAATTTATATCATGGCGTTCCAGCAAAATTTCAGCAATTTGATTTAACTTTTTCAACATGCCTCTCATGATTTTACCCTCTCTTGATTCTCTATACTTTATATATAATTTTCTAGCTTCCATCAACATAGAGGTTCTAGTAAATTCTTCCATAGCAAAAGTTTTTATAGGATTTTCAGTTTTATAATTTTTATGGGTTTTCAAGTAAACAAGCAAAACATAACTGGATAAAAGTAAACTAGCAAGACAAAAACAAAGTAAAGAATTGGAAGCGTGAAACTCCCCTTGCAGAAGACTGCTGTCTCCCCGGCAACGGCGCAAAAAAAGGTTGCTTGTTGGCGTGAATCACACGTTCGTTGGGAGACCAAGAGGAAGGTATGATGCAGTTCAGCAGCAAGTTTTCCCTCAGAAAGAAACCAAGGTTATCGAACCAGTAGGAGCAGCAACTCTTCAGAAGATTGTTGGTGGCTCGCGCGGCGCAACACGATCACCAACGTGGAATCTGCACACAACACAATCAAACTACTTTGCCCCAACGAAACAGTGAGGTTGTCAATCTCACCGGCTTGCTGAAAACAAAGGATTAAACGTATGGTGTGGAAAATGAGTATTAAATTGCAGAGAATGAAAAAGGAACAGTTTGCAGTTTGTGGTGGTTTAATCAGTGTAAAAGAATGGACCGGGGTCCACAGTTCACTAGTGGTGTCTCTCCAAAAAGATAACTAACATGTTGGGTGAACAAATTACAGCTGGCAATTGACAAATAGTGAACGCATGACAATGCATATATATGACATGATGATTACTATGATATCTAATTGGGCATTACGACATAATACACAGACCGTCATCCAACAACGTCTATGACTAATAATCCACCGCCGGGTTGTCATCCGAGTTCCCCATTGGTATTAAGTTGCAAGCAACGGATAATTGCATTAAGTAAAGTGCGTAATGTAAACAAATACATATGACCGTGGACATAGCATTGTTAGGTTATCCCTAGTGGCAACAGCACATCCGCAACCTTATAAGTTGCTGTCACTCTCCCAGATTACGGAGGCATGAACCCACTATCTAGCATAAATACTCTCTCTTGGAGTTACAAGCATCTACTTGGCCAAAGCATCTACGAGTAACGGAAAGCATGCAAGATCTTAAATAACATAGGGCATAGATTGATAATCAACTTGACATAGTATTCAATATTCATCGGATCCCAGCAAACACAACATGTAGCATTACAATAATATGATCTTGATCATGTAGGGCAGCTCACAAGATCTAAACATGATGGCACAAATTGGAGAGACAACCATCTAGCTACTGCTATGGACCCGTAGTCCAAGGATGAACTACTCACGCATCACTCCGGAGGCAGGCATGGCGATGTAGAAGCCTCCGGTGACGATTCCCCTCTCCGGCAGGGTGCCGGGAAGAGGTTCTGGACCCTCCCGAGCTAGGGTTGACGGCGGCGGCGTCTCTAGAACTTTTCGTGGATATTGGCTCAGGCACTTAGGATTTTCGCGTCGGGGGGAATAAGTAGGCGAAAGGGCGGCGGCTGACGACCCCCGAGGGGCCCACACCACCCTAGGGCGCGCCGGGGGGTGGCCCGCGTCCTAGTGGCGTGTGGGGCCCTCCTGGCTCCCCTCTGTTGCTCCTTTGGTTCGTCAGGTGTGTTCTGCTAAAATAGGGATCTCCGTGAAGTTTCGTCCAATTCCGAGAATATTTCCAGACTAGCTTTTCTGGAATACAAAAACAGCAGAAAACAGGAACTGGCACTTCGGCATCTTGTTAATAGGTTAGTCCCCAAAAAGTATAAAAGTGATATAAAGTAGATGCGAAACATGTAGCAATTGGTATAAAACAAGCATGGAACATCAAAAATTATAGATACGTTTGAGACGTATCAGAGCTCTGCCAAGGCCTCTCTAACAACAATGCACTACCGCCTTGCGCAACTAGCTGAACCCTCTCTCCGGTCGCAGAACTGCAGATGGGTTGTGCCCTCTCTTCCCTCCGTCTTTGATGGACGTGTCACCATCAACATCGACAACAAAGGAACGCGTGAGAAGAGGTTTTTGGGCTAGGGTTTGGGGCACCTCTCGAGCAAGCCACCCGAAGGCAAGCTCCTTATATATTTACTTTTTTTATAACCATGCTAGTACCTTTGGTTCTTATAAAAGGAGGAACAAATGCGAGGCGGATTTGGTGGACATGAGTGGCGTGAACCCTATATAAGCAGTAGAATTGAAAAAAAAACTAAATAAAAAACATCATAATGCGTGTAAAGGATATAGGAATGCAGATGTGTACATGTCAAGTTTAAAACAAAAAATAAAAATAATTTAACTTGTTTGAAAACACACAAGTGTTCAAGGTACATACAATGAACAGGATACAAAAATTCACAAAGCTCAGTTTTCTCCTATTTGTGTAGGCCATACACACACGGTTGTGTTTTTTCCTTTCAGTTTTGCAGGAGTAAGCATCAATGCAATATGTACGTACTTGATCTATGTGTATTTTTTTCTGAAACTTTTAAATAAGATTTTTTTAGACAGTTTAAAATTCCGTTGTATGCCTAGGTAGATTCGTAGGCACTGTAGCATACATACTAGCATCTCGAGTTTGAATATTTTTTTTGGGAGTGTCTAATTGTCAGTCGACTGATTTTGATTTCGGTGTCAGTCGAATTTTGGGCCAGTCATTTGTTGACACGTACACCACTGCTAATCAGCGTTCCCAGCCCCCGAAAAAAACAGGTTCCCGACCTGCACAACCAACGGGTCGAAATTTGTCCAGCCCGACCCGAAACAGCCCAAGCCCAGATAAAAGCAGACACAAACAGGCCCAAAACGACAAAGCCCAGCAGAAAAAGGATTCCAAATTCTGATCGAGAAAACATATCTTTTTCTTTCTCAAGAAAAGAGTCAGGTCAGCTGCACTGCTGCAGCCACACCCCGTCGCAACTTCCTTTCCAAAAATTCAGAACGAAAATTGTTCTATCTCTGAAATTTCTGCAACTTCCTTTCCAAAAACTCACTGACAAAGCTATATCTACAAAAAAAACTACAATCTGAAGGTTATCATCTGCTAATGGGTGCAGAAATGAACCTATTTCTGCAAAACAAAATGTGTTCATACTACACATTCATACCCCATTGATCATGTGTCACCACATTCAGAGAACTGACATTACAACTTAACCAACTAAATCATGAAATAACCTTGCCAGGAAAAATTCTGAGATGAACCCATTCAAACCAAAACAAGACTGAAATCCATCTTGTAAAAAGGTAGGAACACTCATAGATGACAAAAAAATGAAGCGACTACAGGAAGCATTTCTCGCATCATGACACATATATACTAGGTTCAGGCAACAAGACTGACAACATATATATGGTTCAGGCATTAGAATGACCTGACATATCAGCCGTAACAAAAAATACTTGGTTCAAACAAAGACTGAAATCTTATAAAAGGTTCAGGCTAAGATAGATAAACAGACATAGCAGCCAACCAACTAGGAAAGGTGCCAAACTGAAATATAGATGGTTTCTGGCATTAAGGCAAACTAGAAATAACTCTCATGCTGAGGTCGAGAGAGTGTCGAAGGAGACAATCAGGCGGCTGTCATTGTCATTGTGGAAGAGGATCAACACAACATAACCATCGCCTATGTTGTGTTGAGTGGCAAATTGCGGCCATCCAGCCCTGAAGCAGATCCTTTGATCTTTGCAGGTGTAGTATGATGCTTCGAAGTTGCCCCAATCATGTCCATAGATGAGAAACGATTTTCCTTCCTCAGCTTTGGGATCCGTTGAAAAGCGAATAAAAACAACATGTACTTAAGCTTCAGGAAAAATGACCATGTGAAAAAAGATCGATAACCAGTAGACGAAAAAAGAAATTGCTATCAAAACAGCTATGACTGAATAAAAATATACATTGGACATGAAACAAAAAATACACCTTCAGCGGATAGTACTTCGCAAATCTTGGTCGACCAACATGCACACAACTAATCGATAAATAACACTATATCAAGAAGACTACAGCATGGTATACAAACCCTAGTTACAGAGAGAGAGCCAAGCATCTAATTTAAAGAGACAAAAATCACATAAATTCCACTGAACATAATAATGCATCTAACAAACAGAGAGTGACAAAAGTAAGAGAAAATTTAGAAGAGATTGACAAAGAATATACATACTAGCATTATTATGTTCAAGATACGGACAAACCTGCAAGCATTGCTAATAGTACTAGGGAAAGAGACAACCCAAATAGAGAGAGAGAGAGAGAGAGAGAGAGAGAGAGAGAACAGAATAGGGACTATCTATTATTTAGGTTTTTTTTAGGGACAGAAAATGAGAGAGAGACGAAAAAAGAGAGAGAATGAGAGAGAGGCAAGGAACAGAGAGAGATACATAGCCAAGAAAAGAGAGAGAAGAGAGACAGAGTGAGAGAGAGAGAGAATGAGATAGAGGCAAAGAACAGAGAGAGAGACATAGCCAAGAAAAGAGAGAGAGAAAGCAGAGAGACAGTGAGAGAGACGAAAATAGAGAAAGAATGTGAGAGAGAGAGAGACGACAATAGAGACAGAGAGTGAGACTCACAAAGGAGAAATTGACTGAGGGAGAGATCTACAAACAGAGAGTGAGACTCGAGGAAATAGACTGAGAGAATGAGATAGAGGCAAGGAACAGAGAGAAACATAGCCAAGAAAAGAGAGAGAGAAGAGAGACAGTGAGAGAGACGAAAATAGTGAGTGAGACAGAGCAGAGAATGTGTGTGTGTGTGTGTGAGTGAGAGAGAGAGAGAGACAAAAATAGAGAGGCAGAGAGTGAGACTCACAAAGGGGAAATTGACTGAGAAGGAGATCTAATCTTGCATCTAACAAACAGAGAGTGACCACCTTGCTAGTTAGTTTAAAGGAACATCAACACTACCTATACTGCAGGTTTTATATATTACATTATTGTTGTTAGAGTAACTTCAAATATAAAAGTATTGCAGACACGGGCAATACACATCCTGACTCGGATATCAGTTCAAACATACTCCATTCATGCTATTGCTAATTCAAGAATGAACCTTCTAGTTACAGAAATAATCATAAGCAAAGTACACATTAGAATTGCAGAAAACCTAAGTACATGTTTTCTGGTAATTTGAAAAACTTGAGGGACCAGTTTGTTTGGAACTCCGATTCATATTTGCTTAATGTCTCTGAACAAATATGAACTGTCATTCAAACCAAAAAGTGTGCACTGCAGCACATCGCTGTCAACCAGCTGGTGCAAGCTAACAATAACATCAATGCTGTTATACACTCGGAGAAGAAGAAAAAAACAATTTTGCTGAACATGAATCCAGCCAACTCTCCGAAGATGCTTCTACTATATGAACTGGGCCAAATTCTGCTGAACATGTTTCCACGACATGAATCTAGTGTTGTACTAACATCTTATTGATTTTTTCTCTCAATGAACCATGCATGAAGTTACAGGGAGATAATCTACAGGTGAATGCTGCCTCCTCTCACCTGGCACTGCCGATTGTGCTCCTTGCCTCCTCCCCTGACATCCTTCACGCCGGCGCTGCACCAAATTAACTCCAAGATCAGTCCACCACCGGCATCCTGCACATTTATGGTTGACTCGTAAATCTTGGCATCACATGAACAGCAACATCAATGCATTCATGGTCAAATGGCTGTCTTGGAGTATATCAACAAGCTAAAAATACTACTACTAGTCTGGGTGGATAGCACGTGCAAAACCTGGCATCTCGATTATATACAGAAACTAGATAACAGACAGAACTTTACAACTTGAAAGAAAAATTTCCACCTCACAGGTCACAGCTGACACGGACATGTTAACAGAAAATTCATGACTTACACTGACTACTAGCCCTGGACCAGAGATCAACTTAGTATGTAAAACCTAGCAACTAAACAACCATGAAGTAATCATCAACACAAACCAATATGGGGTGTCATCGGCTCGAGATACTACAACAGAGCAGATACTACCGCAAAACCTGTATAGTGCTGCTAGCACAGCACGCACAAACGGGCGTGGCGCGAAGGCCATGACCCAGAGCACCATGCTGAACACTACTGGATATATTCGAGCACCTCCAAAGAAAAAAAAATGACCTGCACGGCAAACGTCGACGAGCTCTTGAACAGCAAACGTCGACGTCATCACTGTAGGTCTTGGGAGTCCCAGAAATTACCACTGGTTGAAGAAGCTTAGCTCATCTATCACCTGCAGGAAAACATTCCAAGACAGAATCACCCCAATGGCACTAAAAACTATTACTCAACAGTCAACACGCAAACAAGATATACATCGGAGGATGGGGATGTGTCGCTAGGGATCATCACAGTAACACATCTTTTGCAGCAGCGGGAGCTCTTCATGGCGCATATTCAGCCCTGGAAACTGAAAGTAATGCATTGCTCCAGGCACTGGAATAGATTCTGCAAATGAACCACAAAAAACGTACTCGAAAAATCAACACCAGAACATCAGCCGCTAGATCACCACAGAAGACCCTAGCGTACACGCATCAACAACAAAACTGAGTCTACCACGACAATAAATCAGGGGATTCAGACAAGAAATAAAAGAGACCCCCCACTCTCCTATGTTGCGGACAAGACTACTCGTCGCCGCCACGAGGGCTAGCTGCGCGAGGTTAGAACAAAGACGCCGCTGACGACGGCCGCTAGATCCACCGCCCCGCCGCATTTCAACCGCCTCCGGCGACTTAGGACATGGACACAAACAAACACGGCCGTAGAAACAGACGAAGGAGCTGAGATTGCAGCACGGAGTACCTGTGCAGCCGCCGGCGACGCCTCCATTCTCCGCGGATCTCCGCCATTACGGCGGCAGCAGGCACCGGCGAAAAAGAGGAACCAATCCTCTGTTCCACCATCCCCTTCTCTCTATCTCTTCGACAAAAGCGACACGCGGAGAAGAAGAGAAAGAGAATGGGTACAGGCCCCGAAACCCGTCGGCCCACAAACATCCAAATCCGATAACGGTCCACGACCCGTGAGGAAGCAAACACGCGCGGCAGCTCGCGTGACAACGTGGAAGACACATCACAAATCTTGACGCGAATCCAACAGCCAGAAAAACGACTGACGCCAAAATTGATTTCAGTCAACTGAAACCGAGCAAAAACCTTTTTTTCGGAGAAAGTCGTAGGCAGCATCGTTCTTCGTTTTCCAGGCTCGAAGAGGCAGCCAAAACCCAAACAGCCACCCCACCCCTACGGCGACCCTAGCAAGCTGACGTGGCACCCCACCTCACCGTCGTACATAACACGACACAACAGCGACCCAAGCCCGTCTCCATCTCCATCATCCACCTCCACCCCCACCGGCCAAACCCTAGGCCATTCCCCTCCGATCCGCCCGCCCGCCCGCCATGTCCGCCGCGCACCTCCTCCGCCACTCCCGCAAGGTCCGTCCCGCTCCCTCTCCGCCCGTCCTCCCTCCGATCCGATCCGATCCCCGTTAGGCAATTCCGGTGCCGCAATGCCGATTCCTTCGCGGATTACGCCGCGTCTCCGCGCCGTGTCAGCGGGGTAGTAGTAGCAGTAGTTGGGCGCGGCGCTGGTCCGATCGGGAGGGAGATCCGATTCCCTGGCGGCGCGGCGCGGCGTAGCTCGGGTATCGCGGGCCACGGACAGGGCTGGCCTGGCCTGGCGAATTGTTTGTGGGAGAGATTTGTTTCTGTTCCGTACTTCCGTGGGTCGAGGCTTGCGGAATTCCGCAGTATTTCTGAACCATAGGATCGGAGGCGCTCACAGCTCGCTCCGCAGCGTAGATTATTTATTTTCTTCTGAACTCTGGCAACTACTCTTGAACTGACGGCGCTCCTTCCATTTCCTCGTTTGGCCCGGTATCGCTTTAGAATTTCCTTCTGCTCATGTGAATTGCCTTTGGGGGCTGCTTCGACGCACACACCTGAACTTGTCAATGCCCCTGTCACAGTGTAGCTAGTGTCTGCTTCTAATTATGGGGACACTTCCTCTGCATTTGAACTATCTGTTGCTACCTTGAGTTATATGGATGCATCTAATTATTTGTTGCTACATTGAGTTATATATATGGATACCACATGGCTGACTCTGCTGTCTGCTTTTGATTCTACAGCTGCGGAGCTTGCGGAACGTTGTTGATTGTGAGCGTTCTGGCCTTGCGCGCTACTTCTCTACTGGTTCTGGGTCATTTGCCGTAAAGGAAAATGGTACGCTTGTCGCCTCCCCTTTCGCTGTTTTATCTTCATGATCATTGTCGAGCATTGCTGTGCATTCACTATCCGTTTTAGAATTAAGTTGGAGATGCCCTGTCAAACAATTTACCATTACTGTGCTTAACGATGATGCAGTTTTGTTGTGTAGAAGACCATTTGTGTTTTTTTGTTTCTCAGGCAGAGTCAGCTTGTCGGTATAACAAACAATCATTGACAATTTACTGGTGTCTAGTACATACATATCTAAACATAGACACATAGTTGGTTATTATGCTTACATTTTCTACAAACAGAAGATGACTATTTAGATTAATAAAATGTGTCATTTTCGTTTGCGGTCATATCACCCTCTTCACTGTTCTTCTACTCCCACCAAACATGTTTCAGCTTACTGAGCCCTGTTATTGTTATATCAAGATTTGATTTTTCATCTATCTTGTTTTGATGTGCCCATACTGTAAGTGCAGGAAGTAGCTATTTTTGTTTCTCTTAGACTGTACGTGCACATAGAGAAGTATATGTCATGAAGATATAATTCAGCGCTTCTGATTTATTTCTTCAGGTGTTGAGAAAAGAATTGGAGGCGCCAGATTTTCTCAGTACAAGCAACCTGGGAATAACCTTGAGACCTGCAAGGTTACTTCCTTGTAAAATCCGCTCCTTAATTGCAATTCCTAGCATCTTGTCCCAGTCTTCTGATTTTTCATTTTTGCTTTCAGGTGTCAGTAGGAGGAGTAAATGGAAGCTCCACTTTCAGAGGAACACTCACCAACCGTATCCCAAGTGGTGTTACTGGCCTCAATGGTTCATTGTCATGGTATAGTACTATAGTTTGATTTTTCTGTTATGCCGGTGCTACCTTATGTTTCTGTGTAGGAATGCATGAAAGATGACCACCTTGGAAAGAGGAGAATGTGAACTAGAAATATTTGACAATTGAATCCCTCCTCAATGACTAATATAAGCCATGAAAATTGAAAAACCCATTTTACCTTATAAAAGTCCCTTGAACTATCCATTGCCACTTCTCAGTCATATACACTAGTTGTCTACTTCATTGTACTAAAAGTATCTAACTAGTTGATGATTGGAGTTCTTGTTCTACTGTGTGGTTTCTATTAGAAATGCTCGATGGCTGTACTATTTTCTTTTAGTTACAAGAATAATGATCTGAAGGTGTTTTGTCCTTTTTTCAGTGGGCGGGTCACCTCAGCAAGGTCTTTCTCAAGTAGTGCAGGTACTCCTCCTCTTGGATGTTTGTATATGCCCTTGAATCAGAGAACTTTATTCAGTGACCAGAAATCGCTAATATTGTAAAATAGCTTGTTCTCTTGGCTCCTTCCACTCATCTAAACATTACAACATAGTAGGATTTTTGTGCACATCTATTTCTATGTTAATTTTTGGTACTCTTTTGTGGCAAATCTAAGCATTTTTTTTGCTTGGCTACAAAAGTTTTAGTATCTGAATTCTAGCTCCCATATCTCCACCATCGTTTTGGTTCCTGTATCAAAATTCTCCTTGAACTCCAGTTAGTATAGCCCAAGCAATGTCCCATGTTAGATATCTTAACATACTGCGTGTATTACAGACCTACCACCACATCAAGAAATCGGGATGCCATCACTGTCTCCTACGATGACTGAGGTATTTGTTACCCAAAGTTAATAATTGGAACACTTCAGTCTGTCTCTGTTTCTTAAAGTGACATATTGTATAACATGATACTTGTAATCTCTGCAGGGAAACATTGCCAAGTGGGTGAAGAAGGAAGGTGACAAAGTATCACCTGGTGAAGTTCTGTGCGAGGTTGAAACGGTAAGATTCTTCATCTGTAATGTTAGCTTTGATATTTTCAGCAAATATTTTCTCACAGCTGCAGGAGAAGCTAAATAATATTTGGATGCATGTCTTCCGATTAGGACAAAGCCACGGTAGAGATGGAGTGCATGGAAGATGGCTATCTTGCTAAGATTGTTCAGGGTGATGGTGCCAAAGAGATTAAAGTTGGCGAGGTATATATTTACCGTCCAAAGAATATATATATTTTCACACACTATTTAACATTGGTATCAATGTATCATAATGCCTGTATGTTTTACTGATGTAATCTTGGTTGTATTATGTGGCATATCCTGCCCCATTAGATCATCTGTGTGACCGTGGAAGAAGAGGGTGACATCGAGAAGTTTAAAGATTATAAACCTTCGTCTTCAGATACGCCCGCAGCTCCTTCCGAATCCAAGGCTAAATCTGAACCTGCAGAGCCAAAGGTGGAGGAGAAAGTGCCTGCCAAGGCTCCTGAGCCAAAGGCCCCAAAGACCGAAGAAGCTTCTCGATCTGGCGATAGAATATTCGCCAGCCCCCTTGCACGAAAATTAGCAGAAGATAACGATGTAAGTCTTTATTTAAGCTAATCTATATACTTGCTGCTGGGACTCGCGCAATGCACTCAAATGAAAACATGAACGTGTTCTCTCAAACAGGTTTCACTGTCAAGTGTAAACGGAACTGGTCCTGATGGTCGTATTCTGAAGGCAGACATTGAAGATTACTTGGGTATGCTCTTTTCTTCTCCGATTGCATCCTTATATTGATTGAAGGTTGCTTGATGAAAACTAGTCTTTCCTGCCTGTTGTAACTTAGAATATACTGACTGCTTGAGTACATCTTCAGTATTGACCATAAGACTAACTGATTTAACTAGATCTCTTTCTGGCTATGCATGTGCTCTTGAATCTTAGTGTCAATGTTGATTTGGATGTTTTACGGTTGCAAATCCCTGCCAGTGGTTATTGACTTGCTCTTTAGTGGTGTTTTCTTGTTAGGTGTGAATTTTTAGAGCTCGTGAGAATTGATATTTGACACATATAACTGGGCATGCATACACATTTAACTGGACATGCATATGTTCTGTGGCTATTTGCACGCCAAATTAAGTTATTCTAGTTATGCAGAAGACAATCCACTACTTTCTGACGCTTCAAGGCTATGGTGCTGTTTGCAACCACATTACATCGATTTCAGTCTCGATAATTTACTTGCAACATGAACAGTGCATTTCATTTCATACTTGCTTAAAAAATAGGAATCCTTAGAGCTGGGTTTGTTCTCCAGAAGACTATGTGTAAAGAACGGCTATGACGCATGATTACACGTTTCCCACTATCTGCTAATCATCCGAATCCCCCAGATGGAAGCAGTTAGGGAGTGGTGGGGGTGTGAGAGTTTTCTTATGAGAGGAAAAGGTTTAAATTAACTGTAGAAAAAAGTTGCATCAGTGATATACCTATCTATTATAAATCTATTACCCAGATGGGTTTTATTGTGCCTGTGTTCCCTCGTATCCATGCTCAGTATCGAAACCAAAAATTTCAACAGATGGTTCGGAAACTTTTGCCTTGTTGTGATCTAACTTCTGACTGATGTTCAAGCTTTACAGATGAAAATCATTTGTAGTCTGCTTCATATTGTGCTTTACAGCTTAGTAGGGTTATCAGATACGTATCAGTATGCTTTATGCTTCATATGCTGTCAGATCCATATAAATTTAACATCCTAGTTTGACCTCTCTGTACCAGGTTCTCATAAAAAATCAACTCCATGCTTTCGTACTTGCTGTTTTTTTGTTATGTTTCCTTTTTACGTTTCATTGCATTAGTTTCCTACTCCAAAATCTGTGCACATACTACATAGCAATTTTTTTACCAGCATTCTAGCAAGATCCAAGTGAAAAGATTCTGCAGTGTGCTTGAGCCTGCCAAAGTTCGAAGCACATGCAGCTCATGCCTTGCATGATCTGGCTTATGCTTTTCTTGAATTTATGTGAATCAGCTGGAATCCAACCTGTGTCTAATGATTTTTTTTGTTTAACAAAGCTTCTGCAGCCAAGGGTGGCAAGAGCGAATCTTTTGCAGCTTCAGGATTGGATTACACTGATATTCCCAACGCACAGATAAGAAAGGTATGTTTCAACAGTGAAGATTGCTTGCAAGACTTTGGTTGATCTTATCTGGCTTGTAGTGTTTTAACTCCTGTTCTTTTCAGGTTACTGCGAACCGCCTCTTGGCCTCGAAAACAACCATCCCACACTACTACTTGACAGTTGACACACGGGTCGATAATCTTATCAAGTATGTTTCAGGCCTAATTTTGTAAAACATGCAATGGATCACTTTAGTACTGCGGTGCCTACATCACTTCTGTTTGTCTAAAGAATAGTTCCTCATTTTGTTCTGATGCAGGTTGCGAGGCGACCTGAACCCACACCAGGAAGCTTCTGGTGGAAAGAAGATATCTATTAATGATCTTGTTATAAAGGTAATAATTTCTCATACATTTATGCCTTTATGCTCACACATATATTGTTTCTCTTGTAAGCTCATATTCAGTTCGTGGAGTCTGTGACCCCCAGTTGTTAATTTACCTGTATGTTCTGCGCAGGCTGCAGCATTGGCTCTTCGAAAGGTCCCCCAGTGTAACAGTTCTTGGATGAATGATTTTATCCGGCAGTAAGTTTCCGGTAGCATTTGTACCCAGCAGTTCAATTGTATTTGCAAGAAATGTGATATGACAAATCTACCTCGCATGCAGATACAACAACGTGAACATAAATGTAGCTGTACAAACTGAGCATGGATTGTTTGTTCCAGTTGTTAGGGTAAGTTGATCTAAACTAGTTCAGTATTGTGGATTTTATCTTCCCTGCTCTAACTTGGTCCTATGTTGCAGGACGCAGACAAGAAGGGACTTGGTACAATCGGTGAGGAGGTGAAGCAGTTGGCTCAAAGAGCAAGGGATAACAGCTTAAAACCACAAGATTACGAGGTATGGATTGGATAGCGGATGATAAGTATGACATCAACATCATTTGTCCTTGACGATTTTTGTTATACTGTTTCAGGGTGGCACGTTCACGGTATCAAACTTGGGAGGTCCTTTTGGAATTAAACAATTCTGTGCTATCATAAATCCTCCTCAGTCGGCAATCTTGGCCATTGGTTCTGGTAAGAAATTGTGTTCCACAGTTCCAGCATGTATCGCTAATAAGTTGATCCATAGGTTTTCTACATTTATCACGGCATTCGTTTGCCAAACTTATTTTTAAGTTGCTCCGACCTGGTATTGAAAAACTGCTATTGGAAATCAAGTGCTTCGATCCAGACAATACTGTGTGATCTTTACTTTTGACATCATGTATCCTATTCATTGCTCCTGTTTAGCCCTCAGTTACTTTTGGAAACCCTCACACAAGAGTTTTAAGGTCTCATGCCTTTTGTTTCTGTATTCTACTTTGTAGCATACGTTATAGCTTCAATTACTATGATCCATTCAGTTTGTGTTATCCACCGAGTCCGCCATAGGGATGTAGTGTTTATCTGATCATTTTCCACCCTTTGAGCAGCTGAGAAGAGGGTGATACCCGGCAGCGCGGATGGTCAGTATGAGTTTGGTTCCTACATGTCAGTAACAATGAGCTGCGATCACAGGGTTATTGATGGTATGCTCTTAATCTTAGCTGAATGGATTTTCACTCCCATCGACAATGTTGCTGCAAAGTTAACCTTTATTGACAAATATCCTGTCGTGTAGGTGCAATTGGCGCGGAGTTCCTGAAAGCGTTCAAGGGCTACATCGAGAACCCAACAACAATGTTGCTGTAAAGTTAGGAGGATGCACAACTATTCTTGTCAAGTTGATGAAAATAATGCACAGAATGGTGCTGTCGTTTTACATAACCTCGGCACGGTCTCGTGGGACCTGGAACCAAAGAGCACAGAGCAGCCAACACACAGGGTGGCCTGATTTTTGGATCGGAACGTTTTCTTTTCGTTCCCCTTCTGTTTATTCCCAAGTTACGCTGTGGGGTAGGATTTGACTTGCCATGGCTCCCTGTTGAGCTCATTTTTGTGGGTTTTTGTGCCGCTGAGAAACTCTTGATTGTAGGATTTGCCATTTTTGCTATACATACGCATACTTAACCAAGAGGCTCAGAAAATAGTCGGGAATAAAGAAATCCATCCTGGACGGTACTGCACCGTTTGGTTCCTTCTTGCTGCTGTGGGACAGTAATTTTGTATTAAACTGTCTTGTTTGGCGTTGTTGGATGTGGATTTTCATTTTTCCTTGTCGGTTTGAGATTCCAAATTGCATTTTCTTCCATGTTTTGTGTTGCCATAACCACCATCTTTGTGGCGGAGCTGCTCATCTACACAGATGCGTTTGCCCTGTGATGATGATTCCCTTGCCATGGCGAAACGGTTTGTGCTGGATGTCTTCATGAATGTGCCTGCGTGCTGCTCGGTACTGAGTGGACAGTGTTGACGTGTTACACTGGGCTGACGTGTACAACCGCCCCCACGACAAAGACAAACTTCATAGACTTCGTGGGGGTGAGCGAGTGAAAACTTCAAAGTGGTCGTGCTGACAATAAGGAGCTGGAGCTTGGATTCTCCTCCGATTCTCGCTGAACCTAGGAGAGTGTTGGCACACGTAATATGCAAGAGTCTCTTCGATTGAAAGAATTTTTCGCAGGTATTTTGTAGGATTCTAGTCTTTAGGGAAGAATTCTTGTTTTGTTTGCACAGTTAAAACAAATGTTAGTATATCTTGTGACGTTTTTCCATTCAAATTATACGGCAGAAACAACTACACACAAAAGTGAACAATGTTACTCGGAAAAGCCCCACCGCTGGCTGACCATCACTAATTTCACACGTTTCATATCTCTCGAGATAGATGAAGGAGTTTGTTGTCCAACGACGAGTCAGGAACTGAATTGTTTTGCTATAACTACAACCGAGAAGACGATCTACATGTAGCTGCAGCGCTATGTTATCTGGAACGCCTTCGCCGTCGTTCGTCCGTACCGCCGCCGGCCCTCCTTGACCAGGACCACCTCGAGACGGCATCCTTCGAGAATCAGTACGTTGAGAGCGTCTACGGCGTCTTCCCGACGGTCATGCACGATTGCACGGTGCCACGGTTGATATGGTTAAGAACCCTAAACCCTGCGAGCGCCTGGTCTTCTTGTAGCAGAGTATCTCGGCGCCTGACACTCTGCTGTACCGGCTGAACAAGTGTTGTATAGCTGGGTGCTGTTTGTGCTCAGAGGCAGGTTGCGCACCAGCACCCTGAAACAAGGGCCGTAACGTCTCTCGATGTGGTGGATCATGTTGTTCTTGCTCCTTGGAGTACTAGCTGGACAATAGTGGATTGGGGTTATTGAGGGCTGGGGGATCAGCCACGTGCACAGCACATCTCGTCGTCCCATCCTCCGGGCAGCCACTCCACGAACTCCGTCGTGCCGTCGACGAGGTTGTGCCTGAACACGCCAGGCCGTTCTTCACAGCTGCCACTCTTGCTCAGGTACATGAAGTAGGCGCACCCGCCGCCGGTGACGCCGCCCAGCCACGACGCGTCCACGGCGAAGCTGTTGCCTGTTGGGCCACCCCAGGAACAGCACCCGGTCGGCTAGGCTCGCGCCTTCCTTCCGCACCCACCGTGAACTCGGAGCCTCCTCCAGCGCGTGCACCGACACCGAGAGCGCCCGGGCGAGGCCGCGGGCGCCTTTTTTGTACGCTTCTGGGTAATCCGCCCTGATGTGCACCGACGCCCAGAGAAGCTCTCCGCGGGACTGGAGCACGTGGCTGTACTCGTACAAGTGGCCGCCGTCGTGTTCGGGATCGGGCGGCATCGAGGAAGGCGTCACGACCAGGAAGTCGGAATCGTCACCGGCGGCGGTGGTGGACGGCGGCGTCATGACCACCAGCCAAAGGCTGCGCTCGACGGTGACTCGCAGAACTCGCCGTAGTAGGGCGATTCGAGGGTCCTCTGGACGACCGTCCACTCGCCGTCGCCGGGACGCAGGAGGGCGGCCCTGAACTTGGTCTCGCTATCGTCGCTGCTGTCGTGTTTGCTGTACAGTAGGACAGTACCGTCGTCGTAGATGATGCCGCTGGGGTTCTCCTCATCCTCCCACTCGCCGTCGGGAAAGAGAGGCAAGTGGGTCAGGGATGCTCCGGTGAGAGGGTCACGGAGGGTTGGGTCGTAGCGGGGATCAGCGGTGAAGTAGCGCACAGCGGTGCCGTCGGCGTTGGCCACCCAGTTCCTCCTCCAGGTGCCACGTGACGGCGGCGGTGGAGGCGCAAGGCAGCTGATCTTGGAGAAGACGCATCTGAAGTTGAGCGATTCGTCGTCCTTGTTATTGGGCACGAGGATCCAGGGTAGGAACTGATCGGTCGTCTTCTTCCTCGTCGACGTTGGTTCGTAGGAGCGGCGCCATGCCTTGCAGACGGCGTGGAAGCGGGCGAAGTCGGCGGCGTTGTGCAGGCGACCAGAGATCTCGTAGAGGAGCTCCGGTGGGAGGTCTGAGCACCGCCTCCGGTACATGGCGGCGCGCAGGCTCGAGATCGATCGTGATGGAGAAGAATCGATCAAGTCGGTTATACTGTATTATCGTACGTACATATATATACGTACACACAATTAACATTTGTTTACAAATATTCTGTCGTGTAGGTGCGGAATTCCTGAAAGCGTTCAAGGGCTACATCGAGAACCCGACGACAGAATGATCGACCCCGGCGGCGTGCACTGCCGGGTACGTGAATCCCTCCGTCGTCTCTCTTCAATTCAACTTCGTCGGAGCTCTCCTCCTCTTCGAGTCGGCCTCCTGAATCCGATTCAGTCCTGGTTCCTTGAACCCGATTCATGTGCCGATCCACACCCTAAATCGATGCGTCGTCGTCTCTCGTAAATACACAAGCTTGCTGCTCGATCTAGAGGCGCCTACCTGAACACCGCCACCACATGAATCTCGGCTCATCGGCAATGGAGTTGAATCTCGGATCACCGACGAGTGTGAAAGCGAGGAGGACAAAGAAAAAGAGGTTCTTGCTGCCGGAGGACCAGGCACCCGAGGAGGGCCATCCCCCGGACTCTTATCGAGCGGGACCCCGAGGAGGGCGCCCGGCTGGTGAAGATGACGGAGGAGGTCACTGGATGAGCCGGGAGTACCAGGCCACCGGCTACATCACCTACGAGCTGGAAGTCACCGACGACGAGCACGAGGAGGAGGAGAAGGAGAATGATCAGGTGGAAAATGAGGAGGTGGAGGTGCAGG
The DNA here is from genome assembly GCA_947311845.1 of Poa pratensis. Taxonomy (NCBI): domain Eukaryota; kingdom Viridiplantae; phylum Streptophyta; class Magnoliopsida; order Poales; family Poaceae; genus Poa; species Poa pratensis. Next base: position 2,867,269 of record CAMZMU010000033.1, on the reverse strand, counting down.
TGGTAAATCAGGTGGAGGAGGAGAAGGTGGAGAAACAGTCGGAGGTGGAGGTGCAGCAGGAAGTAACAGTAGGCGCAGCAGCAGCTGTTCATCCTCCGACTGTTGTAGTAGGAAGAACGAGCCGAAGGAGGTTTCGCCAGGGGATGGTCAAGCGAGCAGGAGGAGAATACACGAAAGCCATCTAGAGGATTAAGGGTCCTTTTGTTTGGACTGGCTGTGGCTGGCTATGGTTGCTGTGCAGAAAAGCTGCTGTCTAAGAGAGGCTGCTTTTCTGAGTGGAGGTATTTGGCAAAGCAGCTGACTGTCTGACTGTAGATTGTGAAATTATCTGAAATATCCTTTACATTTGTTTTTAAATTGCTGCTGTTTAAGAAAAGCTGATTTTCTTAATGGAGTTTTTGGCGAACAAGCTACTTTTTAGAGTGTCCCATTTATTCTTGAATATTATTTATTGTAAAGTAATATGGTAAGGAGGAATCGAAGCAAACAAAGAAAAATGAATAAGCCAAAATAGTACACGAAGCAACTCCATCGGAGCATACGTGCAGATGGCAAACCGTCGGAGACCATCGGAGCATACACGTGTGTACATGTATCAACAAGTCTCACTGGTATCTTGTACGCGCGTACATGCATGAGTCTGAATCCTAAGGGACTTTAAAAATTGTTGTCGCTCGTGTATACCGTAGCCTGGCCGTCGTGGCCGATTTGTTTTGGCTGAACGTTCGTGCGGCGGTGCGGGCCTGCAGCTGTAGGAAACGAGCCAGCACATAGGCTGCGGTGGCAGCTTGCTTGTAAAATAACTCAACATCAGGGGTAAACTCGTACACCTGTTCGGTGGAAGTGAAATAAGCTCGAGAAGCACCTCCCGACGTGCTTATTTCGGTAGTCGAGAACCTGCGGTGGCTTCGTGGAAAGCTGGATGCCAACCTTTTGTTTGGGCTTATTTTGGCTTTTTGGTTTTGACTTATAAGTCAAAAGAGTTTTTTGGCTTTTCGGTTTTGGAAGCCAAAAGATTTGGATCATTGTTTTTGGCTTCCAAAACCGAAAAGCCAAAAAACACCTATTTAGGTGTTTTTTGTCTTATAAGCCAAAAAACCAAAATAAGCCCAAACAAACACCCAAAAAGCTAAAATAAGCCAAAATAAGCCCAAACAAAACCGAAAGGGTGGGGACCTTGGACTTGTGCTAAGCGTAGTATGGTAGTAGTTAGTCCTTAAAAAACAAAGTTTGGTAAATCGGCAGCGATGCTATGGCGGCTATGGCGACACTACGATAAGGTTTCCGTCTCTTCGTCCACCTCGTCAGCGGCGATCTTGCCAGTGTGTGTTACTTGTCTGATGTCAGGATTCTGATCAATTTAATAAGAGTTCAATGGCAACGACCGCCCATGATACTATACTGCCTCTCATTTCTGCGCCGGCTTGATATATGGTGGCACGGGAGCGCTGCTGGTGGCTTAGCAGTACTCTCCAACCCCAAGGGCGGGATCACATCGCCGGCGGCATGGAACATGACAATGGCCAGTGTGCGTAATGGTCACACTCGATTCAAAACAAGAGAAATGAGATTCGGGAGGGAAAAAATAGATAGAACCAGATCTTTTGGGATCTGGGAAGGAGTGGATTACAGCTTTATAATCACCTGTCTTCAAATGAGGACTTTACCCAAAAAAGTCATTTCTAGGCCGAGCTACACGTAGCCCTATATTTTAAATTTTTGAAAACAATATTTTAAAGTTTTCAAAAATTCTAAATTAAATCTAGATGTTACCAATACCATATCCTACAACTTTGCAAGTTTTCAATCCAAATTGTGAAGTATTTTGCGCTACGTAAAAAAGACAAATTCTGGCAAGATTTTGAGGGGTACTGTTCACACATCAGATAAATAATTTTGTCTTTTTGTGTAGCCTATAGTTCAGCGTATTTGGGATTAAAATTTTGCACACTTGTAGGATATATCCATGACTACGTGTACATATTTTTTTGAAGGTTTAAAATTTGAATTTTGAATATTCAAAATAAAGGAGTACATGTAGCCCGAGCTACAAAACACCACTCTCGACTTTACCCTTCTACTTTTTTTTTTGCGAGGAAAAGTACAGTACATTAACCAAGAAACTGCCCAGAAAACATAAAAATTACAACGAAGTCCTTCTGGAACAGTGGCTTCATCTTCACCGCGAAGAACGCCGCGCCGGCGAATCCTGCAGCGAAACCTCCATGGCCTTGGACTGGGAGGCTCCCCATCGCGAGCAAGAAGTCGAACACTCCTCGGTGCAGAGCACCTCCACTCTTCACGCTGGTCGACGCCGCCATCTTGGTCAACAACACCACACTCTTCAAGTCGTCAGCCACCGGAACCGCCATCCCTCGGTCTCCGGCGAAGGGGATGACCTCCCGAGCACTCCGAGGAGCCGCAGACGAGGTCGGGGTAGCAGATCTGCGGCGGAGCTCCACCGGAGCCGCACCGACAGAGAGGAAGCCCGCCACCACAAAAAGGCACGCCAACGCCACCGCTTCCACTCCAGCGCCGCCGGCCGCCACACCCACACGCACACCTAACTTACATAGCGCGGATCCGGGGATCCCCCGTCCTCCCGCCGCCGCAGCGGCCGCCGGAGGGCGGGGAATCCGGCGAAACGCCGGCTTGGAGCTGATGCGCGCGGAGTCGCCTACAAATCGCCCGATTTCTACTGTAGATGGGGAACGGGCACGAGGTCCAAGCTCTCTGTCATGCCTTTTGACTTTACCCTTCTACTTATGCTACCATGTCTCCACACACACGGAATTTTGCTATGGCGCATGGCCCACGATCAGCGGATATGGCCCAATGTAGCGGTATGTGCGACATTACTCCCCTGTTTTAAGAACTGCTTGTGCACAAGGTGTTGCCGGATAGCGGCGGTAGAGGCGTCACGATACCCAGGTGACCATTTGACCTTGATCCGAGTTGCGGACGTAGCAGCACGAAGAACATGTTCAGAGTGGTGTGTACCTGAGTGTTTTCTGAAACACTCGGGTGACATCGACAAACCGAGGCAGGGGGACATCCGAAACTGTTAAAGTGCAAAAGAAAAAAACAAGTCGACAGCCAAATCGAATGCAAACTTGACAGTGTGAGTCACATAGATGACAGTGTGCAAACTGCAAAGAGCACAAATCGTCACAGTAAAAACAAATGCAACAATGTGTAAAATTAGTCTCTCTACAGTTTGATGCAATCGATCCCTCAACAATGCTGGAGACGGACGATCATCCAGAGAGCTCACAATTGCAGTAAACTTGGGCTATTACTCGTGAAACCAATTATGCTCCACTCCACAATCAAATCCAGCTTCTTGCGTCAATGTGAGTTGAATCACAATCTTTGTGTCTCACTGTTGCATCCGTGTTATGAGAGATGCATGTGCTATTTGGAGTTAAAATTGCAACCAGGTGACCGTAACAAGATTATCACACATCACAAACGGTACTGGTTAACAATCCAGTGATCAACAGAGGCCGCACGTAGCGCAATGCTGGACATGGTTGATCAGCGGCAGCTGATTATTGCAGTGAAGTCAACAATATCTCCCCATCCAATTTTAGCTTTGATCTCGTACCCATGGGACTTGGCATTTGAAGAATAATTAGAGTCGGCCAGTGTCTTCTTTAGACTAGGCCAACGTTTTTGGAAGTTACCGACATCACCAATCTCGCAATAAGACTGTATGCATGCATAAAATTAGTTAATTTAGCTCCCAACTATTATAAATAATTTAAGCACCGGCGTGAGCACGTTGACATTTTTCTAGAAGGATGAAGCACCCCCGGCCTGTGCATCTTATGAGAATAATTAACGATGACCAGGGTGCACGTACCTTGTTGAACCTAAAACCCGTGCAGCTCCAGGCAAGTAGGTAATCCTGGCCCCCGGCATCTTTGTACTTGCCACGGTACACGACGGCAGCTACGGAACCTCCACTCCATGGGATAACATGACGGAGGGCAGCCCACTGGCCTTTTAAAAAAAAAAAAAAAGGCAGCCCACTGGCCGTTGCCGATCTCTGTAGGATAGGGAGCTCTGCCGATTTCTCCATACCAGTCACGGTTGGCGGTTTGGTAGAGGGTGTCGCCGGTCGCGTTATAGATGAGGCATAGGACGCCGAATTTTTTGCCGGAAGAAGGCACAAGTCGGTTAACATACTTGGAAGCCTTTCGCTTCTTACCGTCCTTTTTCACCGAAATCAAAGCTTCTCGTGCTCGGTCTTCTTGCGTCTTGGGTTTGCCCTTGTACCTTGCCATTTTTGTCGGGGATGTAACCCCGGGTATCCCAGAGATGGTGGTTATAGTGTTAGTAAAAGAGATAGAAACAGAGGTTAAGGAGTAAAAGATAGAGAAAAGATAAAAGAAGGCAGGATGGGCCGAATCTGGCTCGGACCAGACCGGAATAACCAAAACTGGGCCGACATTGGCTTGTTTCGGACTAGGCCGAGACACTCACCTCGGGCAGGCCGAATCTTCACCTGTGGCGGACCGAAGCAGGCCGCCCCACAACTCGGCGGGCCGCTCCACGCCTCGGCAGGCCGCCCCACACTCGGCAGGCCGCCCCACACCTCGGCGGGCCAACTTCAGCCGCAGCCCGGACAGACCGGGATCTCCACGACTCGGGTGGGCTCCTTACCTCGGGCCGGGCCGTTGCCAGGCCGAGCTGCCTCGCGCCTCGGATCGGGCCGCAGCCAGGAGAAGCTGCCTCGCACCTCGGAAGGCCGAGCTGCGTCTCGGAGGGCCGATGCCTGGAGTCCCGGATCAAGCCGAGATATCCAGCCTCGGTTGGGCCGGCATTGCATCTTCGACCGGAGTCACTCCATCGACCGGATCTCGATCGAGTTCAACGTTCTCCAGTACGGTTCTTCGGTTGACTTTACGCCAAGGCGCCAGCTCTGCCCTCGACGCTCCAGTGACCGGCATCCCCAGTGCAACACCCGTCCAAGAGCCCCAGACCGGATCATCCCCAACCGAGACTGCATCCCGCTCCCTCGACGGGTACAAGATGCCATCTGCCATCTCCAGGAGACAAGTGCTAGAAGACAGGACGGAGGACAGACACGACGTACCAGGCCCATCCCCATGATGCATGCACAGTGCCTGTGAGGTGACAAGAGTACAACCAGCGTGACGCGTGCATAGTGTTGACAAGACCCCAGTACTCATGTCAGCTGCAGTGTATGTACAGTGCTGTGTAGGCCACCCTTTGTCCCCTGGGCTCCCTCTATATAAGGAGCACCAGGGGAGAGCTCTTCTCAGCTCCCGCACGGGCTGGTTAGCCCCTCCTGGGCTCATTTTCTCCTTGCTCCCCGTGAACCTTCTCCTATCCTTTAGCACTTAGAGCAGCATGCTTCTTGGAGATTAGACCAGTTACCTTAGACATACAGCTCGAGGAGCCTTTGTACAAATCATAAGCAGAGAGGAGAATACACCAAGTAGGCTAGATGCTGCAGTAGGGGTTTTATCTCTCACGAGAGCCCCGAAGCAGGGTAAATCCCCGTGTTGATCTGTTCTTCTGTGTGCGCTCTTCAGTGCGCTATCCCTCCCCGGATCCTCTAGCGTCCATCGACCCAAAACTTAAGCCTACCCCTAGGCATATGTTGTTTCATACCACGACAGTTGGCGCCCACCGTGGGGCCTCTAGTGGCGCTTGCTGGAATAAATTCGGACGGGACCTTTTTGGTTAACTCGGGGACTCGACTCCGACATCACCCTCGGGTTAACAATAGCCAAAACCGACATATCCCTGTCCTGTCAGCACTGTTCATCCGACACTGTTCATCTGACATATCCATGTCTTGCTGACACCGGAAATCCGACATATCCATGTCATGACGACACTGTTCATCCACCACTGTTCATCCGACATGTCCATGTCCTGGCAACACTGTCCATCCGAGGCGTCCTGGAAATCCGAGGTATCCTGAAATCCGAGGTGTCCTGGAAATCCGAGGTATCCTGAAATCCGACATATGCTGATATGCTGGAAGTCTGAGTTGTGCTGGAAATCCGACATATGCTGATATGCTGGTAAATCCGACATATGCTGGTATGCTGAAAATCCGACATATGCTGATATGCTGGAAATCCGACATATGCTGATATGCTGGTAAATCCGAGATATGTTGGTATGGTGGTAAATCCGAGTTAAGGCTTGGAAATCCGTGTTAAGGCTTGGAAATCCGAGTTGAGGCTTAGAAATCCGAGTTAAGCTTGGAAAATCAGAGATAAACTTGGAGGATCCGACATAAGATTGGAATCCGACATATATTGGTCAAATCCGACATAAAAGTGGCTCAAACCGAGATATTGGTGGCTCACGCCAGCATATTGATATCCATGCTGGCATCAGCGTCTCCCTCGACTTCTCCAGCAACATTGCCTCATGAGTATCAATTATATGTCTGCATTACTCTTTTAAATAGTCTCAAACAGTGTTCGGGGACTGCCCCTTCGTATCTTGCTTCGTTGTTTTCCCCGGGGGCAAGATGTCGACCCGGGGACTGGACAGCCAGTTAAGTTTTGTTTAGTCTCCTAGAAAAGAAAAGTGACTCGGGGACTCGGTTGAGACCGAGTCAGTGTCTACGTGCATAGCTTTGTTGCTAGACTTAGTTTCTGTCTGTTAATCAGAGTTGTTGTTCCCGTTAAATATTTGTTATATGTATATGCTTGAACTAACATTGAAAGGTGATATCGGTTTTATCGAGAGAATATTCATTCCCGAGATCATTGTTTTATTGGCTTTCTCGGATTACTCGAAATATCATAGTATTATCGGTATTCTCCAGATTGCCGTTTATTTCGGTTGGAAGTTATATCTCAATATCATTTCATATCCCCGATCGCTGTTTATTTCGGTTTGTAGTTATATCTCAACATCACCTCATATCTCAAATCGCCGTTTATTTCGGTTTGCCAAGATATCACGGCATCTATCTCATATCATCAAGTGTCTCATAATTGCTATCATTACCGACTTAATCAATTATCATGGTTCTTCAGTTATCCCAGTTTGCCAGAATATCATAGCATCACTGTCCCGGTGCAATGAGTCAAAAAGTATCTGATCTCACTGAGTATTACGTGTTGAGAAATGTCTCAGCTCGTCATCTGACAAATGCCCATGAAGGCAAAATGTCAGATTTAACCCATGCATGCTTTATGCTGGTTCAGCTAAGGCTGCCAGCATATTTATTCGGTAATGCCCAGAGTGGCTGAAAACCGACATATGAGAGACATATGAGATATGTCCGTGCAGACATATGCTCCGAGACATATGAGATATGTCCGTAAAGACATATGCTCCGAGACATGTGAGATATGCCTAGAGAGGCCGAGATACCGAGACATGTGAGATATGCCCAGAGAGGCCGAGATACCGAGACATATGAGATATGTCCGTGCAGACATATGCTCCGAGACATATGAGATATGCCCAGAGAGGCCGAGATACCGAGACATGTGAGATATGCCCAGAGAGGCCGAGATACCGAGACATGTGAGATATGCCCAGAGAGGCCGAGATACCGAGACATATGAGATATGCCCATGCAGGTTTATGTCGGCCCAGCTAATGCTGGCGACATGCGCCTTCGGTAATGCCCGGAATGGCAAAAAACCGGGATATGAGACATGCCCATGCAGGCAGCTTGAAATTATTTTTTCTGATGATGGTTGTTGTTGGTTTCGACAGTGTCTAGGTTGGCATCAACTCTGTGATACCTTGTTTCGGGAAGTCTGTGCGCGACTCTGCGAGTCCCCCGCAGCCTCGGGGACTAATGTCGGGGATGTAACCCGGGTACCCCAGAGTTGGTGGTTATAGTGTTAGTAAAAAGATAGAAACAGAGGTTAAGGAGTAAAAGATAGAGAAAAGATAAAAGAAGGCAGGATGGGCCGAATCTGGCTCGGACCAGACCGGAATAACCAAAACTGGGCCGACATTGGCTTGTGTCGGACTAGGCCGAGACACTCACCTCGGGCAGGCCGAATCTTCACCTGTGGCGGACCGAAGCAGGCCGCCCCACACCTCGGCGGGCCGCTCCACGCCTCGGCAGGCCGCCCCACACTCGGCAGGCCGCCCCACACCTCGGTGGGCCAACTTCAGCCGCAGCCCGGACAGGCCGGGATCTCCACGACTCGGGTGGGCTCCTTACCTCGGGCCGGGCCGTTGCCAGGCCGAGCTGCCTTGCGCCTCGTATCGGGCCGCAGCCAGGAGAAGCTGCCTCGCACCTCGGAAGGCCGAGCTGCGTCTTGGAGGGCCGATGCCTGGAGTCCCGGATCAAGCCGAGATATCCAGCCTCGGTTGGGCCGGCATTGCATCTTCGACCGGAGTCACTCCATCGACCGGATCTCGATCGAGTTCAACGTTCTCCAGTACAGTTCTTCGGTTGACTTTACGCCAAGGCGCCAGCTCCGAGTCGAGGCAGGTGGCCTCGACGCTCCAGTGACCGGCATCCCCAGTGCAGCACCCGTCCAAGAGCCCCAGACCGGATCATCCCCAACCGAGACTGCATCCCGCTCCCTCGACGGGTACAAGATGCCATCTGCCATCTCCAGGAGACAAGTGCTAGAAGACAGGACGGAGGACAGACACGACGTACCAGGCCCATCCCCATGATGCATGCACAGTGCCTGTGAGGTGACAAGAGTACAACCAGCGTGACGCGTGCATAGTGTTGACAAGACCCCAGTACTCATGTCAGCTGCAGTGTATGTACAATGCTGTGTAGGCCACCCCTTGTCCCCTGGGCTCCCTCTATATAAGGAGCACCAGGGGAGAGCTCTTCTCAGCTCCCGCACGGGCTGGTTAGCCCCTCCTGGGCTCATTTTCTCCTTGCTCCCCGTGAACCTTCTCCTATCCTTTAGCACTTAGAGCAGCATGCTTCTTGGAGATTAGACCAGTTACCTTAGACATACAGCTCGAGGAGCCTTTGTACAGATCATATGCAGAGAGGAGAATACACCAAGTTGGCTAGATGCTGCAGTAGGGGTTTTATCTCTCACGAGAGCCCCGAAGCAGGGTAAATCTCCGTGTTGATCTGTTCTTCTGTGTGCGCTCTTCAGTGCGCTATCCCTCCCCGGATCCTCTAGCGTCCATCGGCCCCAAACTTAAGCCTACCCCTAGGCATCTGTTGTTTCATACCACGACAATTTTATCCAACTCGTTGTTGTCGACGACCACACCAAAGAGATTTTATGTGCTGTTCATTCTATCCCTCTCCCTTTCTTCTTCTTCCCTTTCTTCTTCTTCTTCTTCACTTTCATTCCTCTAGTTTGTAGTCTTTCCTACACATTCCAAAGCACTTACAATAAGAACAAACAACCTTCTATTTCCGATAGAAAGAGGCATTTTGTAGATACCACATATAGGTTATTTGGGTTAAATCAATAGCAATTGTTCTCCACTAGGCTACGCTCCATGCTGTGATGGGTCAATTATTTTCATGAATGACCATTTCTGTAAAAACAAATGGGGAAAATGCAGGTTTTCCGTGAGAGAATATAATTCAGAACATCCTACTATATATGAAAGTACGTTGGATTCAGCCTCCAATTCGCTATCCACGTCGCCCGCAAAACACCAGCCATCCGATCGTGCGAAGCAACAGCCCAGATCTCTTCAAGAATCGTGCGACACTGTAGCTACACTGTAGCTCCGGGCTTTCTACCAATCAGAAGACACGCACGATTTTTGACGCAGACACTTATACGGAAAAGAACCCGCAACTCCCAGAAACAGAACCCGCAGTCCATATTCCAGCACTGTGAGGGACTTGTTTGCCATTATGTAAAACTTCACGGACTTTTTTGTAAAACCACCGCAGAATCTCCTCTTCTCCTTCTCCCTCCCGCGCGCCTCCGGAAATCGCCGCCACCGCCGCCGCTCCATGCCGCCGTCTCTGGCCTCCCTGAGACAGGATGAGGACGCCACGAGCTCCGCCCTGCCTCCCTCTTCCTCTCCGTCGACTGCCGCTTGCTGGAACAGAGCGAATCGCCGGAATCGACTTCTCTCCTCTTTCTCCCCGCGAACCCGACCTCGGCGGCGCCGCCGACGCTGCACGCCGTCGTTTCGGACTTCCCCGTTCAGATCAACGCGCACGAACAACTTCTCCGTCCCCTCCTCTCCTTCCTCGCCGATTTTCGCTTGCCGGGACACCTCCTACACGCTGGAATCGCCGTCGCCGTGCCCGCTGGCCACCACCGCGCTCGCACGCCGCTCCGCCGTGCTCTAGCCGCTGCTCCGGCGACCATTTGGTCGCGGCGCCGCCACCTTCCAGTAGCACACATCCGTGCGCGTGCGATGCGCACATCCGCGCTCGCCCGCTCGCCCTCCTCCGCTCGCCCTCCTCCGGCGAGCCTCGCCGTGGCCGCGCCGCCGTCGGCCGCCTGTGCGACTGCCAAGTAGGGTCCACCGTCACCTTTTCCCCTTTTCTGAAAAAAAAAACAAAAAATAGCAAATTCCTGAATTCCTGACAGTGGGCTCGGCTGTCAGCAGTTCAATATTTTCCAGAAATTCATATTTGGTTCCACACTTTGGAAATTCATAACTAATTCATTTTAAATCAGAAAAATATAATTTATATACCAAAATTTACAAAGAAGTGTAATCTGTCTATTCATATCAATTCCATGCATGTTTGACAGATTTAAATTTCATGTATGTTTAACAAAATTTAACCATACTTATTTAAATTCCCACACAATAAAAAATGTTCAAAAAACAATAACTTTGAATCTACACATTGGAAAGAAATTTATATTTTGTTTCAAACTTTGGGAATCCATAACTAATTCATTTTAAATCAGAAAAATATAATTAATGTACCAAAATTTGCAAAGAAGTGTAATCTATCTATTTATATCAATTCCATGCATGTTTAACAAATTTTAATGCCAAGCATGCTTAACAAAATTTAATTTAACCATATTTTTTTAGACTCCCATATAATAAAAAATTTGTTTCCTTCCATATTTTGCTTTTCCTTTTGTTTTGCAATAAAACAACATTAGAATAATGATCAAGAAGAAGAAAAATAATTGCGAGACATTTGTTTTCTTCCATATTTTGCTTTTCCTTTTGTTTTGCAACAAAACAACATTAGAATAACGACCAAGAAGAAGAAAAATAATTGCGAGACATTTTAGCTTCCAAAACAATTATAGTCTCCCTAAAACAGTATTCGAATAATAATCAAGAAAAAGGAAAATAAATGCAAGACATTTCAGTTTGCAAAACAATTATAATTTCCCTTTTCCAAAACTTATCAAAACATATCAACACCCTCACATTTCAATTTACTAAATATTTGTAACTATGACAAAATATTTCAAAAATGCTAACAACAGAAAAAAGAAAAACACACTTGAACATTCCAACTTACTACAAAATTGGAAGCTAAAAAAAACTCTAAAATATATCAACATTTCGACATCTCAATTTGCTAGAAATTTAGAAAAACGATAAGATATTTAAAAATGCTCATGGAAAACATAAATATAACACACTTGAACATTACAACTTACTAGAAAATTGAAGATACTATAAAGTACATCTCACATATTGCATTCTCCACTACAAATATATCCGAAGATTCCAATTTGGTAAATACTAAGAAATATGCAAACGAATTTAATAAATGCTGAAAATAAAAACTATTTGAAGATAACCATAATATATTTCCTCCAATTATGATGCTAAATAAGAAAATTACAACAAAATGGAACCATAATCTACATTTCAATTTAGTTAACATATTTGGAGATAACACACCTTAAATCCCTCTTATTATGTAGTTACACTTACAACAACAAAAAAAAAATGATTACACAAGTACTTGAAGAAAATGCAAATTCATTTCCTCTAATTATAAATTGCAACTATAATCGACAAAATATAAAAAATATACAAAAAATGCTAGGGAAAAAAATGTTAACTATTTTTCACGAAAAACAAATAAGTTCAAACAACTCAAATGTTAAAGACCAATCTTATTTGAGAATTCCTACTCAAATTACAAATTTGAATATTCCAAAATGTCATATGACTTTCAAACCTGCTCATTTGGTAAACAATAAAGGAATACAAATTTGGATAAATTCTAAATTGCTCATTTTCTAAAATCTATTTGAACATTTCAACTCAAAGTTCACATTTACAAATTTCAAATACCTTCCAAATCTAATCATTTCATACACACCAAAAGAATACAAATTCGAATACATACCAATACAAACCATACTCGAAATCTAACCATTCCTCTAAACACAAACTTTTCCAGATTCAAATAATATTCACATTCCAACCATTTTTTTTACAAACATATTTGAAATTCATCAAACACACGCGCGGCATTGCCGCGCTAATATCCCTAGTAGTAGCTAACGCACCGTGTACGTAGTACGACCGAGTCTTAGTAGCAACTAAGCAGCAGCCACTTATATACGGATGAGCTTTACTATCACAGTTGAGTTAATCCAGCAGCTGCATTTGCCATTTGGCCCGGCCGGGTGGATAGAAAAGTGACGATCTAAAGAAGAAGATGCGTATGCAGTGATGCCATCACGCACCATATACGACAATTAAGCCCAGAAGCAGCATATATGTGCATGTACATATATACTCCTAATTGAAGTGATTATTATATGTATATATACATATATCTATACTACCCCACTACTCGAATTTCCAACCATTATCTACTCCGGCCGCCTGACCTTTTCAGGGCGGCCGGCTACGTGCGACAGGTAGTCAGTCCCAAGTCCTAACACTTTCTTGCGTTGCATAGGAGTTTGCCAAGGGCCGCAAAAGCTAGCTGGGAACGAGTAACTCTGTCCCTTGTATAGACATATATACATATAATTGTTTGTTTTCTAGGAATGTACCAATACACCTTTTCGCGTGGCTAAAGCAACCGATGATTCTGAATATGGGATAGCCCTCTCTCTCTAACAAGCAACACATTTTCCTAGAGAATCAACATTTCACAACTAATTAAGACGTTAAGAACACCTACAGCGCAAACGCTTGCGTAGGCGCTTAAGAAGTTGAGATCCTGAGCATACACAAGCGTTAGCGCTAGCAGCAGTATATTGTGTACGTATTTTCTAGCGCTAGACTCTTCTTTATGCGTCGGACGCCCAAAGAAGCCGGGAATCACTTGCAAACTGCCAAAACTGTCTGGATTACTTTTCTAGCGCCCCTTACTTAGGGGCGCATTGCAGATGCTATAAGGAGATTGTAAATGCAGTTACTGCAACATTTCAATCCTCTCTCTTTGGTACTTGATTACTAGTTGTAACTTGTAAGGATATGCAGTGCTACCCTTCCAAGTGTGTCTTTTGCAAGATCAATTTGTTTTCCGAAAGGCATTACTTAATCAAATTATTAGTAATAGCAAATCTAACTTGGTTAAACAAGGGTATTACATTAGGATATGCATATATATTAGGGGATGGAGGGCACTGAGTAAATACACTTCATTTTATTCATTACTGAATTTCCTTCAAGCTTAAATAATTTAAGAGAATGAATCTTTGCAAGTATTCTTTGCATGCATGTTATTGTTCATCTGGTAGATATAACAGAAAAATAAACTAATGCATGAGAGAAATTACATACTTATATTTTACGGGTAATATAAGCAAGGTAAGTTTGCACGCAGTAGAGCTTGTAGAAATCAGATCCATGCATAAAAACACAACACAAAATACAAGATAAACAAGAATAATTTGCGATTAACCATATTTTCCAACTATTCTGCAAACTGCAGAAATATGGTGAATCGCTCACAGAACAAGTGTGATTTACCATTAAAACAGTAACCTATGAAGATCAAATAGTTACGAATCTAACTAGCGGGTTGTTTAACCAGCAGTAAACTCAAAAGAGGGTAATGCAAAACACACTAACCTTGCGAAAAAGGCCTGCAACGAGAAAGGATGGCGCTGTTCAATGTGCTTGGCGTGGTTGATACAGTGGAAGGAGAATGTGCTGCTATATTAGTGTTGGGCTAAAGATGGAACAAGCCCCATGTTAAGGGGTGCTGGTCACGTCACTGAAACGGATTAAAGTATACGGTTGACTAAAACAAAGTTGAGCAGCAGTTGCAGCGGTTAGGGGGTGCACCAGCCAGGAGCAGGAAGTAAATCATTTGATTTCCTGAATGTATCTATCCCATAAGTTTCAAATTGTGCCTTGCAAACGTAGAAGGTAAAAAGGAAAGAAGATGTTGAATTCTAGAAATAATATGTCAATATTTTGGAGCAAGCATAAGCACTGGAATTATATGTTCAATTTAATTGCCTTTAACCCTTCAGTTAGACTCAAGGCCTCAATGCAGAGCAATTGGCCAAATCACTAACTCTGAAAAAAAAGTCCGGGCGAGAACGATTGCGCTCGTCAACGCCGCGTAGCTTGTTGGAATGGTTGATCGTTGTAAGTGGGCACCTAAAGAATTAAGATGGCCACAGCACTGGTTGTTGAGATGCATATCAAGGGACGCAACCCTAATCAAAACAAACAGTTGACTGAAAACAAGGTTTAATTATGGTCGGGACACTTAAACAGCAAGGCTCGATGGCATGGTCAGAGACCTTCAAATCTGGGAGCTGTCTCTGCTGGATTGACATGGTCAAACATGTAAAATGTAAATTGACAGGGCATTTCCCAACTCTACCGTGCAAATCTTGCCAAGAATCACGTCTGACCATTTTCCTCTTAAAACCGAGGTGAACACTGCGATTCCGAGAAGTAAAAAATTGCATGTATGAAAACAACCGGAGATCCAAACCTGGTTTTGCTTCCATGGTGGAAACGGCTTGGAACTCGGCTGCCCTCTTTAGCTCCAAGCTCAAAAGTCTGAGGAACAATATTGTTATATGGAAGAAAAATAGGGCTGCCAGAGGCGGTACGGACCGACAGCGTCTCCGATGAGGGGAATGAAAAAACCTAGATCGGATTTCCTCCTCTCTCTGTCATAGGACCGTACCGGTTTTGTGGTCTCTATCTCAACACATGTACCTGATGTTGTTGACGAGGCAAACATCGTGCGCCCAGCTCTCACTAGCACCCCATAATCAGACCACCGAAACAAAATGAAATGGTAACGCTCAACATGGCAACTCTCTCTGATCTCCAAGCGTGATATTCGGTGATTTTCCTAACTGTCAGTCGGTGCCCTGACGAAAATGTGCACCCTGTTCCTAACTTGCAGAAACCAAAGGCGCATGGTACCACATGCCCTTGCACTGTTTTAAGGCAACCTCCAAGAGTACGAGTGTACGACATGGTTTACAGGCCACAAAATTGTATGGTTACTAGTTATACGAACATCTTCATCCCTGGTTACCTAAATTAGCAATGATCCTAGTAGTAGTGACCCTAGTAGATGGTTTCTTGCGGTCTCTCCAACAAATTAAAAATGGTTTCAATGGATGATCCTATAGTAGATAATAGTGGTTATCCTGAAGATGGTTTATTGTCTTTTTTCCACAAATTAAAAATGGCTTATGTGGAAGCACAAATTTCAGGAAAAATCGAAGCAAGTATGCACGACACCGTCCAAGACCCATCCAAATTTGGAATTGGTGACACAAACACACTTACACCAAATTAAGATGGGCTACATTTGTACCACAAGATTAACTGGGTCCTGAATCAAAGACCGAGGACGCCACCACGGCAGAGGCCTCGGCCTCGGTAAGGTCCATCTCTGCGACACCAAGGACGCCACCATGGCCGAGGCAAGCGGGAAGACTGAGGATCACCTGGTGTTCGTCGGAGATACCGTGGAAGCCGGAGGTGAGGACGAGACCGGGTGCACGCGGCGCTGGTCACGGAGGAGAGAGGCGGCGAGGATGGCGACCGAGTAGCCGATGGTCCAGAAGGTGTATCCCTTGAGGCAGATTACCTCGTAGGCGCCGGGCGGCGCGCCGGATGCCCGGCACCACGGCTCTCACGCGGGCACTTGACGCCAGCATCCTGCCCACACCATGTATGCCTGCATGAACGAATGGTTTTAGAGGCCACAAAATTTCATGGATGTTCAAAAGTCATCCTCATCCCTTACTGATTAGATTAGCTAGGATGCCCTCCTGCGCCGACTCGTTGAAGGAATGGTGGCTGTCTCGCAGGGATTTGAACACCGTCATACCACCCGCACCGATGCTCGACCAGATCGCCACCGAGCTGTTGCCGTGCTCCCCCACCATGTTGCCTGCACAACAAGGACCCATTTTCTTTGTTAATGCTGGTTAATTTTCTGGAACAGAGCATTCTGTTAATTTAGTGTAGGTGTAGTTTGCAAAAGCAACAGTATACTGTGCAGTAGCACTGTAATCAGTAGAACCCTACCCAGATTAGGTACACAATCAGCAGAGCACTGTAATCAGTTTTTTTCCATAAAGAAATGATTTATAACCAGATAGGTACACAATCAATAGAAGAATCTCAATCTGAAAGGTGATATATATCGAACTAAACTTTCTATGTGTCTCTGCTGCACAGATACATTGGTATGGCAAATAATAGCAGTCACTTAGTGATGACTCATAGATAGATAGCAGCTAAATCAATGTTGCTGTCATCTCGTTGCCAAGTGTACTTATCTTCATTCAGTATACGATTCTAGCTGCCCAATGTGGTCTAGTGGCATGCAAGATTGGAAATCAGGTACTATCATGAAACAAAATTTAACAAATTCTTTTAGTACAACCAAACTGGGATTAGACAAGAAAATGGTTCTCTTGTCTGCTTAGCTCAACTCAATTAGTTGCTGACAAACGGTACCAGGAGGATTCTTCAAGGAAGAAACAATTAATCGAAAAGCCGACATTGATGAAATGATGATGGAACAAAAAGTATACAGAAACTTGTGTAAACAAAGTATATAAAAAGAGGAACTGATTGGTTAATTAACTAGTGCCAGCTGACTAATGCCTGCCTGATGTTTTCTGTTGCTGCAGTCGATCCCTCGCACGGTGGTGCTGGACACCATGACCGGCACCAACAACCTCCAGTGGTGGCTGGAGGTGGAAACGCTCCGGACCAACTCCACCGACATCAGAAGCGTCACCGTCGACCACGGCTCCGTCTTTCCACTCAACCCAGATCGACATCAAGGCCTTCTTCAACCTTAAACCATATGTGTAATTTCCCTTCTGAATTTTTGCTTCATTCCTTCCATTGTTCCTTATTATGTAATAATAATCATCGAGGCCTCCAAGTTAGTTGTAGTTGCTAGTGGAAGATGCCATGATGAAAATCTAGAGCAGAACATGTATCATATCATCATATCAATACAATCGATTTCTACAGAGAATTTTTGTCTTTCAAAATTTTAAGTTGGTTTATCTTGCGTTTGGTCCATCTCCAAATGCAGAAGAACACTGAATCTAAGTCCATAAAATGCCCACAAGAAATAAATGTGACTACTCACATACTGGATAACACTATGTGATGTGATATATATCAGATATCAAAAATGCATTCTCCTGGTTGTCAAAAAAAGAAATTATTAAAGAAGTACCTCCACAGGTTGTTGCCTGATGCACGCAGTGTACCATATATGATGTTGCTGTTCTTCTATTCATTAAAACCATCTGCAGATTGTTCACAAAGGTCACCCAGATATAAAGTGGCAGTGAACCATTTTCTTCATGGTATCCACGCCAAACTGCAGCACCAGTCGAAAACTGATTTAGAGAATTGGAAGCTTACAGTCAAATCAAGCAAACGGTCAACTTAAATTAAGCAGAGCAAACCTTATCACCAAGTTGTAAAGCAAGTATGACTTCAGGCCCTCAACTGTTGTTCGTCCTGAACACGCATAAGATTTTGTTGTGGAACCGATATGTTTCTTCGGCACAGGACAATACAGATATGAGTACTGAAGGCCACCGAATGGTCAAATCCCTAACTGTCAATTAACTGAAATTACGCTAGCCTCGAAGATTTTTGTTCTACTGTGTTGTTCCATAACAGTGAAAGTAAGTTATCATGCAACTATCAGATTCAGTGTTGGTACTTGTAGCAGAAAAACTAACACCACTTGCACTAGCCATCAAAGAGGCTCTCATGTGGCATTTGCCTTATGCTAGGGTATCAATTCAAGAGAACCACAAAAACAGAGCAACTTGACTCGGACACTACAACTTTGGGTTACAAAGAATGGAAGTATATGCAGCTATGAGATTGGTTTCACTTAAATATCTATCATCTATGCGAGATAATCTGTGACACAAAAGGATGCAGTACCACACACAATGCAATGGACCTAAGAGGCATACAGATCAGTATGGTGAGCAATAAATACTATATATCTTCCTAAATGACAATAAATGTAGAAACAGCTAATTCTCCCCGTTGGAGCAAGAAACAAATGTGGTGACAATTAAACCAAGCTGGCTGTATCACCCCAAAAGACTAACTTAATTTCAGTAGAAACAAATCGAAATCGTGGAAGTATTCTTACCTGCATGCAAGTATTTGTCACAATACCTAATATTCTTAACAGACAAGAAGCTAAATCATTTGAAAAACTCAGGTTAGTTTTTTTAAGCTAGTTGCATAATACAAGGATGCATGTGTGAAACATGGCTAGACATGTGCATTCTTTGTGCAGGCAAAAAATTGTTGTACATGTCAGTTAGTTGCAAAAACATCACAGGGTTCCTCGGAGTGAATGACATTGTTGGGTAACCGAGGAAGTACTTATCATGGTTCATCTCCTACCTCTAGAGATTTATCTCAACAGTAGTTGTGTCTTTTTGATACATTCATTGCAGCACCCTACCCCCATATGAGCTTGAGTCAATTGAAAAACAGAGAAGTGGTAAGGGGGAAAAGGTTCCTATTCTACATATGTAGTTGGGTGGACCTAATATGTTTTATTTCGTTCTCATAGCCACTTGTTACATATATCCTCATAATCAAAGACACATCTCTCCAAGCTCAATATATTTTCCTTTCAATGGACAAAAAAGAGCAAGTATAAAGTAAATATCGATCAATGAAACCACCATAGTTAGATTGAGATTAATAATGACAGATCAGTTCACAGATTAATGTAGAAACTGCCGCAGCAGAAAAAAGCAACAGCTTCGAACGACAGCGTAAAATTTTGTATGCAGTATTGACTTCATCACAACAAATCAGTAAATACAATTGAAAAACTGAAATAGCCATAGTGACACATCAAAACAGAACATCACTTGAATAGTTGTACAACCGCTAATAATTCGACATATATCACAGTTCTAGATCTAAAAAAATGAATCATTCTAGGCCGACGTAATCATCTTGTGCCACTACATTGTATGTTTGAGGAATATATGGCTAATCTGGTTTCTTTACTGCAACACAGGTCACTACAGATAAGTTGTTCATTGTGCACAAAAACATGAGACAATTCAAAGAAGAGGCAACTCTAATATAACAAATAAAAGTGGATCTTAATTCTTACCTGAACAAAGCTAGGTGTTCCACTTTAGTAGTTTCTAAGTTTGTAAACTAGATATGATTTGGAAAAAAACAAAAAGGAACAAAGGAACACAGCAATGTTGCAACAATGAACCAAATTTCAGAGAGAAATACAAGTAATCCTACAATGTGTGCTTTATTGTGCATGTTATACGTTCACAGATTTTTAATGCATGGTAGATAGATATTTTATTGAACTACACAAACAACAAAATGTGAACATTTATATTCTTGCAATTGACCTGGATCAGTGTCCTAGTAAGTAGTGTAAAATGCTAAAGCATACACTTCGTAAAGACATTAGATTCTCACTAAACGCTGAGCCTCTTCTTGATACAATGTCCTAATAGCAGTTACTTCTGAAAGCATTGTCAAAAAGCAACATGAGCAAGCAAGCGTTTTTGTAATCTTCAGATCAGCTACGGTTTTAAAACATCTTTAGTTGAACTTAGTTGTTAACAGATTACTTTTTCCTAAAAAACAGTTTGTCGACATAAACTTATTTTTCCTATTCTAGTTTGTCCTATGCACCATAGAACTATTAGAGGATGAAATGAAAATTTGCATATTTAAGTAGTATTAAGGTGGTAATTCCAGTTCGTCCTAAATTAACACACAATGCATAATAATTGATGAAATGGCAATTTGCATATTTAAGTACTATTTGGCTTTCACAGTCAACTAGACAGGGCATGAATAGAGAAAACTGTCCGTGCGTTAAATCATCTAATAGAGTGGACAACAAACATCCAATTAGGTAAGGAACAACAAAACAGGAATTAACACCTTACTACATAAAGTCAGTCAACACTTGGTTGCGCAATACACAGTTTACTAATTCTCACAGCCCATCCCTGGTTCATATAAATGTGAAATTACGTACTTCATGCTCTGGAAGTTGCCGCATAGTTTTCAGCAAGGTGTGGTGCAGCTTCCTTGTGAGGGCATATGAACTTTGCCACGAATACCTTCTCGGTGAGCTTGAAAACTGTATCGTAGCCTGGGTCTCGCTTGAGTAATCCATTTTCCTTAAGAAACTTCACAACGTAGTACCGTGGCCTAAGCCGGCCCTCTAGGCTAAGACGGAGCATTACCGGGCGATGAGCAATGTATGCCGGTTCCAACCCAACCTCAGAGAAGAAGAACTCGGACCTGCGCTTCATGGATTCCTCTGAGTTCCTCAGCACAAGCGGATTCTTAGACACAGCAATACGCACCTCGGCATCCGACCACCTGAATGTCTTCTTCAAGTACTCCACTTTGGCTGCAATCTTCTCGTCGCTGAGGAATGCGACAACCTGGATTGCTTGCCTGAGCATCCCGGAGCCACGGGGCACACCTAGAGATTCGGCGCGAGCCACCATCGCCTGTACCTGCTTCAGGTTGGTGGTGAGCAGCCATGGCTTAACGATGCACAGCTTGGCAATATCACAAACACCTAGCCCGCACTCCCGCAGGAGCGTGACATTGGGCTTGGCTAGCTTCTCGGGGCATTTTCCGAGGAAACTGGAGTTTTCTTGAGTATCCGGAGGAGGTTGTCGTAGGAGCCCAAGAGCGACAGGTAGTAGGGTAGGTTTGAGACGACGCATCTACGACGGAAGCTGCCGGGGGCGAGCGAGACGAAGCGGGCGACCTCAGCGTGAGATAGGCCGAGGCCGGTGAGCCCGACGAGGTTAGGTCCCAGAGTTCTGTCCACGCCGGCGACGAGGAAC
Organism: Poa pratensis; assembly: GCA_947311845.1. Lineage (NCBI taxonomy): Eukaryota > Viridiplantae > Streptophyta > Magnoliopsida > Poales > Poaceae > Poa > Poa pratensis. The sequence continues at coordinate 2,846,048 of CAMZMU010000033.1, read as the reverse complement.
AGCGGGTCATTGGCGACAAGGGCCGCAACGTCGGCGCCGGAGAGGCCGATGCTGGCGAGGAAGGCGAGGACGGCGTCGGGCTTGGAGGGGGACTTGAGGTGGGAGAGCTTGGTGGAGGCCTTGAGGGCTTGCGCTCGCGTGAGGCCGCAGGTGCCGATGAGATAATCCTCCACGTCGAAGCTAGGGTTTGGGGAAACGGCAGCGGAGATGAGGCGGTGGAGTGGGGAGATGGGGTTGGCGAACGGGCAAGGGAGGATATGGGCGAGGATGCAGCGGCGGAGGTGGAGCATGGCGCGCCGGCGGCGAGGGAATCGCCGGAACGAGCGCCGCCGGTCGTGGCAGATAGATTCGTGAAGACAACTATTGAGCGAAGTGGGCCTCAAAAGGCCTGCGTTAAACTTTCATCAGTTAATAAAAGCTTCAGCGGGTTCTCAAAGAAAAAAATAAATAAAAGCTTCAGCGTTTCGCTAAAAAAAAAGCTTCAGCGTTAAATTCAAACTCGTTTCACAAAGCATTCTTTCTAACCTGCGTTAGCTGCTTCCTATGCCATCGGTAGGGTCTCTGGAAATTGTGTTGTTCCCGTACATGATTTTGTACGCCAGCGGTATGTATTCTAGGGATATTTTTTTCTGGAAAAACATATGCCAGCAGTATAATCTAGTTTTTTTCGTACACTAAGTAATGTATAGATTTTGTGAAAGGTATTGTTGGGTCAGTTACTTATTTTCGGTTATGTCAATTGTATAAGACAATTCAGAGAAGTTGTTCTTTTGGGCTGCACATTCGTAAATCGGTCCGAGGGCTTAGCAAAATCTCAATGAGACACTAACTGTTTATATTTTGTTAAAGTGAATCGAAGGAATTCGTTACCTTGATAATGTTGTTATACAATTGTTGCCAAATGCGATTTTGAGCCGTTTATAAGTTGCTTCCCTTTAGACATTCTAGAACCACCTTAAGAGGGGAAAAAATGGACTAGGTATGAAGAGAAGCTTTTAGCTTGTTCCATGTATAATTTCACCTATGGCGAGCATTCTATGGCTTATAACAAATCACTAGACTTTAAAAGTTTACAAAAGAATTGCGACTACTCTTTGAGTGAAATGCTTTATCTTATCCGATTCCCACTCGCTACCTTCCTTGCCCCTCTCCCCTAGGAGTGGCCGCAAGCCCACAACATAGTCGAGATTTCATTTCTTATACTAGAATAAACACATTATCTATCTTATTTTAGTTTCCAGAAAGAAAGAAAAAATAATGAGCGAGTGAATTTGCTTGCACCTTCAGACAATGAATCGGTAGTAAACCATGGGCGGACGCAGCGTCCCGGCTGCCCGGGCGCTTGCCCGGGCTTCGCTGGCAAAAACTAGCTAGCACCGAATCGATCCATTCTTTGTTCCGTTCCCCCATTCCCCCACCAAACAGCACACCCCGTGCGTGTTTGTAGTTACTGGTGTGTGTATAACCCAGTCGTAGTCAACATGGTGAGAGCCGATGCAGCAATGTTTCAGCATATAAAAGACACACTCGGTAGCAATCGCCGAATCAATGATGCCATGGCCGTGCTTATTGCAGGAAACTTGTGCAGCTTCCTGGTGCACCAGATAAGACCAAAGCTCTTGCGGATCTCGGCCATCTCTTGAAGCCGAAAGAAGAACATGTGTTGTTGTGCTCTTCTTCACATTGTCTATCACCTTGGGGTCAAGACGAAACCTCCCTCGGAAAGTCCACAACATCTTGCTATTGGCATATCCATATAGAGAAAGACCAAAACTGAATATATCAATCTCCTCATTGCCTCCATTGTGCAGGATCACAGGAATCTGCGATTCTGTATGGTTTGATAGATCTCTGTGAAAACTTGTGCTATCTCAACCTGGGAGCCCTGGTCTAACCCATTGAAATCATCCTCCTCGTCTTGTTTGTCAAATACCTCCATCACCCAATCAGGAAGCTTCAGCTGCTATGCGATTTTCCTCTGCATTGCTCTTCTGCTCTCCCACTTTGAGCAATCGATGTGGATTATTTCACCAAACTCCAGCCCTGCAGGGATCATTGACAGCTTATTTGACACTGCAAGGCGTTTGGCCACGGCTTGAAGGACGGCAGATGCCCCAAGCCCGTTCCAGCCATCAAAGTAGATGGCATGCTCTCTGTTGCTGCTTCTTTTGGTGTCCGCCCCAAGCTCATTGAGAATCCTTCGACGGCGGCATCAATGGTGTCTGCACTGATAACCTGCATGTGTGTGCAGCGGTGATGAGGGAATCAGCTCAAAGTTTAAATTAGGTAATTAATATACTAGTTAATAAAACACACAATAAGTCCACTGATGGTATTGTAGTATTGACAATACTCTGATGCATGCCTACTCATTTTTTAGACTCTACTAACAGAGCATACCTAATAATGTGCACATGATTCAAATTATTTGGTGAACGTGCTGAATGCTGACATATATAAAACTCTACCCCCAAAAAATTTCCCACAATCAAATACTTTCCAAACTAGGCTTAAATGGATGCTAATATATATAACATGCAGAATGGAATAAAAGGTGGATTTTATGTGTAAAAATACCTCTATGCGCATGATGAATTGGTTGGATCCGTCGATCTACAGCTTCCAGATTAATTCCATTTGGGGCTTAAGATCCGGTCAGCTCTTCAACAATTTCCTGATTTCACATGGACACACAAGCAGGAGCGCAGATAAAGTTAGCTTACATAAATCTGAAGAAGCAGGCAGACAGATTGAGCGCATGTGAGGTGAGCTGGTTTCATACCTTGGTTACGTTGAACAACTGAACTACGTGGAGAGTACGTAGCTCGAGAGAAGCCAAATGGATTGTTCAGGTGCCACTACCAGATGTCCAGATCAGAGAGCAAAAAAGGGACAAGAACATGCTGTACCGAAATAATTGGGGTCCTTCGTGCTTGTGCATGTGCACAAGTGCCTTCTACCGAATAAAATAAAGTGGTAATATCCAATTCCTTTTGCTTTGATTTCCATCTTTCATTCCTTTTGCTTTCACTAAAGACAGAAAATGAATTGTTTGCTTGTGGCTGGCTAGCTGCAGGGTAGATAAAAAGTTGCAAGGCTGTCTGTTCACTGTCCAATTTTCCTGCTAATTGAAAAACTTTTGTGTATTTCAAGCCACCCGAATCAGAGAAAATCCGAAGTAGGGCATCCAGATTTGAGTTTTCACTTGCACTGCGATTTCTGACAGTAAGGGAGGACGCTATTGGACAAAGTGTACTCCTAGTTATGTTGTGGAATGTGGCCGATATTTACAATCTTATTCATACAGTAAGAATAAGACAACAACAAAATAGCCCATTATGCTCGCCATCCGACCAAATTTAGTAATTTAGTGCACATACAAATACTAATCTCATCCTCGCCAAAAATTAACTTGCTATATCAGTTAAAGCGCAACAGAATTGCAGAAAAATATTTTAAGGTCACCATGTATAGTCGAACAGCTACCTTACGAATGAAAATAATATAAAGCATAATATAGACATAAAAAACTGACTGCATACTTAGTACTAACTGGCATATGGCGGAACAATAAATACAACAAAATGAATGGAACAATAAGTACATAAAATTTGGATGAAAGCAAACAGTAAGGATGTATTTAATGGGAAATGAAGGGCACTTCTTTCGCTTTCTGGTTTTCTGCGTTCTGGTTTGAAAAGAAAATTAGTCCACATTGCATTATGCTAAATAGAAACTGGAAGCACAAATATATTCATGGACTGTCGTTTCCAAAGACTCTAGGCGATGCTTTCTTGATTACTGAAGGACAACAACACCTAGAGTTCAGGAATTAAATTATTGGTTTCATCAGGCATTAGCAACGACCAAACCAGCATGTGGCACACATACTAAAGCAGAAAAGTAGCATCTAGTTAGGCAAAAAGACACTAATGTGAATTACCAGCTTACATGTAAACTCTGTCATGCCATACGGTGTTACAATTTTCATAGCTTGTTCTTGGTTCATGTAGACCTGAATCTAACAGGAACTTCCCCTCTGCAAGCGGCAATATAGTCTTCAGCAAGGTGCAGAGCGGATTCCTTATGAGGGCAGATAAACTTTTCCACGAATACCTTCTCGGTCGCCGTAAAAATAGAAGGGTAGCTCCAATCCCGATCTAGCAATCCATTATCCTTGAGAAAATTTACAACGTAGAAACGGGGTCTGAGCCGGCCCTCCAGGCTAAGAGAGAGCATTGTCGGTCGATGGGCAATGCATGCTGGTTCCAACCCCACCTCGGAGATGAGGAACTCAGAAATGCGCTGGAGGGATTCCTTTGACCTCCTCAGCATACTCGGCAATTTAGACACAGCAATGCTGACTTGGGCATCCGACCACCTGAATGTCTTCTTCAAGTAGTCCACTTTGACGGCAATCTTCTCCTCGCTGTTGGTTGCAATAGCCTGGAGCATCTGCCTGAACATCCCAGAGCCACTTGGCACTCCGAGAGCTTGGACCAATGCCACCATCGCCCGGACGCGCTCCGGGTGTGTGGTGATTATCCTCGGCATAGAGATGCACAGCTTGGCAATATCACAAGCATCTAGCCCGCACTCCTGCAGGAACGCGACATTGGGCTTGACCACCTTCTCGAGGCTGCTCGAGAGGAGATTGTTGCCGCTGTTCTTGAGTGCCCGGAGGAGCTTCTCGTAGGAACCGAAGAGCGATAGGTAGTACGGTAGGTTGGAGACGAGGGACCTACTGCGGAAGCCGTTGGGGGCGAGCGAGACGAGGCTCGCGATGTCACCATGCGAGAGGCCAAGGCCGGTGAGCCCGACGACGTTAGGTCCCAGAGTTCTGTCCACGCCGGCGCAGAGGAACTTGGGGTCCTTGCCGACGAGGGCGGCGACCTCGCCGCTGGAGAGGCCGATGCCGGCGAGGAAGGCGAGGACGGCATCGGGCTTGGTGGGGGATTTGAGGTGGGAGATCTTGGTGGAGGCCTTGAGTGCCTGGGCTCGGGTGAGGCCGCAGGTGTCGACGAGGTAGTCCTCCGTCGCGAAGCCAGGGTTTGGGGAAAGGCGACGGAGAGGAGGCGGTGGAGAGGGGAGATGGGGGAGGCGGACGGGGAAGGGAGGATGCAGCGGCGGAGGTGGAGCATGGCGCGCCGGCGGTGAGGGAATTGGGGAAGAGTTCCGCCGCCGGTCCGTCAGCTGATTCGCCGGAGGTGGTCTGCTACTCTGCTCGCTCTGTCTCGCCCGCAGCTAGCTAGCTAGCCTGTTGGAAGAGATCAGGTATACTCGTTTTTTGTTGGTTTTAAAGAAAGAAAACGCTATACTCGTTTTACCGACTTCTTCTTGGGGAAATAACAAAATGTTCACTTGCAATAAAAAAAAATGAGATTTCAATTTTCAGATGTGTCTTAATCCAAGCTAGAATTATGCTGACTGAAAGATTTTGAGAAACGTTCCAACTTTTAATTGGCCCGATTTATGAGAAAAACCAGGCCCAAAACGATACTACCTCCGTTTCAATGAATAAGGCGCACCGCTTTCCAAGACGAAGTTTGACCAAATAATTTGAGCAAAAATTTCTTGATTATATTCTACATAATTAGTACCGTTGGATTCATATTGAAAAGCACTTTCTAATGATGCTAATTTTATACTAATAATCTTTATATATTTGGAGTAATTCTTGGTCAAAGAAAAAATACGCAAAACGAGGGCCCCTTACTTATTGGAATGGAGGTAGTACAAAGCATGGTTTATTCAAGAAAATACATGCAAAACCTGATTACGAACAAGCCACCTAAAAACTGAGGCACGGAGCATCGTCCGACCAAAAGGCCGCGTCAGCAAAACATGTCTCTGCCACAACTTCGATGAAAAAGAGAAGACATATCCATTGTGCTAGGGAATGCGGGCAGACATTGGTCTCTCCAAACACAAGAGAACATCGACAACCGCCTTGACCAACGCCATCGAAACGACAACGAGCTCCCACTTCCTCGAAGCCGTAACCATCAGGCAGGTCCAAGCGAATCTCAGAGCACATCACCCATCCGGTGCTGCCAGTCTAGGGCTCCAGACGACACCTCCAATGGGGGATGACGTTGAAAGACGCCATCGTCTTCTGATCCGACAAAACCGGATCAAGAATTTACACGTGGAGAACCGCGACCGCGATGACGGAAGAGACATCGGTGTTGCACACCGACGCCTCCAAGAAGGTGATGGCGTCCGAAGACGCCACCGTCGCCTGCTCCGACAAGAATTGAAGCCGGGTTTTCACCCGCACCACATGGCAACACCGTAGATTTGGAAAGCTGAACATTGGCAGAGACCGTCGGGACCTCCAACCACAACGAGCCATGTCCATAGTAACCCATCCTACGACCATGGCAACACTCGACGAATAGGCGTTAAACCACTGCCACTACACCAATTCTAGCCCGCCACTGGCCGGAACCAGAACCATGCCCATAGAACACCGCCCGACCCTCCGCGACCAGAGCCTGACGCCTCACACGCTGCAGGAGATCAGCGCGTGGCTAGCCCTCCGCAGACAACATCGATTTTGATTTTGTTTACAAAACAGTCAAGAGTAAAACAAGACCCTGATTTTGAATAAGATTTAATAAATTCGCAAGACCTTGCACTGATATCTTCTGGAACACCCCTATTTGTAAAGAACACCATTATATGAGTAACAAACAACAAGTACAATTTTTAACGTGAAAAAGTCCCTGGAATCTGCATTATGTTGACGTCGGGCATACATTTATAGAAGGACCTCAAGAAAACAAGAAATGGCAACTAGGTCCTTAATTTTACACATTACACCCTAGATGAGACCGCAAAAACACGATGGAGTGCAATCTTCGTGCCGATAACGAGCAGCCTTTCCGCCCACTCGTGCTTTCACCGGGGACAAGGCAACTTGGGGAAGCAGATGCGCTTGGTACTCTGAATGAGGAAGCACATACTCGAATAGCAGCTGCTGTCGATTTCGACAACACGGTGGGGCCAAGCCCTCCGGGGGCCAAACGAGGTTGCCACTGGGAATCTTCCATAGGAGACGCAGGTTCCAAGATCTCCCTGACGACATCCCCACACCCTAGTAGCATAAGAGAAACCATCCTCCTCACCCTGCGACCCAGGCCCAAGAGGAAGTGTGCCACTCCATAAGAATGAACAACTAGAATGTCGACGCTTACTGAAGGAGTCAGCTCGAAGCTCCCATCCTCACCCTCCCGCATCAGGAGCATGTCCAGGAAGCCCTAGCGCATCCGCTTGGCGCACGCCGACATATTTAGGGGAAGATGACCAGATCCTGCCGCAGACGCCATCCCCGCCATGACAGCCAACAGAAAGACCACACACAAATCGCCAGCGAGGTAGCAACTCCAACACAACATAGCGCCAGCCCACCACCCTCCCACCCCCATCCCCCTCTCGGGTGGGCGTAAAAATCCATGCACCTTGGTATTTTATAGAAAAATACATAGTATCTTTTTATATAAAACAATATGTCCATTTCTGAAAATTTTACATATTTTCTAAAACTACACTAGAAAAAAGAGATAGATCCCGCGACCGGGACCCATTACTTTACAAATAGTATCGATTGGGAATTCAGGAGAGAAAAGGACAAACTGTCTTATAGGCACCCCCATTGCTCTACAACTAGTATCAGGTAACACAATCGGTACACCATTGCTTTACAATTAGTCTCAGGTGACAAGGAGCAAAATATAATCGAATCACATCAACTACTAAGTATACATTGGGGGAGCAATGAGCTCCTTCATGTCTTTTTAAGAGAGGCAAAATAACCTATAAAAACCTGAAAACTCTCCGAGTCCTTTTGGCAATGCCTTCAAAAGGTGACTGTACCGGGACAGAGTAAAGGGAAATCACTGAAATCAAGCAGCCAAAAACCACGTCAAGTTATCAGTGACACTAGCCACTTCCACAAGCAACTTCAAGAGGATGGGTCGATGTTTCCTTGAGAGACTAACTAGCATTATTGAGAAGCTGCAACCTAGATCAGCTAGTTATGTTTGATCCATGACGCTGCCACATATGTACGGTTGAAATGTATACCAGCCAACCGTGGGGATGTTGCTGAGAGCAAACAAATACAACTCAAATCACTTGATGTAAGGTTTTCCAGGCTGATACGGACTCCTAGACGTATACTAATACTCCTTAACAATAACTACAAGCCTTTAAATTATCTGTTATGTAATGCTACACCTAAACGGACAGGACATCTACACAAATGCTTACTATTGCACAGTTCGGTTTTGACATGAGACTACAGTAGGACATTAAAAAGGTACAGGAGAAAAATAAAGCAGAAATGGAACCAAACTAGTAAACCATGACCTGCTTTCACAACAGTTTATCACTCAAAACATAAAGCTACTTAAGAAAGAAGGAAAAAATTCAGCTTGGAAGAACTAGAGCAAGTTGCCAACAAATTACTAGATAAAAACCGCATCCTCAACACTGATCCACATATGTGGCCTTCACCCCACAAAAAAGAATAAGCCCAAAATAGCCATTCGAAGGGAAATTTTATGAATTCGTTTCAAATAAACTCCCTCATATCATCTCCATGGCAAAACTGAGAACCATCTTGCATGGAAAAATAGAGTTATGCTTGCACCGAAAATTGCATCGGGCATTTGAGATATCCAGAGTGCAGATATACTCTACTCGCTGACACTAACGCATTTACAGTGGCGTGATCTCACACTCATTTAGTTCCAATATGTGTCACAAGGATGAACAAGTCCATAGCCATGCTATGCTTGCTTCTCTAATGGATTATGTAACGGACACATCACATATCAGGACTCATGAATCAAATTATCATCTTTCATTTAGCAACAACCAAACCAACATCTAAGAGGCATACTTTAGCAGAAAACCAACACCAGTTAGGCACCAAAACAGGAATTATGAGCTTACTACAGAAAACTTTCTTTGCGCAAAGCCCCAGCTTGTTGATCCACATCGAATTTTAGCACATCCTCTGCTGGAAAAAGAAAGAACCATCACTCAGTAATGCTTCTATTTGTTGAATAGTACTTTTTTAATTAATGCCCATCCCCATCTTCAGAACTCAAGCAAGTTCTGTGTTGTGTGTTGTCAGGTGGCTACTTCCCCTTTCATGTGTTGTGTGTTGTGTGTGTGTGTTTTCTCGTTTATCTCTCCCCTTTGTAACCCCCGTAACCGTTAATATTTTGTAAACATAGCTAGAATGGAGATTTTCAGAACTCAAGCAAGCAACCAACATACTAGATCAAAACCAAATCATTGGAAGTGATCAACACATTGCGATCATCGATAAATACAAACTTGTACCCCGTGCAAAAAAAGTCCAAGATTTTCATTCAGAGAGTTTTTTGGGACTTCATATCATCCGCCAAATTGGGAGAACCCATCTTTCATGGTAAGAGATACCGAGGTTTCTACTGAAAAATGCAATGGCCATTTGAGAACATAAAGATAGTGTGTAGATATACTACTCACTGACACTTAAAAGCATTTGCAGAATGCCCTGAGCTGTGATCTCACTCAATTAGTTCCAAGATGTGTGTGAATAGGACATGAGGATGTAACAAACATACCAGGAATCACAAATCAGTTTATCAATTGCATCCGGGATTACCATCACCCAATCAACACGAAACTACTAACATGCATACCATAGCAGACATCCACCACTTACTTAGGCCACGAACACCAAATCAGGAATTGCCAGCCTAATACACAAAGTTATAAATTGTTGTGACATAAGCAGTTACCAATTTTCATAAACATTCTTGGTTCACGTAGATCTGAATCTAACAGGAACTTCCCCTTTGCAAGCGGTTGCGTAGTCTTCAGAGATGTATGGTGCAGCTTCACTGTGAGGGGATATGTACCTCTTCAAGAATACCTTCTCTGTCACCGCAACCACAGTATAGTAGTCTCTGTCTTGATCTAGCAATCTATTTTCCTTAAGAAACTTCACAGCATAATAGCGGGGTTTGAGCCGGCCCTCCAAGCTATAACCGAGCAATGCCGGACGGTGAGCAATGTAGACCGGTTCCAACCCCACCTCAGAGATAAGGAATTCCGATTTGCCCTGCAACATGTCTTTGGACAGTGCAAGCACCTGCGGAAGCTTAGAAATAGCAATGCCCACCTCGGCATCCGACCAGCTGAACAAGTTCTTCAAGTACTCCACTCGGGCGGCAATTTTCTCCTCGCTGAGAAATGCGACAACCTGCAGTGCTTGCCTGAACATCCCAGAGTCACGTCGCACACCGAGACCTTCCGCACAAGCCACCATTGCTTGGACGCGCTCCAGGTTGGTGGTGAGCAGCCATGGTTGAACAATGCACAGCTTGGCAATATCACAAACACCTAGCCCGCACTCCCGCAGGAGCGTGACATTGGGCTTGGCCATCTTTTCGGGGCAGCGTGCGAGGACAGTGGAGTGTTTCTTGAGTATCCGGAGGAGGTTGTCGTAGGAGCCCAAGAGCGTCAGGTAGTAGGGTAGGTTGGAGACGATGGATCTTTTGCGGAAGCTGTCGGGGGCGAGCGAGACAAGGCGGACAATCTCAGAATGCGACAGACCGAGGCCGGTGAGCCCGGCGAGGTTAGGTCCCAGAGTTGTGTCCACGCCGGCGACGAGGAACAGCGGGTCCTTGGCGACAAGGGCGGCGACGTCGGCGCTGGAGAGGCCGAGGCCGGCGAGGAAGGCGAGGGCGGCGTCGGGCTTGGAGGGGGATTTGAGGTGGGAGAGCTTCGCGGAGGCCTTGAGGGCCTGGGCTGGCGTCAGGCCGCAGGTGCCGACGAGGTAGTCCTCCACGGCGAAGGTAGGGTTGGGGGAAACGGCGGCGGCGGAGAGGAGGCGGTGGAGAGGGAATGGGATGGGAGTTGCAGCGGAAGACGAGAGGAGACGGGCGAGGATAGAGCTTCGGAGGCAGAGCATCGCGCAGGCGACGGCGTGGCGGCGCCGGCGGCGAAGGGGGGCAAAGACGGTCGCCGGCGGCTGTGGTGCGAAGCTCGTGTGGTCTGTGGTCGAACAGCATAGACCATATTAATTGAAAAGCCCAAGTCGTGAGAGCTATGGCCTGGAAGTGCTGCAAAGCCCAACTAAAGGCCCGTACCAGATTGCTTCAAAATCGAAAACCTTTGGCGCCAGATACAAATCATTAGCGACTAGCTTTTGCTGCAAGACTTTTGTTAACTTTCAGTTCCGATTCGAGTAAGAAACGCTTAATGTATTTGTTTAAGCGATATAGAGTTAACCTTCCGAGTTTCAAAGTGCATGAATCACTTGTGCAAAAGTACATTACTCATGATGAGACTAATGCAGAGCGAGTTGACTTTGATACCAGACAAGTAGAGAGTTTCCGTTTGCTGATCATGAAGTTCTCGGAGCATGATGTGCAAAGTATTCTGTAGGGTTGTTGATGTAGGTCTCTTTTGGTGGCTCTTTTGGCTCGTGTTCCTGGCGTGAGGAAAACTCTAGTTTGGTTTGAATAGTTCTTTTTATGTTGCTCTGTAGCTTTGCCTGGTACACATGTTCGATGTGGCCTGGGAGCGTGGCAAACTCTGTTACTGTGTGATAGTTTCAATGAAATAGGGGAACCCTTTTATCTAAAAAATATGAAGACACTGATGTTGCTGCTAGTTTATTCAACCTGTTATTTTGTTCAGACTGCATCAGCTTGTTACCCAAGGAAGCTTTTTCAGGCCAGGGCATCATCATCTCGACTAGCAAACTTTACAGCAACCAAGCAGTGCAACCACCCTTACAATTGCTTCTACGACCAGCTGTAGTATCCCGCTGCTGAAGAGCTGATTGTTTATATCCCAGAACAGTCGATTATTTAAGATTCTAATCATTTTTCAAACACCTCCCTATTGCGAATTACTGATGTATGTCAACCACTGATCTCATATTGACAGCTCAATGGAAATCATATGCATGGATCAAGAGTCACGGTAGAATGTATTTAGCACACTCAATGGGAAATGGAAAATAACAGTGAAAAAAAAACACAAACTGGCATAGGATTGTAACAGCCATATTTTTAGAAAAAGGCTCATAACAGGAAGCCACACTCTTCAACAAAACAGTGGCAAAATCAACAGAGACGGATGAACAATCCAGTATGTACATGAATCACATATAGATGAAGATCTGCTCAGAGAAGATACTCAGATACATGGAGATAACATGGAGGATACGGAGGTTCTTCAGAAGGTTGTCAGCGGCGCAACTGACGTGGAACATGCACACAACACAAACAAACTACTTTGCCCAACGAAACAGGAAGGTTGTCAATCTCCCCGGCTTGCTGAAAACAAAGGATTAAACGTATGGTGTGGAAAACAATATTAAATTGCAGAAAGTAACAGGAACAGATGATTGCAGTTGGTGGTTTTATCAATATGAGGAAATGGACCGGGGTCCACAGTTCACTAGTGGTGTCTCTCCATAAAAGATAATTAACATGCTGGGTAAACAAATTACAGCTGGACAATTGACAAATAGAGAGCGCATGACAATACAATATATGACAAGATGAATACTATGAGATTTGATAAGGCATTACAACATAATACACATACCGCTATCCAGCTGCATCTATGACTAAGAATCCACCGCCAGGTTAACATCCGTGTCCCCCGTTGGTATTAAGTTGCAAGCAACAGATAATTGAATTAAGCAAGGTGTGTAATGTAAACAATGCAAATGACACGTAGACATAGCATCATTGTTTTATCCCTAGTGGCAACAGCACATCCACAACCTTAGACGTTTCTGTCACTCGAGCCCAGATTACTGGAGGCATGAACCCACTATCTAGCATAAATACTCCCTCTTGGAGTCACAAACATCTACTTGGTCAAAGCATCTACTAGCAACAGAGAGCATGCAAGATCATAAATAACATATATAGATAGATTGATAAACAACTTGCTCATAGTATCTCTATTCATCGGATCCCAGCAAACACAACATGTAGCATTACAATAAGATGATCTTGATCATGATAGGCAGCTCACAAGATCTAAACATGATAGCACAAAGTGGAGAGACAACCATCTAGCTACTGCTATGGACCCGTAGTCCAAGGATGAACTACTCACGCATCACTCCGGAGGCAGGCATGGCGATGTAGAGCCCTCCGGTGATGATCTCCCCTCCGGCAGGGTGCCGGGAAGAGCTTCAGAACCCTCCCGATCTAGGGTTGACGACAGCGGCGGCGACGGAACTTTTCGTGGAATAATGATCGGGTATTTAGGGTTTTCGGGACATCGGGAATATATAGGCAAAAGGGCGGTGTCGGGAGACGCTCGAGGGGCCCACACGACAGCGGCGGCGACGGAACTTTTCGTGGAATAATGATCGGGTATTTAGGGTTTTCGGGACATCGGGAATATATAGGCAAAAGGGCGGTGTCGGGAGACGCTCGAGGGGCCCACACCACCCCCCAATGCGCCTGGCATGGGGCCCGCGCCCAGGGGTGGTGTGGCGGCTCCCTGGCTCGCCTCCATGTCCCCTTTGGACATCGTGATCGTGTCGGTGTAAAACTGGTGTACGTTGAATTTCGTCCAATTCCGAGAATATTTTCCGACTAACTTTTCTGAAACGAAAAAACAGCAGAAAACAGGAACTGGCACTGTGGCATCTTGCTAAAAGATTAGTCCCAGAAAATGCATAAAAATGCTATGAAGTGTAATCAAAACATGTAGTAATTGATATAATAACAGCATGGAACATCAAAAATTATAGATACGTTTGAGACGTATCAAGCATCCCGAAGCTTAGTTCCTGCTCGTCCTCGAGTAGGTAAACGATAAAAACAACATAATTTTTGAAGTGACATGCTACCAACACAATCTTGATCAAGTAATAATGTAAAGTATATGAACTGAATGAAGTGATCCAAGTCAATGGTCTATAGTTTGCTAACAAGTAAATAAGGAGTAAACAAACTGAATCATACAAGTAAAAACTTTCATGCATAGTACTTTGAAGACATTGGAGCTATAAGAATTTGCATAAGAGTTAGCTCACCCAGCAATAGATTCAAAGTAAAAGTGTTTGACCAACACAGAGGAAGATTTAAGTTTCAACAATTGCTTCAACTTCAACATAATTATCTCATGGATATTGTCAATGGCAAAGCAGTATAATAAGTCAAACATATCAGCATATAACAATTGTTGTACCAAAGTTGACACTAGTGTTTGCTTGTGGAGATAGAAAGAAGTAGGAAAACTGACTCAACATAAAAGTAAAAAAAAGGCCCTTCGCAGAGGGAAGCAGGGATTAAATCATGTGCTAGAGCTTTTTAAGCTTTTGAAAGCATATAGAGAGCATAATTTTTTTTTTGAGAGGTGTGTGTTAGTGGTCAACGAATCAGTAAATAGATAATACATTAAGTCACAAGCCAACCAGACCTTACAAGAGCGGCTCCCATGAAGGACGTTATTTCTACCAAGCTGGCAGATCATCCCTCTTTCTCTTTTGTTTACACACTTGTGAACATTGCTTGACTGATTTCTCAGGGGCAAAAAGATGTGAAGAGAATTTTTGGTTAAAGTTGTAATTAATTGGGACTGGGCACCCCGTTGCCAGCTCTTTTTGCAAAATTATTGGATAAGCGGATGTATATGCCACTAGTCCAGGTGTAAAGTTCGGTCAACAAGTGAAATAAAGACCATCTACCACATCCTCATGAGCTTGTAAACAGTGACACAAAAAAGAGTAGTAACAGTTTTGAATACTTTAAAGGTAGCACATGAAAAAATTACTTAGAGTGACAGGAAAATACCACATAATAGGTAGTTATGGTGGACACAGATGGCATGGATTTTGGCTCAAGGATTTGGATGCACAAGCAGCATTCCCGCTTAGTACAGAGTTTAGGCTAGCAAGGTTATTTAAGCAAACACAGACTGTCAACCGGTACAGCAAGAACTTATATGATAAACATACTTGAAAGATTATAAGACTCCACATTGTCTCCCTTGTCAACCAAAACCTTTTACTAGAAAATATCTAGACCTTCGGAACTACCAATGATACAAAACCGAACATCAACAAGCTTTACGGTAGTTCTTCACTAATAACCTTTAATTACATGATGCACAGGTTTAAACATTACTTACTTGGTAACTCAAAACAATTGACAAGTATCAAATTACTCAAGATAGTGATCTACAAGACTATGTAAGCATTTTCTTATACCATTACCACATGCATAGCATTTTCTGTTCCAACCAAACACCAATCAACTTATTTAAACAACTCTCCAAACAAATATAAGTGAAGCAAGAGAGTACTTTCTACAAAACAACTAATAGCTCTGAACAAGAGATACATGAAAACAAGAGCTAAAAGCTTTAGCAGTGCTAGACAGGAATACTCAACAAATATAAGTGAAGAATAGGAGTATTCTCATGAAAAAGCGGAGCGTGTCTCTCTCCCAAACAAGAATGCTAGGATCCAACTATTTATTAACAGGGAACAAAACTAAAACAAACTGAAAGTAAAACACACAGACGCTTCAAGAAAAGCACATATAATGTGAAGAAATAAAAATATAGTCTCACTAGAGATGACCTGATAGTTTGTTGACGAAGAAGGGGATGCCTTGGGCATCCCCAAGCTTAGATGCTTGAGTCTTCTTGAAATATGCTGGGGAGATCCAGGGGAGCCTCCCCAAGCTTAAGCTCTTCACTCTTCTTGATCTTATAATATCATCCTCCTCTCTTAACACTTGAAAACTTCCTTCACATTAAAACTCAACATAATTCTCATTAGCAGGTTAGTGCATCAAAACAATAAACTCACTTGGTTCTGTAAAGACACAATCATAAGCAATCATTTTAAACATTAGCTACTGTTACTAGTCTTAAGGGAAACTCTTCCACCTTTAAAGAATCTCACTTAACACTTGCAAAAGAGAGAATGCAAAACAAAGACAGGATCTGTCAAAACCAGAACAGTCCGTAAAGACGAATTTTTCCGAGACACTTACGTTGCTCAAATCGAAAAATGCTAGTCGAACTAAAGTTGCGTACATATCTCAGAAACAAGCACAAATAATTGCAGATCAAAATCACGTTCCGTTGATTTTATGCATTTCGTACAGTGAACAACAGAAATATGTTCTTGTGCAGTAATCCAAATTTAAGCACCATCTTGTCATAAGAGACTTTTCTTGGCACAACAAAACAGCAAATAAAAGATACAAAGAAGTTGTTACAGAAGTAAACATGCTCCTTGACAAAAACTGAAAACAAAAGATAATGGGTTGCCTCCCAAAAACGCTTTCTTTAATGTCTTTTAGCTAGGCTAGAAGATTTTAATGATGCTCTCATACAAATAAGAGTTGAAAAACAAAAGAGAGCATCAAGAGGCAAATATCAAACACATTTAAGTCTAACCCACTTCCTATGCAAAGGAATCTTGTAATAGAATAAATTATTGAAGCATAAAGCAACTAGCATAGAAAGATGAAACAAATGCAACTTCAAAACTTTCAACATAAAGAGAGGTGGTTTAGTGACTTGAAAACTTTTACAACCATATTTTCCTCTCTCATAATAACTTTCAGTAGCATCATGAACAAACTCAACAATATAGCTATCACATAAAGCATGCTTTTCATGATCTACAAACACATAATTTTTATTAAGCTAAAAAACAGTGGGGTCATTAAACCCACTTTTGACAATAGTAGTATAATTAATATCATTAGGCAATATAGGACCATCATCAAGAGCATTATCATATATAACAATAGGGAGCACATTTTTACGTCATGTTATTTCCTTTTCTTGAGTCAAGTAGTTTGTTACTTCAAATTTATCAAAAGGAGATATTTCAATAGAATCATGATATTCAACAATATAGCATTCTTCCTCCTTAGGCAGGCATGGAGGGTAATCATATAGTGTAAGAGTTAAAGAGTTACTATCATTAGAAGGTATATCCTCCTTTTGTTCTTCACTCTCCTCCTCTTTTTCATCCAATGAAATCACAGTTTCAGCAATTTCTTGTTCCACAGGTCCCTGAAAGGAAACAAGTTGTTCTGGAGAATAAGTTTTCTCAAGAAATTCAGTGATATAAGGATTATCATTGTAATATTCAAGGCAATAACCAAGTATAGAAAAATTCTCAGTTTTACAAGGAGCATCATCATCTTGAATAAAACCAGCAATTTCATAGGCACCCTTAAAAACAACAAATTCTTCAGTTTGTTCAAGATTACCAAGGTCATAGTTTCCTTTAGCTTAAGCAGCCAAGGTTTCATTATCATTATAATCACATTGAAAAGGGAGGTGTTTATGCCTCTACAACAAAAAGATTCATTAAAGCAGTAGGATTCATCATATGTAGAGCACAAGTTTTTAGCAATACCATTCAATTTATATATTTGTACCCATAAGTGTTCCCCTTTTCGAGACAAGCGATATTCCTTAAAATTATTTTGTTGTTCCTTCGTGAACCCACTTAGCCAACAAGATTTTGTTTCCATTGATAGCGAGTAAACAACTAGACATAATAACCAACCGAAATAAACTAGATACAGGAATTTAATTTTTTTGTGTTTTTGATTTTTAACAGCAAACAAGATAAAATAAAATAAACTAAGCAAGACAAAAACAAAGTAATGAGATTGGAAGTGTGAGACTCCCCTATCTGGAAATTCCAGTATCCCCGGCAACGGCGCCAGAAAAGAGGCTGCTTGTTGGTGTGACAACACACGTTCGTTGGGTAACCCCAAGAGGAAGGTATGATGTAGTGTAGCAGCAGTTTTCCCTTGTAATCTACCAAGGTTATCGAATCCAGGAGGATACGGAGGTTCTTCAGAAGGTTGTCAGCGGCGCAACTGACGTGGAACATGCACACAACACAAACAAACTACTTTGCCCAACGAAACAGGAAGGTTGTCAATCTCCCGGCTTGCTGAAAACAAAGGATTAACGTATGGTGTGGAAAACAATATTAAATTGCAGAAAGCAACAGGAACAGATGATTGCAGTTGGTGGTTTTATCAGTATGAGGAAATGGACCGGGGTCCACAGTTCACTAGTGCTGTCTCTCCATAAAAGATAATTAACATGCTGGGTAAACAAATTACAGTTGGCCAATTGGCAAATAGAGAACGCATGTGATACCCGATGACGTAGTTACCTGCGTCAAAAGAATATGGGTTAGGTTGAGACTCCAAGTGCAGAGTGTGTAGTAAGTGGAAGACGTGTTTTCCCCACGAGGGGTGACTCGAGGGTTTAATATCGAACTCTCGGGGAATCAGTAGTGAAGATTTATCTTTCCTATCCTTCTTTTGGTTACCTACAAAACAAAGTAAATGTTTTGGTCCTCAACCTCACCTAGTGGTTGTCAAGCACAAGGTGTGAGAATGATATCAAGATAATATGCAATGCAAACAAGAAATAAATGCAATGGTGGTGGATAAATATGCAAGGATGGTGGTAGCAATGATAAATGATATTTTTGGGTTTTTTATGATGAATGCAAGATGTAAAAGTGTTTTTGTATTTTCGGATTTAATAATGGCAGAAAATGGTAAAGTGGTAAAAGTGGTTGAAAAGGTGTTTCTTATGATTAAAAATGGACCGGGGTTCATGGTTTCACAAATGCACTCTCTCTTTAATAAAGTGGTAGACAATGGAACACTAGAGTTGACATATGAGATTGCAACACAACAGTTTAATGACAAGTTATAATTATATGGGCATCACGTCCTAACATAGAGAGCTTTTGGTTATTAGTCTCTCTTATACTCCACCAAGATGCGAACTAAATCATAACACCTCAGTAATTAAGATAACTCAGAGTATAGCAATAAGTATCATGACATGAAGTTAAAATAAGAACATGCTAGATCTAGTCATGGAGTAGTGGCAATGGTCACACCCACATGTCCGGTAGCATGGTATTTCTTTTTATCCCTAGTGAGGCAACAAAGTAAGGTAGAGATACCCAAGTGGATCGCAGAACTTTCTCTCACGTTCACTGCACTAGCCACCCCCCGTTACTCCAACTAATGCACACGTTCCCCCTCACACGCTCTCATAAACATGCTTGATCATCACAAGTAAATAAAAACGGGGTACATAATATGCATCTACTTTCATAACTGAAACAAAACCATTGCAATCTCAAACATATATTAACTCATAAAAAGATCCACCACAAAGGTATTACATAGATGACCGTAATCATGTTCAGCAGCTCATACGGTACTAATTAGTGAAGCTCGAGAGAGAGAGATACATAAGTTACTTCCACAAACCCATAGTCCAGAGGTGGACTACTCCCTCTTCATCATGGAGACGGTGGAGAGAAGTCGTTGGAGAAGATGGAGACCACGCCGGCAGCGCCCCGCTGGAGTTTCCCCCCTCCAATCTGCAACTCCAGATCTCTGTTTCGGTGTTTCTGTGTTTCTGCGGCGCTCCCTCCGGAGAACGTTGGGAGACTATTTTTATAGGCGTTTTTAGGTCAAAACGGAGTCGGTGGAGAAAAGATCGACGACAACGGAGCCTCGAGGGCCAAAAGGGGGGGTCCCATGCGGCCCATGTACCTGGCCGCGTGGGCCCACTCATCTGGGCCCTCGGGCCTCCTCTTGTTTGCTTCTTTCGCTCCCACGCTTTGTTCCTTCCAAAAAATGATGATCGTAAATTTCCAGGTCATTTGGATGTCGTTTGGGTCCCTGAAACATTAAAATATAGAAATATGGTTTTCTGCCTGCGCAGGGTTAATTCCATAAAAAATAGGAAACATATCAAATATTCCCAAATCATTATAAAACAATGATATAACCCTTATATGATGCAAATATGACTGGAATATAAGTAAAATAATGCAAAGTTCATGTATGCATTTTACATGCATCAGCATGACAATGCAATATATGACAAGATGAATACTATGAGATTTAATAGGGCATTACAACATAACAGACCGCTATCCAGCTGCATCTATGACTAAGAATCCACCGCCAGGTTAACATCCATGTCCCCGTTGGTATTAAGTTGCAAGCAACAGATAATTGCATTAAGCAAGTGTGTAATGTAAACAATGCAAATGACACGTAGACATAGCATCATTGTTTTATCCCTAGTGGCAACATCACATCCACAACCTTAGACGTTTCTGTCACTCGAGCCCAGATTACTGGAGGCATGAACCCACTATCTAGCATAAATACTCCCTCTTGGAGTCACAAGCATCTATTTGGCCAAATCATCTACTAGCAACGGAGAGCATGCAAGATCATAAACAACATATATAGATAGATTGATGAACAACTTGCTCATAGTATCTCTATTCATCGGATCCCAACAAACACAACATGTAGCATTACAATAAGATGATCTTGATCATGATAGGCAGCTCACAAGATCTAAACATGATAGCACAAAGTGGAGAGACAACCATCTAGCTACTGCTATGGACCCGTAGTCCAAGGATGAACTACTCACACATCACTCCGGAGGCAGGCATGACGATGTAGAGCTCTCCGGTGATGATCTCCCTCCGGCAGGGTGCCGGGAAGAGCTTTAGAACCCTCCCAGTCTAGGGTTGACGACGGCGGCGGCGACGGAACTTTTCGTGGAATAATGATCGGGTATTTAGGGTTTTCGGGACATCGGGAATATATAGGCGAAAGGGCGGCGTCGGGAGACGCCCGAGGGGCCCACACCACCCCCGGCGCGTCTGGCATGGGGCCCGTGACCAGGGGTGGTGTGGCGGCTCCGTGGCTCGCCTCCGTCTCTCCTTTGGACATCGTGATCGTGTCGGTGTAAAACTGGTGTACGTTGAATTTCGTCAAATTCCGAGAATATTTTCCGACTAGCTTTTCTGAAACGGAAAAACAGCAGAAAACAGGAACTGGCACTGTGGCATCTTGTTAATAGGTTAGTCCCTGAAAATGCATAAAAATGCTATGAAGTGTAATCAAAACATGTAGTAATTGATATAATAACAGCATGAAACATCAAAAATTATAGATACGTTAGAGACGTATCACACACGTTTTTGAGAAGTCGTTGGAGAAGATGGAGACCACGCCGGCAGCACCCCGCCGGAGTTTTCCCCCTCCAATCTGCAACTCCAGATCGGTGTTTCTGTGTTTCTGTGGCGCTCCCTCCAGAGAACGTCGGGGACTATTTTTATAGGCGTTTTTAGGTCAAAACGGAGTCGGTGGAGGAAAGATCGACGGCAACGGAGCTCGAGGGCCAAAAGGGGGGGTCCCACGCGGCCATGTACCTGGCCGCGTGGGCCCACTCATCTGGGCCCTCGGGCCTCCTCTTGTTTGCTTCTTCGCTCCCACGCTTTGTTCCTTCCAAAAATGATGCTCGTAAATTTCCAGGTCATTTGGACGTCGTTTGGGTCCCTGAAACATTAAAATATAGAAATAGGGTTTTCTGCCTGCGCAGGGTTAATTCCATAAAAAATAGGAAACATATCAAATATTCCCAAAATCATTATAAAACAGTGATATAACCCTTATATGATGCAAATATGACTGGAATATAAGTAAAATAATGCAAAGTTCATGTATGCATTTTACATGCATCAACATCCCCAAGCTTAACCTATACTCGTCCTCGAGTATGAAGGTGATAAAACTAACATGGACTTTGCAATTTAATACTAACAATGGATATCAAAGATGATTACTATTGCTACATAGAGTAAATGATTCATTCTTAAAAGGAGTAGCAATATGCAAGATAGTTTATGAAGTGATATCAAGTATTCAATGCAAGGATGTTCAATGATAATTCACAAAGTGTAACATAAGAGAAAAGTACTATGGACCACATGTATGCATAATAATAAGTAAGAACATCCTACAATGGTCATAGAGTATTGATGAAAATCTGAATATAAAAGGTGGACACTTTGGAAAGATATATATATGAGTAGAGGTAAAGCATGAATAAGTTTCATCTAACTTCTGAACTTCTCTACTTAAGTCAATGATTGTAATATGGTAATCCTTGGTGTCAAGCTCTCATTCCCCTATCATAGCATCTTGAATGATTAAGTTTAAAGTGAAAGCAAATACGAGTAGTGTGCTTGACAAAGTACAGGTTGAAAGTCTCATGCCCCTTGAATACAAGTACCTACTCCATGTGTTACTCAACTTGGAAAACAAAGCAAGTTCAAGTTAAATATCATTGTAAGTAATAATAGTATCATTAAGAGCGTCAACTGGGGTACCTCTTGTCCCAGGATATGGAACAAGCCCATATCAAAATGACAAGACAAACAAACAAATGAACAATCTCAACACCCTTTTTATTTACCATTGGATAGCTTTTTATTGTAAGGTGTATCACAGAAGGTTCACCATAGCATGTAAGTAAATTTCCACCATGAATGATGCATGGCTTAGATTAGCGGCCCAGGCGTCTCTCTAACCATTTATACAAACTCATTTAAACTCACTTCATTTCCACATTTATTTCACCCATGGTAAGCATCCATAAACAAAAGTACATGATATCAACTAAATGAGATGAAGTGCAATGTTGAAAGCTTGCCATGTGACAGCACATATGAGCTAACTCTCAACCAAAGACATTTGTCAAGCCCACAACATCATAATTTTAATCACAATGGGTCATATTTTATTTATGCAATGAAAGTAAAGTGTGCATCAAGTTCGAGAGAGCTATATAACCAACTTTTCCCATAACAATCAACAACATAAGCATTTTCATTCAGAGGTATAGATAACACAAATATCATGATAAACATACTCGGAATAGCATAAAGCTAATAGGTAGATATGGTGGACTCACTGGAAAAACTTTGGTTGAAGGTGTTGGAAACAAGTTTTTGCTTGTTGGAATTTTTGGGCTAGCAAGAGGGAGAAAGTTGACCATCTAAATGCATGCATGAGTGTCCATAGAACTAACTAATCCATGTTAAAACAAGGTAAATAACATTTAGCATCAAAACATGAATAAAAGATAGCTCTTGATAAAATACTTGCAAATTATTACTCATTAACAAGCTCATGAATCATGCAATTATATGTATCTTTTAAAATCAACTCAACATCCCTTTTCCCAATCTTATAATAGCATCCAACATAATTCAACCCAAATTTCCAGTAGCTCTCTCATATATAAATGATAGTGTGGTGGTCTCACAAAATCAAACCTAAACAAACAAAAAGACGCTCCAAGTTTATGCGATAAAGTGTTTCGATCGAAAAACAGAAGTTAGACGTGTGCAAACCGAGAGTGTGTAGGTCCAGTGGGGTTGTCTTCACATCCCCAAGCTTATGGTCTTCACCATCCTTGGATAGCTCTTGGTGCATCTCCTCTAATCCCTGTGAAAAAACTTCAAAACACCGTTTCTCCCATTTCTTTTTCTGTGGGGTGCATTAGTAGTGATAAACAAATAGATTTCTTGCTGCATATAATCCTTAGACAAAAATTCATATGAATGTCCAGAAAGTGTATAATGTTGTATGCCTACTCATAAACTCAATTGGATCAAAAAGATTCAAGTTAAAAGTTCTAAGCATGCATCAAACAAAATGGGACAGAATCTGTCCAGAAAAACAGCAGCAGCTAAACGTATTTTTCTACCCTACTTAACTTTGTCGAAAATTCCGAAAAATTCATGCATACAGAGGATGAAAAGTTGCACTACAGTTTAAATATGAGCTCATTCGGAGTTACAGAATAAGAATTAAAAATCATACCGTGCACAGATTCGTGCAGGAATAAAATCTCCGAACGCTATAAGCAACTTTTCAACCAAAATGAGTAAAACTTGGCACTTTATTAAAAATTCCAGAAACTAAACTAAACACTAAGTCTCTTGTTACAGCAAGAGGACACAAAGAAAATCACAAATAAAAACAACCGGGTTGCCTCCCGTAAAGCGCTTTCTTTATAGCCATATAGCTAGGCTTCTTACTTGATGTTTATTGTGGACGAAGCTCATGAGGGAGCTTGAACTTTGGTGTGTCCCTCTTCCTTGGGAAGTGTTCCATGCACTTCTTGTGTGGAAACTGAAACTTCACATTCCCTTCTTTTGAATCAATGATAGCACCTGTAGTACGAAGAAAAGGTCTTCCAAGAATAATTGGACTAGAGGTTTTATTCCCCATATCCATGATTAGAAAATCAACAGGCACAAATGTCATATGTAACTCTACCATAACATCACTTACTTTCCTAAAGCATGTTTAATGGAATCATCAGCAAGTGCAAGTTCAATAGAGCATTTTTCAAGATTTTTCAATTCAAGTACTTCATATAGTTCTTTAGATAAAACAGAGACACTAGATCCTAGATCAAGTATAGCATGGTGTGTCTCTTTTCCAATGGTTACTAGGACTTTGGGAATCCATACATCCCCAAGCTTAGGTGGTATCATAGCCTCTTGGTTGTACCTAGCAATCTTTTCTTTCAAGACATGATTAGCAATATAAGAACCAAAACCAGCTTGGTTACATTAATAGAAGGATCACTTGCAAATTTTTGTAAGATAGATATTAATTCATGCAAGCTACAATTCTCTAAGTCAAGCAATGGTTCCTTGACTTCACTAAGCATTTTAACTTCCTCAATCCAAACAAAATTCTCATTTCTTTTCTTTAAAGCAGCATTCAAGGCTATTTGGAGATCATCCTCTTTTTCAACATAATTCTTAATATCCTTGTCTAAAGGTCCCAACATAGAAGATATTCTTTCATTTAATTCCCTAGTCAACTTCTTTTTAGACTTGGCATAATTCAATATAGTTTCCATTTTCAAAGAAATTCCCGAAATAGTGTTGTTTGTCTTCTTCATACTAGATTTTGTATGAAGGATAAATGAATGCATCTCATTTTTAGTAGGATAATCTTCCATATAAGTTTGTAGACATAATATTGACCTATCCATAGAAACTTTTAGTTGTTTGATCATAATTTCATCTTTTGATTCTATAGAATTCCCAAATAGATTTTCCATTAGATTATTAGCATGTGAGGGATTTCCAGAGGCAAATTTCCACTAGTCAATGAGTCTAGAAAACATTTTGACCACCCATCTAGACCATTATAAAAGTTTCTTATCAAAGTAGCAGGGGTATATTTGTTGACACCATTTTTACTAATGCCCTTAATTCTATACCAAGCATCCATTAACGACTCTCCATAGTATTGACCAAAATTGTTCATTTCAACACTAGAAGCCATTTTAATAAAGTTTTTATGTTTTTTTATTTTTTATGCAAAACTGAAAATAAATATGCAAACCGAACTATAATGCAAGACAATGACAAAACAAGATAAATTGCTTTGAAGGTAAAGATGGATAAGATGATGCTCACGTAGGTGCAACCTCCCAAGCTTAGGTGTTAGCACAAGTTGGTGATGAAGTTGACTTGGTGAGATATCCTTGGATAAACCTTTCAGCAATGATTCCCCGGCAACGGCGCCAGAAAACACTTTGATGGCGTGTAGTTGACGGGAAAAATATTCTGCAGGAAGCTTCGTATCTTCCCCGGCAACGGCGCCAGAAAACAGTCTTGATACCCGATGACGTAGTTACCTGCGTCAAAAGAATATGGGTTAGGTTGAGACTCCAAGTGCAGAGTGTGTAGTAAGTGGAAGACGTGTTTTCCCCACGAGGGGTGACTCGAGGGTTTAATATCGAACTCTCGGGGAATCAGTAGTGAAGATTTATCTTTCCTATCCTTCTTTTGGTTACCTACAAAACAAAGTAAATGTTTTGGTCCTCAATCTCACCTAGTGGTTGTCAAGCACAAGGTGTGAGAATGATATCAAGATAATATGCAATGCAAACAAGAAATAAATGCAATGGTGGTGGATAAATATGCAAGGAATGGTGGTAGCAATGATAAATGATATTTTTGGGTTTTTATGATGAATGCAAGATGTAAAAGTGTTTTTGTATTTTCGGATTTAATAATGGCAGAAAATGGTAAAGTGGTAAAAGTGGTTGGAAAGGTGTTTCTTATGATTAAAAATGGACCGGGGTTCATGGTTTCACAAATGCACTCTCTCTTTAATAAAGTGGTAGACAATGGAATACTAGAGTTGACATATGGGCATCACGTCCTAACATAGAGACCTTTTGGTTATTAGTCTCTCTTATACTCCACCAAGATGCGAACTAAATCATAACACCTCAGTAATTAAGATAACTCAGAGTATAGCAATAAGTATCATGACATGAAGTTAAAATAAGAACATGCTAGATCTAGTCATGGAGTAGTGGCAATGGTCACACCCACATCTCCGGTAGCATGGTATTTCTTTTTATCCCTAGTGAGGCAACAAAGTAAGGTAGAATACCCAAGTGGATCGCAGAACTTTCTCTCACGTTCACTGCACTAGCCACCCCCCGTTACTCCAACTAATGCACACGTTCCCCCTCACACGCTCTCATAAACATGCTTGATCATACAAGTAAATAAGAACGGGGTACATAATATGCATCTACTTTCATAACTGAAACAAAACCATTGCAATCTCAAACATATATTAACTCATAAAAAGATCCACCACAAAGGTATTACATAGATGACCGTAATCATGTTCAGCAGCTCATACGGTACTAATTAGTGAAGCTCAGAGAGAGAGATACATAAGTTACTTCCACAAACCCATAGTCCAGAGGTGGACTACTCCCTCTTCATCATGGAGACGGTGGAGAAGTCGTTGGAGAAGATGGAGACCACGCCGGCAGCGCCCCGCCGGAGTTTTCCCCCTCCAATCTGCAACTCCAGGTCTCTGTTTCGGTGTTTCTGTGTTTCTGCGGCGCTCCTTCCAGAGAACGTCGGGGGACTATTTTTATAGGCGTTTTTAGGTCAAAACGGAGTCGGTGGAGGAAAGATCGACGGCAACGGAGCTCGAGGCCAAAGGGGGGTCCCACGCGGCCAGGTACTGGCCGCGTGGGCCCACTCATCTGGCCCTCGGGCCTCCTCTTGTTTGCTTCCTTCGCTCCCACGCTTTGTTCCTTCCAAAAATGATGCTCGTAAATTTCCAGGTCATTTGGACGTCGTTTGGGTCCCTGAAACATTAAAATATAGAAATAGGGTTTTCTGCCTGCGCAGGGTTAATTCCATAAAAAATAGGAAACATATCAAATATTCCCAAAATCATTATAAAACAGTGATATAACCCTTATATGATGCAAATATGACTGGAATATAAGTAAAATAATGCAAAGTTCATGTATGCATTTTACATGCATCAACATCCCCAAGCTTAACCTATACTCGTCCTCGAGTATGAAGGTGATAAAACTAACATGGACTTTGCAATTTAATACTATCAATGGATATCAAAGATGATTACTATTGCTACATAGAGTCAAATGATTCATTCTTAAAAGGAGTAGCAATATGCAAGATAGTTTATGAAGTGATATCAAGTATTCAATGCAAGGATGTTCAATGATAATTCACAAAGTGTAACATAAGAGAAAAGTACTATGGACCACATGTATGCATAATAATAAGTAAGAACATCCTACAATGGTCATAGAGTATTGATGAAAATCTGAATATAAAAGGTGGACACTTTGGAAAGATATATATGAGTAGAGGTAAAGCATGAATAAATTTCATCTAACTTCTGAACTTCTCTACTTAAGTCAATGATTGTAATATGGTAATCCTTGGTGTCAAGCTCTCATTCCCCTATCATAGCATCTTGAATGATTAAGTTTAAAGTGAAAGCAAATACGAGTAGTGTGCTTGACAAAGTACAGGTTGAAAGTCTCATGCCCCTTGAATACAAGTACCTACTCCATGTGTTACTCAACTTGGAAAACAAAGCAAGTTCAAGTTAAATATCATTGTAAGTAATAATAGTATCATTAAGAGCGTCAACTGGGGTACCTCTTGTCCCAGGATATGGAACAAGCCCATATCAAAATGACAAGACAAACAAACAAATGAACAATCTCAACACCCTTTTTATTTACCATTGGATAGCTTTTTATTGTAAGGTGTATCACAGAAGGTTCACCATAGCATGTAAGTAAATTTCCACCATGAATGATGCATGGCTTAGATTAGCGGCCCAGGCGTCTCTCTAACCATTTATACAAACTCATTTAAACTCACTTCATTTCCACATTTATTTCACCCATGGTAAGCATCCATAAACAAAAGTACATGATATCAACTAAATGAGATGAAGTGCAATGTTGAAAGCTTGCCATGTGACAGCACATATGAGCTAACTCTCAACCAAAGACATTTGTCAAGCCACAACATCATAATTTTAATCACAATGGGTCATATTTTATTTATGCAATGAAAGTAAAGTGTGCATCAAGTTCGAGAGAGCTATATAACCAACTTTTCCCATAACAATCAACAACATAAGCATTTTCATTCAGAGGTATAGATAACACAAATATCATGATAAACATACTCGGAATAGCATAAAGCTAATAGGTAGATATGGTGGACTCACTGGAAAAACTTTGGTTGAAGGTGTTGGAAACAAGTTTTTGCTTGTTGGAATTTTTGGGCTAGCAAGAGGGAGAAAGTTGACCATCTAAATGCATGCATGAGTGTCCATAGAACTAACTAATCCATGTTAAAACAAGGTAAATAACATTAGCATCAAAACATGAATAAAAGATAGCTCTTGATAAAATATTGCAAATTATTACTCATTAACAAGCTCATGAATCATGCAATTATATGTATCTTTTAAAATCAACTCAACATCCCTTTTCCCAATCTTATAATAGCATCCAACATAATTCAACCCAAATTTCCAGTAGCTCTCTCATATATAAATGATAGTGTGGTGGTCTCACAAAATCAAACCTAAACAAACAAAAAGACGCTCCAAGTTTATGCGATAAAGTGTTTCGATCGAAAAACAGAAGTTAGACGTGTGCAAACCGAGAGTGTGTAGGTCCAGTGGGGTTGTCTTCACATCCCCAAGCTTATGGTCTTCACCATCCTTGGATAGCTCTTGGTGCATCTCCTCTAATCCCTGTGAAAAAACTTCAAAACACCGTTTCTCCCATTTCTTTTTCTGTGGGGTGCATTAGTAGTGATAAACAAATAGATTTCTTGCTGCATATAATCCTTAACAAAAATTCATATGAATGTCCAGAAAGTGTATAATGTTGTATGCCTACTCATAAACTCAATTGGATCAAAAAGATTCAAGTTAAAAGTTCTAAGCATGCATCAAACAAAATGGGACAGAATCTGTCCAGAAAAACAGCAGCAGCTAAACGTATTTTTCTACCCTACTTAACTTTGTCGAAAATTCCGAAAAATTCATGCATACAGAGGATGAAAAGTTGCACTACAGTTTAAATATGAGCTCATTCGGAGTTACAGAATAAGAATTAAAAATCATACCGTGCACAGATTCGTGCAGGAATAAAATCTCCGAACGCTATAAGCAACTTTTCAACCAAAATGAGTAAAACTTGGCACTTTATTAAAAATTCCAGAAACTAAACTAAACACTAAGTCTCTTGTTACAGCAAGAGGACACAAAGAAAATCACAAATAAAAACAACCGGGTTGCCTCCCGTAAAGCGCTTTCTTTATAGCCATATAGCTAGGCTTCTTACTTGATGTTTATTGTGGACGAAGCTCATGAGGGAGCTTGAACTTTGGTGTGTCCCTCTTCCTTGGGAAGTGTTCCATGCACTTCTTGTGTGGAAACTGAAACTTCACATTCCCTTCTTTTGAATCAATGATAGCACCTGTAGTACGAAGAAAAGGTCTTCCAAGAATAATTGGACTAGAGGTTTTATTCCCCATATCCATGATTAGAAAATCAACAGGCACAAATGTCATATGTAACTCTACCATAACATCACTTACTTTTCCTAAAGCATGTTTAATGGAATCATCAGCAAGTGCAAGTTCAATAGAGCATTTTTCAAGATTTTTCAATTCAAGTACTTCATATAGTTCTTTAGATAAAACAGAGACACTAGATCCTAGATCAAGTATAGCATGGTGTGTCTCTTTTCCAATGGTTACTAGGACTTTGGGAATCCATACATCCCCAAGCTTAGGTGGTATCATAGCCTCTTGGTTGTACCTAGCAATCTTTTCTTTCAAGACATGATTAGCAATATAAGAACCAAAACCAGCTTGGTTAACATTAGAAGGATCACTTGCAAATTTTTGTAAGATAGATATTAATTCATGCAAGCTACAATTCTCTAAGTCAAGCAATGGTTCCTTGACTTCACTAAGCATTTTAACTTCCTCAATCCAAACAAAATTCTCATTTCTTTTCTTTAAAGCAGCATTCAAGGCTATTTGGAGATCATCCTCTTTTTCAACATAATTCTTAATATCCTTGTCTAAAGGTCCCAACATAGAAGATATTCTTTCATTTAATTCCCTAGTCAACTTCTTTTTAGACTTGGCATAATTCAATATAGTTTCCATTTTCAAAGAAATTCCCGAAATAGTGTTGTTTGTCTTCTTCATACTAGATTTTGTATGAAGGATAAATGAATGCATCTCATTTTTAGTAGGATAATCTTCCATATAAGTTTGTAGACATAATATTGACCTATCCATAGAAACTTTTAGTTGTTTGATCATAATTTCATCTTTTGATTCTATAGAATTCCCAAATAGATTTTCCATTAATTATTAGCATGTGAGGGATTTCCAGAGGCAAATCTTCCACTAGTCAATGAGTCTAGAAAACATTTTGACCACCCATCTAGACCATTATAAAAGTTTCTTATCAAAGTAGCAGGGGTATATTTGTTGACACCATTTTTACTAATGCCCTTAATTCTATACCAAGCATCCATTAACGACTCTCCATAGTATTGACCAAAGTTGTTCATTTCAACACTAGAAGCCATTTTAATAAAGTTTTTATGTGTTTTTTAATTTTTTATGCAAAACTGAAAATAAATATGCAAACCGAACTAAATGCAAGACAATGACAAAACAAGATAAATTGCTTTGAAGGTAAAGATGGATAAGATGATGCTCACGTAGGTGCAACCTCCCCAAGCTTAGGTGTTAGCACAAGTTGGTGATGAAGTTGACTTGGTGAGATATCCTTGGATAAACCTTTCAGCAATGATTCCCCGGCAACGGCGCCAGAAAACACTTTGATGGCGTGTAGTTGACGGGAAAAATATTCTGCAGGAAGCTTCGTATCTTCCCCGGCATCGGCGCCAGAAAACAGTCTTGATACCCGATGTAGTTACCTGCGTGAAAAGAATATGGGTTAGGTTGAGACTCCAAGTGCAGAGTGTGTAGTAAGTGGAAGACGTGTTTTCCCCACGAGGGTGACTCGAGGGTTTAATATCGAACTCTCGGGGAATCAGTAGTGAAGATTTATCTTTCCTATCCTTCTTTTGGTTACCTACAAAACAAAGTAAATGTTTTGGTCCTCAACCTCACCTAGTGGTTGTCAAGCACAAGGTGTGAGAATGATATCAAGATAATATGCAATGCAAACAAGAAATAAATGCAATGGTGGTAAATAAATATGCAAGGATGGTGGTAGCAATGATAAATGATATTTTTGGGTTTTTATGATGAATGCAAGATGTAAAAGTGTTTTTGTATTTTCGGATTTAATAATGGCAGAAAATGGAAAAGTGGTAAAAGTGGTTGGAAAGGTGTTTCTTATGATTAAAAATGGACCGGGGTTCATGGTTTCACAAATGCACTCTCTCTTTAATAAAGTGGTAGACAATGGAACACTAGAGTTGACATATGAGATTGCAACACAACAGTTTAATGACAAGTTATAATTATATGGGCATCACGTCCTAACATAGAGACCTTTTGGTTATTAGTCTCTCTTATACTTCACCAAGATGCGAACTAAATCATAACACCTCAGTAATTAAGATAACTCAGAGTATAGCAATAAGTATCATGACATGAAGTAAAAATAAGAACATGCTAGATCTAGTCATGGAGTAGTGGCAATGGTCACACCCACATCTCCGGTAGCATGGTATTTCTTTTTATCCCTAGTGAGGCAACAAAGTAAGGTAGAGATACCCAAGTGGATCGCAGAACTTTCTCTCACGTTCACTGCACTAGCCACCCCCCGTTACTCCAACTAATGCACACGTTCCCCCTCACACGCTCTCATAAACATGCTTGATCATCACAAGTAAATAAGAACGGGTACATAATATGCATCTACATTCATAACTGAAACAAAACCATTGCAATCTCAAACATATATTAACTCATAAAAAGATCCACCACAAAGGTATTACATAGATGACCGTAATCATGTTCAGCAGCTCATACGGTACTAATTAGTGAAGCTCGAGAGAGAGAGATACATAAGTTACTTCCACAAACCCATAGTCCAGAGGTGGACTACTCCCTCTTCATCATGGAGACGGTGGAGAAGTCGTTGGAGAAGATGGAGACCACGCCGGCAGCGCCCCGCCGGAGTTTTCCCCCTCCAATCTGCAACTCCAGATCTCTGTTTCGGTGTTTCTGTGTTTCTGCGGCGCTCCTCCAGAGAACGTCGGGAGACTATTTTTATAGGCGTTTTTAGGTCAAAACGGAGTCGGTGGAGAAAGATCGACGACAACGGAGCCTCGAGGGCCAAAAGGGGGGTCCCATGCGGCCCATGTACCTGGCCGCGTGGGCCCACTCATCTGGGCCCTCGGGCCTCCTCTTGTTTGCTTCTTTCGCTCCCACGCTTTGTTCCTTCCAAAAAATGATGATCGTAAATTTCCAGGTCATTTGGATGTCGTTTGGGTCCCTGAAACATTAAAATATAGAAATAGGGTTTTCTGCCTGCGCAGGGTTAATTTCATAAAAAATAGGAAACATATCAAATATTCCCAAAATCATTATAAAACAATGATATAACCCTTATATGATGCAAATATGACTGGAATATAAGTAAAATAATGCAAAGTTCATGTATGCATTTTACATGCATCAGCATGACAATGCAATATATGACAAGATGAATACTATGAGATTTAATAGGGCATTACAACATAACAGACCGCTATCCAGCTGCATCTATGACTAAGAATCCACCGCCAGGTTAACATCCATGTCCCCCGTTGGTATTAAGTTGCAAGCAACAGATAATTGCATTAAGCAAAGTGTGTAATGTAAACAATGCAAATGACACGTAGACATAGCATCATTGTTTTATCCCTAGTGGCAACATCACATCCACAACCTTAGACGTTTCTGTCACTCGGGCCCAGATTACTGGAGGCATGAACCCACTATCTAGCATAAATACTCCCTCTTGGAGTCACAAGCATCTATTTGGCCAAATCATCTACTAGCAACGGAGAGCATGCAAGATCATAAACAACATATATAGATAGATTGATGAACAACTTGCTCATAGTATCTCTATTCATCGGATCCCAACAAACACAACATGTAGCATTACAATAAGATGATCTTGATCATGATAGGCAGCTCACAAGATCTAAACATGATAGCACAAAGTGGAGAGACAACCATCTAGCTACTGCTATGGACCCGTAGTCCAAGGATGAACTACTCACACATCACTCGGAGGCAGGCATGACGATGTAGAGCTCTCCGGTGATGATCTCCCCTCCGACAGGGTGCGGGAAGAGCTTCAGAACCCTCCCGATCTAGGGTTGACGACTGCGGCGGCGACGGAACTTTTCGTGGAATAATGATCGGGTATTTAGGGTTTTCGGGACATCGGGAATATATAGGCGAAAGGGCGGCGTCGGGAGACGCCCGAGGGGCCCACACCACCCCCGGCGCATCTGGCATGGGGCCCGTGCCCAGGGGTGGTGTGGCGGCTCCCTGGCTCGCCTCCGTCTCTCCTTTGGACATCGTGATCGTGTCGGTGTAAAACTGGTGTACGTTGAATTTCGTCCAATTCCGAGAATATTTTCCGACTAGCTTTTCTGAAACGGAAAAACAGCAGAAAACAGGAACTGACACTGTGGCATCTGGTTAATAGGTTAGTCCCAGAAAATGCATAAAAATGCTATGAAGTGTAATCAAAACATGTAGTAATTGATATAATAACAGCATGGAACATCAAAAATTATAGATACGTTAGAGACGTATCACACACGTTTTTGTGATGTTCTCCAAAAATTCTTCTCTCTTGATGCATATGTGTTTTGACTTTTCTCGGGGATTGTGTTGTAACGATGAGAACTTGTTGCGATGAGTAAGAATTTTTTTTTTTTGCATTGGTATTTTCTAAATGCCACGTCATTTTCTATACGGTTTTGGCCCACTGTAGAAAAAAATGATGTAACAATGCTACAATAGTAAAAAAAAAGCTATACATGTGATGGGTATGTCGCATGGGTCGAATGGACAAGATTTCCTTCGCTTTCATGTTTTAAATGGGAGTAATGACCGAAACCATGAATGTTAATATCTCTCTTATGCCTAAGCTTGTGAGACTTCAATGCTACTGGGAAGAGTTTAACTAATGCTATTTCGATCGGTGGAATTTCGATAATTGACATGTATATGCTACAAGGTGTTTATGTGTGCCTTCATCCATAATCTTTGTTTGATTTTTTCCGTAATATTGTGTCTCTCATATGCTTTTTTAAGTACTTCTGATTTTGTAGATTGATATTTAATTTGGTTTTCTCAAAAAAAAACCGTGAAAAACGTAGAAGATTTATTTTCTCTTTTGCCCCGTACGACCAAACAAAGCCCTTTTTTTTTGGCAAACGCTACGCGTCAGTCGGTTGTAGCGAGGGCTCGCTACAGCCGCCTCCGTAGCCGTCCGATCTACTTAAGTGAAAGATCTCGCGCGTCTGATTTATGTAGCAAAAACGGTTCACGTGTAGCACTTTTTGTATATTTATGCAACATCCCATGTAGCAACAGATATTTTAGAAATTGTTACGTCAATGTAGCAAAAAAAAATCTGACGCTGCAATTTTTGTTTGCGCATGTAGCATGGGTGTGTAGCAAAAATATCAGTGTATAATAGTTGGAACATGTAGCAAAAAAATGGTGTAGCACTTTAAACACAGTCATGTAGCAAAAATCAACAAGATATCCAACAAATCCCAATTTTGTAGCAAAATGTGAGTACCACGTCACTTTTGTAGAAATCAGCGCAGCAAATCAATGTAGCAATTTGCCCATACTTACACAACAAAAATGAGTCTCACGTGTAGCAAAATCGCAATTGCACGCAACATCAACAAAATTCCACAAAACTGACCTCCACCATCGACTCCACCATGACTGATTCGAGCTCGTCGGAATGAAATTCACCATGCCGGAGGTCAATTGAAGTCAGATGGATTGAATCTCTAACCCATCCTCTCGTAGGATGTCCTCTTCTTCGGATCTGGCGCCGTGTGACAAGCTCGCCGTCCATGGAGCCACGCGAGCTTGCCTCCGGCGAGCCCATGCCGTGGAGGCACCCATGGAGAGGGCGGAGGCCGCCGTCGGGGAAGGGCATCGGCTTCGGGAGTTTCCGTCTCATGGTTCCCATGGCGAAGCTCGTGGACATCATCTTCTCCGGCCTAGTAGCGCGTAGGTGGCCGTGCAGGCTTCCATGGCGAGCTCGCCGGAGGTCGCCGTGCAGGCTTCATGTTCCATGGTCGCGTGTGCAGTCATCGTGCCTCGCGCGTCTTCTCTGGCCGACGGCGCATGGGATGTATCGATGTGCCTTTCGTCCTGGCGTTGCGTGTGTAGGGCTGCTTTGCGTGAGTGACCCGGCTGTAGCTACAGCCAGGTGTTAGTTAGCATTTTCCTTTTTTTTTTGCGTCGTACTAGTCTCCAGTCCGAGCACGCCCAAGTCCGACCTGAACGACAATGCCACTGGAATCCGAGTTCGACCTGCATACAAATCTCAAGCTTGCCACACCACAATTACGAATACATGGAAACTTAACTGGACTCCGACTCCGATCCATGCTCTGAAACTCCTACATATCTATATCTACATGCAATCCCGGCCGTGATCAGATCCAAGGATCCACTGCTAGCTGCTGGGAACGATGAGTGACTGCGACTGCGACTGCGACCTGGACTGCGGAGAGTGCCTCAGCCTGTGCTGCTGCGACGATGGCGGCGGCGACGCCTGCTGCTACGGAGGATACTCATTCGGCCACGGCAGCAATTCCTCCAGCAAGAACTGCTGGTCGTACCGGTGCTGGTGCTGCTTTCTCCTGATCATCCTCGCCGCCGTCGTGTTCATAATTACCTTGTCCGTCCGCCCCGTCCACGTCTCTGTCGAGGACGCCTCCCTCACCCGCTTTGCCCTCGCCGGTTCCAATGGCACGGCCCTCGCCTACGACGTGTCCCTCGCCATCGCCGTGCGCAACCGCAACTGTGCCATGCATGCCAAGCCAGGGGCTGGTGCCCTGCTCGACGCTGATCTGCTCTTCGCCGGCACGATCTTCGCCCACGTCAGGCTGCAGCAGGGGAACTCGCGTGGAATTCGGCCAGGGAAGGCGGAGTTGTACCACGTCACGACCTCCGGTGAGAGCGTGCAGCTGGGGACCGCCGGGCTGACAGAGTTCGTTAAGGAGAGCGCGGCGGGGGGTGTGTTCCAGCTGGAGCTGAAGCTTGTTGGTGATGTCAGGTACCCGCCGCACCGCGACGTGCAAAGGCTGGAGGTCACCTGCCCGCTGGAGCTGCCTCTGTCGTCTGCGACCGCGGTGGCCAGGTTCACCAAGGTCAAGTGCGTCTGATCATGCATCATATAGCTCGACTGTTGAGTAGTCTTTTGGTTGTGTTAATCGGGACGTCCGATGCTGAGTCCATTTGTTACTGTTAGGCAGAATGCCCTCAGTCCCATATCTGGATTTATCAACATACCTGCAAGAAGTTGCACAAGGTTTATCAGAAGATTTCTTTTTGTCAGGGTGTTCCCCATTTGCTACACATAGTTGTATCACATAGATATATGTTTTTTCACGGATAAATACAATCGAGGACACTCACAATAGATGCTACTAATGCAAGAAAAATCAGTTAGAAGTGCAAAAACAAAAGATGTCAGAGCAAGAGTTTTTATCCCCAAGTCGTTGCTAAAAGAACTTTGCTGAGCGTGAAAGAAAGTTATCATGCAAGTATCAGGGTCAGCGTTGGATAAAATGACATGATTTACTTTGTCACGTTCTAAACTACGGAGTAACACACAATACATTATGATTGATAAAATGACATGTTTGCATATTTTAGAAGTATTTGGCTTTGATAGTCAACTAAACAGACGAAAAAAAGAGGTTGCCTCTTAGTCTTAACTCTTAGCTAGCTTTCATGCACTGGTCAATATCCCCAGCTGCCAAGCAATGAGCTCATTCATGTGTTTTAAGAGAGCCAAAAGAATTTATTCATCTCCATAGAATAATACATCATGGTTTGGAGAAAATGCTCCGAAGTACTAAAAAACCAAGGGTGTGCTTATCTACCACAGCTCTGGCGCACCTCGGTTTAGTGCGGTTTCTGCGGAGTTTCATTCGTGATTTATTGTGAACAACTCTTTTCGCCTTTAGCTTGGAATTTCCTGGAGGAACCGCAGTTTACCAAGGTTGCACGGATCAGATCTTGACCAGAAGATCATGCTAAGCTGTTACCCCTCAGAGCTCAAGCTACCTTGTGAAGAAGTTCCTCTACAAAAAACGTTGAACTGCACAGATTAGCATAGCTATGTCTATATGGCAACCTGAAGAAAGTGCTGGAGACTCTCTGGCATTGCCAAAGTTCCTCTGGCGACATAAATACCTATTCCGGGGTTTTGCCGAAGTATGGTCCAGAAACACTTCTGTTGTCAGCAATCTTCATGCAAGTGACACCAATATCTCATTTCTGTTGTGAGCACTTCTAGAATGCACTCCAGGGGCTTGTAGAATGCACTGCAGGGGGGTGGGCATTGACGACATGGTGTACTCATTCATAAGGATAGATATAATCGATGGAGGTAAATATCTTTCCAACTTGTCGCTGGTGTACTCCATGGAGGAAAATAATTGTTCTCATGCTTCAAGTTCTGGGGTATGGCGGGAAACTTTTAGCACCATTACAGAAGTTTGGCAATACATTTAAAAGGTGATTTAATTGGCTCATAGTGTATGAGCACAGAGTCTAGGGAAAACACAAAAGTCATTGCCTGATCATGCACAGGCCAACAACCTGCCTCAAGAAATCAGCAAATTTTCCCACTTCCAGAAGCATGTATGCGTATTTCAGCTTACATATTCTTGAAGAAGAGACCTTTGATCATGCATAGGTGAACTTTCTATATTCATGAACCTTTTCATCTGTAGATGCAGTTCAAATATATTAGTCCATAGCAGTGAATGGCAGGAATAGAATAAGTAACGGACTCCTGCCTACTTATGTTGTTCAGAATATGTTGTGGATCAAAGGTCTCTTCTTCAATAGTAAAATTCTGATATTTATAATATACCTGAATGGCTTCAGGGCTGGCAAATGTTCAAGGACATTTCAAGTGGTCTGCACCAATCTACCTAGCACTTTCAGAGAATGATCGACATTTAGTTCAGCGACTAAATAGCATGAATGAAAAGCTGCAACCTGTATTAAATAGCTCTGTAAGGTACTTGATCACAAAAAATGAAGAAGAAACAAATATACCTTCTAAAACGTATCACACAAATCTCATTATTCTCGTTCCAATGGCAATCTCCATGATGGAAAATAACTAGGTCATCACCTTTCTCCCTGTTTGCAGTTAAAATAGCCAAATTCTCTTCCCAGTCATCCAACATGCCATTAGGACTAGGCTGTCCAACAAACCACTGAGTTGCGAAATCATCATGAATTAAGCAGAAAATCAGGAAAAAAGGTTCAAAACTGGACGTACTGGTACATGCAATGCATCATCAATTTGGTAAAAAGCCAGTCATCTCTAAGCAACATTTAGAAGCCATGACCCTGCACTAATCCATATATATCACTGCAGTAACCAATGAATCACTAGCTTTAAGAAAAATAAATGACAAATAACGATACATAGCCCAATAGGATGACTTACTACAATTACTTCGTTTCTTTCACAGCATTCAATTGTGGGAGTAGACTGTCAAATATTGCAACAACTGTACTCCTAGTGTCCTCAGCGTATAAAAATTGTGATACAGCCCTATCTAAGATAATGAGCATACATTTGAAACAGATGGAGTATATAACATAATAACATGAGACTGACAACGCCTACAAAGAAATAGGGTAATGGCAAGTCTTCCTATTGCTGCTTCAAACTGCACAATAATCATTAACTGTTGAAAATAATAATGCATCTCTCAAGTGAATAAATAATTAACAAAGTACCTCCAAAGGCTGTTCCATGTTTGGATGCACGTAGCGTACCATAGTTGATGTTGCTGTTGTTCTCTACATTAAACATGTGCAGGTTGTCCAGTAATGAGAAGGCATAATGTTCACAAAGGTCACTCAGATATAAAGTGGCGGTAAGCCATACTCTTCAGGGTTATCCATGCCGAACTGCTGCACCAGTCAAATTAAGGAGAAAGAAAACGGATTTAGGGAATTGGAAACTGACAGTCAAATCAAGCAAACTGTTAAACTTAAATTAAGCAAACCAAACCTTATCATCAAGTTGTAAAGCAAGTAAGACTTCAGGTTCCCAACAGTTGACCTTCCTGAACGCACACAAGATTATGGACCTCTTGTGCAACAGCCCACGAGCAAACTAGTTCCCTCCACTGGGGAACATTTGGCCTAATATGGCATGACGCAGAATATAAGAACTACCTACATCTGACTTCCGCCGGGGATATTTTGATGAAATGAACATAGGATCCAAAATCCCCCATCTGAGCACTACTTCTCTTATAAAACGAAAGGAGCTTAGTTGCTGCAATCTATGAACCGTCTTTTACCCTATTACCAGTCGATATGCATAATCTTAACATTGGATAGTAAGCTTAATACTGGTGCTAAGCCTTTTTATCTTAGCTCTTATCGTCATACTCCATAGCACTAGTGCTAGACAACTCCTCACCGTTAGCACCTAGGGATACGGGTGCTCTAATAGTCTTATATGACATTGATGTAACTTAACTCCCTTGCATTTTTGCCTTCTCGTGTATTTGTGCAAAGTTATCCTCCTTATGAGCTCCACATGTGTTGTATGGTACCCCATCGAATTCAACGAAATTAAATGTCACATGTACCATTTAGACTTTCAGTAGTCATGGGAGTATTTTCACACGAAAAAAATAAGATGCTTGCTCGTGTCCTATCTGATCTATACATTGAATAATTCAGGTAAGCCATGTTCCCTTTCCACCACTACTTTGTGAGACGACGCGTGTGTTGCCAACTTGCCAAGTGATAATATTGTCCTCTGTGATAAGAGTAAATGGCAGAAACAACATGTAACCAAATGGGTCTTGTGCCATTGGATGTTTTTAGGCTTGAGGTGCACTTTAAACATAAAAGATCTATCCATGTATAACTTATAACAAAAAGGTAGATTTGTTTTCCATGTCAACTCAATAAATACGGTGTGCACATGAACCTTCATGGCTGCATTGTGTCGATGCTAAGCAAAGAATTAAAACTACAATAAGGTATGTGGAGGCAGCAGTTCATCGGAATTCTCACATGACAAGTGTAAACCAGAATTGATATGATGGACAACCAAGTGTGAAGTGTGCAAGAGTCAATAAACAGATTCATCCACAATAAGTTAAAACATCTAATTCTTGCCACAAAGGTTCCGAAGTCCGTGCAGAACAATATTGATGGGGATCCAAGCATGTGCAATTGTCCATACTCTCAACAGATTCCAATATACATGCTGAATTTGCATTAGACAGAATCGACGATTTGCTACAAACAATACATTGTTGGAGACACTTTACTAACTGTTAAACAGGGAAGAAATTTTTAACTGCAAAATATGATTGCAAATATAAAAAGATAAAATGAAAGAAAAATCCAGGATGTGCTAGCTTTCCTGGCGGTCATACACTCATACACAAAAATTCAACCTGAAGTGATTGCAAGTTGATAGATTATGCACTAGAAATATGAACCTTTTTATCTATGATGAGTATAGCTTTGTACTCTAAACTGCATTCTTCTACTCATTTCTTAATCTCAATGAGGAACATTATACCACTTTTATCAATAACTTTATGATGTGCTAGTGGAAGTAACAAACTGTTTAATGTGCTAGCAACTAACTTGGAAATAGAAATTTTAATGCACTGCACATTGCAGAATGGCCTGATGTCAAACTTTCTTAGTTCCAATATGTGCGTTAATAAAATGACGAGAGGATGAACAAGTTCATAACCAAGCCATGGTTTCTTATCTACTGAATGATGAAATTAACATATCAGAATTCAGGAACAAAACTAACAGTTTCATATGTCGCTAGCAACGACCAAACCAGCATCTGACAGACATACAACAGCACAGAACCGACACATAGTTACCAATTTTCATAAACATTCTTGGTTCATTTAAATCTGAATCTAGCAGGCACTTCCCCTTTGCAAGCGGTTGCATAGTTTTCAGCAAGGTTCGGTGCAGTTTCATTGTGAGGTGATATGTACTTCTTCAAGAATACCTTCTCTGTCGCCATGACCACAGTATAGTAGTCTCTGTCTTGATTTAGCAATCTATTTTCCTTAAGAAACTTCACAGCATAATAGCGGGGTTTGAGCCGGCCGTCCAAGCTATAACCGAGCAATGCCGGGCGGTGAGCAATGTAGGCCGGTTCCAACCCCACCTCAGAGATAAGGAATTCCGATTTGCCCTGGAGCATGTCTTTGGACAGTGCCAGCACCTGCGGAAGCTTAGAAACAACAATGCCCACCTGGGCATCCGACCAGCTGAACATGTTCTTCAAGTACTCCACTCGGGCGGCAATCTTCTCCTCGCTGAGGAATGCAACAGCCTGCAGTGCTTGCCTGAACATCCCAGAGCCACGGGGCACACCTAGAGCTTCTGCACGAGCCACCATAGCCTGGACCTGCTCTAGGTTGGTGGTGAGCAGCCATGGCTGAAAGATACACAGCTTGGCAATGTCACAAGCACCTAGCCCGCACTTCCGCAGGAGCGTGACTTTGGGCTTGACCACCTTCTCGGGGCAGCGTACGAGGAAAGTGGAGCTTTTCTTGAGTATCCGGAGGAGGTTGTCGTAGGAGCCCAAAAGCGACAGGTAGTAGGGTAGGTTGGAGACGATGCATCTATGACGGAAGCCGCCGGGGGCGAGCGAGACGAAGCGTGCGATCTCATTCTGCGACAGGCCGAGGCCGGTGAGCCCGACGACATTAGGTCCCAGAGTTGTGTCCACGCCGGCGACGAGGAACAGCGGGTCATTGGCGACAAGGGCGGCAACGTCGGCGCCGGAGAGGCCGATGCTGGCGAGGAAGGCGAGGACGGCGTCGGGCTTGGAGGGGGACTTGAGGTGGGAGAGCTTGGTGGAGGCCTTGAGGGCCTGTGCTCGGGTGAGGCCGCAGGTGGCGACGAGGTAGTCCTCCAAGGCAAAGCTAGGGATTGGGGAAACGGGGGGCGCGGACGCGGAAAGGAGGCGGCGGACCGAGGAGCCCGGAAAGGTGGGTGGGGAAGAGAGGAGGCGGGCGACGATGGAGCTCCGGAGGCGGAGCATGGCGCAGGCGGCGGCGGGGCGGCGCCGCCGGCGAGGGGAACGAGCGCCGCCGGCACAAACTCGTGAAGACTGTCTGTGTGGTCGTTGTGTTCAGGAGATGAGCCAAGTGGGCCTTGAGGCTCCATGCGCTCCAAAGGGCCCATATGAGATTTCCACACAAAAAAACCTCAAGTATGAGCGGACTTAAACTTTGCTGCAATTTTCAGAATGATTTGCACACAACGTATTTGCCATAATGCACACTAGACAAGGACATTGAGAGGAGAAAGTAAACATGACGACAAGTGGATCTAAGTCCTATTTATAGGTCAAGTCAAACAATATTGGTATTTTGTGCCACATTATCATTTATTGCGTGTCTAATAGATAGAAAAAAACAATAGCAACGCTAACTGATAATTTTTCTTCAACAGTGTTAGGGGCTTGACTGGTGAGTTCTTCAGAAAAAAATGTATCTCCATAGTTTAAGAAAGGTTGCCACAATTTTGGTGATTTTGTTTTGCATTTTTCAATGACCAATATATAAAGTGCGTGGCAACTTGGGTAGGATCTACTATTACATAAGATCTATGAGATTAATTTTTTTGAATAGATAAAACATGTTCAATTTTTTTTAAATAACAACAAAGCTTTATGTTATA
Source organism: Poa pratensis (assembly GCA_947311845.1). Lineage (NCBI taxonomy): Eukaryota > Viridiplantae > Streptophyta > Magnoliopsida > Poales > Poaceae > Poa > Poa pratensis. The sequence continues at coordinate 2,802,772 of CAMZMU010000033.1, read as the reverse complement.
TATGCAACGCCAAAAAATTTGTCCTTCAAATTCGAGCTATAGTTACAGAGCCAAAAAAGAGAAACTTCATTGTGAATAGTGTGAATACTATTCACCCAAAACTGACAGTATTCACAATGTAATTTAGCCTTTTTGTTTTTCCAAATGTATATCGAATTTTGAGCTGAAATTTCTCGGAGTTGTAGAAACAGCCCATACGTGTGATGTACATTTTTATAGTTTTTTTAATTCTAAATATGGTTTGTGACTTGATCCTATGATCTCACCTAAAGGAGAGATCCTATACAAGTCACTTGGGTAGGATGTACTAGTACATAAGATTTATGAAATCAATTTTTTTGAATAGACAAAACATGTTCAAATATTTTCAAAAAAATTGACAACACAGATCTATGTTAAATATGCAACGCCAAAAAAAATCTCATTCAAATTCGAGCTACACTTACATAGCGAAAAAAGAGAAATTTCAATGTGAAATACTATTTACCCAAAACTGACACTATTCACAGTGTAATTTAGCCTTTTTGTTTCTCCAAATATATATCAAATTTTGAGATGAAATTTCTTGGAGTTGTAGAAACAGCCCATAAGTGTGTTGTACATTTTTTATAGATTTATAAAAAAATTCTAAATATGGTTTTGAGAGATCCTATACAAGTCTTTACTGCCAAAAAAGAGTTATTGTGAATAGTATGAAAGACTATTCACCCAAAACTGACACTATTCACAGTGTAATTTAGCCTTTTTTGTTTCTCCAAATGTATATCGAATTTTGAGCTGAAATTTCTTGGAGTTGTAGAAACAGATCATAAGTGTGTTGTACATTTTTTATAGATTTAAAAAAATCTAAATATGGTTTTGTGACTTGATCATATGATCTCACCTAAAGGAGAGATCCTATACAAGTCCTCTACTCCTTGGCAAATATGATTGTGTTCATGTGATTCCATATGCATCAGCAGCCTGCAATCATAGTATTAATCTTTGAAGAAAATATTTCCATATCTGTTTTTGCCTCCATAAGTATCTCAATAAATTCAAGATCAATGTTCCATTCCTCTCCCTTTTCCACAAGAATTGTTTCTGAAATCATACCATCAATTGAGCGAGAGAGCGAGTCACTGTGCAGCTAGACCGTGTTTGCTTAGGCACTAATAAGAGGCATGTCTATTGGATTTATGCTTTCTCGGTCTCAATATGTGCTTTCACATCACTATGCTGACTTCAGGTCCAACCAAAAGTTCATCATGAATATGAAATCCTACGAAAAAAAGATAATTCAAAAGATGATGTGAAAAAGTACATAAATTAAATTAGAGGTAATTCATGTACACGATGTTTTTAACTCATAGGTTTAGATGCAACTGTTATAAAAAATGCATTTTAAATGTATTTCAACATGTCAATTTTTTTTAAAATAAGATACAGGGTGATCAGGATGTTTTATGTTCGCACGCAAAGTTTTGCAAAAAAAAACATTTAGGTGACTTGTGTAAAATAGACAAATAAATTTCCCATAAAAAGTCCTTTTAGGGCAACGAATATTGTCTTTTACATAGGGCACAAAAAAAATCTTTTTTCGTGAAAGTTCTTGTGTAAACATATAAGGTCCGGATGAACATCCTTTTCCAAAAAAAAATTACATTCTGAAATGCAGGATAGTTGGTGCAATATAGACATATGAGACAAAATGGATTTTCCGGAATTCATCACTTGTTTTCCTCTCTAGACCATTTTTGTCGTCGGATGCCCGTTTTAAAGCCAAATAAATGACACTTTCCAGAAATTCTTTCCTTTGGGGAATCATGTGCGGGATTATTATTATTCGGAGTACAATAGAGACAAGGCGGGATGTTAACTTAAGAACTATATAGACATCATTATCAGATGAACGGATAGCAAAAGCAAATTGCTAAATTAGTTTAATAGATTAAGCTACAATGATGAAAGATTAAATTAGCGAGAGATCGAGTCAGTTTACTACAGCATGCCGTGTGCATAATTTGGGGATGTTCAGCCTATGGAATGAGGAAAGTGGCATAAAGAAGAAGCAGAGTTGGCAGTTCCACCAGTAGCCCCCTCTTTCTCGGTGTCTTGTATCCCCCAATTGCTTTTAATTTCACATAAATTTTCTCTTCTCGTCTAGTTTCTCTGGGCTAGTAATGTATTTCTCATCCATGACCTATTTTATTGTGGTAGCTACTTTGGTGAATATGGGGCGGTATATATAGATGCACTTATGCATGGTGTGAGGTTGGTTGGTGGGTTGGTACTCTTTCTTTTGCATCAGTTTGGTGTCAATGCGTTGTAATGTGAACGTGACGTTTTTCACTTAAAGAATGGTTTGATATTGTCTTTCGTACCATTGGTTGGACTACAAATTCACCAGCCAATTGTTGAAATACGGTGCATCTTGTACTAAGAACGATTGAAAAAACTCACAAAAAACCAATGTTCAAGATATCGCTTATCGTTTACTACTCGGTTGGCCTCAGATTAGAGATTAATCGCTTATCGGCCGATTACTCGATTTTATCGGTCTCCTATTTATCTGCTAGTTTTTTTTTATAAATGTCAACCTTCGGCACTAAAAATTCTAAAATATGCTATCTAAAAATTACATTGGAGTATTGGATATAAGTGCAACATTGATTCCTTTCCTTTGAATCAACAAAATGGGCAAAATTCGTGCTAATGTAAAGTTCTACAAAACTATCGTCCTATAAATCAACTGCCAGGCCGATAAATCGCCGATAAGTGGCAAAAATCGGCTGTCAGACCGAAAAATCGGCGCCTGCGATAAACTCGGCAGATATGCTATAATCTTATCGGTCAGCCCACGATTCACGATAAATCGGCCGATTAATCGGCATATCGGCCGATTTTTTGAACATTGCAAAAAACACACACTTTATATATTGGTCACTGAAAATGCAAAAAAATCACCACAATTGTGGCAACCTTTATCAAACTATGGACATTCATTTTTTCTAAAGAACTCACAAGTCAAGCCATTTGTTGAACTCGCTTGTCTCATGCAAACAATGTAGATATTCAATACGACGGCAGCTCCTATTAGAAACAAACAGAACGAGTAGACGCTTCTGTGATATGTAAATATTTTCATATGTGGTCCGGTTACCAACGCCTATAAACACTCAATTTCTCCTTGGTCTTGATGTATGCAAATGTTTGACAAATATCGCCTTTCATACCAGAAACTTCTAGCTTTTCGTGACAAGTGTTATCATGGACAGCGGTGCACTCCGACTTTCCGCCATAGTAATTGGTCGGCTTCTGTTGGTACATGACTAGTTTGTTTTCCTTGTCCATTAAAACATACTCGCCGGTTGCGCCGTCCCGGACAAATTTAGGCTGTATAGATGGATCCAGGTTTGTTCCTTCCTCTTAATGTCTAGAACCCACACCTGTAACAAACACACTTTTTAATTTGCTGGTCCAATAGCAATAAACTTAACTACTACTACACGCACTACTAGAAAAATGACCTCTAGTCGCGGTTCCAGAGGACCTTTAGTCGCGGTTGGGCAACCGCGACTAGGCTGGCGGGACTAAAGCCCCCACCCTTTAGTCGCGGCGGATTCCGAACCGCGACTAGAGGTCCCTCCACGTGGGCTTTAGGGGGACGTGGGGTGTTGGGACCTTTGGTCCCGGTTGGTAGCACCAACCGGGACCAAAGGGTTTTGGTTTTTTTTTTCTTTTTCGATTTAATTGCAGGGTTTAGGGTTTATATATGCCGGGGTTCGGTTATAGCTAGGTTCCCGTGTCCCGTGGTAACGGTAACCCTTCCCGTTGCGATGACGGTTACGGTGACGGTAACCGTTACGGTAACCGTAACGTTTTCGATGTCGTAACCGTTCCCGTGTCGTATGAAGTCGATGCACATATTTATAACACATACAATTAAATTAAGTAATACTTGAAGATCGTAGACAAGAGTTCGTTGATGCGCCAAGAGTTATCGTAGTACAAGAGTTGAAGCAAAACAACAAGTTACTTTAACGATTTCATGCTTTCAGCATCGTAGTACTCTCCTTTCTCCTGTAAGGCCTCTGAAAGGTAAAATCCCGCCAATTCCTCTCCAATTGCTCTGAAGCGGTGGTCGAGTGGTAGCCTCTCGCGCTTTTTTGCCAACTCTGCATCCTTTCTCATATTCCATTTCTCGGTGACTAATACATATATATACTCGCAAACAAAGAATCCACAGTACTCAGTTTCCTTTGGTTGCTCCATGCAAGACTATACAAGAATAGATTTCAGTCAATAATAATGAAGTATGCATGAGAAATGTTGTGTGGACGAAGAGGTAGCAGTACTTACTTGGTTTAACTTCCAATCTAGCTTTTGGCGCCACCCACCTTCAGGATCTTCCGCTCAAAACCTTTCCCAAACTCTGCCCGACAAAGAACATTCACAAATGAGTTATTCGTTAATGACTTGACATCAAGATATGAATGACAGAGGCGGTAAGAAATGAATGTACCTTGCTAGTAAGTTGAAACAACTCCTGTAACCCCATTGTAGTATCAGCGTGTTCATTGAACAGAGGATAGTTGTCATTATCCTCCTCTTCTTCATTCTCTTCCATTATAACCCCTCTTTCTCCATGCTTGGTCCAACAATAATAACCAAGCATTAAACCATTTCGCAACAGGTGTTCGTGAAGCCTGTCTGTGGAAGAGTATGTATACTTATTCATACAGAGACTGCATGGACAACACATAAAACCATCCTTTCGCTTGCTTGTCTCAGCCACATGGAGAAAATTATGCATGCCAGTAATGAATTCGGCACAAACTCGGTCACCGTACATCCATTGACGTCTCATCTGCATTATATAAGTATATCAAAAAAATTATGCATGCCAGTAATGAATAGATAAGTGACCATAATAATTCAATCAAAGTAGAGTGGCGACAAATGTAATACATTGTAGCATTAAATATCCATTAATTTAAACTAACATTGAACTATTTAAAAAATTTAAGTCCAACAACAAATACGATCAGAATCGCAACTAAGGTAACTATTGAACCAACAGCATAATGATACCAAGCCTCTTGACTAATGGCATATCTTCTAATTTTTTTAAGCTTCAAGCGCATCGCATCCAACTTGATCTCGTAAGCATTAACGACGTCGGCAAGCTTCGAGCGCATCCCATCCAACTTGATCTCGTAAGCATCGACGACGTCGGCAAGCTTGAACTGGTGTTCATCGATGATGTTGACAAGCTTAACCTCCAATTCCTTCTTCTCTTCTTTGCGGAGATCTTCACTTATTTTTAATTTAGCTTTCAAATCATCGTTTTCTTTCACAAAATATTCAACAATAGGGTCCACTGGAATTTCCGGTTCAACTCCTCCTAGACAAATATATATTTATGTCAAAGTTGGTCCGCATGATTGTCATAAACGCGAAACGAAACAAATATATAGTTATTAAAAGTCATACCACATCCGAATAATAGAGCGGACGAGAGCCGGTGGGGGTATTTGTGAAAACCATGGCACTATATATATATATATATATATATATATATATATATATATATAAAACAATTATACAACTTATACAAAAAAACAAATAATAATTATGGAACAAAATCATACAACATAGATTTTTTTTAAATAAAAAAGAAAGCTCACCTAGGTGGTGTCGGTGACGAGACGGTCTATCGACGACGGTGAGGAGGTGAATGTTGTGACACTGAAATACAAAAACATAATTTAGTTTAAGATCAAATTGACAATACAAAATTGAGCTAAATAAGCAAAATGAGCTAACTTAGGCATTTCATCATACACCTACCTAGCACTACAAATATGAATTGAGCTAAATGAGCTAGACAACCAACGAAACGGGCGCCGAAAGAGAGAGTTTGCAGTTGCTAACCCTTGGATAGATGCACCACCGTCAATCTTAACAAATGGTGCAAAAAATCGTGGATGAAATCGAGCTCGGTGGAGAGAAAATGGAGATTCAACTCGAGCTCGAAATGGCCAAGGCTGGCTCGGGGTGGAAGATGAAGGCGACTAATCTTTGGTCGCGGTTGGTGGCTCCAACCGCGACTAAAGGTCCTCGCTAGGACATGCGGCCTTTTTGTGCGGGACCTTTAGTCGCGGTTGGTGGTCCAACCGCGACTAAAGGTCCTCGCGCGTGCCCCGCGCGGCTCCGGCCGCAGGTGGAGGACATTTAGTCGCGGTTGGTGGCTCCAACCGCGACCAAAGCTCCAGCACAAACCGCCACCTGTCCTAGCCGTTGGAGCTGTCGGAGCCGCGAGACCTCTAGTCGCGGTTCGGAAACGAGCCGCAACTAAAGGTCCGCCTCTAAGGCCACTTTTCTACTAGTGACGCATAAGTATGTTGTGGACAGGGGAGATTTGCAGAGTAAACTACCTCAATGTTCCCAGACCCATAGTACCCATAACGGTAGGTAGTCGTTGTAGTTGCAACGCTGAGCTTGCCGTGCACCCGCGCCAAGTGATGGATGGGTCTAGCCGACATGGGCAATGGCTTGGTGCACATCACTTGCTCGCTCTCGAGGTCAAACGACATGATCCTGTCCTCGGACCCCTCCGCAATCCAGTACGTCGCGCCGTTGACGCTGACGAGGCCGGCGCCGAGCTTGTACCTGGCGTAGGCGGGAGCCGAGACCTCCTTCCAAGACGCCTCGCCAAGGGTGAACACCTGAATCGTGTCCTTTGTCTTGAAGAAGCAAGGGACGTGCACCACCTTGTACTGCCCCCTCGCGTGGTTGTACCCGAAGTTGTAGGCCTGCTGCCAACTCCTGCTGGAGCATCGCGTGTTGTGGCGCCTGAAGAGGCCGGTGCGCGGCAACGGCGGGAGCTCGAGGACGTCGCCCGTGGCCGGGTTCACCAGGGTGATTGCGCCGCCGGGCTTGGTGCCATCGCACAGGCAGAGCACGCCGCCGCATACGCCAACCACCTCCATGCGTTCGTAGGCAACCATGCGGCTGGGCCAGACCTTTCGAGGTATGCAGGTCTTGGACGACGACTCTACGTCAGGGAGGAGGTACGCCGACTCGGTGGTGACGACGAGCGGCACGGCGGGCTCCTGGCACTGCTGCACCTGCCTGGTGCGCTGGTGGATGAGGTCGCACCAGGACCGGCAGACGACGCGAAGCCGGCGGCGGGTGGCCCATGGGAGGCGCTGCAGGATGTCCACCAGGACATCCGTGGCAATGTTCACCATCGCAACTGCCGGCGGCGGGAGGCTCGATCTCAGGCGTTTCGCCGGAAGTGTTTGTTTGGATTTGCCTTACGTGCGCCGGTTGGCTTCCGTAGTTGTAGCGATCCGATCCGTGATTATTTCTAAGATTGCGAAGCAACGGAAATAGTCAAAATCGAAATTTCTCGGAACGGAAACGTAATCGGCAAGGTTTCTACCGGAACGGAGAGACTCAGACGTAACACGCACGGCCACAGAGAAATCGTGAAGAAGTTCTAATTTCGTTAAAAGGAGCCACACGTATACGGGGCTCCCTATTTAAACACGGGGTGGCAGGTGGTTTTTTGTTGTAACCAAGGTGTGAATTATTCGCATCGACATGAAGAGATGCCTTGCATGGTCTGTACTACAAGATCAGATCAGAGTCTGCCATGAGCTGTGTATAGGCCACATGGTTTTGTGAGTATAGCACTGAAACAGTTGGTGAAGCTTCCAAATTCATTTTCACGTCGGTACATAGTACTTATACCAATTTAATGGCACTAGTTGGCATGTACGTGCAACGCACGTCTTAATAATTAAAAGGTACAATTTACATATATGAATGCGGATTACTTCTTTTGGTGCAAATCAATAGCACCACGCATATAGCTGAACAATGTGGTACCATAAGCCATCATCTGCAAGAAACTTATGGCAACACCCATCGAGTGTGCATTAAGCTAATGTTTCACATCACAGTGGAGCAAATTGCGCATGAGATGAATAGCAATTAAGATAAAATAAGCACTGTTATACAACACGAGCTAATGTTATCGTAGACAGAGAAACCAAAAAGAGCATCAAGGAATGACCAACGAACAAAGATCCCCAAACTAACATGCCCGTCCATTTCAACGGGGTGAAAAAAAATAAAAACTTTTGGTAGAATAGGTCGGCACGAACGGTTTTGATCGACCAGTATAACACTATAACCCTAACGTCAGTTCGGGCTGTCGTCTTAATCATTAATTATTTTTAACAACGCACGTGCTTTGCTATGGAGCAAACGCTAGTTTCCATGAACCAAGGTTGTACAGCTTCAATACAGTTGGATGAATTTTCCATCGTTCAGGTTGTCAAGATAATCATCATACTTTGTGCATCTTAAATTGCTAAAGGAACCCATTTTAGAAGTACCCTGAAATTATGCTATCGCTTCATGTCTGTTCATGTTCTTCTCACTGAAGTTTGACGGACGACACTTTCTTTAGACACTTTCTTTAGGGCAACAGTTTCAGATTTAGGGTGAAAATCAAAGAAAAAAAATGTTTTGTCGTGAAGCCTACTGCCCCGGTTGCCTTTACTCTCTTGCACAGCAAAACAACACGGGTGCAGATTTGGCCGACGCACATCAAGCACGCACGCCACGCACGCATATCCGGCTGGTGGGAGCACAACACGGATGTCATGCACACGGCACACTGCTCAAAACAATCCCCAAATCCTTCGTCTGTGAATCTCACGAATCCAGCTCTAGTCCTGCGATCTGCCCTCGTGCCTCCCCATGCGACTAAGAGGATATGGCAAGTTGAATTGAACAAATCAGGGGCGGAGGCCGCAGGACAGCGGTGACCTGAAACACTGAGGATGAGATCATGAGATCTTCCGGCCGTCGACGGGCATGCGCGCCGGCGCGCGTACTGCGGCAGGACGCCTGGTCAGCCTCAATGAACTCCCTCATGGAGTCTTCTTCTTCAATCTCCCGTGCTGATTTGGGGTCACCCATCGATTTGGATCGTCGTTTTTTGAAAGAAAGAGAGGGATTGCTGCAGTTGAGGAGGTCAGCTATGTGGTTTTGAATGGAGGTCGGCCATGGGGATTGCAGGTGAGGAGGTTGCCCATGGCGATTCTGCTAGAACGGGAAACAGTGGAGCCGAGCGAGCTCGCCGTCGGCAGCGTTCTCTTCGTCCTAGCCGGTGGGCGCTTGATTTGCGCGCGGCAGCGGCGTCGGGCCGACGCGGCCGGCGGCAGGCGGGGGTGTCGGGCAGGCGGGGATGGAGTCCAGCCAGCGGCGCGTCACGCACGGTCGTCTCTGGCAGCGCCGGTCGGGCAGGCGTCGCGCGCGGTCGTCGGGAACCGCCGGTCGGGCGCGTCGGGCGGGGATGGAGGGTGGCCGGCGGCGGGACGGTGCGTCGGGCTGGTCGTGCACGCACCGCATTGTTATGTTTTTTTTAATTTCTTTTAGCGGTGGCAAATCTCGTAATTATCACGAAACGAAATAAAACGAACCGGTACGATGGCATTAGCAGTATTATGTGATTTGGTGGGAGGGTAAAACGGGCAAAAGTGGATTTGTGTTGAGTTGTCAAACATTGGAGCGATCTGGACCGTTGGCCAAATATTGAAGGGATCAGATTCAATGTATCAACAGAAGTTTGTTCTTTTAATAGTAGTATAGATTAAGCTGATGAGAAAAGGAATAGTTCAAACCCACCAAGCTTACACCGTCCAGATGCCATTGCATATATATATACAACGCCATCTCCAGCCTAGTATCGGCCGATCAACAGCTATCAAATAGGCTGGATAAAGATGTAGGAAGTAGTAGCCTACAAAGACGAGATGGGAAGAGGAGAAAGATGCGAAACTAAAAGCATTAGGGAATAGGAGACGTTGGAAAAGAGGGTACCTGTGCTTAGTGGAAAACATTGGCATCCAACACAGTTGTGAGCAGCGGAAGGAAACGTGAACGTACAAATCTGTTGATGACTTCGACCAAGACAAAGGAATGAAGAAGTTGGAGCCTAGGTCGGAGCCGCAAATGCACCAACGATAGAGAGAGGAGTCTCTTCTCTACTACTCTACAACTGATTAGGTTTGATGATTCAGTATGATCCCTGCGAGAAAATCGATGAGACGTATCACGAAAAAAAGAGCGGTGCTAGGCTAGAAGGACTCTGATTTCGCTTTACCTTACCCTGCCCCGGTGGCGATGCCTCTCATGCGGATGGGAGGAGTATATATTACAGCTAACGGTGGCGGTCGTACGTCGGGCTATGTTGCACAAACCCCCCTACGAAATCAGGAAATAAACCCGATCCACCGGCACACCGGCACCGAACCGCCCACCATTCTCATCTCGTTCCCACTCCCGCGAGAGAGACCGCCCGCCTCCCCATCCCTTCCTCGAGCTTGCCGGCGCCGTTCACTCGCATCCCTTGCCTTTTCGTACTCGCCAATCACGCCCTATTCATTCCCCTGCATCGAGATCATCTGCGCCGCCCTCCAATCCCTGCCTCAATCCCGCCGGCGCCGCCCTCCAATCCCTTGCATCGAGCTTTCCATGTCGCCCTTCCTTGCCTCGCGCCCAACAGGCGAAATTGTACTCGTAGCGACCTGTTAAGTGTTTATCAGCCACTCGTCCAAAACCTCTTTGAAGCTTTGTGGTTCTCCAGTCATTATCGCCTTGATATTCCCCGTCTCTGTCAGCACCATGGTAATCATGGCGGATGACGACGTGCCCGATGGTGTTGTCAAAAGGGCGGTCTTCGAGTATCAGACATGTTCGGTCCATAGGTCCCCGACCACCATTGCGCTTGTTCGTGAAGACCAACGGTGGAGAAGTCTGAAACTTTAGCCCGCGCCTGCACACCATGGAGGAGGCGTCGTATCCTGACTGAATCAGCCCAGACGAATTGGTTAAAGAGATGCAAGATATTTCAATGTATGACCGATGAATTCCACTATACAACCCGTTGTACAAAAAACAATATCACATTCATGAAGCGGCGAAAGTCTCTTTCACATGGGTACATGTATAGAAGTACTTTTTTTTTTGCGAAACACAGTATAACGCAGACGCTCACATACACATGCACATAGTCACCCCTATGAACGCACACACGCACACCCTACCCATATGAGCACCTCCGAAATACTGAGCCGGCGGTTGGGTCTTGAGATTGACGAAGTCACCACAGACGTCTCGCTATCGACGGGAATGTCGCCTCCCACTGAAGAATATTTCGCCTAAAAGAGAAACATCAGTGTCAAACCTGGGGTTTGAACTCTGGTGGACTAAGGGTACAACCACCCACCTAACCATTAAATGTGATATTGTTTTTTGTACAATGTGATATTTCAATGTATAGAAGTACTTAGCCAAGCAATGACATTAAATCGATGGAAAAGGAAATATACAAGAGCAGTGCTATGCGTACGACACTATTTGTACGATTTCTCTACGATACACACCATCCGACCCTCTATACGTTCCCGGGAAGCGTAGCTAACCACATGATCACTCGTCGTACACACATCGGACAGAAAACTGTCGTACGCACAGTAGTTCCGAATGTACAAACCCACCAATCAACCTAGCAACCGTGCGGATGGACATCCATATATACCGTGGCATCTTCATCGAGTAGCGGCAAGCTCGATCATCTACTGGTATCAAATAGGTCACGAATGAGAAAGACAAAGGGGATAGTAGCCTAGAGAGATGAGACGACAAAATGTCAGAAAGGTGTGAAACTAAAAGCTTTAGGGAATAGGAGACGTCGAGAAACATGGCCCCGATGCTAAGTAGACAACACGGTCATCCAGCACAATTGTTAGCAGTAAGACTGCATCAGATTGATGCAGTAATTGCGGGTGATGTTCAATGGAGAACACTGTCATCCAACAAAGTAGTGAGCACGAGCATGAGCTCGGACCACAACTCAGTGGGGAATGTAAGTGGGTTTCGGCTTGTACATAACCCACCCTGAGTTGATCTGCCCATAGAAACAGTAGTGGAAAGAGGCTCGGGACTCGCGGCGCCGGAGTTGAGGCGGCCGGCGGCGGCGGGCAGCCGAGGAACCCTATCTGCTCGTGTCGCTCGGGAGAGAGAGGAAAAGGAAAAGAGAAAGGTTTGCTCGTGGAGAGAACAAAGAAAAGAAACTGACCGGTTTGCTCGAGGCTGCGCAGTGGCAGTTTGTTGTAAATACGATGTCCAACAGGGGCAAGGCAAAAAAAGATTCGTTTTACTAGCGGGAAGCTGCGGGCGGGTGCGGGAAGTTAGGGTACCCGTCTTTTTCCCACTGTGAAGGATTTGTTGAATCTGGCTATCCCAGGAAACGGCTCAAAATCCAGTTCTTTTGGGTTTTACCTTATTTTCACCTAGAAACTGCTGAGAAGCTCCAATCATAGACAGAGTTTTTATCGCGGTTTTCTATGGTTTCACTTTTGAATTAGACTGAGTTTTGGTATATTCATAGAATGTCTATCAGCAACAGGCAAGTACGTAAGTCTTCAATCAGTTCTATTTTTTGAATGAGTTATAATTAAGTTATTGGATGCAATTTTGCTTCTTTCTTTGGTTCTGCCACTTTTCTGTCTTTTCCCATAGATTATGCACACTGCTTGCCCTAGCAAATTGAGTCGATCTCTAGCTATAATTTAATCTTTATCATAACCGTAGGTCGATCTGTCAATTAGTTACCACCTCCATCTGTCTATGCACCTGATAAATGACGGTCATATAATTCTGAGAAATTCGAAGCACGTGATCCGCCAAAGCAAAGAATGAAACCTTCGTGGAAGTGAATTTGTTTGGATTCAAAACAGGCAAATGACGAAACCAAAAATTGCCTAATTAAAATTTACCGTAGTTTACACCATCTTGAGTTTGAACTATGTGTATAATTTCATCTTTTTCATGATGAATGTTTGGTTTTTATGTTTAAGATTGATGAATGTTTGGTTGGACCTGCGCTAGTGTCATGAAAGCTCGTGTTGGAGCACTACAAAAATGCTTGTTAAAACGCCCCCCGACTCCCGTGTCGCCCCAGGCTGGGTGACCCGGGAGAGCAACAAACCCTAGCCGCCGGGGCCCCCTCCTCCGTCCCCCACACCGCCGCTGCCGCTGGCTTGGTCCGCGGTGGCGGCGCACCTCGCCCCAAAGGGGATGGGGTCTCCGGCTGTCCCTGTGGCGGCGGATCTTGGTGCTCGGGGCAGCGACTCCGGTAGGCGGTGGCGGGGGAGGCTCGGCCCGGCCTTGACGACGCGGCGCGGCGCGGCGGTCGGCGGGCGATGATCCAGCGCGGTGGTGGGCTCCCAGGGCGTCGCAGCTCCAACGGCTTGAAGGCCTCAACCCGATGGCCTCTGGACTGCGGCGGCGGCGGCGGGCAGGTCGGGATCCCCGGCGGCTCGGCTGGCTTGGCGCGGTGAGGGTGGCAGCTCTCTCTCCAGGCCCCTGGCGTCGCGCTCCTCCTTGGAGGCACCGCCGTGGAGTCTTCTTCGACCTCTTCATCTTCGGAGCAAGCTTTTCAGGTGAAAATCTAGACCCGTCGGGTCGGGCGATGAGCGTCGTCCTTGACGTCGCTTTCCTCCTTTGGGGCGGCGCCTTGAAAAGTTTGCTTCCATTCGTGCTTGCCGGTGGGCTGGCCGCTCACGGCTTTGCGGCCGGTAGTCCGGTGGGCGAAGTGGATCTCCCGCGTGGTGGTATGCGCGGCAACGACAATGTTGAGGAGCAATGGTTTGGTCGCGGCAATGGCTTCGTAGTCTGCTCTGTCCGGCGTGTCCGAGTGTATTCGTGTTGGTCTCCCCAAGCTGTGAAGTTGGAGCTGCTATCCTCTTGGGCGGCGTACGATGACCTGCAAGGGTGGTTCGGCGGTGAAGATCTCTCTCGGCGCAGGTCTTGCGCATCTCCTTTTCAGAGCTCTCCATCAGAATCGGACCTGCCTGCTCTTCGCGAAGAGCCATCTGTTTGGCATAGGCCGGCGCGGGCTTCTCGACGCAGTTTCGGCGATGGTCTCCTTGGTGGTTTCTTGTGAAGTCGGAGTCGCTGCAGGATGTGCAACTTGATGACGATGACACGGGGGGCGACCTCGACGACGACTCTAGCTCGGCAGTGTGTGTGCAGCTTGTGTGGCTAGTCAGGGTGGCTGTGTGTGCCCTCGCGACGGTCGTGTTCCATGACCGTCGTTGAGGGTGTTGTTTCGGTTTTAGGCCGGTTTCCCGCTAATTAACCGACCAATTCTCACTTCTTCTTAATTAATGAAAATGGCAAGTCTTTTGGCTCGGTTAAAAAAAAACTCGTGTTGAGAGCGAGACAAACATGAAACACGTAATTCATTATTCATTAGTGCCTCGATACAATGGTCCCGCTGCACCCAGACTGACTCGCTCTATCAACGCCAGCACTGCTCCCATCTCTGGCCGCCGCACACCGTCAAAACCCCACCCAGCGTTGGTTCAGCGAGATGCCGCAGGACGCGACAAGCCGACATCAGTTCGTGTATACACCGTTCAGGCTGATTTTGCTCGTCAACACCGGCGGGCAGATGTAATTTTTGCTTCGTAACCAAATGCAAATTATTTGCATCCACACGAAGAGCATTCCTCTCCACTAGCTACCGGCCTCAGCCGTGGCCGAGCTCGCGACCCCTTTTATCTCCAAGCCCGGCCGCTACTAGCCACACCCATCACGTACGTCCCTGTGCAGCTCGTCAGGGCCGCACCGAGGCGCCCCCAACGTCGTGTTCCGGCCGCGGCAGTGTTGGGGCCCATCGCCGAAGGTGGTGTGTGACGACATCCAGAGAGAGGATCTCCTTTTTCAGCGTGGGTATGCAGGGGCGGCGACCCGTGACTCCGTCCCGGCGGCAGGCAGCCCTGGTTGCGATGGTCATCGGCGGATGGTGGTTGGCGGCGTCCTGGCCGTGTGGGCGACAGGGCTTCCACGCCATTCGGCGTATGCGACTTAATTTCGATGTTGATGTAACTTCTGAAAAATTGGATTTTGTTCATGTGCATTTGTGTTGAACGTATAGCTTGTTGTTCATCTTTATATTGTCTCAGTAGTCCGACATGCTTATGTTTTTTTAAGGTTTTGGTTTTGGTTTCTTAGTTAATGTAATAAGTAGTGGAGGAAGTTTCTCCACCTTAAATATTCTAGGAAAATCTCGCTTCCAATGTTCTTACACTTTCAACAAACCTACATGTCTGGCCAACATGCAACTTTGAAGTGGTTGTCGGCTACTTGTTGTGCTGGCTGACGTGTCTTAACCAAATTAGAATAGAGTGCCAGAGAACTTCCAAGTCGTCCCAAGGTGAAGGTTATCCGTACAACATTGTGTGCTAGTACCGTAATGGAATCCCATAAGAATGGTCTATCTCTATATATAGGTCTATTATGGTGATGCTGCTTTTTGTATAAACAATTAAGGTCGGCGCAGTCACATATACTGATGCTTCCAAGTCCTAGGATGTATTTGGGTTTCATTACTACTGCTAAAACAATCCCAACTATGTGTATGTTTATGTGACCTTGCAATGACCGAACTTACCCGCCCTCAGATAGTTCTTTGTGAATTGTGATCATGCACTACATCGGTGTGCGTTGGTGTTTAGCTGAAGGTTTTAGATGATGTGCGTTGGTGTTAGTCACCCCCATCATAGTGGTAGCGACCATTGTCGAGAGGTTGACTTCAGTTTGTTTTTCAATACTGTACTTTGTAAATCTGGTTGGAATTAATAAGTGCGAATGGTTGTGTGCATCACTCGATGCAGAGGCCGGGGACTCGCACCCTCCTTTTCTAAAAAAAAAACTATCTCCGCTCTCATGCTTCAATATTAACACATGCCACGCAATAATGATGCAATATATGCTTTCACCTAAGTCAAAACTGCTATAAGAAGCACATGGCCAGCCTTGTATTTCCGATCATATTAGTTCAAGTTCACACTGTAGTTTAGTTTCTTTAGGTGACCACTTTTTGAAAAGCTTTTGCATTCGTCGTCTCAGATCGAACAAGAGACTAAATTGAAGAAACAAGGCTAAGCAACCACAAATACTAAGGTGTTGATGTAACCATTTAGGGCTTCTTTGAATCGTAGGATAGGGGAAATGCAGAAACAGGAAACCTATAGGATAGGGAGTACATGTCTAATTGAATCGTATGGGAAGAGAAATCTCCTTTAATTATTGTGAATGAATTTTCCATGAGGTTAGACCCCATTTTATTTTCTTACTTGATTTACACTATAAGATTCCTATAAACAATTTCCTATGTGATATGATCATATGAATCAAACGGCTTCGAAAAAAAAATCATACGATTTTAGTCCTACACAAATCTTTTGAAAATCTTATGAATCAAGTAAAGTAAATGTACCTACCAAGTTAAATGACCATGTATATTTTACTTACTTAAGAGTTAAGAACGACTCCTAAACTAGTTGTACACTTCTTGTTGGTTACATTGATATGCCACCTGACATGCTATCATATTGTTATTTTATTCTTTCATGCATAAAGGGTTTTATTGGTCTTTATATGTCTTAAGAACGACTCCTTAAACTACTTCTGTTATAATTAATAATAATCATGTCATTTGTGCTTGAAAGTGGGCTAATCTTTAATGCGAAAACTTAAAACATTGCACGATAACAGAGGCAAATAAATGTTCAGTCCCATATAAGTTAGACTACTCACAGTGAGAAGTATCATATAGTGGTATCATGCACATGATACTACTTTATGTTACTAATTCCATAGTGGTTAACATAATTGTACTATCATGTAGTACTACTTCAATTATTAGGTTTGTAGACTCAATTTGCATTGGAATGTGTTATGTTACAGTATCTACCTATGATACCACTACCTACTCTCTCATCATTAATTACAGTGCCACGTCAGATTTTTGCATGCATGGAATGCATGATACCCCCATTGTGGGTATTCTTAAGTTTCTTCACATTCTCATTTAACTATATATAAAGCTTTCATTTTCATTGGACCCTATCTAAAATAACATTTTATTTATGAGATGTGAAACGACTTTTGTGTACCCAACGTCCCAAAGGTCTAGAGAATTTGATGATATCACGTTCAACTTTTAGCTTACATCATATACCCCTTCTGGTCCAGATCTCATTTTGACACTAGCATGATCTTCACAGTGTAAATTTTTCTATTAAACTCTATCACACCATATAAGTAAACTTTTAAAGCCCAAATAGTGAAATTATGTTTTGAGACATATCCACATGTATGATAACTATTTTTTGATGTATTAGCAACCAAATTTCAAAAGTTCGAATGGACACTTTGTCTAAGACAACAACTTTTTATTTGACTAGAGGAAGCAACACCTTATGCACGACAATTGTTACAATAATGATATTGTAATCACAAAAAGGCAAAGTCCTTTCTACCCTTGTGCCATTTAATCGCATTGAAGCTCTGGGTTGGGTGTGGAGGTGCGGGGGGGGGGGGGGGGGGGGGGGGGGGGGGATGGACTCTTGCTCCACGCCCGTATGGCCTAGGCCCCGTACGAGCTCGGGCGGGAACCGCTGTTGACAACGGTTGGGGCATCTTGGTCATGTTTCGGTCATCCCACAAGCTCTCGATTGGTTAAATCGACACTTCTTACTTGTAAATGTCCTTTCACTTTGGTCCAAGTCTAATATTTTATCACCCATGGTCAGCACAAATTTTGGTAAGCTAGGCTCTTTTTTTTAGGGAAAGCCATCATGACATACTTTACTGATCAGGAATAATAGTTGCATCGTTTGAAAATACAGCTTGAACACAAATAGGAGGGTCGCCATGCCACACCCCTGATCTAGCTCGAACAACTTAGCTAGTTGGTGAGCTGCCATATTGGATTCCCTAGGACAATGAGCAAACCTAACATGTGCCTTCATTTTGGCAAGCTAGGCTCATTGGTAACAATATGTCTGGATATTTGGTGCCTTCATTTTGATATCGGAGTGACTTCCAACATTGGACTTTTTATATTGTTCACGTGCATCCGTGTTTAATGTATAGCTTGCCATTCATCTTTATATTGTCATGGTAGTCCGCGATGCTTTTTTGTAAAAGCTTTCAGTATCTAAATTAGTTTGACAAATTATGAAGTTCCCTACTTTTAATTCTCTAGACTAGAAAGATATTGCCACCGGTGTTCTCACATTTCCGACACATCTACTAATCTATTTGGTAGAGGCGGATCATCTACACATCCGGCCATATTATGGTATGATGAAGATTCCTGCTCCTCGGCACAATGCCAGAAATCTTGTGGGTAAGATTGGTACCATACACACCCTAAAAACAAAAGTAAAGCAAGTACATAAACGATCGAGGGAGAGTTCAGCTGCAATGCAAACCAGGATTTGGAATCGAGTAGAACAGAATCAACAACTAGATATACTGTTGCAAGGTTACACCTGCAGATGAGTGCGCATCCAGGGAGGGAAAAAAATCGTTTCAATGCTTCCAGTAACTTGATAGAAGCTTGGTAATACCTTGAGACGCCTAGTATGGCCTACCCGAGGAAAAGTGAGGCCTCCACTTCCGCAAGCATGAATACATATCTCACCTAGTATGGCTGAAAGGGTAGCAGGATATACTGGAAATAGCAAGCACCTTTGCATATCTCTGTTTTAAATAGCCGGCTATCACCCGGCTATATCCCGGCTATAGCCTTGCGAGAGAGTCGGCGCTATAGATAACATCTTTGAAGGCTAAAAGGGTATTAGCGGCTAATAGCCCGGCTATGTGAATTTAGCCTCAATTTAGCCCCATAGCCGCTATTTTCCCACTCAGTGGATCCAAAAATTTAGACCCGCCTGGGCCAAATTTATCCCGCTTATGCGGACAGAATCATGTATCATGTCCTGAACTTCCTTTTGCTACACCCGGTTATGTAATATGCTAATATTTGGATTGTGCTACTTAATGTTGTAATATTTGGACAGAACCATGTCTAGAACTGTTGATTATTCGTATCTATTAGTGACTATGCTATGCATCTGTGAATTGTTGATATATATACAAACATATGCTGTCCAAATATATTTTTTTTCATTATTTAGCAAAACGGCTATAAGGCCATAGCTGCGCTATAGCCCGGCTATAGCCTTTCATAGCTTCTGAAATCGTCGGGGCTAAACACAATAGCCGGCTATTTAAAACAGAGTTGCATATTCATAAACCTCAGTCCTGTGTTGTTGCATCTCAAATACATTAGTCCAGAATAACGGATGGCAGAAAGAAGAAGAAATGGACTATGCAAGATCCTGCCTATGTATCCACATAATGATTGTTTGTGCTCCGTTAAGGCCTCTTCTTCAGTAGTACAACCTGAAGAAAGTTTTTAAGTAAAACTTGCACTGTCATTGAAAATTTTGCAAGTAATGAGAAAACCGTAGCAGACCTGCATGGACTTCAGGGCTGGCAAAGGTTCGATGACATGTCAAGTGGTCTATACTATGAGACATGACCTAGCACTTTTTGGCGTATTGGTTCAGTAACTTACTAGCATGAATGAGCAGTTGCAACCATATCAAATAGTTCCGTCAGCTTACAAGAACTACAGCAAAAAATCAACAAACTAGATCAAAACTGCATCCTCGACAATGATAAGCACAAGTAGCTGTATAGCTCATTTTTGCAACAGAAATCAGACAGGGCAAGTATGATGTATGAACGAGTAAATATGACATATCAGCTAGCACACTGATTCGGAGAAAGTAACTCTTCTTATTGTCAAACCTGAGAATCAAATATTTGATAATTAGCTAGTAATTTCATGGGAGAAAAGGTAAAATACGGATCCTGGCTCTTTCTCATGTGTTCTAATAAACACCCGACCATTATGACATGACGAAGATCCCTGCTCCTCGGCACATTGCCAGAAATCTTACCGGTAAGATTGGTACCATACCCACCCTAAAAAACGAAAGCAAAGCAAGTAGATTAACGATCAACGAGGGAGAGTAAAGGTTCAGCTGCAATGCAGACCAGGATTTGGTATCGAGTAGAACAGAATCAACAACTAAACATAATGTTGCAAGGTTGTACCTGCTGGTGAGTACGCATCCTCTCCTCCAGGGAGGAAAATCATTTCACTGCTTCCAGTTCTGGGACACAGACAGAATTACAGTAACTTCATAGAAAGCTTGGCAATACCTTGAAAGGTGGTTTGATTGGGTCATACTGTACAAGCAGAGTGTAGGGAAAACACTGGTCATTCTCTAATTACGCAAGCATGAATGCATATCTCTCCTTGTATGGCTGAAAGGATAAAGGGATATACCTCAGTCCTTTGAAGATAATGAGAAAACTGTAACAGACCTGAATGGTCATTCAGGGCTGGCAAATGTTCAAAGACATGTCAAGTGGTCTACACTAAATTCAGAATATGGGTCAATGTTTAGTTCAGTGGCCAAGTAGCATGAATGAGCAGTTGCAACAATATAAGTAGCTCTGTCATCTTAGAAGAACTACAGCAAGAAACCAAGCCAGATCAAAACTGCATCCAAAGCAGTGATAAAGAAGTAGCTGGCTGCACAGCTCATTGTTGCAAAATACATCAGAGAGGGTAAGTAGTATATGAGATAGATAGGAGAAAGTAACCATTTTTATTGTCAAACCTGAGACTGAAATATTTGGTAAATAGCTAGCAATTTCATCGGAGAAAAGGTAAAACAAATATTCAATTTGAAAAGGAAAAAAAATGTATAGGCAACATTGTCATCTATAGGTGCTGAATTTTGACAAGCTGGTATGGTTGGAACAGGAGGTTTCATGAAACTATAGAGATGGTCATTCAGAAATATAGGGGAAAGGTAAGAAAAACATAAGATACTAATTAGTAAATCATGAATTACTACCCAACAGTTAATCACTTCAGACAAAGATACTGTAGAAAGAAAGAAGAGTAATTTTTCAGCTTACAAGAACTAGAGCAAGCAACCTACAAACTAGATCAAAATGGCATCCTCAGCAGTGATCAACATATTGTGGTAATCAACAACTCCAAAATTGTTCCACAAAAAAAAGGCCCATAGTTTTCATTCAAAGGAAAATTTACGAGTTCATATCAACTGAAACTCCCAATCTTCATGGAAATATAGAAAGGATTGCACTGGAAACTGGAAAATCAGGATCCATTTGAGAACACGTTGTTGCTTCCATATCAGTATACCATGAAGATATCAAGAATGCAGATATATTACTCACACATATTCCAATGCAACTACAGAATGGTCTGATATCACACATAATTAGTTTCAGTATGCAGAATGGCCATGCTTTCTTCTCTACTGAATGATGACATGGACATACGAGGTCTCATGAATCTAGTAGCTTCATCAAGGTTAGCACAGACCAAACCAGCATGTTACACGCATACTATAAAGACAACCCACTGAAACAAAGCCAACCAGCTTACTACACAGAGCGAAATCTCTGGGGTGCAGTAAACATTTTGGAATTTCAATACTATTTTCTTTGGTCAATCAAATCTGAATCTCGTGGGCACGTGCCCTCTGCAAGCATCAGCATAGTCTTCAGCAAGGTGCGGTGCAGCTACCTTGTGAGGGCATATGAACTTCTCCATGAATACCTTCTCGGTGAGCTTGACAACTGAATCGTAGCTTGGGTGACACTTGACCAATCCATTTTCCTTGAGAAACTTCATAACATAGAACCGGGTCTGAGCCGGCCCTCCAAGCTACAAGTAAACAATGCCGTCCGATGAACAAAGTAGGCTGGTTCCAACCCCACCTCGGAGATCAGGAATTCTGACCTACTCTGCAGAATGCGCTGAGATCTTATCAGCAAATACGGAAGCTTAGAAACAGCAATGCGGACCTCGGCATCCGACCACCTGAACGTGTTCTTCAAGTACTCCACTTTGGCGGCGATCTTCTCCTCGCTGAGGGACGCAACAGCGTTCAGCGCGTGCCTGAACATAAGAGAGCCTCGTGGCACACCTAAACCTTCAGCGCAAGCCACAATCGACCGGACACGCTCCGGTTTGTTGGAGAGCATCCTCGGCACAGCTATGCTCAGCTTGGCAATTTCGCAATCACGTAGACCGCACTCCCGCAAGACCGCGATGTTCGGCTTCACGGTCCTCTCAAGGTTCACCACGAGGAGACAAGTGTTGTACTTCACCGCTCGAAGGAGGTTCTCCAAGGAGCCAAAGATGGGCAGGCAGTACTGCAGGTTGAGACGATGGATCTGCAGCGGAATCTGTCGGGGGCGAGCGGGACGAGGCGCGCGATCTCAGCACGCGATAGGCCCAGAGCAGTGAGCTCTGCGACGTTGGGCGTCAGCGTTCTCTCAACGCTGGCGCAGAGTAACTGCGGGTCGTTGGCGACGGCGGCGGCGACGTCAGCGGTGGAGAGGCCGAGGCCGGCGAGGAAGGCGCGGACACCATCGGGCCGGGAGGGGGACTTGAGGTGGGAGAGCTTGGTGGAGGCCTTGAGTGCTTGTGCTGGGGTGAGCCGCAGGTGGCGACGAGGTAGTCCTCGACGGCGAAGCCGAGGCTCCTGGAGATGGCGGGCGCGGCGGCGGAGATGAGACGTCGGAGAGAGGGGACGTGAGAGGTGGCGGGAGACGAGAGGATATGTGCTAGGATGGAGCTTCGGAGGCGGAACATGGCGTCGCGGTGGCTGCGGCGGGGCGAGGAATTGGACGTGGTCTGGTCCAACCCAGGTGGTATGGTCCCACGCGTCAGTCTCTTGCTGCCTGCTGTATTAGAAGGATTTCTTTCGTGTATATGTTAAGTCTGCTCAACTCATTTAGACTAGAATAACTCATTAATTAATTTAGAGTACTTATTTTTGAGTGATCACAAGTTGTCCTTTGATCACTAGTGGTAGAAACTCTTCATTCCCTTTCCATCCCCTCAACAAGCGGCAAAAGGAGGGCTCGCATTTGACGAAGATCTTCCCTCTCCTCTTTATGCTGCTCTGGCATTGAGAGGAAGGGAGAACCCCACTCTCTATAGGATTTGTTGGTGGCGTTATTGGGCGGAGGAGACAACGCTCCATCCAATAAGACTTGTCGTAGGTCAAACCCCACTTCAGCTAGGTCATCTATGGCAGGAACCATCGGAAACCGTTAAGCGCCACATAGTAAATACCCCCATCCAACACACACCCACCAAAGAGTCCCTCGTCGAGACGGCAAGCATGCGTCATCGTCATCACTAATCCCCTAAGAGGCAACATCGCCAACCATAAACTATGAGCAAACGACTCCGACTTTGCCATTGACGATCGTCGAACCAACCCACACTATTAGGAGGCCGTGCATAGCCAAATGAAGATCCGCACCAGAACTCAGCCACCCGCGGAAAGATAGCGCAGCTCCGACTCAAACGTAGAACTACGAACGAGAATCAGGCATGGCTGGTGCCACGGAAGATCACCAAATAGACCAAATATCCCCAATCATCAGGTTCGACTTCACAGGAACAAAACACCGAGGCAATCCCAGACACGTCAAAGGAGAGCCGACTACCTCAATCAAAGTCATGTCTCTGACATCGCTCATCCCCGTCATCGTTACCACAGAAGTCTCAACGCGAACATCTTGGCCTTCCACTAGTCACCCTTGCCAGTTTCTAGCCCCAAAGACAAATCCCAAGAGGGAATACGACACCAAGGCGCCGCCATTGTCCGATCACACAAGATCAAGGGTTTTCCCCGAGCTTCACCATCGAGCAGATCTATGACGAAGGAGTGAACGTAGTGATGCCTCCAGGAAGGTCAAAGACGACCGCATTCCATAGCTAGTCACGGCACAGATTCGAAACAGGGAACAGGGTCTTTCACCCAAACTCCCAGCACGCACTCAGCTGCACATCAACCTGCACTGCCGCTGACAAGCCTCACAGATTTGAGCCTCCACCGCTGCCGATGAGCCTCCCAGCTAGGACTCTACGCGACACGAGCCACCCGCGTAGTTGCACCTTCGTAGCCCATGCAGCCTCCATCGCATCTGGGGCCAAGACCTAGCCAGATGGGGCGAGCCGCGCTCGATCTGCCGTCCTGCATGCAGCCGACGATCTCGGGCGGAGCTGGTTCGCGGCGGTTGCGGGTCACCCCCGGTCTCGCCTAGGATGCGACATGAGGGGCCTTTTCCCCTTCAAAGCAATTCGAGCTGGATCATGTCTGATGAATTGGTTCCTAAGAATCCAAACACTTATTGGGCGAGATAGCTTCACATTTGACTTTCACCCATTAAGTCCGAAACACTTAGACATTCAGAGTTAAATCTCAGCTCTGATTCAAATTCAGAGTTCAGAGTACAAAATTTATAGCACATTAATCGTTTGTTAGTACATGCACGACACGTTCAAGTACTTACATCCAAGTGAAGATCCAAAGAGATTATTAACCATTAAACGATAAGTAGTTGTGCATGTATACATTCTTTTGCCCTAAACTTGTTATATACAGTAGCCCGATTGATCATGAGGCCTTGAATACATTATACAATAAATCAAGCATTCATACTATAGCCCAGCCGACCAGGTTCTTCACATCCAACCATTTTGCAGGCTGGCAACTTGCGACCAGTTGTTGATCTCCTTCAGACAATCCTTTGACAACCATCCATGAGATGAACTGAGCAGTGAATTCCTCAATCTGATCTATCCGTGTCTTAGGAAGCTGGAGATCATACCAAAAGTCACTTTCAACCGGCAATTCAATAGGGAGTATCTAGTGTTAACAGGGAGGCACTGTGAGTTGGGCGATGCAAGGGTAGCTTTTAGAAAGACACTAATCTGTAACGTGGGTGCCTTTGCAACTCCTATTGCCTACATATAAAAAAGTTTGCACCATTGTACAAAATTCGACACTGTTATGTTGAGGATGAGGCATAACATAGGTGGAAAAAATAATCTTCGGACAAAAATACTTACACAAAGTTAACGCCCTTTTCTGGAACCCTTATGTTTCTTCGGAATAGGACAATAAAGAGAGGAGTACAGGAGGCCGCTGAATGGTCCAATCCCTAACTGTCAAATCAACTGAAATCCCTAACAGTGAAATAAATTGCCACGCAAGTATGAGGTTCAGGGTTGGTACTTGTAGCAGAAACTAACACCATTTGCACTAGCCATTAGAAAAGATCTCACGTGGTAGTTGCCTTATCCTAGCTAGGGTATCAATCCAAGATAACTACAAAAGCAGAGCAACTTGACTGCAACATAATCGTGGGACACTGCAACTTTGGGATAGAAACAAATGGAAGTACATGCAGCTATGAGATTTGGTTTCACTTCAATACCAATCTTCCATGCCAGACAATCTGTGATACAAAAGGATGCAGTAGCACAGACAATGAAATGGACCTAAGGCGTGTACAGATCAGTTCGGTGAGGTACTATTGCCATGCTAGTGCTATAGATAGATCTTCCTAAGTGAAAATAAATGTAGAAACAGCTAATTTTCCCCATTTGAGCAAAAAAAATCAATGTAGAAACTGCCGAAACAGATAAAGGACACAGCTTTGAATGACTCTGTAAAATTTCATATTTAGTTTCAGCCACAACAAAGCAGTAAATACAAATGAAAAACTGAAATATGACATGACAAAACAGAAGATCACTTGAATAGTTATACACTCGCAATTAAATTCGACATATAATCACAGTGCCTAGATTTAATAACAAGACTGAATCATTTTAAGACGATGTCATCTTGTGGCAGCGTGGCATTGCATTTAAAGATTTGAGGAATATATGACTAACCTGGTTTCTTGATTGTAGCACACGTATCTATGGAAAAGCTGATCTTCGTAGGAAACAATTCAAAGAAGAGGAAACTCTACTATAATAAATAAAAATGGACCTAACCTGAAAAAAACTAGGGGTTGCAACTTAGTAATTTCTGAGTTTGCAAATTAGATATCTGATTTGCATTCCCTAAAACAAAAGGAAACAAAGGAAGCCAGCAATGAACCAATTTCGGATACATGTAAATTAAGGCTGCAATACGTACTCTACTGTGCATGTCATATGTTCTCCGACTTTTAATGCATGATGATGAATGAAGCATTACCATACTCAAATCCTGATACCAAGGAATTTTCACGGTTATTATGATGAAAGTTTGTTTCTTATCTACTAATTGGTCATTTATAGTACAACAAATGAATAACAGCAAAAGAAGTTGGTCTGACGCCCTTTAGCATTCCTTCATGAGTGGTATGTTATCAAGATTAATATGCTCAGACCCTCGTTAGAAAAAACACCAAGGAATCATACATGGATGCAAGTGTGCTCACACAAATGAGCAACACTGTCGAAACATCAATATAAGCCAAAGCCAGGTGAAATGATCCTGGGGCCACGCTTTCTTCTCTACTGACTGATGACATGGTCAAATCAGGATCAAGGAATGAAAGTAACAGTTTCATAAGGAGTTAGCAGTGACCAAACCAGCATGTAACATAACAAACCACCATTGAGTCAAGCAAAGAACACAGAATCCTGAACTACCAGCTTGATGAAATTTTGTTATGCCATACACAATTACCAAATTTCATGCCCATTCTTGGTTCATAAAAATCTGAATCTAGTCGGCACTTCGCCTCTGCAAGCTGTTGCATAGTTTTCAACAAGGTAGGGTGCAGCTGCAGGAAGCTGTTGCAGGAAGCACAAAGAATTTCAGCTTAGAAGAACTAGAGCAAGCAACCAACAAAGTAGATCAAAATTGCATCCTCGGCAGTGATCAACCCGCTGCGGCCATCAACAAATCCAAAGTGTTCACCGTGAAAAAAGCAATTCAAACTTCTCATCCAAAGGGAATTTTTGAGACTTCATATCATGTGTAAGGACAAAATGAGAACTTTCTTCATGGAAGATGGAACTGAGGTATGCACTGAAAACTGTCATGGCTGAACAAATAGCTAGTGTGCAGACATTATACTCGCTGATACTTCAAAGCATTTGCATAATGACTGATCTCATTCTCCTAGTTTCAATATATGTGCGAACATGACATGAGGATGGGCAAGTTCAGAAAGTGATATAATGGACATAGACATAGCAGGACTAACAAAATCATATATCAGTTTGATATGGGATTAGCAACACCCAAATCAACATCTAACCAACATGCTATAGCATACAACCAACATCCAGTTAGGTAAAAAACACCAAAACATGAATTACTAGCTTACTACTCGGAGTGAAACTGTTGTTGTGCCAGTCACCTGTTACCAGCTTCCACAGCCCATTATTGGTTCATGTAAATATGAAATCAGTGGACAGTTTCCCTCTGCAAGCGGCCACATAGTCTTCAGCGAGTTGTGGTGTGGCTTCCTCGTGAGGGCATATGTACTTCTCCACAAATACCTTGTTAGTCACCACGACTGCTGCATAGTAGCTCCCCTCACGCTCTATCAATCCATTCTCCTTAAGAAACTTTAGAACATAATGCCGGGGCCTGAGCCGGCCCTCCAAGCTATAAGAGAGTATTGCCGGACGATGAGCAATGTACTTGGGCTCCAACCCCACCTCAGAGATGAGGAAATCAGACCTGCCCTGCAGCGCGTCCTTGGACCTTGTCAGCACAAATGGAGCCCTAGACACGGCAATGCCCACCTCAGCATCTGACCACCTAAACGTCTTCTTCAAGTATTCTAGTTTGGCGGCGATCGTATCCTCACAGTCATATGCAACAGCGTGCAGGGCGTGCCTGAACATCGGAGAGCCACAGGCCACACCTAAACCTTCGGCACAAGCAACAATCGCCCGGACATGGCTGCTGGTGAGCAACCTCGGCACAGCTATGCCCAGCTTGGCAATATCGCAATCACCTAGACCGCACTCCCGCAAGACCGCGATGTTGGGCTTCACGGTCCTCTCAAGGTTCACCGCAAGGAGAGCAGTGTTGAACTTCACTGCTCGAAGGAGGTTCTCGAAGGAGCCGAAGATGGGCAGGTAGTACTGCAGCTTGGAGACGATGGATCTGCGGCGGATTCTCTCGGGGACGAGTGGGACTAGGCGCGCGATCTCATCACCCGATAGACCGAGGCCGGCGAGCCCGGAGACGTTGGGCGCCAGGGTTTTATCCACGGAGGAGCAGAGTAAATTGGGGTCCCTGGCGACGACGGCGGCGACGTCGGCGGTGGGGAGGCCGAGGCCGGCGAGGAAGGCGAGGACGGCGTCGGGCTTGGAGGGGGACTTGAGGTGGGAGATCTTCGCCGAGGCCTTGAGAGCCTGGATTCGGGTGAGGCCACAGGTGGCGACGAGGTAGTCCTCCACGGCGAAGCCGGAGCTCCTGGAGATGGTGGGCGCGTCCACTGCCGCGGAGATGAGGCGGTGGGGAGAGGGGACGTGAGAGGTGGCGGGAGACGAGAGGATATGTGCTAGGATGGAGCTTCGGAGGCGGAACATGGCGGCGCGGTGGCTGCGGCGGCGCCGGCGGCGGGGAATTGGGAACGGTGGCCGCCGCTGCGAGCGAGAAAGACTCGTGAAGATTTTTTTTTTTTGAACACAGACTCGTGAAGTTTTCTTTTTAACACAGACTCGTGGTATACTGGTATGGTCCCACGCATCAGTCTCATGCTGCCTGCTGTATAGTGAGTTAGTGACTGACCCGTTCAGAAGGATTTTTCGATATGTTAACTCATTTACACTAGAATAACTCATTTATTTCCGACTTAGAGTACAGTACTTCTTTTTGAGTGATCACAAGTTGTCGTTTGATCACTAGTGGTAGAAAACTAGAAAATCTTCCCTGTTCCCTTTCCATCCCCTCAAGCGACAAAAGGAGGGCCCGCATTTGACGAAGATCTTCCCACCCCTCTTTATGCCGCTCTGGCAATGAGAGGAGGGGATAACCCCTCTCTCTATAGGGTTCGTTGGTGGCGTTGTCGGAGTGAAGGAGACAAAACTCCATCCAATAAGACTTGTCATAGGTCAAACCCACTTCAGGTACGTCATCTATTGTGGAGCCCACGGGGTGGCTACTTTGTTTTTTCACCAACTTGTGG
Organism: Poa pratensis; assembly: GCA_947311845.1. NCBI lineage: Eukaryota > Viridiplantae > Streptophyta > Magnoliopsida > Poales > Poaceae > Poa > Poa pratensis. Next base: position 2,773,780 of record CAMZMU010000033.1, on the reverse strand, counting down.
AGGATAGGAGTGTGGCTACGGCACTCGAGCCACGAAAATTTGTCCTCTGACGTTGTCACTTTTTGGCGGTTGTTCGTTCTGCGTTATCACTTGGGTTGGTGGATTTACGGTTAGCCGAGGAGGTTCGTTCATGCAAGTGCCCGATAGCGACATCACCGGTTGCTAGAAGGTGGCGGTATTCTCCTTATACAATGTCGTGTGCAAGCGGACTGGAGGCCAACAAGTGATTATTCGGCCTGTAGGAAACTAAAAGATCCTGAACTTCATCATCGAAATCGGAGATCTTGTTTTGGGGGGTTTGTTCTAGGAATAGACGACGGTGTTTTGCTGATGCTTCGAATCGACGCTTTTGTTACGACATGCTAAGTTTTTCTACCCTGTTGCTAGTAGGTTACGCTAGACGCACATGTTGACCATGCGCTTGTCGGCATCCAGACCCGCCTCCACATGACACTGTCTAAGGAGAATGGTCCTCTTATAGGTCCGCAATACATGGCGATGCTTTTCTTTCTTTTGTTGTCCTTTCTGCAAAATGTCGTGGAATTCTCAAAAAAAAAAAGATCATTGGTGCTAGATTTAATGGAGACTGAGGATGGAGCACAATTCTTGTATCTTTTAGGACATACCCATGTGTAAATATAAGGACGCATCTAGGTGGCGCTAGGGCTTCCCATCGTCGCCCCGAGCGCACCCACAAACCCTAACAAAGGAAGGGGAAGAAGGAAACTAGAGGGGAGGAAGAATCTTCCGCCCGACGACACACCGACCTACAACCTCCATTTGGACGGCGCTCCCGCAACTCTTCCGCCGCCACCCTGGCATCCCTCTATGCCCAGCGAAGCACCCTCAACCCTAACCATAAATTTGTTGCTCTCCTCCGCTGCTTCCAACGTGGTGGGCCACGACGTCGGCTCCCTCTCAGTCGGTGCGTGCTGGAGGTCACGCACCTACACATCTGCGCCATTTGCGTGAAATCGCACAACTCAATGAAGGGTGTGCTCAATCCATCCAACCAACAGTCACACGATGAAGTATTTCAGCAAATATAAACACCATGATTTGATCTAAACCTGGTGACAACCTTCTTGAATACAACTCATCCAGCTTGGGATAATAAAAAAAGACAACCTCCTTGAATACAACTCATCCCGCTTGGGATAATAAAAAAAGAGCAGACACAAAATAACATCAAACCACATCAACAAGGATCGACAACAAGAACTTACTAAACACAGTGTCAAATCAGAGGGAAGCAAAAGAATGGATTCATCTCCAAAGAACAATATACCATGGTATTGGAACAAGTACAGACAGTATACCAACAATACTTTCTATAACTCGGTAGTCGAGCTTTCCTTTCTTACACTAGAATAGACACAGATTATCTCTTTCTTTTCTTCTCCAGAAAAACCAAAATACAAAAAATTGAGGGTGAAGTTGTTTGCGCCTTCGAACAATGAATGGGGGTAGAGGCAGATTATCTGTACAATGGCATCCAACTGCTGCTTTTCCTCACATACAACAAGAAGAAAAAAGGACGCCGGCTCTTTCTTCTGCTCTAAATAAACATAATAATAACCAACATATAGCTACAAAATACTCAAAACCAAGACTGTACTTATGTAGTACGCTGTCTGGCGCACCTCGGTTCTAGTGAGGTTTTCCCCGAGTTCCACTCAAAATTGGAGGAGAGGTCCATCTGTCCTGGTAATAATCACTTGATTCTCTGTGAACAGCTCCTTCCGCCATTTAACTTACTTGTGGGGTTTGCTGCTGGAAGAACCGCAGTTTACGAAGGCTGTGTGGACTGAATCGTGACTGACATGACACGTCATGCAGAGCCATCACATCGCCTGTCACTGTCAAAGCTCAACCTCGTGAAGATCCTCTGTCAATCCGTTGAAATGCACAGAGGAGTTGCTGGTGGAACGACTATGCGTGGGTCTGCCAGGCATGAGCGGCGATGGCACAGTCGGTCCCTCAGGTGACCTAGCCCCTGCGGTGGCACTAAATTGGTCAGAATATGTTCCACTCCATGATGCTGCTCGCGATCTTGATGTCAATGAGCTGCTGTTACTTCCCGGGGACATCCAGGGTGCCTGGTTCGGATTAGGAATATTGTCCATGCTCGGATATCGCTGGATGGTGGATGCCATTGGTGCTGAAAATTGTGCTGTTGGTGGGGGTGATGAGAATGATGTTCCTGCTGGGGTGAGGATGAACGCTCATCCCGGTGGAAGGTTTCACCACCTGTCTCTGCTGATTGGCTAGGCATCTGCTCGGAAGGAGCAGCGGCTGCAGTGGGCATGAAGAAACTGGCACCAGTTGGTGGTGTCACAGATGCAGCAGCCGGTTTGTTATAAGACTGGGCTGCTCCAGTTGCACCAGCCTTATTGAATGTGTCCACATATCTAAATTTTGAACAGAATACTTACGTTATCTTGTTGACAGAATAATTAGAAAATGTAAGAACTGAAAGAAAATGCCATCGGTACTGAAATACCTGGACCGGACACCCATTCGTCCACGAGCAGAAAACTGATTCTGGCTGGGTGGAATTGGCGGCATTCCCAAACCATGATCTGAATGTTTTGGTGATCTTCGTTCTGCCACTCCGTTAGGAGTATGGATTCCATTAGGAGGGCCATTTAAGTTATAGTCTGGCATGCCACTCTGATACGAGGAGGATTTTGTTGGAGGTGGAGGGAGAGGAGGCTCCTCGGCAGGAATCTCAGCACCTTCCTCTACCCATCGTTTCAGATTTTCGTCATAGTAAAACTTGTTCTGTTGCCCTAATTTTGCCTTCAGAAAATAATATGATGTTACCATTAGTATTGCTATATCAGTGAGACAAAATGAACAAAGTGGTGGAGATACTCCAATTCATAACTCAATAAGCACCTGGCGTGATTTTGAAACGAATCCCATTGTCTTCTGCAGCGTGGAGCCAATCCAACCAAATCGTGAACTACCTGATCCTGATGCACTGCTCTGTGTATTATCCGATCTCGCACCCTAATAGAATTATTCGATACGAATTGAGAAGAGAGAACAAAAAGATCTTACTCCCAAAACATCAACTAGTAAAACTGCTACCTCTCTCTTGCTCTATAGAAGACATATACCTGTTTCGGTGTTTTGCCAAAGTCTGGTTCAGAAACACTTTTGTTGTGTGCAATCTTCCTGCCAGCGCCTCCATTATTCTCTGCCATCTCACTTATCGAATGCACAGAAGGGGATGCAACTAATGATGACATGGTCATTACTGATTGGCTATTTACAAATTTCGCAGCTGCAGGTGCTGAATTGATCTCCCTATCACCAGCAGAGCTCTGTGGCACTGGTGGAAGTGGCGCAGACGGTGTACCCATCATGCGGGATATAGATTTATCAAGCGAGGTGAATAGCTTTCCAACTAGTTTCGAAGGGGTCGTCCCATACCCACGCTAAAGAACAAAAGCAAAGCAAGTGGGTTAATTATTAACAAAGGAGAGCCAAACCTCAGCTACAATGCAGAGAAGAACTTGGAATCTAGTAGAGCAGAATCAACAACTACTCCCTCCGATCCATATTAGTGGGCATAGTTTTGTCTAAATTCATATGTATCTAGTTAAGTATTTAGACTAGATACATGTGTATCTAGACAAAGTTGTGCCCACTAATATGGATCGGAGGTAGTATTATAATTCTGTAAGGTTGTACCTGCTGGTGAGTGCGTATCCTCTCCTCCAGGGAGGAAAATGATTGTTTCCATGCTTCCAGTTCTGGAGCACGGCCAGAAGCTTTCAGCACCTTCATAGAAGCTTGGCAATACCTTGAAAAGGTGATTCAATTGGGTCATACTGTGCAAGCAGAGAGTCTAGGGAAAACACTTAGTCATTCTCTAATCAAGCACAAGGCAATAAGCTACCTCAAGGAATCAGCGAGCCTTCCCACTTCCGCAAGCATGTATGCATATATTAGCTTATATGGCTGAAAGGGTAGCAGGATATACTGAGAATTGCCAAGCACCTTTGTATATTCATAAACCTCTGTCCTCTGTTGTTGCATTTTAAATATATTATTAGTACACAGCAGTGAATGGGAAAAAACAACAAGTAATGGACTATACAAGATCCTGCCTATGTATCCACATAATGATTGTTTCGTTTCATAGTAAACTTGTAATAAGCTTGAAATTTTTCACGTAATAAGTTGTAACAGACCTGAATGGCTTCAGGGCTGGCAAATGTTCGAGGACATTTCAAGTGGTCTGCACCAATGAGACATAACCGAGCAGTTTCAGAGTACGGGTCAATATTTAGTTCAGCGACTAAGTAGCATGAATGAGCAGCTGCGACCTGTATGAAGTAGCTCCGTAAGATACTTGATCACAGAGAACAAATATCTCCAATGTATCATACAAACCTCATCTTTCTCTTTCCAAAGGCAATCTCCGAGATGGGTAATAACTAGGTCATCACCTTTTGTCCTATTTGCAGTTATAATAGCCAAATTCTCTTCCCAGTCATCCAACATGGCGTTAGGACTAGGCTGTCCCACAGAAATACAAAGTTATGAACTCAGTCACGAATTAAGCAGAAAGTCGGGAAATTATAGAAACTGAGCAATGTGCTAGATGATATGTGCTGGTAAAAAGATGATACTTTTTAAGCAGCTTTCAGAACTCGTGACACAGCAGTAATCAATAAATATCATGCTTCCATTTCACTGGAGTAACCAATGAAGCACCAAGCACCAGATCTAAGAAAATAAATGACAAATAACCATGCATACCCCAACAGAATGATACAACTACTTAGTCTCTTTCACAGCATCAAGTGGGAGTAGAGAGTCAAATATTGCTATAACTACACTCTTGGTTTCCCTGATGGATAAAATTGTGAAACAGATCTTCGTAAGATAATGAGCAAATATCTGAAACTGAGGGAGTATACTACTATATTCCTACATAACATGTGACAAACAAGGCCTATAAAGAAAAAAGGTAAAGGCGACACTTTCCTATTGCTTTAAATTATACAACGATCATTAACTGTTTCAAAATAATAATGTATCTCCCAAGTGAAGATATCATTTACTAAGTAATTACCTGCATAGGCTGTTGGGATGCACCATGTGTATCATAGTTGATGTTTGTGTTGTTCTCGGCATTAAAAACATCTGCAGGTTGACCAGCAATGAGAAGGCACAATGTTCGCAAAGGTGAACCAGATATAAAGTGGCAGTGAGCCATTTTCTTCACGGTATCCACGTAGAACTGCACCACCAGTCAAATGAAGGATTAAGAAAACTGATTTAGGGAACTAGAAACCTCACAGTTAGATAAGTGAACTGTTATAAACGAAAGAACGAACTTCAATTAGGTTAAAACAAACCTGATCACCAAGTTGTAAAGCAAGTATGACTGCAGGCCCCCACAGTTGACCTTCCTGAGCGCACTGAAGAGCATCTTTTCTTCTGCCAGATACTAAAAGATTTTGGACCTCTTGTGCCACAGCCTACAAGCAAAGTATTTGCCTCAACTGGGGGACATTTGGCTAAACATGGCATGACACAGAATATACAAACTACCTGCATCTGACTTTCGGAGGGAATATTTTTCATGAAACGGACATTGGATCCAAAATCCCCCATATGAGCGTTACTTCTCTTGCAAGATGAAAAAAGCTTAGTTACTGCCATCTCTGGACCATCTGTATCCTATTTCCAAGAATTCAAACGAGAATCAGAGGTGCAAAGGTTACAGAAATAGTCAAATTATCCAACACAATGGCGCTAAAAAATGACCGTTCTAATTTATGTTACTCAACGGAAGAAGAAAAAAATGTAGTTTTGCAAGGTTCTACCTGATACTGCTAAAGGATAAGTTAGACATTCAGCTAAATAAAGATCGCAATACCAATCTATAATTTGAGATACTACTTGATGGAACACAACTCAATAATGTTCTTACATCCTTGAAAGGAACCATTTTAAACTGTAGCGCAAATAAGGACCGTGAAAAACGTTGAAACCACTAGCAGTAGGTACAGCACAACGGAGGGGAAAATGTAGAATCACAATCTATGATATGGCCAGGGAATAATACAAAACATAATTTAAAATGCAAGTCGAATGCATCTATCATAACATCAGAAATGCTAATCCTATCGAAAGTATTAGTTTGCAACACAAGGGCTGATTATTTCGAACATGCATTATGGCCATGTTTGTTCTGACAAAATTTCCAGATGAACAATTACAGTAAAGGGGAACAGGCAGGCAACAAAATGGAATGGTTAAAGAAGTAATGGACAAGTATAACCGCAACCAAATAAAGCATGAAAGAAAGTACCTCTTGTGATGGGTCAGACCCAAAAGGTGCACATAGTTTCCCATAGTGCTGGCATAGTATCTTCAGCAACGAAATAAGCAATCTGCGAGGATCACCTCTCTCGTATTCACTGGTGGAAGATTCATACCATGTAATCATCTCATCGAGCCATTTGTTTACATCCTTTGATGCAGCACTTCCACCAACAAGAGGACCAGGAACAGGTTGACGGCATAAAACACGGAAGTAACTAAGTGCACTGCCATCAGTGATCCTTGAAGCATCGGTTTTATCCTCAACAACCTCTGATAAATTTAAAACTGACACTGTTCCACTAGAACTCCCCTTAAATTACCGAAAAAAACAATTATTTTAGTTACTTTGAAACAACATTTATGATTTCTCTTGATAATGAGAATATATTGCATGGAAGATATAAGCATACCTGGTTTGCACTGTTAAAGCTTGTGGCCATTGAGCTTGTTTCTTTCATAACTATAAGCTTCCCTCCAAACCCAAAAGCAACCAGAGCATGAGGTGGGCGTCCCGCCGATGACCTCTCTTCATGCGGGGAGTAACCAAATTGCATGTGTGGAGCATTTGTACCACTAAATTGTTGCTGAGAGAAGTTCATAGAGTTCTCAGTACCGAGATAGCTGTTAGACAAGTGTGCTTGAGTGTTTGCATGAGCTTGGTTCTGGCTGTTGTACATACTCCCAATTGGAACAAAGCCTTGTGTATTAACAACACCATTGGCATCACCGTAACCGTGGTTTGTAGAAGTTTCAAACCCCATGTAACTAGCCTGTTGAGCTGTAGAAGGTTGGGATCCCATGTAACCAGCCTGTTGAGCTGTAGAAGGTTGGGATCCCATGTAACCAGCCTGTTGAGCTGTAGAAGGTTCAAATGTCTTGTAGCTTCCCTGGTTACCCGTGGAAGTTTCAGCTGTGTTAAAAGCAACCTGATGATTTGTGGAGGAACTGAGAGATTCAGCATGTGAATGCTGATCAGAACCATAGAAGCTACCTGCCAGGCTATTCGCGACATTTTCAGGCTGCGCACTGTTCGCAAACGCATCCCGCTGCCACTGGTTCTGAGTGCTATAGCTATTTGTGAAGGAATTATGTTGGGCTGCCTCGGTTTGTTTGGCATTATAGTTTATCCCACCAGAAGGTGCACCATCCTGAAGAGCACTAGTTGCACTCATCTGCCTGACGGCCTGCTGGTAGGACTCGAGCGACTGCCACTCCTGCGTATTGGTATCGAAGTACCACCCCGGGTACTCCGCGTAGAACAGCATGTTGGCCGGGTAGTCTGAAGCGGCCCCCTGTCCCCAGGCCCCCGCGGTGGTGCTCTCCTCTGCGATCGGCTCCAGCGCAGCAGCCTGCGCTGAACTCTGCAAGTACGAAACACCATACTGCTGCTGTTGCTGCTGCACATTGTCACCACTGTTGTCCACCTGAGCAGCAGCCGTGTGAGCAGTGTCAACCTGGTACCACTGCTGCGTCGTGTCATCGAATTTCCACCCCGGGTACAAGCTCTCCAAGTACCTGGGATCCGTGGAGTCCACTGCTGCACTGCTATCGAGCTGTGTGTCCGTGCTCTGATCCGAGCTTCCCCCGAAGAATTCCTGATCCTTCACCATCTCAGTGGCCGAGCTCTGGCTCCCGCCGAAGAAGCCATGATCCGACGCCCCCACGGTCGAGCTCCCCAAGCTCTGGTTCCCGCCGAAGAAGCCATGATCCGACGCCCCCACGCTCCCGGCGGCAACGGTGCTCTGGTTCGCGGGCACGCTGCCGCCGAGGAAACGTCTGGGTCTCCTGACAGATCGCTGAAGGGATCGAACCCGCCGTCGTCGGCCCCGAAGGAGGCCCACTGCACCTGCTTGACCGCGGTGTGGACGCCGCTGGCGCTCCTCCCCGACCCCGGCGACCCGCCCTCCGGAGGCGCCCCCTCAGCGGGACGCGGCGCCACGACCGCCGACGGCCCGTCCGCGAGGCCGAGGCTGGAGACGCCCCGGACCAGCTCCTCCTCCTCCGTCACCTCCGTCGCCACGGGGGAGGGGGAGGGGCCGTCGTCGTCGACGAGCTTGTCGAAGAAGTCGGCGTCGGTGAGGTCGGCGGCGGCGGCCATGTCCTCGTGGACGACGGGGGATCGGGGAGATCTCGGGGCGGGCGGGGCGGATCTAGAGTTTGGCGCGGCGCGGAATGGCGGGGAGGGCTCGCCGGCGGCGGGCGGATCGGGTTCTGGTCTGGACGCGGCGGGAGAAGGTGGAGGCGGTTGCGCTGGCTGGCGGGCGGGCTCACGACGACAGCCGACGTCGCGTCATCGCACCGCCCATTTTCTCTTGTCTTGCTTTTCTCTGTCCTCTGTCTCTCCGATCTTCTCATGCATGTTTCCCCTTTTCCGGCGATTTTTTCCTCTTTTGTTCTTCACAATTGACAATTCCAAATAGAATCTTCTTCTCTTGGCCCTTTTCACACAAGGCAGTAATTACAAAATGTGGTATGATTTACTGTTGCATATCCAATAATTAGAGTAAATGTTTGCGTGGTGTTACAAAAATATTCAATGGTAAATACTCCCTCCGTATTTTAATATAAGGTGTTTTAACATTTGTCCACATTTACATATATCTGGATGTATGTAGACATATTTTAGTGTGTATGTGCACTCATATTAGTATACATGTAGACAACATACTAGATAGCTAAAACGTCTTATATTCATGCACGGAGGGAGTAGTACACAACGAAGCTCACTCGGTTGGGGGAGTGAATGCAGGACCTTTGTCGGTGCCGAGCAATTGGACGGCTCTTATAACTAAATAAAGAACAACATGTACATGGCTCAATTTTTCCATGTTATCCGTCCCGTCCCTGGAGAGAGGTATGGTTGCACATCGATGAAAATTTTGGTTGTTGCTTCTACGACAATTTTAGAGTCTAGAGTCTTGGTTGTAGTTTCACCTTTGCTAGGTTCGTTTTTGTGTGTGTGTGTGTGTGTGTGTGTGAATTCATTTATCCTTTATCTGATTGTATCCGTTGTTCTTTTATCCAACATAAGGTTGTTTTAATTTTTTTTAAGTACAATCTTTTCTCCTGGTTCACTTCATACATGGCATCTTACAAAGAAAAGTCGATATCAGTTTATTTTATTTGTTGTATATATTTTTATGCCCATAAATCGAGAAGAATTATAAAAATCCCACCACAACACCCCTTACGGCTCTGTTTGTTTCTAGAGTTTTTTTAGGGATTGGTGGGGATTATCCCGGTCAAACCCCCAAATCCCCACATATCCCAAAACATTGTTTGTTTCTAGTGTATTGGACAGGTTTTATCCCCACCTTTCCCCACAAATTCCCAAACTCTAGTTCATTTTTTCTCAATCCCTAGGGGATCCAATACACTACCCCTACCTAGTAGATTGGATCCCGGGATTGGGTGAAGTTTGGGGTTTCACCCAATCCACTAGAGGATTATCCCCACCAATCTCCTAAAATACCCTAGTAACAAAAAAGGCCTACTTGTATATTATTTTCCTCCGGTATTGTTTCCGATAGGGGTATTGTACCTTGCCACACAACAGTCGTATGGAAATACACATGTCTTCCAGCACCAATTAATCATCATCCTATAAATGTGAATGATGATGGGTAGGGTAAAAGAAATTGAGGGACAAAAAGGTTAATTATCTTTAAATATCTTTTCTTTCCAACAAAGCAACATGCATTTTCTTTTCAGCAGAGAGGAACAGAAAACAGCCCAATCAATCATTTCTTTATTCTTCTTCTTCTTTTGAAATTTCCGGTGAGGGTTTCGTTTTAATTACAACCACAGACACCACCAACCGCTCACCCACTAACACATGCTGCTATGTCGCATTAGCACATGTCTACATAGCTAGCTGTCAGGTTACCAACATTCACATCCACATAGTTAAAGTGCTCTTAAGATTATGGCTTACTACTTGCAAATACATTCTTAGCAGATACTTCTCTTCCTTCTAAGAGACACGAAAGTCTTGTCGAATCTGCATCACATGATGCTTAGTTGACGGTACCGAAAAATATTGTTTAACAACCTGAATGAAAAGCAAACGCTTGGATCACAGTTACTCCTCATTTATCAACCAGTGATGGCTGAAAAGGTCAGCCATTTCAATCCAGACAAATCTTACTCCAGACAACAAGAGATGTAAGGGTCAATCAGGGCAGCCGTAAAAATCCAAGAAACTCGAAATATAATTGTTCCAACAACAAGGACAGATCATATAGACAAAGGTCTATGTAAGCCTATAAACAGCTAATGAGTCTGGCATTTATCACATTGCATTGCATTACATCATTTCTCTTGAACATTACAGATGATGACAAAGTAAAAGCACCAGATGAAACAAGAATAGCACACTGTAGGTCCTACCATATGTTCCACGTCATCCAGCGATTCAAATACGTCTACGGTTATCGACCCTTGGTTTCTTGGATGCAGCGGCAGCATCGGAAGTATCACTGCCGGACTGAATCTGGTTTTTTTAATGGAATTTTAGCTTATACATGGGGCTGTTGCATGGAAAATGACAATAACATGTATACTCTTACCTTATCAAGCTTTTGTCTGACTAGATTTACGGTTGCATTCATTGACTTGGATGGAAAATAGTCCTATAATTAGAAAGCATAGTTTCATCAGTTGATCAAAAAGCATATAATTAATGCAAATAAAAAAAGGAAAAAAGGGATTTCAGGCAAACTCCTAAAGAATGATGCCAATGTCTGCATTATCGATGACAAGTTACAGATTATGCCTTTTCCGGGTACTTTGCATAAGCTATTTCACTAATGTTGGCTTTCTCGTACTAATTGCATCTTAATTGATCGAAGTTTCTTCCTAGACTTTCTGCAAAGTAAGTTGCCTTATAGCATGATCTTGTCTGCTTATTAAATGCCCCAGTTTTCCTCGGTGAACAACTTCTTATTTTCAGCCTAAACATTGTTTTACTACTTCATCATACCTTATTAGAGGACACATGACTGAAACGAGCATCTTCCATATGAGAAGTGTGAATTGTCTTCGTGTGTTCCCTGAAGATGATAAGATGAAACTTTAGAGGAGAAGTTACTATCGTGTTACTTTATTCTTGTATAACAGTCAGGCTATATTGTTTTAGGCTTTTAGGTAAGTAGTGTAGTTCTTCATGCAAAAAAACTTTCAAAAGAATGACTGAATACGATTGTATGATAATCATATATATTGCTAACATAAACACACGGTATATTGGAATGTACTGCCAAGTTTGAATATCCAAATTGATGCACAAAAGTCAGGACATGTCCGAACACAAAGAGTGAGCTATTCAATTAGATCGCAATGTCGGCAACCAAACAACCTAACACAAAGATTTGAAATAAGAAGTAAATGCATGTATAATCTAATAAAACCTCTCACTAGTTTGCAACTTATAGTTCTTAAATTCCTTTGGCCATCCAATGTAGCTACATGATCCATAACATGACCATCCACAACAAAATCAGTGGCCGTAATCAACCATGCTAGCAATTTCAGTTCTGACTTCAAGTGACAATACAACTTCATATGATGAGTAAAATATGACCAACTTTTGGTTATCAATTTTACATCATGGAACCAAAAAATAATGTAAACAGTAACCTCTTATTGGAGCTCATATGATGGTGTGGGTTCCCGCTTGAGGACCCCTGACCCGGTGAATAATGAGATAACGCTTCAGGTCTGCTCCCAGCAGGTGCTGCAAAAATGCAACGAAATATCAAGATCCAACTATTCAAGTACCAAGGAAAATGTACTAGCAATGCTGATTCCCAGATATACCTTTAGGTTTCTGTACAATAATAAATTGTAATATGCAGATATACTTTTAGAATAATGAAACCATACATCTTATTCGGCCAAGAACATCTTTTCTCCTGACTTCCAGTTTCTCCTTGGTATCCTCAAGACTCTCAAACTGAGGTGCATATGACACCTGCAGCCGGTTGCCAAGAAATACAGACTCATCCAACTTCCTCTTTGCAAACCTGCAACATGACAGAACCAATACCACATTTAATGAAAAGATAGCAAATCCGATTGTTTTTTTCTTTTTACTGAAAGAGAAGGAACCAAACAAGAAGTTGGGGCAACTGTTGGCTGTAGATTTGCTGCTCAGGTGCCAAAGACTGTACTACAAGACCTGAACTAACTCATGCCCTCAAAGAAGATACAATCATTCATTTATGTTTATTATCACAATTTGGGGCTTCCCAGTAAATCACACATACTGAGAGCAAAGTATGTACTATGTGCTGAATTTTGCTTCTGGAAAGCCTACCCAAGTCACCTTTCCTCAGTCAAGTCCGTTAGTTGTGCTGAACAATAAGATTCAATCTTTTTCACTCAATTACAGAAGCATGAATCGCTGACTGTTCAGCCAATCAACATTCTTCACACATTCTTCAGTCACATATTCAAAAATGTTAAAACGTAACCCACGAATCAGATAACTTTTTTTGGTTGCTCACCCCGTATGACATGTGATGTGGTACACGAATCAGATAACTAATAGCAAGAAACACAAGATATCCCGCCACACCTAACTATCTAAACCATGTCCGCAAGCACAATAAAACATCGGAAAACAATCACCACCAATCGATCACCACAGAGGAGCAACAAATCCTACAGTTAAATGAGATAGATATGCGACAAGCATTGGTACCTCGCGTTGCTGACCTGCGAGAACTTGATGAAGAAGACGTCGGTGTACTCCTCGCAGTCCTCGGCATCCATGGGTTTGCACCTGAACACCAAAACGAAGCATGAAACATTAGCAGGAAGAAGAAGAAAGATGTGAATTTTCAGGGCCCGCTGGTGGCTCACTCTTCCAGTGGGCCGTACGTCGAGAACAGGGTGCCGAGCTCGTCTTCGCATCCGAGGGCCGGCACGTTCCGGACGACGAGGTACCTGCGACCGAATCGATGTGATTAGCGGCGGTGATGTGGCGGAGGAGAGGCTGGGCTAGGGTTAAGGGGGGAATGGTGGTTACTTGGACTCGTCGCAGACCGTGTAGACGCGCACGGACGCCGGCTCGTCGCGATCGCACGGCATCTCGCCGGAGGACTGAGGCGGCCGGAGATGGGAGCGGCGCCGGCGACGGGACCGGTGGGGATCGGCCAGACCTTTGATTCGATAGGCGCTAACGAAAAACGTGTTTCACTGTTTACGCATTCTGGCTCTCAAGACGTAATGTATTAACACTACGTTTCCTTTAGGTTCATCATGAATATGATGAAAGTTCTGGCAAAAATAAGAACATGATGCGAAAGGGGGTAAATTAAAATCACTTATTTGCCTCTCTTGGTCTGTTTTATTCTCATTCGCATGTTTTTATTTACTCCAAATAAATGGCATGCTCTCCAAGTCATTTCTTTGCTTTGGAGGATTGTGTGCCTGACTTTTTTTTCCGCAAAAGACAAGAAACATGATGTATATCCAGAAATACACGACCGGTTGTTTGCGCTAAAAATAGTAGCACCACTCTCTAATGGTTGTGTTCTCCACTGAGCATTGGCACCCTCCTTCCCAGTGTCTCGTATTCCCTTAATGCCTTTTACTTTCACGTCCAACCCCTCTCTCTTCTCATCTCTCAAGACAACTACCTCGTACGTCTTTCTCATCTACGGCCTAATTTATTGCGGCAGATCATCGAGCCTACCACTCCTTCTGTGAAGATGCCGCGTTATATAGGGCGTGTTTGGTTGTTGGCAGCCACATGGCCAGGCCCAGCGAGGAGAACGGGCAGGGCCCAAGGGGACAGGCCACAGGGAGCCGATGCAAAAAAACATGGCGGCCGTTTCGTTTGGTACTCTGCATGGTGATTGGTGGGTTTGCATACATGCAGGGCATGTTGTTTGGTGTGGCGGCTTCTTGCATGCGATGTGAGAGAGTCATGCAACTTGCACTGAAAACAAGGGTGCTTTGCAAAGCGTGCTGGCCTGATCCTAGAAAAACGGCCGATTTGGCAGTTTCTGTTGGGCCTGTCCCAAGGGTGCTTTGCGAAGCATGCTGGCCACAACGTGAGGCCCAGTTTGGTTGGTTGGATGCAAATGGGTGCAAAAAGGTGAAAGATGCTCTAGTTTTCGGTGCCCACCAAATTTGGCTCCGGGCTGCAGCCTACCAAACACCCCCATATTGACGCCATATGCATTGTGTGTGATTGGGGTGTGGGATTACACTCTTTCTTTTGCATTGATTTGATGTCATTGCTTGCTAAAGTACTCTGGTACGTGTGTACTTATGTGAAAATGACTTTCAGAGATTCATCAATTGTTTCATACTGTGTTTTGTACCATTAATTGGATCGTGAATTCATCGGTCATTCATTCAAATAGTGTGCTTCTCTTTCACCAAAGTATTACAAAGGATGCAAGAAAATCACAAAAGCCACACACTCTATACATTGATAATGAGAAGTATTCACCGGATCTTGTAGTACTGGCCAAACATGCCGGGAGCCAAGAACTGGTCTTCATGTGGATCCAAATAATTCTCACGGTGGTTACCAAAGCATCTCGCGAGCCCCAGTCAAGGCTTGAGCTCGGCTTGTTTAGGTCTCGGGCCGAACATGAGTCAAGCCTATAATGAATCAAGATCAAACGGTTTGAAGAGCTTGAACTTTGTTGACAGCTCTAACCATCGAAGAGGCACATTGTGGCTCATCACGGTCACGAGGCATCTCTCCTAACGATTCGAGGGGGGCTTTTCGCTGCGGGCAGAGGTGGGAGCAATGCCGGCGGCGGCGGAGATCGGCAAGGGAGCGAGTCACTGTGCAGCTGGACCACGTTTCCTTAGGCACTATAATGAGAGACGTGTTTACTAAATTTGCGCTTTCTCGTTCTCAATTTATATGTTATCATAATACAACGCATTTTAGTTATCGTATGTAATCAAAGAAAAAACCACTACTAGTCAAGTGTTACTCAATCAAAATTGCACTATCTGATTAACATATCAAAATTCAGTATGATCAAAGTTTTATTCTGTATCGTTAACAAAGCAAGGTTATTGACCCTTATCGAGAAACTGAGACTCTTAGGAGCAAGTTACAATTGTGGTAATTTGGTAATAATAAAATTCGCTAACTTTTCTAAAATGTGGAAACTATCATACCAATGTGTATCAAAATTATTACTTCTAAGTTTGAACCGCGAGCTTAAGTTTCAAAATGCTAGTACTATGTTGCCAGCTAGTTCTCTAATCATCGCTAATATACCGCTCTAGGCCGCTCATCCACGAAATCCTACGTATCGCGACTTTGACATAGGGGCGGAAAGTTCCGGTGCAGGCATAGTCAGTGCTATGAGATATTAGGACACTCACAATTATATTGAATTAGTGTGTTTCCCATTGAGCGCCAGTGCCATAATTTGTTTTCTGAATACTTGCGCGTGTTCTTGATGGCCCTATTCTCCACTGCACACCGACACCCTTTTTCCCGGTGTCTCATATCCCCTAATGTTGCGTTTTCAATTCACATCCTCCTCATCTTCCTTCGTTGTCTCTTTGGGCTACTATCTCTTTTGTCTTTCTCACCCACGACCTTGTTTTATTGTGATAGATCGACAGGCTCGTCACTACTTGTGTGATTATGTATCAATATATATTTTTTTGAACAGGGGACGGTCCCGAGGGACCTAGAAGCTTATATTCATAGCAGTGGCAAAGTACACAGAGGACCGAAAGAAAATAGAAATTACAACACATTCCTTACAATTCGCAACAAGGACCCTACAACTATTTTGAGGAAAGCAATTGGGTCCGGCTCCATCACCACTGCATCGAAAGAAGCTCAGCACAGCCAAGTACACCACCGCCGGGGACGAACCACTTGGAGATGGGCACCGGGAGCCAGCTGCAGCAGAGCCAAAGGGCCTCCGCAATGGCACAACGGCCTGGAGGTTGATGAAACCATCTGTCGCCAGCCGGAGGAAACCGTAGCCGACGAAGAATGGGTGGAGGGGTTGCCTTTCAACCATTAGAGATGGCCGCCGATGATTTGCCGCCATGAATGACCTCCAAGGAGCCGCTTCGTGCTCCCCTGGTGCAGAACCAACCGCCAGCAAGCAAGAACATGGGAATTCCCTCTTCCAACGCCACCGAGACGAGAAACAGGGGAATCACCTAGATCATTGATGCCGCCGCTGGAACCACGATTACCGAGCTTTATGCAAGAGGTCGCCGAAGAAACGAAACCAACCGCCGCCTCCCACCACTGGAGCTTGACAGACTGCCTCATCTCCACCGCCGTACGCCAGGAGCCACTCGTAAGCTCCGGCGACAAGAACCCCACAAAATAACTGCAGCACATCCACACCTGCGAGGCTGCAGCTACCTCGATCCCCGGCTTCCCGCCACGAGGAAGAAGACAAGGCCGCCACCATCCTCGCCGCCCACCGCCTCGGTGGTCTGAAGAAGAAGGCAGAGGACGAGCATCTTCTCGATCTGGGTCACCAGCAAGCACGAGCTTATTTAGGGAGATCCTGATGCCGCCGCCACACTCCGCCTCCGGCCCTGCCCTCCAGGGCACCGCGAAGAGGTCGACGAACACCAGAAGCCGCTGGATCAGGCTCGCACAGTCCAGCAGCTCACTCCAGACGAGCACAAGGCCCATACGCCATGGCGGCAAACCTAAAGAACTACCTACTCTACTATGTACAAAGGGGGCTAGACCACCTAGACCATCTCGTCGCCAGCAAGCCTCGCTGCCGGAGAGAGAGAAGGCCAGGGGCGGCGGGGAGGAGATGCGGGCGACTCTCAACAGGGGCAAGTTGGGAGGAGACGTCTAGATCTGGCTTTATGTATCAATATATATGGATGCCCATATGCATGGTACGTTTGAGGTTGGTTGGTGGGTTTGTACTCTTTCTTTTGCATCGATTTGATGTCATTGCTTGGTAAAGCAGGCTGGTACGTGTGTCTATGTGAAAATGACTTTAAGTGCTTCATAAATGGTTTCATACCGTCTTTTATACCATGACTGGACCGTTCATCGACATACGTTCAAATATTGTGCATCTCTTTTACTAAAGTCTAAAGTACCACTACAAACGATGCAACAAAAAATCACAAAACCTACACGCCCTATACACTCATGAGAAGTGTTCATCGGATCTTGTATAGTACTAGCCATGCAGGGAGCCAAGAACTGGTCTTCATGTGGACACAAATAATTCCACGCTGGTTACCAAAAGTATATAAACATATATGCCAGCTAGTGTCAATGAGCAAAATCATCGTAGAGGCACATTGCCGTCGGCTTGTCACGGTCACGCGGCATCTCGCTGGACAATTATCGAAGAGGGCTTTTGGCAACGCGCGGAGGGCGGATATGGTAGCAGCACCGGCGCCACGGGGATCAGCGAGAGAGCGAGTTACTGTGCAGATGGACAGTGTTTACTTAGACACTAATGAGAGGCATGTTTACTGAATTTACACATTCTTGTTCTCGAGATGTGCTTTCACAACACTCACTTCCTTCAGTTTCAAGCAAAAGTTCATCATGAATATGAAATTCGGCAAAAAATCTCAAAAGTACGGTAAATTAAATTAGATGGAATTCATGGACAAGATTTTTCACTCATATGTTTAGATATACCTGTTTGTTAAAAAATGCATTCTGGATGTATTTCGAAATGTAAAAAATTCTATAAAAAAGGGATATGTACATCCGGACATTATTTCGCATGCAAAGTTCTGCAAAAGATATACATTTCTGTGGCTTGTGTAAAATAGACAAAGTAATGTCCTATATAAAGTCATTTTGGGCACCAAAAATTGTCTTTTTTACATAAGCCACAATTTTTTTTTTGTGAAACTTCTCGTGTAAACATATAATGTTCGGATGACCATCCATTTCCGATTTTTGTTTGACATTTTGAACGGAAATGTTATTGTGCATGCACACATGGGTGTGGGAGCTATCATGTCCTCATTACCAAAAATGTCCTTCGGGATTCGGAAAAAGATGCCATGATGTAATTGTGGTTCTTCTCTTTTCTGCATTTTCTGAACAAAATATGCAGTTATGTGACTAGAGATATATGACATAAAGAAGAAGCAGAATTGGCAGTTCAACCAGTGGAGGAGAAGCATACACTTGTCGGCTTTGAAGTCCGTCTCCAGCCAAAGTCATCACAGGAGAAGACTAGCTCCACCATCTCCAATCACAAGCCCTAACGGCAAAGGTGGTAACAACCACCTTACAACAACCATCGATGACGAACAATCCTCCCGGACCTGTGACGATACTAGGAAGCACACTATCGTCACATATCCGTGTTTCTGTCATCACCCATCGTGACACCTACCTCGCCATATTCCCAAACCAATTGAAGTCATCCGACGGTATGCTCCATCACGGCTCCATTGAAGCCCTTCGCAAGTTGGCAATTCTCGGCGACAAAAGCCTTATTGTACATATTGCTATCTCCTCCACCTGGCAACTCAACAGACAAACCCTACCCTATATCTATTTATGTACCAGATGCGGGGACCAGAAATTTACTCATTCGTCTTCGAAGTGCTGTACAAACAACATGTGGAAAGGAAAACACTTGCTCGCCGACAAGCACAAGAAGAAAAAGGGGATAGAAAGTTTCTAACACCAACCAACAAGGTATAATTTCTTGTAATAGTCCAAAAAAAGGCGAAAAGTCTTTTTATTGTCCGAGCTTACTCGAGCCTTTAAAAAAAAGGAAAATCATAATTTGAAATCTTAAAAGAATGCAATATATATGGGTGCATATACATGTGACATATATGAACCAATTTTCATCAAAATATAGTATGATTCATGATCCACACAAAAGACAAATGTTCGGATCAAAATGGTGTTTTTTTTCCTTCTTACACATCCACAAATTTGTGACTTTTGTGTAGCCTAAAATACGACATACTAGTATTTTTTATCGAAACGTTACAGATATGTAGATTATATTAGTATGACTCCACCCTACACGAAAACTAGAATTTTTTGATACCTCTAAATATCATATTTTCAATATCAGGCTCCATAAAGACCGGGTGCCAAATAGCTGCACTCTAAAAATGTGTAGTTTCAACCTTTCTTTAATACCAGGCTCCGTTCCAAATTAGATGACGCAAGTTTGTCCAACTACGGATGTATTTAGACCTATTTTAGTGTGTAGATTCATCCCTATTTGGATAACTATGAGTCATCTAGTTTAGAACGGAGGGAGTATGTAATAATGATTGTTCTCCAAATGACTTACTTCTTTTTTGTAACATGACTAAATGTTTTACGTTAGACCAACTGAGTTGAACAAAAATATCATATGGCACAAATATGTTAACTAGAGAAACTCCTAAACCGGGCAATCATTTTTTTATTTAGACTGATGAGTGGGAGCCAATCATGAGACTGGCGAGTGGGAGCCACTTAGTTAGCTGGTCGAACCAGACCACGCAAAGCTTCAGGAGTCACACAGCAACCCCGCCGCCCGCGCGTTCCCCGTCCCCTAGCCGCCGGCGCCGCTATGCTCTGGCTCGGACGCAGCGTCCTCACCCAGCTCATCGCTTCTTCCTCCGCCTCTCCCGTCTTCCAACTCCACCGCCTCCTCTCCGCCGCCGCCGTCCCCCGCATTTCCCCAAACCCTAGCTTCGTCGTGGAGGACTACCTCGTCGGCACCTGCGGCCTCACGCCATCCCAGGCCCTCAAGGCCTCCGTGAAGCTCTCCCATCTTTTTGAAACACCATGTACTATTGGACATAATCAAGGCCACATGCTTGCGTCTCAAATTATGAATTTGTGATTGTACACCTTTTTTGAACTTATAGAAATAACAAAGCTATAACTTTTACTTTTCTTTTCAACATTATTTCCATTGTATGTCATCGCCATCTAACCCAACCAACACCATGAATGCAGATTGTAACCATATACTATGTAGGATCATGTGGTTTAACATGCAAGGCGAGGAGATACGCTTGGGATTTCACTCGGAGGGGAAGAACCATTCTGACCTTGGACTTGTTAGCCTACGACCGCTATACAGTGGAACAAGGCTAAGCCTGCCGCTCATCATGTCATACACGCAATAGCGAGGAACGGAATGGAAGAAGGATTTGTTGCAGCCACGACACCTGCATTGCCAGCGTTGCTCAGCCCGTGTCCAGTCAGTGCCCAAGATAAACACCCGGTTCCCTCCTCGGAACCTCTGGTCATAGAGTTGTGTGGACGAGGCAGCGAAGGCCCTGGAGCAAGTCTTGCTGAGGAAGAGGACCTGGCCATCAATGTCTTTCACCTCTGACCACTCTCCCCTCTCCAAATCCGCCTCCAACACCTGCAGATCCATCGCTGTGTGGTGAATCTGTGGCTCCGGACGGATGGTCCACCGCACCATCAGTAGCTTTCGGCCGTCTGATGACACGACCAAGCTGTGGTTCATGATGATGCTCCAGCGCCGTCGGTGGCCGTTCTATGATGACACGCTCTGCGCAGCACGGCTGCCCTAGCTCATGGACGAAGAGCGCCCCATGGAAACTGAGCGCGAAGAGCTTCCCACAGTACAGGGCCATGTCCTTGTACTGATGCGTCGGTGTGCAAATTGCCCATGAGAGCTGTCCGGTGGCGCCCGGCCGGAAAAACGCCAAACTAAACGCGGTGTCACGCCTTCCGGCCCAAGGATAGACGACGAGCACACGACAACCTCACCGGTTTTGTTTTGTTCCTCCGCGCGACGCAGTAGGTGGGACGTGCCGTGCGCATGCCCTCCGCTAGCGCTCGGTCGGTACACGTGATTCAAGCGGAACCCTTTGTCTTGTTTTGTTCGATCGAAAAAAAAAAATCCGCTCGTGCACGTTTCGTCACGTACGTACGTGACTTTTCTCGCTCGCTGCAGAAAGAATCAGCATCCATCCATCCTTTTTGTTTGAGATGTTTTACAGTGCATCAACGCAATGTCGTGGGCCGTTCAAGTGAGGCGATCGGACGGTGGAGATCCAAAATACTACGCCAATTTTTTGGTAGTATATTTGAGCCCGAGGGGCATTTTTGGCAATACACTGAAAAAACGAACGTATTAGGAATAATATCATGTACGACTGGGTGAGCGACGCTGTGGTTCGCCGCGGTTCCACGACTCTGTCGGTCCTTCCGCATCGCCGCGGTTCGATCAAGCCTTCTGTGAGAGAGCACAGACCACCTGCCGTTCCAGTGCATCATCCGGCTCGTCGTCTTCCGGTGCATCATCGGCTTCCTCACTGGCCGTCACTCTGCCCGTCTCCTCCACCCGCCCCTCCACCTCGCCGGCAAGCTCGCCTTCCGACCGTCCTCCGGCGACGTCGTAGTGGATTGCATCCGGCTCGTCGTCTTCTCGGGTGTCAAGTTCGTGGAGGCTGAGTTCTCCATGATTTCATGCCACTCCACCTTTCACCATTAATTATTTGTAGCCACATGCCCCGCTCATGTACACCAAAAGTGAGAAAATGAAAATAAAACTCGTAGCTAGAGCGCAAAACAAATTCCACGTACATGAATATATAGTTAGGGTTCCCCGCCCAATTTTAATGTAAGTGAGAAATATATAGTTTGCATGTATAAAATATCAAATCCTCCAATGTACATGAAACACTTGGCAGGTTTCCCGCCAGTTTTCAACACACGCACTTTTTTCAGTTTTCTCGCCTAATTTTTCGATGGGTGATTATCTAAGTGGGCATTTCGTAGCTTTTTAAACATAAAATATCAATTCCTTCAACATGAATGAAAGAGTTGGCAGTTTTCCTGCCCATTTTCAACACAAATACTTTCGGGGTTTCTCGTCCAACTTTTGCAACCAATGATTACATAAGTAGGCATTATCATGTTTGTAAGATCAAACTATCAAGTCTTTCAACTTGCATGAAAAACAATCTACATGCATACCAATGATTATAATGCGCATGAAATGGTAGGCATGCAAACAACACGCCTCAATTTGAGTAGTGACTCGACTCTAGAGTATGGATTAAAAGGAGAAGTATACAAGGGGAGAATTGCCTATTATTTTATGTGTCGTTTCGTTGTCGCTTGTTATTACTTTGTGCAAGAAATTATAACTACTGCCTACCATGACATGGTAGGTAAATGCATTTTTTTTGTCAGCCGCAATTTTTTTGCGTCCGGGTCTCTAACTGAGGCGGTTTCGGTGGCATTGGACAGAACTCATGAATTAGATTTTCCATGACTTGTAATTTTCATAAAACCCTACTTTCATGGGTCTCTTTCCAAACTCACGCTCGAAAAATTTTGGAGCACAAAGAAGGCCGTCTGAGCCGTCCAACGGGACCCATGAGTTACATAACACAAAAAATTGTTGCATGTTTTTAATGTCATCATTTCGTTCTACTCCCTCCGTTCCGAATTACTTGACTTGAGTTTGTCCAAATACGGATGTATCTAGACACTAAACAAGTATAGATACATCCGTATTTAGACAAATCTAAGTCAAGTAATTTGGAACAGAGGGAGTACAATATAGTTATAACCTATTATTTGATCTGACATTTTGTTGTCACGCGTTATTATTTTATGTATTATGTAGCATTTGATGTGATATCTTGTTGACATGTGTTAATATTTTATACATGAAATGATAGCATATAACCCCCCCCCCCCCCCTCCCCAGGTAGGGGGTGGTAGCGATGTCTAGGGCACTCACATCTCCTTGGTGGCCGGATGAGGTGCATCTGGGTAATTGTCGTCGGTGGTGACGATCCATCCGACGATGGGTGTGGGAGGCGCTTATTAATTTCTCCATATTATTGGATGTTCCTAAATAATTTATTTGGGAGACATGCATAACACCTATACCACGGTGTATAAACTGATGTCGTAGCAACACACGGTACTCAATGAGTAGTGTATGTACGTGCACTGGTATACGTATCGTCGTTGGTCATGGATGTCAGCTACCTAGCTACATACTACTCCCTCCGTTCCGAATTACTTGACTTGAGTTTGTCCAAATACGGATGTATCTAGACACTAAACAAGTATAGATACATCCGTATTTAGACAAATCTAAGTCAAGTAATTTGGAACAGAGGGAGTAGTATCCAAGACGAGGCATGTCAATCTCGTCCTAGCTAATCAATTAGCTATGAGCCATGCACGAGTGCGTTGCATGTATACGTAGCTAATTAAGCTAGTTTTTTTGTGGGGGCTAATCAAGCTAGTTGTAGCTAGCTAGCAGCACAACACGTAGCTAAAGCACATATAGCAAGGAATAAGATCTCAAAGCTTTAGGGTATCGACCGGTAACATGCGGACGTAAGGTCTGCCCCTGGGGCTTGCGAGGAGGAGCCAAACCCTAGCTAGTGGCTCATGCATGCCGTAGCAAACGAGTTGTAGCTAGGCTGAAAAATAGCTTCAGCACCACGAGCTGTAGATACGTGTTGCATGCTCACTCACGAGTCACGAGTAGTTAGTAGCATGTACATCACGAACGTGTATCGTGCATGCTAACTTCTGTACATACACGTGTAGACATACCCATACTATACTTTTTTGATTTATTTGTTTTCCAGTCGTACAAATAGAAAATGGGTCGCTCCCCTAACGATGCTTTGGAAAATCATTTGTAGTTAACCAAACTAAGTAAGGCGACTCATAGAAACTCAAAAATGTGCCGCTCACCTAGCGATGGGGAAAACCCTAGCATCACCGCTAGTAGGCATCCCATGCCGCCCCCTTAATGCCAAATCACGGTGGTGGCAGACGTGTCTCCGAAGGTAGTGGTCGTCTTGTCGGGATCATAATCTCTATATGTCGACATACTCCTTCCATAATTCCACATAATTGTTGACGATTAGATCCACCCTGATCTTCTCCGCAAATATGAGTTTATGCCTTGGCGTCTCCCTCTTCGGACGATACTTCTCGTCCATCTCCATCCTTCTCGGCACGATCCACCCCGGTGGGAACACCCCACCTTTTTTTGTGGCGAGAGGTTGTACAGGGTAGGAGTCTCCACAACTGGCGATGCATGAGATGGTTATGTCATCATCAAAGAGCCAGACCATGCACGGGTCTTGGACCGCATGTCGATCACAATCTCTAGCTCCAACGGGCTCAACATCATTGTATTGGGGAAGTTCATAAGTGAGGCCGTGTGGTTAACTCAGACGGCTCTACTACACATACATCTTGTCATCCGGTCCAGGCAAATACCACGAGCGAATCGACGACGAACCACATGGCTAAGATGAATGAACGATGGCGTCGATTTGCTCTGTTATGTGGCACCGGGATCGCGGTTGAGAATGTGTTGTATGTGCGGATATACAAATTATTAGTAGAGGATGCTATCTTCATAGGTACGAAGATAGTAAAATTTGCCACAACTAGAGATTTTATGTTTTATACCGAAAAGAGGGCCGTGACTACCAAGTGCGTCCGGACGGGCTCCCGTCGGCTGTGATGATCCACCGGCCTAGCCGGCCGACCTGCCGAAGGGGAGGATATATTGATGAACCATGCATGTGGCCAGATGTGAGATGCATGCATGTAGATGAGCCATGCACGTGTAACAATAACTAAGCAGTAAATGCGGGTGGATTAATACTTTTGACCCAAACGAAGGAATAGTTGCTCGCGGTGGCGGTGGACCAATAATATCACTCCGTTGGCCTCTATGCGGAAGAAAAAAGCGAAAAGAAACACAGCCTGCAACCAATGAGATTACTCCATTGAGCTCCACACGGATTGCTCATCCCCACCATTCACCACCCACCCAGTCCATCCAACGAATCAAAGGAAACCATCAAAACACACGCACGCACGCTCCATCCCCAAGAGAAGAGGAACCACCAAAACACACGCATGCACGCTCCAGAATAAATGCTAAGGCGCCAAAATAGATTTACAAACCAATTAAACCGCAAGCTATCTGGCTAGTATGTGCTTCGTCTTGTTTCACTCCTTGCCGTTGTCGTCAAGCACACCTAGTCACATATCGACTCTAGTCTACTTGGATTCCTTGAGCATGACCATTAGACGGCCAAGCTATGAGGTACTTCGAGTCCACAACGTAGTCCACCAGCCTGGGCAGAGTCCATCACTATGGTATAGACCAACCCTTGTAGTGGATGGTGTCTCGCCAACGTCATCGTGGCGAGGGCGCCGCCATATCCACCACACATGTCGCCCATAGTGAAGTCGGCGATGATGAACCTAGGGTCCCGTGACCGGAGAGGACATCCTTATGGTAGAGCAAGCAGCGCATCGCCTCGGTCGACATTCGCGGGCAGTCCACGTAGCCATACTAGTGACGCGATGAAAATGTCCCGGACCGAGTGTGAAGATAAAGGGACGACGGCGATGTCAGGTAGCTCACCGGTGACTGGGTTGGCTAGGACGCGCGCCCGTCGACGGTGTTGACCCACCGGCCATAGAGGGGAGGATTGATAACCATGTAACTAGGTCGTGAATTTCTACACTTGTCTAGACGCATTGTATGTACGAGCTGTTGGTCGTGGAAGGCATCTAGACCTAGTAGGTGAGGTGAGATGCATGCACGTAGGTTAATGAACTGGGATAAATGAATGTGTAGCAATAAGTACGCTGGATTAATACCCAAGCTAACGAAGCAATGGTTGATGGCGGTCCAATCCACGCGGATGAATGAAAAAGCACGCTAGCTAAACGCGCCTGCAGCCAATGAGATACTCCATTGAGCTCCACACGGATCGCCCATCTCCACCGTTCACTATCCACCCAGGGCATCCAACGACTCAAAGGAAACCAACAAAACCCTGCGTGCAGTCCCGAGAGAGAGAAGAGAACGCATTCACACACACATTCCCTTCTCAGCCGCCACTCACCATTCCCCTCGATTCCCAGTCGCGCCGCCTCGATCCCCTTTCTCCGCCGCTCACCGCAGCACGCCGCCGTCGACCTCCCGTCTCTCGCCGCAGCCCACCAGATCCTGCTCGAGGAGGAGATCAAGCCCGCCCCTCCGCCACCTCCTGCTCCTCACGCCCAAGGATCTGGCCGCCGACGACCGGGAGCCCATGAACGCGACCCATCCACACCACCTCTTACCTCAAGACCTGGCGGGGCCGGGACCTCGACGCCACCTCCATCCCGGACCTCCTCCACGTCCTCACCCACCCAAAGGTCGATTCTTTTCTTCTTTCTTTGGCCGCTGCCGCCTGATGATGCAAGGCGCTGTGGATTTGGTATCCCTCTGTTCTGTTCGTCAGCGTTATTATTTATTATTAGGCCTCAGTTACGTTATTACAGCCAGCCCTCTGTTAATTTTAGATTTTTATCAAATGCACGCACAACTCTGTCTAGCGAGCAGCTGCTGCGGCTTAATTATTGTAGATGAGACGGCAAGATGCGTATGCCTGCTTGTTCGGTGTTCTCTCTGTAGACATAGCAGCGTGAGTGAGATCAATTAATGGAAATTATTTTGCTGCGTGGAGGAGTTGATTAGGTAGCCACGTCCGACCGTGAGCATTTTTTTTTCTTTTGTCATGGATGCAGTTGCAGGACATAATATCCAGCTCTAGCTAGCTAGTAGTCTGTACGTATTTGTGTATGCAACATTTTTTTACTTCTTTTTCTGTAACATAATATGGATGGCCGCCGTGTTGATTTCAAGTGCCAAACTGTGAGCTTTATTCTTATTATTTTGGTGCCGGTATCTATCAGCTCAAATTGGTTTGTTTGTTTCACCTGACGAAGAATGCTATTTGTAGCAATTCGTAGGCTCTCTAAAGAGATAATAACTCAGCCAGCGTTTTATTACCGGTATCTAGCTCAAATATATTTGCACTCTGTTATAAATAAATATTTAATGTCATGCTCAATTTTGTAGATTTCCTCTTGCACTGGGTTGATGGTACAGTTTATTAGTTTGCTGCTGCTGAGCCTGGTTATGTTACCTCTGACGAGGAATTTATCTCTCAGGTCTCGCTCCTTTCCTGCCCTTCGGGTCTACGTGGCACTTGCGATGAGGATGCTGGAGGCCCCGGTGAAAGACCAAGACCTCGTGTTTGTCGCCGATGCCACCGGGAAGGTAGGCTCCCTGCAAGTTATCTTGCTCGCGATCATCAGTTGGCCATTCATTGCATTGCTGCGTTGACCCGAAATTTTCAATGTGCAGGGAGCTCATCAAGCGGTTTCCTAGTCCGAGACACCATCCGGGGCAAGGAGAGGACGCCTTCCATGGCATGTAGCTGCTAAGGGTGCAGCGCTGCTGGTCTGAGGCAGGGGAGGTAGTTCTGTCTATCTCCATCTTCTGTCTTTGATTTGGAGTGTTATTGTCGAGAAAGTCTGCTTTTTTTTACAATGCAGCAGGCTTTTAGTGATTGGGAAAATATATATCATGTTTAGGATCATGGATTCCATGATTTCTTATCTCAGATTAAGCATGATCTGTTTGTAGACATGAATTTCTGTTGTGATGACACTAGTTAGGTGTATTCCGTCTGCTACTGGTTTATTGGTTATGCTTAACTCTTGACTTGATCTTGTTGAGTATATACACTATAGGTGTATGTGATCTGAGGTTGCTGGTATTTGGTCTGATCATATTTCTCTTTGTTCTTGGATAGTAGTTCATAATATCTATAGTCTTTTCTTGGTTTGTTTGATCCTACGATTTATCTGCTAATTCTCTTCCATCAACTAAGCTCCTCATTGATGATTAATTATAGCTATCTGTCAATAATGTTGCATTCTACTTTATCTTATCTATGGCAATCTGAGTTTGAAATTTGCTATGTTATGAAAGTTTACTTATTTTCCTGTAACATAGACGGCGGTGTGAATTTCAAGTGTTGAACTGTGAGCTTTATTTTATTTTGGTGCTGTTATCTAGCTCAAATTGGTTTGTTTGCTTCACCCTGTGAAGAATGCTATTTGCTGGAATCGTAGGCTCTATAAAGTGATAACCCAGCCACATTTTTATTACTGGTTTCATCCCTATGGGTGAAAACTGTATTGTCTGGTCAGATTAGCAGCTGACTTGCAATTGTACCCGAAGCCCCATCTAATGTGCAAGACACGCTGGTTGCTCTTGATTTGCTTGTCTGCATTAGGCCTCCGTTATGTTACAGTCCTCTGTCAATTTAGATTATTAGATGCACAACTCTGTTTAGCGAGCTGCTGCGGCTTAGTTAGATAAGACAGAAAGATGCATATGCCTGTTGGTTCGTGTTCTGTAATTGTAAACAGTGTGAGTGAGATTCATGGAAAATAGATACGTGGAAAAGTTAAGCAGCTATGTGAGCATTTTTTGTTTGTCATGGATGCAACAGGGCGTATCCAGTTCTAGCTAGCTAGCATCTGTATGTATATGCAACGCCTACTTCTTTTTCTGTAACATGTATGGCCGTGTTAATTTCAAGTGTCGAGAACTGTGAGCTTTACTTATCTATTTTGGCACTGGTATCTAGCTCAATTAGATGGCGCCATGGTGGTGTACAATTTCAGAGATGGCTTATAGATTGGATATATTGCACTCTGCTTTAAATAAATCTTTAATGTCATGTTAAATTTGGTAGATGTTGTCTTGAACTGGGTTGATGGTGTAGCTTATTTGTTTGCTGTTGCCGAGCCTGATTATGTATGATCTAGTAGCGATTGCTGTTGTGAGTGACACTCGGTAGGCTTATTACATGAGCTAAGTGGTTATGATCAACTCATGACTTGATCTTGTTGAGGATATACACAGCTGTATGTGATCTGTGGTTGCTGATTCTTGGTTTGATAATATTTTTCTTTGTTCTTTGGTAGTAGTACCGGCTTGGTTTAGATTTTTAGATGCACAACTCTGTTTAACAAGCAGATGTGGCTTGAAAATTAGATAAGGCAGAAAGATGCGTATGCCTGTTTGCTTGGTGTCCTGTAATTATAGACATAGCGTGAGTGAGATTCATGGAAAATAGATAGATGCGGAGAAGTTAATATTCAGCTACGTGAGTTTTTTTTGTTGACATTGATGCAGTTGCAGGGCGTATCCAGCTCTAGCTAGCAGTCTGTATGTATGCAACGTTTACTTCTTTCTCTGTAACATACATGGCAGTGTCGATTTCAAGTGTCAAACTGTGAGTTTTATTTTTTACTTTGGCGCTGGTATCTAGCTCAAATAGGTTTGTTTGCTTCACCAGGTGAAGATTTCTATTTGCAGCAATTCGTAGGATCGTTGCTTTGGGCGAAAACCGTTCTGTTTGGTCGATTAATTTGAAGTTTTTATCTACATACTGGTTGTGTACAATTTCAGAGATGGCTTATGATCGGATATATTGCACTCTGCTATAAATAAATCTTTAATGTCATGCTAAATTTGCTAGATTTTCTCTTGCAATGTGTTCATGGTCCAATTTATTATTTTGCTGCTGCTGAGCCTGGGTTATGTTACCTGCAGGTGTTCATATCTGACGAAGAATTTACCTCTCAGTTTGCTCGCTCCTTTCCTGCTGTTTGGGTCTACGTGGTAGTGGCCGTGACGCGTGCTGGAGGCCCCAGTGAAGGGGCAAGACCTAGTCTGTGTCGCCGGCGCCACCAGTAAGGTCGGCTCCCTGCAAGGTATCTTGGTCGCGACAGATAGTTAGCCGTTCCATCTAATCATGGATTCCATGATTTCTTATCTCCAATCAAGCATGATCTGTTTTTAGACATGCACTTCTGGTTGTATGATCTTGTAGTGATTTCTGTTGTGAATGACACTAGTTAGGTTTATTAGGTGAGCTACTGGCTTTAGTGGTTATCGTTAATTCTTGACTTGATCTTGTCGAGTATATACACGAAGCGTATGTGATCTGTCGTTGCTGGTTATTGGTCTGATCATATTTCACTTTTGTTTTTGGAAAGTAGTTCACAATATCTAGTCTTTTCTTGGTTTATTCGATGCTAAGGTTTAGCTGCTAATTGTCAGTAATTGCCTAAGTTCCACATGGATGATTAATTCTTGCTATCTATCAATCATGTTATGTTCTAGTTTATCTAATCTATGGCTGTTTGAGTTTGAAAATTGCTATGTTATCTAGTTTCACTATGATTTATCTAATCTAGCATTGTCTTCATTTTCTCTAGCTTCTCCTGGTTTTGTTGGACGCGTTCCTCACTGTTGATAATGGAAATATAATTTTGTTCAGTCTTGTCTCCTGGCATCCTAATATTAGTATGTGTATCATGCCATTGTGCTGATCCAAGGATCTTTTTGGCTTGCAGAGAGTAAACCTGACAAAACTGGGGGCATTTACACCATGGAAATTCTGGAATCACTACATCTTCTGAGCACCTTGTTGACCAGCAAACAATCTTGAATACGTGCCAGATATGAATGCCGTGTGGGGCGTCCACATCGTGCAGTAGGTCAAGCTGCTCATCCCCAAGGTCCACTGTGGCGACCTTGATGCCGCTGTTATGGATCTCATCGATATGGATATCCAAAGGTACCTCTTAGGTCGCGCTCAAACTGATTGCTGCCATTCTGTCTTGCAATAATCAGTTGCTGCCATTCTATCTTGCAATAATCGATTTGTTGCCATTTCCTCCTGCTTTGTAGTTACTGAAATGATATCAGATTGTCCTATATGGCACCACCGGCAGGAAGGGCTTTCGTGGCTGGTCACCTATGGGGAATTGGGGATCTCACACCATATGTCCAACAAGTTCGGCAGCGGTGCTCTGCTGATGTTGCCGGAGACGCCGCCGCCGTCCTTGCGACCTGCCGCTTGTCCTCGTCCCGCTGTCCTCCATGGGGCATGGCCTTCGTGCCCTCCTGCTCGAGCCTACCCGACGCCTGGACAAAGAGCTGAGGGCACCTGCCTAGCTGACGACCGAGGTTGTAGCAGCTGCTCCCTGTCTTCATCCTGAGTGGTATATATCACTCATTTCAAGTGTGTTTTTTATGTGTTTCAAGTCTTGTTTTGGCAAAGCACCTAATGAATGATATCCTGATTGATGGACTACTATAGCAGCCACACACGTTGGTTCACCATATTTAGTTTGAAGTACTTCATGCAACCTGGGTATTTGTCTTTATAATTCACAATCTCTATGTACTAGTACATCATCTTATTTCACTGTCTACTAGTATGCTGGATGATGCTCCTAAACAACATTCATGCCATCTGCAAAGTTAGCTAGCTCCACCTAGTCAGGATATTGAATCCATTGTGCTGCTATTGCTGCCCATTTTGTCTACATTGCAGGCTCGAGACCAATTTGGTCAAAATATTCCATGCATGTTTATATGAATCTGGCGAATCCTTTTTTGAGATTAATTTCTGGTGATGTCTATTTTATTCCGATCAGCTAAGCGTACTAGGCTGTTCACTATTGTTTTCACCATGTTTTGTTTGGACTATTTGATGCAACCTGGACGTCACTCTTGGTGATTCTCCATGTTTAAGTAGTACTACTACAACAACCGATTTCACTGTCGACTAGCAGATGATGCTACTGCACCATGCTTCATCTATTGTCCTTGTCCATTCTTTTAGATGACAGTGCTCTAAGTTATCACCATTTTTAGCGTAATTTTTAATTTTCTGATGGAGCACTACAGCTCCCACAAACCTTGGTTCACCATGTTTTGTTTGGAGTAGTTGATGTTTTTATCCTGTTGATTCACCATCTCTAGCTAGTAGTAGTACAACAGCTGATGTCGGCGTCTTGTTCATTTCAGTATATGCCGCCGTAGGCCACTCCGTGCTGATCCGTGGATATGCCCAGGCGTTCCACGGGTCAGCAAGAAGATGGCCTTTGTTTTGCTTGGCCCGAGCATGAGCACCATGAAGACACTCGAGCATCAATATTTGTCTGATTGCACCTTGAGCAGAATGTTGGTCCCATTTATGTGGCGTCTCTCCTCTACTTGGTATGTTGGTCCCATTTATCTGATTGCACCTTGAACATCTGTTGTAGTGTATAAATTTGGGTGTTTTTTACTCGAAAACTATCTTGTTTGATGTCTAACAATACTGGATTATAAAGTTGGTGCTTACGATTTCAAAGTGCAGTAGTACAATAGTCATGCTAAGTTCATTGTCTACAATATCCATGTTCATTCTAATGATTTGGAACAAATGGAGTGGCGTGGCTAAAACTCACACTTTTTGGTTACAAGTTATAACACGAGCAAATTCGAGTTAAAAATGTTTAGTTCAGCCTATTGATATGGTGTTAGTTAGCTGCTGCTACTTTGCCATTCTTTTGATTCACTTGACATTTTGTGCATCTGCCTAACGATGTGCTTTACCAGGAGCCAATTTTGTCTCGGTCTCTTTGGTGTTGCTTGCTGCTTGATGCTGTGGAGCAGTGTACGGATCAACAGCTGATTGATGCTGTGGCGCTCGTGAAGGGGAGAAGTGGAGGTGGAGGCTGGCCTGAAGGGAGCCATGGCTGGGTACTAACTAGCCAGTGAGGTGAAGGTCGACTGCTGCAGTGGTCTGGACTGGAGCATCGAATGTGGACTGAGTGAAGAAAGTCTTGCTCATGGTTTGTGCTAGTTGCAGCATCTGGAACCTGTGACTTAACTTCAATCTAGCATCAGTAGTAAGTTACAAAACTCAGGGAGAAGCACCAAAAGCTAGAGAAACCTTGCTGCTGGCGTGTAACTTCACTTGTAGCGACGAACTGAACCTTGCTGCTATGTAACTTGAAGCGATGAACCGAACCTTGCTTCTGCGGCCCCCTGAAGCTGAGGGTGATACACAGGAGCTGGTGTTGTTATTTCAGTATTGCTCGCTGTAGTCCAGATTGTGTGTAGAAGTGCTTGTTTCAGTATGATGAGTTGAGTTTGTAACAGTTCAATTTCATCCAGATTCTCAGGCTATCTATATGTATATGTATGGTATGGGCATGCTGAAGGGCCATGTACGTATGTCTCTAGGTAAAAATAGCGAGGCGGTGCTATTAATAACAGGAAACTTTCAAGCTTTTTTTTAAGAACTTTGATTAACTCTTGTCTATCTTAAACAGTGACAGTATCGAGCATGCATGAAGAAAACTAGTCCAAATTAAAAGAAACGGTAGAACTGCAATATCGATCCGTTGAAACATGTGTAGGTGTAAAAATCAGTTGTCGAGGTAATTAAACTTGTCAAAGATACATATTGACTAACCAATTCCGAGAAAGATATTACCCTAAAAAAAATTCCGAGAAAGAGATGGCCCGTGTCTGGATCCTAAAAAATAGCTCCATGACGTGCGTAACAACAAATTATAACTAGGTTGACTACCATGGAACTAGTTTATAGGGAGAGATCTCCGGATCCTGAAAAATAGGTCCTGCATGAGTAGCCAGACAGGTAGCCATAACTATACCGCAAAATAAGGTCCTTTCTGTAGAGTAACCGGACCGGTAGCCATAACTGTACCGCAAAATAAGGTACTGCCATTGGCTACCATTGGCTACCACGGATGCCATCACGGAATTAAGCTACTCAATTTTAGGAATCAAACAAAATTTATTAGATGGTTGGGAAACAAATCTCAATTTGAAGGAAAGTCTCTCCCATCAGTCAAATGTCCATGTCATCAATCCATGGCTCCAAATCATCTCGGCCGTACATCACTCCTCTCACAACTAGCAGCAAAAAAGAAGAAGAGGAATCCGAAATTACTGCCCCTCCCCATCTTTCTTCCCGCGCCACCCCCTCGAGTAGGAATTCACCTCTATTTATACGAACCCCTCGTCACGGGACGCGGCGAGATGGCGCCCTCCTGTTCTTGGAGCCTATCGTCCTCGGGGTACAACCTCATGCCGTTGGCCATGAGGTGGTAACGGGCGCGTGCAGCTCGGCGTAGCAAGGTGAGCAAGGACGCCACGAAGTGTTCTGGTTTGCTGCGGCGCGGATGTGCTCGTCCGGCTGGCCGGAACGGACCTGGATTGCGCAGCGTGGTGCCTAGGAACGATCTAAATCGAGTTTATGATTGGAGTCTAATCAACTGCAGCGATTTGTGGCCGTACAATCAGTCAATTGATCCCCGCTTTTAATCTTGGTTCGGCTTTATTTTCGTTTGCTGCGGACTTTGATTCTTTGGGACAATTTCGGTTGCTTAATTCCGGACGCCGGTGGAGAGCCGCGAGCTCGCTGGCGGAGTGGGAGCGACGATGTTGAAGCAGATGGCCATGGAGGAAGATCGGTGGTCCGCGACAGCATCGGGGCGACGAGAGGCGTTGTCGTGCATGCTAGGGAAGAACAGCGAGCGCTGGGAAGCTTGGTTGTGGAGCGCGGCCGTGGACGCCGCGGGACAGCCACGAGCTAGCTGGTGGATCTGCAAGCGACGGCGTGGAGAGTCAACAGGAAGGGCCGTCCGTGGCCAGGAGCGAGCCAAGGTTGAAGAAGCAACGGAAAAGAAAAATAAATCGGGGATAAGTCAGCCGGACTGCTTTGAGATTAGTATTGCCAGGTGTCGTTTGGGCCGGCACGTTCCGGACGACGAGGTACCTGCGACCGAATCGATGTGATTAGCGGCGGTGATGTGGCGGAGGAGAGGCTGGGTTAGGGTTAAGG
Organism: Poa pratensis; assembly: GCA_947311845.1. NCBI lineage: Eukaryota > Viridiplantae > Streptophyta > Magnoliopsida > Poales > Poaceae > Poa > Poa pratensis. Next base: position 2,738,908 of record CAMZMU010000033.1, on the reverse strand, counting down.
GGGGAATGGTGGTTACTTGGACTCGTCGCAGACCGTGTAGACGCGCACGGCCGCCGGCTCGTCGCGATCGCGCGGCATCTCGCCGGAGGACTGTTGAAATGAACTCATAAAACTTTCCTTGAAATGAAAATATGGACCTTTTTTTTGTGCATGGAACAATTTTGGAGTTGATTACCACAATATGTTGATCACTGTTGAGGATGCCATTTTGATTCTAGTTTGTAGGTTGCTGCCTCTAGTTCTTGCAAGCTAAAAATTACTCCTTTCTTTCTACAGTATGTTTGTCTTAAGCGATTTACTGGTGAGATAGTAATTCATGGTGTACTAATTTGTATCTTAATTTTTTCTTACCTTCCTATATTTCTGAATTGCCATCTCTATAGTTTCATGAAACTTCCTGTTCCAACCTTACCAGCTTGTAAAAATTCAGCACCTATAGATGACAATGTTGCATATACATTTTTTTCCTTTTCAATTGAGTATTTTTTTTTACCTTTTCTCCGATGAAATCACTAGCTATTTACCAAATATTTCAGTCTCAGGTTTGACAATAAAAAGGGTTACTTTCTCCTAATCATTGTTTCTATCTCATATACTATACTCTGTCTGATTTATTTTGCAACAGTGAGATGTACATCTAGCTACTTTTTTTATCACTGGTGAGGACGCAGTTTTGATCGGGCTTATTTGTTTCTTGCTGTAGTTCTTCCAAGCTGACAGAGCTATTTATACTGTTGCAACTGCTCATTCATGCTACTTGGCCACTGAACGAAACATTGACCCATACTCTGAATTTAGTGTAGACCACTTGACATGTCCTTGAACATTTGCCAGCCCTGAATGGCCATTCAGGTTTGTTACAGTTTTCTCATTACCTTAAAAAAAATTCAAGCATACTGCAAGTTTGTCTCAAAATTTTCTTTTGTCGTATAATGGAGAATAGGCCTTAATCCACAATTTGTTGTAAAGAACTATTATGTGGATACATAGGCAGGATCTTGCAAAGTCCGTTGTTTTCTGCCATTCGCTATTATGGTTACTATATTTGAATGTGCAAGTTACCAAATTTAAATGTGCAAACCTACACTATATTAGGATCTTGCAAACCTACACTATTTTTAAATATGCAAGTTACCATTCGTTGACAACAACAAACACCTCTCAAATACTTATTTTTGTGCTCTCTATATGCTTTCGAAAACTTAAAAAGCTCTAGCACATGATTTAATCCCTGCTTCCCTCTGCGAAGGGCCTATCTTTTACTTTATGTTGAGTCAGTTTACCTACTCCTTTCTATCTTAGAAGCAAACACTTGTGTCAACTTTGTATGCATTGATTCTTACATATTTACTTATTGCACTTGTTATATTGCTTTATGTTGACAACTATCCATGAGATATACATGTTACAAGTTGAAAGCAATTGCTGAAACTTAATCATCCTTTGTGTTGCTTCAATGCCTTTTACTTTGAATCTATTGCTTTATGAGTTACCTCTTATGCAAAACTTTTTGATACTTGTCTTGAAAGTACTATTCATGAAAAGTTTTTGCTTATATGATTCATTGTTTACTCTTTATCTATTTGTTAGCAAACTATAGATCATTGCTTTGAGTCACTTCATTCATGACATTTTTTCCATTTACATTAACACCTCATAGTTTCATCAGACTTCAATGTTGATTACCTTTTTTCTTTCAGAACTGAATTATGTTTTGCTTACCTTTTTTCCCCATGAAATTGCTAACTATGTACCTTCAATCTCTTGTTTGGCCGTTTGACAGCTAAAATGATGTACTTTCTCCTAATCAGCGTGCCAGCCTATACGTCATACTTACTCTGTCTCTGATGTATTTTGCAAATGTGTCGGCATACCAAAATACTCTCTCCGTTTTTTAATATAAGATATTTTAGGTGTTGCACATGTTGTCTAGATACATACTAAAGTGAGTGAACATGCACACTAATACATGTCTACATACATTTATGTACATGTGCATGTGGACAAATACTAAAACATCTTATATTAAAAAACGGAGGGAGTATATGATTACTCATGGATGGGGTAAGGACACACCTGTAATTGTTCATTTGTGCAGTACTAACAGTATAACACTTATTTTCTATGTGTCCTCAACTGCATTTATGCATGATTGTTTTGCATCTTCTCATAGACCTTCCGCAACTTCTTGGAGGCTTGGTAAATCTACAGATCCGTTTTTTCTGCTATGTAACAGTTCAGGACCTTCTATTCATCCATCCCCGCCGTTGGCTGGATGACAATCAGGAGCTACGCATGATTGATCAGGCATTTGACCCTCGTGGACCTGGTCACTACCACCGACAACCGAGGCAGCTACAGTGGGCAGGTGACCTCCAGCCTGTGCACGAGGTGGTATGGCGGGTACCTGACATCACCAGCAAGTTTCAGCTCCAACCAGAACTCTCCTGGTGCCCCCCAGCTGCGTGCTCTCACCCGCCACCGAGTGTTACAACTCTGTCTTGTCTAAGCCTGATACCACGCGAACTCTCCTGCAGTAGCCTGATATGAGCGAAGGACTGGCCGTCTAACAACATCTCAGCGTCGAGCGGAGCATTGGCGCCGGGCTCGACACACATAGGAGAACATATCTAGTACTACAGCCTATATGTGTGCTACGTGATTCCAAGACGATCTGGACCGCTCACTGGAAATGAAGGGACATGATGAAAAGTTAGTTCAGGACCGATCCCACCATGGCATTTATGCAAAGAAGACCCCGTTTTTCTTCGTATTGTGGACTTGTGGTACAGGATCCCATTAAACTCTGTCTCTCTCCTTCGTTGCTCCCCAAATCAAAGTTCTAGGGTTAGAGGCAGCACAGCTCAACCAGCCGTCGGCGCTCCCCCAAATCGAGTTCTAGGTTTAGAAGGCTGCACAGATCTACCATCCGTCGTCGCCAAGCACGGAGCTGACCAGCCATCACGTCCTGTGCGCAGTGCGAACATCTGCTAGATTCTTTCGAGATGTATCAGCCGCAGCTGTTGGAACAACCCCCACCTCCGCCCGTCGAGCTCACTATAGATTCTATGGTTCCTTACCTCCCGTCCAGTGGTGTACAGATTGATCTGCCGGTGCATTCTGCTGGCCCAGCAGCTCCCGCTACGGCCGCAGGTGCAATCTGCATCACCATCGCGCCAAGATGTGAATCCTCGCAGAGTGCCACGGACGTTGGTGGCGCTAAGCCTTTCTTGGTGAGTTTTTTTTCCAGTTTGACTTGGATTCCTTTTGATTTGCATCCATTTCCAACACTATTGAACTAAGTAAGTAGTCATGGTGGTTCAAATTTATTTATTGTGAGGATGGACCAATACTAAAGCAATGAACACCAAAAATAATGTATTGCTTGCCTCTACCAGTTCGGTAATTTTTGGCAGGAGATTTGTATGGAAGCCAACCACTTGCACTTTCATTGGGTTTCGTTTGCATCATATGGCAGCAGATTGAGTTGGAAGCCAACCATTGGATTACCTTGGAAAGATGGCAACTTGTGGTTTCAAAGATTTCTTTTCCATCATATGGCTAGAATACATGTTATATGGAGGGTGCATACTTTTTGTACTCAAACAACATGGGTATGGTGCTATAAATATATGTTAACATTGAACTTAATATCAACCATTACCAAATCTGTAGCTTTTACGGAAAACCAAATCTGTAGCTAGTTCAGCTAGGACATCTTGCCCAATTTGAAGTTATATATGTTATTGTATTTTCTCAGTACCGTGCATGTTCTTCTGTTTTGACTTGTGAGCCCATCTGTACTAAGAAATACCTATTGTGTATTGCTTTGTTAGTGTGTTTTCTTCAAAATAAGTTGATATAATGTTATTTTTTTCCCTGCTGCAGCAGTGTACGATGGAGCCAAAGGAGACCATTTCTCAAAGCTTGGAATCGACGACGGCGATGATGTTTCAAGACGACGCCAATAGTTTTTTCACGGTAATTGCTTAGGTGCATTGGTAATCTCTATCTCACTTTCGTTCCATGCCATGTCTGATTTGTACACTTTACTAGGGTACAACTGTGTCAAGCTCACATGAGGGGGATAACTACAGTACACCGACAAGGACAATGAACCTGCCCTTTTGCGTAAGTGTTGTATACTTTTGAAGACTTCGGCATCAATTGTAGAATATGGGAAATAAGAATAATTTTCTGTGTGCAGGGAACAACATACGGGCCTCAATGTAATGACAAAATGCAACCAACAGTTGGCATGTTATTTGATAGTTGGGAGGCTGGTGTCAAATTCTACACACAATATGCTCATGAGGTGGGCTTCTCGGTACGTACAGGGACACAACATTTAGGAAAGAATGGCGAAGCACTCTGGAAGCGCTTTGTTTGTGCAAAGCAAGGTTGGAGGAAACAAAAGGAGATTAGCAACGAACATATTAAGAAACGGAAAAGGAATGTAAAGCTTAGTAGGTGTGGTTGTGAGGCAATGATGGGTCTGAAGAGGAGAGAAGATGGCAAGTATGTGGTGGCCCGCTTCGTCCTACAACACACACATCAGCTCGTGTCACCCAGTAAGCGTCAGTTTCTAAGGTCAAATAGAGAAGTAAGCAGTGAACTGAGAAGCGAATTATTCACATGTCGTAAGGCATTGATTGGCACTTCTGCAGCATATCGTTTGCTTAGTGTCAAATATGGTGGGCCTGGATTCGTTGGATGTACAAAGCGTGATTTTCAGAACTGCTACCGTGATTTCAAGGAAATAGTGAAAGATTCAGACGCTCAAACTATTATTGGTGCCATGAAGAGTAGACAAAAGATCAACCCATCTTTCTTCTTTGATTACAAAGTAAATGAGGAGGACAAGCTAACACATCTTTTCTGGGCTGATGGTACCTCTAGAAAGAACTATGCACTGTTTGGACAGGTTGTCTCCTTTGATTCCACATATCACACCAATCAATATGACATGGTTTTTGCCCCATTCACCGGAGTCAATCACCATGATTCTTGTGTTACATTTGGCACTTCATTCCTAGCAAATGAAACAATTGACTCATACAAATGGTTATTCTCAACTTTTCTAGTTGCTATGGGAGGGGTTCCACCTAAGCTAATAATCACAGATGAGGACAGCAGCATGAAAGAAGCTATTCCAGCTGTATTTCCTAGCACTAGACATAGACTTTGTATGTGGCATATTCTTAACAAACTCCCAGAAAAAGTTGGCCGTGTTCTAATGGACGATGAGGATTTTCTGAAGAGGTTTGGAATATGTGTTTGGGCCTCGGAGACTCCAGTTGAGTTTGAGGAGAAGTGGAATTCTGTAATATCAGATTTTAAACTTGAAAGCAACGGATGGTTGGCTGCCAAGTTTGACATTCGGCAAAGATGGATACCAGCATACTTTCGAGACGTACCACTTGGCGGGATATTGAGGACTACATCAAGATCTGAGAGTGAGAATGCCTTTTTTGGTCACTTCTTGAACCGACGACTCTCTTTGCTCGAGTTTTGGATAAGATTTGAAACCGCTATAGATGAACAAAGACAAAATGAGTTGGAGAATGACAACAACTCACTTCATACACAGCCAGTTTTAGCCACAAACTGGAGCATCGAGAGCCATGGTAGGGATGTGTACACTCATAATATCTTTAAATTATTCCAAAACGAGGTGCTTGCTGCTAGAGACAAGTGTGATGTACAAAAAATGGAGCAAGTAGGCGAACTTAAGAAGACATATTTGAGCGGAAGTGGAAGGCATAGAGAGGTGATCTACAACACTTCTACCAAGTTTGCAGAATGTTCTTGCAAAATGTTTGAATCACTGGGGATTCCTTGTTCTCACATCATTATTAATCTTAAATGGGACAAATGCCAAGAAATTCCAAGTCATTACATTCTTGAAAGGTGGACGAGAACATCCACACAAAGGACAGTATATGATGGCGATGGGAATGTCCTGCAAGGATCGTGTACATCACTTCCATCATCTGTTAAGCATCTGTACTCAGATACATGCTCAAAGTTCAACATGGGCATGATTGCTGCTAAACAGTGTGAGGAGAAGATGAAGTATTTGCATAAGGCCATTGATGAGGCCGTTGAACACATGCTGAACATGGGAACAAGCAGCGAGTACAGTAAAGTCAAAGATTTAGAGTCATTTGTTGGATCAGAATTTCCAACCGACATCACTATTCATCCACCTGACATAGCCCACACAAAAGGGAATGGCCACCGATTTAGGAGGGCTTCGGAGCAATCAACCGCTAGCCAGAAGAAAAAGAGGTATTAATCACATATGTTCAATAATTTATATGTTTGACATACAAATCCTGTAGTAAACGTGTGTTTTACATGTCATATGTGGCAAAGCAGAAAGAAGGCCAAACAGGACTAGAGGTTATCAGTACTGAAAGGTTCGTTTTGTGTAACAAAAGTACACAATTTTTTCATCTTTAATTGTGGTTTTTTGTTTCTTACAAAGTTGAATGTGCTTATCATCATGGATTTAACTTGCAGATCGGTTACTTTTATCTAGAGCCATGGATTGAGCATGCAGAAGTCTTCAGAACTTTATACCAAGGAACAATGCAGTGCATGGAGGAAGTCTTTAGTAACTGCGCGAATAAGCTGCTTGTGTATGTCAAAATGCTACTGCTGGGAAAATGTGAAGTTGTGCACTGCTATATAAGGCGGCTCAATTGTGTTCCCGAATCATCTTATTATTTCAGCAATCTTTTTTTTTGTTGGAAGCAATTGTATCGTCCAACTTGGTCAAATTATTTTGTTCATGGTAATCGCTGGAATTAAGAGTAGTTTTATGTGTTGGATTTTGTGTAGAAAAGGTTTCTCACTATTTACAACCCCTGACGGTTCAGCATTTGCATGAACTTGTGCAAGTGTAAAGTATCTCGTATCACATAATTGTACAAACTGCACAAAACAACTGAATACAAAGGGCGCTTAAAGGTTTTGCAATGAACTAAAAAAAATCCACTTTGATATTGCATGCCCTCATAGAACTCGCGACAATTTGCTTTTTTTTTTCTGTTGGAAGCAATTATGTCATCGAACTTGGTCAAATTATTTTATTCATGGTAATCCCTGGAATGAAGAGTAGTTTCACATTTTGGATGATATGTAGAAAAGGTTTCTCTATTGGGTTATAACCCTGATGGTTCAGCATTTGCATGAACTTGTGCAAGTGTAAAGTATCTGCCAACCCAATAATTGTACATACTTCACAAAACAGGTGACTACAAAGGGAGCTTACAGGTTTTCCAATGAACTGAAAAATCCACTTTGATCTTGCATCCCTCATAGAACTCGTGACAATTTGCTTGGTTCAGCTGTTAAAGTATTACACTCACAGTACCAAAAATCTGAAATTGTCCTTAATATTTTTCGGAGTAATACAATAATTTTGTTGAAAAGCCATCTCGCACAATGACCAATAATCCACAAAGAAAAGACATGAAAATGCTATTATTTGGACATGCTTATAATCCTTACCGAGCAGACTAGAAATAACTTTGTAAAATATTAGCTAGCTTTAGCTGCCCAAAAGAGAAAAACGATAGCTGTCAAAAAGCTCCAGTTGATGGGTGAACCAAATCAAATCAGTAGTACAGGAATGCTCGTATTCATATCATGTAAGTTATAGCATTTCGTGTCACTTACACAATGTATTACATTGCGGGTCACTTATACAATGTATTATTTCCTACTACAGAAGGGAAGATCAAAGATTGAGTTTTTGTTCACGTATGAGGAGTACATGCACCTTGTGCACAGAAGAGTATAAAAAATATTTAAAAACTACTCTTTAGGCCTTGTTCATTCTTCACAGATGTACAGTTGATTGAAGATCCTTCGAACCATATACCAAGCACTTGCTGCCAATTTGCAGTTCAGCAGGCATATGGACGCTTTTCACTTCACATGTTCCCCTGCTTCTTCCTCGTCGCCCCACCCAGCAGCAGCTCGCCGGATCAGCTGGATCGCCGAAGGCCAGCGCGTCATCGGCTAGGGGAGAAGGCCAGCGCATCGGCACCCAGCGCCTCGCCCCCGTGCTGCTGCTCGCACAGCACCAACTAGCAGTAGTTCTACTCCACTTCAAAGAAAACATGTCGAATGCATGGTTCTACCAGATCTTAATTGTATTCTTGCTGAAGAAGAAAATGGGAATATATTCCATTGCAATCAAGATGCAGGTACTCCAGCTTTACTACTCCAGGAACACTAGCCAGATCAACGGAATTTTATTTCCACCTGTCACTGATAAACATTGGCTCCAATCAACCATGACGGCATCCTCAAAGACCTGCAAGTAAGAGGAGCCAGATTAAATTCATAGGAATTAGAAACCATGCCCTGATCTCTCTAGCATGATACTCCAGACAAGGACTGAAATTTCTAGCAAGCCAATATTTCAGACGGAAGCCAATACTTCAGATTTCAGAGTACTTCAGCTAGTTTCACTGGATATTTTCATGGGGAACGTGATGCGAGGTAGAGCAGCTATTTACTCACGGGAATCTTGCAGTGTGCATTGTGCTCCACCAACATTTGCCGCCACCGCTACCCGGCCACCTCCTCCATCAGCGACGCCCTCTCGCAAGCCTCTTCTATCTGCTACTGCTGCAGTTCACACAAGAATGGTTCTTCAGTCACGAGAACTTCAAATATGCAGACATCAGACGCGGATTGAGCTGCGACTGTATCAAAACCTAGAGGCGATCTTAGGGAATCAACGACGAGAGAGAAAAAGGATTATGTGCTACAAAATGAAAGGGAAGGGGGATCCTGTGCTCGCACTGTGGCGAAGGACAGGATGGCTGGTCCAGCTCCGTGCTTGGCGACGGCGGCTGCTGCGTCTAACCCTAGGACTGGATTTGGGGGAGCGACGGGGGAGAGAGAGGAACAGAGTTGAGTGGGATCCTGTACCGGAATATGAAGAAAAACGGGGTCTTCTTTGCATAAGTGCCATGGTGGGAGCGGTCCTGGACTAACTTTTCATCCTGTCCCTTCATTTCCAGTGAGCGGTCCAGATCGCCTTGGAATCACGTAGCACACATATAGGCTGTAGTACTAGTTATGTTCTCACACACATAGCCCAGTTGTGGTTATGCATGGCGACAACCGGGGACACTTCATAAGCGAGGGTCATGGTCTTCCTTGACACCCCCGTGGCTGGCACTAAGGCCTGCCGCCCTCGCCCGTCCCCTGCCCAGCCTTGCACCACAGTCCACAGTGCCCGGCTTGCTCGCGCTAGGGCTTGTCCCTGGCTGGGAACATCTCTTTATTTGTCAATGAGGTGGAGAAAATGACAAAAAACCACCACAATTGCGCACAAGACGACGATGAACCACCATCTTAGGGTTTGTTGACACATAAATACCACTATTGGGGCTAGGTCGTGACGCGGAGCACTAATTTGTCTGTTTAAGCATGCTAACACGATTTCTGACGGGTTGGCCCCACCTGTCGGGTCTACGTGTCAAAAAAAGGTCAACATTATTTTTATTTTCCTTTTCTTTCCTGTTTCCTTTTTTCTTGCCGCACCTTGTCCGCTTGCCCAGCTGCTAAATCCCCGTGGCCGCACCCCACCTCCCTGCCGATCTCGTACTTGGCGGAGAAGTGCGTGGAGAAGCCGAAGCTCTTGTCCAGCGCCAACCCGTCAGAAATCGTGTTAGCATGCTTAAACAGACAAATTAGTGCTCCGCGTCACGATCTAGCCCCAATAGTGGTATTTATGTGTCAACAAACTCTAAGGTGGTGGTTTATCGTCGTCTTGTGCGCAATTGTGGTGGTTTTTTTTGTCATTTTCTCCAATGAGGTGGCAACATATGATTTAGCGGTCCTACATTGCTAAATGTGTAGTGTCTTGGACTTCGACCCTGTTCACGAGTTGAACTGTCTCGATGAATATATTTCGCAACTATATTTTCTGTGTCTTGATGGGTATTGAAAAATATGTACATTTGTGGGTGGTACTCGTCAATATCTGTCTGTGTGAACTATTGAATATCTGCGGTAAGAGATAGATGCTTTAATTGTGAAATTTGTAGCTGAATTTTATTGTTTTTGCTGTTGCGCACCATTTTGTCTCACACTTGAACTGAGATAAACCTTGGAGAGCTCTGCCAGTCACTCCGGGCAGTATGGGAATGATTGCTGCCAAAGTCTACTTGTATGTTGGGTGTACAGAGATGAGAGGCCGTGCAATCAAAGGAGGTACATGTTGTATTCATCGGTGCTTAGCACGTGGTGGCGGTCTTACCGACGCCCAGCTTGCCTGCGCTTTGCTCTGGCGAGGATGGCTCTGCTGTGCCTAGCTTCCTCGGAAGGTAAGATGTTTGGTTGATGTTGGAGCTACCTTGACCTGAAGAGTGTTTGTTGTGTATTTTTTTTAAACACCATGTAGTATTGGACATAATCAAGGCCACATGCTTGCGTCTCAAATTATGAAGTTGTGATTGTACACCTTTTTTAACTTATACTTCATCCGTTCACAAAAGGATGTCTCAATCTTTTTTAGATTTGTATGTATGTAGACATACTTTAGTATGTAGATATATCCAAATTTAGAAAAGATTGAGACATCCTTTTGTGAACGGAGGGAGTAGAAAATAAGAAAGCTATAACTTTTACTTTTCTTTTCAACATTATTTCCATTGTATGTCATCGCCATCTAACCCATCTAACACCATGAATGCAGATTGTAACCATATACTCCCTCCGTTCCAATTTAGTTGACTTGCTATTCATCACATGTGGATGTATCTATACCTGTAACATGTCTAGATACATCCACATTTGGTGGATAACAAGTCAATTAAATTGGAACGGAGGGAGTACTATGTAGGATCATGTGGTTTAACATGCAAGGCGAGGAGATACGCTTGGGATTTCACTCGGAGGGGAAGAACCATTCTGACCTTGGACTTCTTAGCCTACGACCGCTATACAGTGGAACAAGGCTAAGCCTGCCGCTCATCATGTCATACACGCAATAGCGAGGAACGGAATGGAAGAAGGATTTGTTGCAGCCACGACACGTGCATTGCCAGCGTTGCTCAGCCCCGGTCTAGTCAGTGCCCAAGATAAACACCCGGTTCCCTCCTCGGAACCTCTGGTCATAGAGTTGTGTGGACGAGGCAGCGAAGGCCCTGGAGCAAGTCTTGCTGAGGAAGAGGACCTGGCCATCAATGTCTTTCACCTCTGACCACTCTCTCCTCTCCAAATCCGCCTCCAACACCTGCAGATCCATCGCTGTGTGGTGAATCTGTGGCTCCGGACGGATGCTCCACCGCACCATCAGTAGCTTTCGGCCGTCTGACGATCAGCAGTCAACAACCCCGCACCTCTCCACCAACAGAAGACCATTCGGGGAGATCCGATCCTATTTGTACTCGACAACGATCCTGGAACGCCCCTGGGACGATGGCTCCCGCACCCACACCCCCACCCGCTCCGGCGATTCCCCTCACCGATTTGCCCCCTGCGCCGACGCTACTCCACCGGAGATGGCGAGCGATCTTCTACCCGCTAGACCGCTCTTGCTACGCTCTAGGTATGAGTACAGGGTCTAGATCGCTGTCCTCGCGTCACGCACAGGTAGCTGGATCATAGTTTAGATACAACCACACGAAGGATCTGTGGGCAGAAGGAAGAGGAAGGGAAGAACAGCTCAGCTGTTTACAACTATGATCAATCATTATCCAGTCTCGTACTAACGCCGCGATAGAAAGAGGCGTGACCGATGCCGCTTCGTCCTGGGCCTGGGCCGTGTTGGGCCTCTTGCTTGCACGGTCCACGGCCCGTCTCACGTCACGAGTCCGTCGACGTGGCCTGGCCTTGAGTGTCGTAGCAGCTCTGGCCCCCGCGCTCGCCATGCTGGATTCATCGAGGAGGACGCGCGCGGTGGTGTCGCGTTGCTGAACTCCTTCGCCGAGCCCGTGGATGCGATGCGTGTCCCTGTGGTTTCGATCGGCGCGGTGATCCCAGGCGAGAGGTACGCGGCGCTTATCAGTCCCTCCGTGGACGCTGCGTGTACGCCATGGATTTCGACACGTCGCACACCGTCCTGTGTACGCGTGTGTGATGTTGTCCGAATTGGCCTTACCAAAGGAGCGTCAATGGCGGATGGGCCCCGAAGCACAGTCGAGAGGGGCAGTTCAGACCTTCCAACTCGTCCTCCGGACAAATCGCCACTTACCGCAGCCCCGTTCCCCAATTCCCGATTTCGTGCTAACCCTAGATCGGGTTTCTGCAAGGTGGTTTTCGTCTCGCCTCCCCCAAGATCGCCTCCACCACCACCTCCTACCACCCCGCGGTGGAAGGGAGTTAGATCCGGCGATACCGGTCCTTTGCGCAGGTCGCGGCATCCCTGCCGATGCAGAGGAGGTTCGGGAACCAGCGGCGTTCGCCGCCTCCAAGGTATCAGCGACCTCCTCCCTATGGGTATGTACCCAGACAAGATCCGGAGGCCGAGAGGAGAGAAGAAGCGCGCCGGTGGAACGACCAGAGGCGTCGGGATGACGAGTGGAGATGGGAGGAGATAGGCGCCGGGAAGAGGAAGACAGACTTCGCGTCGCCAAGAAGAAGACAGACGCCGTGCAGATCTGGCTCGCAACTCGGAAAGACTGGCTCGAGAAAGGGCGCTGCTCGAGATCAAGCGCAAGAGGATGACGAAGCGAAGCGCAACCGAGACAAATGGTCGCACAGGCCTGAGATGCAAGCAGGGGGTCTGGATCAACTGCGGCCTCTGCTCGATCTGCTCTGCCGATACGGCCCGCCTCTCCCCAAGCTCCGATGAACACGGTAAGCCCTTCGACCAACACCAGTAATCCGTCTTGCTTGCAGCCAGTCGCAGCTCCGATTGAGGCTAGGACAGTGGTGTCTGATGTGGGACAGTCTCGGGCGTAGTTGGGTCCTCCATACTCTTCTGCTCCCGTGTTACTTCTGAAATCTTGGCAACTGATGAGATTGATCTGACTGATTCCCAAGCGGTGAATGTGACAATTGTGGAAAGAATCATCACATCAGGGTGTGTCAGGAACGTGATCCTTGGGAATATGTGGCTTCTTTCTTTGGCTGCTCTGACTTTGATCAGGGTTCTACTCTTTCCCTGTGAACCAATCTGAGGTTCAACCCATGGAGCAGTTGAATTATGCTCATATTGTTGTGGAAACTGGGGCAGTGACCAGCAGGGATATAGAACATGAGTTCCAGGTCTGGGCAGAGTCAACGAAACTCAACTGGCGTTTCTATGTGAAAACCATTTCAGAGAAAGAGTATTTGACAAGATTCCCCAACAGCAAGAGCATTGAGGAGCTGGCTCACTTTGGGAAGCTTTTCATGAAGACAGTCCCTGAAGCTGTTATCAGATTACAGAAATGGGCAGGTATGTACAGCCAATTGCAAGCCTACAGGAGAGCTGGTTCAGAATCAAGGGGTGCCTATGAAATATAGGAGCAAAGCTACTGCATGTTATGCCGCAGGTTGATTGGGAAACCTCTGGCTTTGGATAAAAACTACCTGAGAAATATGGGTTTCATCAGAGTAAAGATTGGATGTATTGATGTGGCTCTGGTTCCTAATACCAGAATTGGAGAAATTGAGAATGACTTATATGAGTTTCAATACACCAGGAGTTGGTGGACCCTAATGTCAACCCAAGTACCTATTATGGGTCTGGGCTCTGAAGGAGGGTGGAGATCAGGACCATACTCCTAAGCGTCAGAAGACAAATGAAATGGCAGTAGTGTTGGGGGATCCTCTTCTGCTCCTCCCAAGATAGGTAATGGACCTAATGGGCATACAATGGGCAGCAAAGGTGTGTTGACTACAGTGAGGCTCAAGATTTGGGAAGGGTAAAACAGTTGTTGCTGCTGATTCTGTTTCTGATGATAGTGCTATCTCGTTTGGCACTAAAGTGAAAGCTTGTCTCGAGGGGATGAATGCTGGCTATGTCACTCAAATGGGATATCTTGGAGACATTAATACTCCCTTCCCAGTTCAGCTTCAACTCCCTGAATTTCAGGAGCTGCAGCATGTGGATCCAGGTGCCTCTGCTTCTGTGGACCTCCTGACTGCTCCAGGGACATCCAATCTGACCCAAATTCAGGAAGTTTGTTAGTAAGCTAACCAAATCAGCTCTGACAAGAACTACACCTTGGGTCTGAAATACAATAGCATCTTGGACCCTATTGCTAAAATGAGTCAGATCTCTCTCTAGAAGAGGAAAAAGTGGACTATGATGGTAGTGATTCAGAGAACAGCAATGATAAGAGCTTGATGGTGAGGAAATCTCTTCTGATCTGGGTGGAGACATTGGTACAAGTCAGTGCACAGAGACTACGATAAACATGCAGATAGATGGATCACAGCCTGAGGCAGAATCTACTCAAGAAGAACAAGATGATGTGTGGAGGTGGTGGGAGATACTGTTATGGATGAAGCTGGAAGGGTCCCATCAGAACTAGCTCTAGGATTGCTACCCAGGTCAATCAAATGATAACATGGAGGACAGGGCTAGGCTTCTTGCTGCTAGCCGAAATCTAGAAGGTACAAACCTTGACTCTCATAATTCTTTTGCTGTTCTTGATGTTGATGACATCCATTCTAGAGCTCTAGAAATGGGTGTTGATCCTGCTTCTTTTACCTTAGATAAAATTGATTACTTGAAAGATTTAGAAATTGCTAGACATAAGTTAGCTGTTAAATCTTCTTCTGTCCTTTCTGAGGCTAATGATAATAATAAGCATGTGGCCTTGTTGGGTTGGGGTGAGGAGGAGGTAGACAAAGATGGCTTTACCCCAGTTCTCTCCAAGAGCAGAAGGAAAAGTATCAAAGCTGCACGCAGGTTATTGGTGGGGGGTTTACCCTCAGGTTCTGGCAGATCGAATGGAGGAGCACAGGCTGGTTGTAGTGCTGCCTCTGTGAAAGTGATCAACAATCACCCTTTGTGTGGTGTTGTCACTGGATCAAGGGTGAGGAAGAAAAACCCAAAATATCTATGATAGGTGCCTCTTTAAATTGCAGAGGAGTGGGTAAGAAGGGTATGGTGTCTTCTGACTGGGTTCATTAAAGATCAGGAGCTTGATTTCATTGGCTTGCAGGAAACTATTAAACAGGATTATTCTGAGGCCTTTTTTAGGAAAATTGATCCTTTGAATCGATTTTCCTGGAAATGGTCTGCTTCTATTGGGAGAGCTGGTGGCATTCTTGGAGGTTTCAGTGCATCCAGGTTTGACATCATTGATTCACAGTGTAGCAGATTTTTTGTGCAAGTTGTCCTCAGAGATTTGAAAATTCATAGAGTCTGGAAGTTGGTGATTGTTTATGGAGCTGCCCAAGAAGCTGATAAGGAGGAGTTTGTGACAGAATTGAGTCAGATCTGTAGTGATCAATCACTCCCCTTGCTAATGGGAGGTGATTTTAATTTGATCAGATCAGCTGCTGAGAAAAACAAGCCTGTTTTGAACAGGAAATGGATGGATATGTTTAACAGCATTATCAATACTTATGAAATGAGAGAGATTCATATGACAGGAGGGAGTTTTACATGGACCAATAGTCAAACTTCTCCTACCCTTGAGAAGCTTGACAGATTTATAATGTCCAGAGACTGGGAATTGCTTTTTCCATTGGTGACTGTTCATAAACTTACAAGAGAGGTTTCTGACCATTGTCCTATAGTCCTAGACACTATGGAAGGACAGCATAAAAAAAGCAAAGACTTCAGGTTTGATAAAAGATGGATAAAAAATGATGCTTTCCTTATGAGAGTATCAAAGGTTTGGTGCCAACCTGTTAGAGCTAAAAACAGTTTAGAACTTTTTCAGAAGAAGTTGAAAAATATCAAGAAGGACCTTAAAGGCTGGGGAGCCAATTTGAGAGGACAAGCTGTCCAGAGAAGGAAATCTTTGTTTCTTGATCTATCTGATCTTGAACTTCAAGAAGAGACCTCTCCTTTATCTGGGGACCAGCTAAGAAGAAGAAATGAGATGCAGCAGGAACTGATGGAGCTTTTTGAACAAGAAGAAGATTTCTGGAGACAGAGATCTGCTGAAAAGTGGCTGCTACAAGGTGATAATAACACAGAATTTTTTCACAGGATTGCCAATGGTCGTAGGAGAAAGAAAACAATTTTCTCTTTGAGGCATAATGGGGATGTCATCCAGGGCACTCCAAATCTTCTACAACATGCTACTGATTTTTACAAAGACCTTTTTGGTCCTGCCCCAATCCCTGCTGTGAAGTTGAGAGAGGATGTTTGGAATACTGATGAGAAGCTTTCCCCTGAGATAACATTTCTTTAGATGCAGCTTTTTCTGAGGAAGAAATCAAAACTGTAGTAGATCAGATGGAGAAAAATAAGGCAGCAGGTCAAGATGGATTTCCTATTGAATTCTATCAAGTTTGCTGGCCTATTATCAAGCATGATCTGTTGAAGATTTTTAGTGATTTCCATCACAAAAAAATCTCCTTAGACAGAATCAACTATGGAATTATCACTCTCATCCCTAAGGGTGAGGATGCTGATGCTATCCAAAAGTTCAGACCCATTTGTCTGCTCCAAGTTCTGTTCAAAATTATTACCAAGGTTTTGACAAACAGGATGGAAAAAATCATGCAGAAAATCATCCATCCCTGTCAGAGTGCCTTTATTAAAGGGAATTTATCCATGATAGTGTGTCTCTCCTTCATGAGATCTTGAGAGACACCAAATTTAATAAACAACAGGGTGTGGTTTTGAAGATAGATTTTGAGAAAGCATATGACAAGGAAATTGGGACTTCTTGTTTGATTGCTGCAGGCAGAAAGGTTCAGTGCACATTTCTAGACTCTGAAGAAAACTGTCATTAATGGCACACTTAGTGTAAAAGTTAATGATGAGAAAGGTCCATATTTTGGCAGTTTCAAAGGGTCAGGCAAGGTGACCCTCTGGCTCCTACTCTGTTTAATATTGCTGCCAATTGCTTGTCAAAAATGGTCTGCTTAGCAAGAGACAATGGTCTCTTATCTGGGCTTGCAGATAGATGGGTTGATGGAGGATGTGTCATCCTACAATATGCTGATGACACAGTCCTGCTCTAAAAGATGATTGGAAGGAGCAAGAAACCTTAAGCTTCTGCTGTACATTTTTGAAGCAATGTCTGGATTGAAAATCAACTTTGCCAAGACTGAGGTGCTCCTGGTTTTGGATGATGATGAAAGGATGCAGGAATATGCGGATCTCTTCAATTGCCAGAAGGGAAATGGCCTATGAAATACCTGGGAACCCAATTGGCGCCAGAAGGATGACTGTTGCTGAGATGAATTTTGTGGAAGACTCCTTTAAGAAAAGTATGGGTGGTTGGATGGGTGGTAGTATGTCTATTGCTGGGAGAGTCACAAAAGTAGATGCTTGCCTTTCATCCTCTGCAGTTATCAGCTTGCTCTGAGGTTGTTTCATAAAACCAATATAGTTGGTTTGGAGAAACAAATGAGATCCTTTCTATGGGCTGGTGGCACTGGCAAAAAGAAGATGCATTGGGTAAAGTGGAGCTTGATTTGCAAGCCTAAAAAGAAAGGTGGCTGGGTCTTAAGAACCTCACTCTGTTCAACATCAGTTTGATGTGCAAGTGGTGGTGGAGACTTGAGAATGGCAGGGGGCCCTGGCAGGACTTTATGAAGAGAAAATATTTACAGAATGGTGGCATTTTTGCTATCAAACACAAGCCTTCTGATTCTGCTTTCTGGTCAGACATGCTTCGGGTTAGAGATGTTTATCTCTGTGGCAGGAAAATGGTAATTGGCAATGGTCTCAAGACTCATTTCTGGGGTGATGCCTGGTGTGGACCAACTGCTCTCAAAATCAAATTCCCGCAGTTATTTGAAGTGTGCAATGAGAACAATATATCAGTTGCTCAGGCTGCTCGCCTTGGTTGGCGTCTCACTTTCAGAAGATGGCTCTGCTGATCTGCAAGTACAGCTGAGGGAAATGCAGAATCTGCTTTGTGGGACTGCTCTAAATTCTGATGAGGACAAGCCTGTGTGGAAATGGACCAAAAATGGGTGTTTTAGTGTCAAATCCATGTATCATTCTCTCAGTAGTGCTGGCATTGATAGATCTTTCAAGCATCTCTGGAAGGCTAAAATACCTTTGAAAATCAAATCTGGCTTTGGCTCATCTGGCACAATGCCATTGCTACAAAGGACAACCTCCTGAGTAGAGGTTGGACTGGAAGTGATAGGTGCCAGTTTTGTGATGAGGTTGAAACAGTTCATCATCTCTTCTTTTCTTGTCCAGCTGCTAAGTATGTTTGGTCCTCTATTGCACAAGCCATTGGGGCACCTACACGCCCTGGCTCTTTCTCCCAATATTTTTGGTGGATTCCTCAATATCTTCGAGTCAGTAGAAATGTCCAAATCACTTTGTGGCTGCAGTTTGCTGGGCCATCTGGAAGACTCGTAACACGGCTTGCTTTGAAGGGAAACTAATCAAGAAACCTAATGAACTAATCTGTTATATTTGTGTCTTTGTGAAATACTGGGCAGGTTTACACAATTCTGCAGATCAGGAGGACTTGCGGGTGGGAGCTGACATGCTGATGAAGTTAGCTACGTCGTCTACCAATGCTGGGAGCGCTGCTGGAAGCTCTAGTGGTCAGAGGTTGCTGGGAGGACCGGATCTGGATGCCTGAAGCTTCAGAGAGTTGCTCTTCTCCATCGTTCGTTTCTAGAGCTACTCTTTTGGGAGCTAGATGTCTCACCTTGCTGCAGTTGCTTTGGGTTCAGCCTATTCTGTGGTTGTAGGAGTTCTGTTTTGTAATGCCTGGTTAAAAAGTTGTAAAGTTTAATCATCTCGAAGTGCTTAGGATTTGAATTTCGGTCGCCGTGGTGGCTGAACCTAGTTCTCTCGCGCTGTCGGCGGAGAGGCTGGTTCCTCTAGTACTTTTAGTTAGTAGTTTTTCTCTTTTGCTGTTGTTACTTTGCACGCGGATGCTGTCGTACCCTTTGTATTTTCGTTATCTGATGGGTAATGAAAATCGGTCCCAGTGGGGATCGCGTTGGTAGCTTTCGGCTGTCTGATGACACGACCAAGTTGTGGTTCCTGATGGTGTCCAACGCCGTCGGTGGCCGTTCTATGATGACACGCTCTGCGCGGCACGGCTGCCCTAGCTCATGGACGAAGAGCGCCTCATGGAAACTGAGCGCGAAGAGCTTCCCACGGTACAGGGCCATGTCCTTGTACTGATGCGTCGGTGTGCAAATTGCCCATGAGAGATGTCCGGTGGCGCCCGGCCGGAAAAACGCCAAACTAAATGCGGCGTCACGCCTTCCGGCCCAAGGATAGACGATGGCGGCAATGAGACTTGACGAGCACACGACAACCTTTTGCGTGGCGTTGCCGATGCCCACGGGCCCGGTGCCAATCAGTTGCCGTGTCTCCGCTATGCTGCACGGGTCATGGGCGCCACCGTCGTCGGTGCACCGGTGGTAGTGGCGCGGGATCTCGGTCATGGACACCCAAGAATCGCCAAGATAGATCCGACTGTCGTGCTCCTCGTACATGAAACGGCTGCCGAAGGAGATGGCGCTGTGTCTGGAGTGGCGCACCTTGCCGTCAACGATGCTCTGGTAGCAGCCGTCGCCGAGGCTGAGACAGGGCATGGCCAGGGGCAGCAGGGGGCGCTGGCCTTGCACGACGAGACGCCACTCCTGGCAGACGGCGCCGAAGCTGAGACGATCGTGGTGCGATGGGAGACAAGAGAGGATGACGCCGGCGAGCTCGGGCGGCAGGTCCGGCCAGCATGGCGACGAAGAAGATGGCTTGCAGAGGCAGAGACCCATGGTCGATCGAGTATTGAGCAATTTGTTGGAACTAATCTTTTTATTAGTAGTACGTAGGTTTAGATTGATTAGATCTGACTCTTGCGCGTTGAGGTTCGGGACAGCCTATCTTCTCCACGATATTTATGTGTGTTGATTCCAACATGATTTGTTCCAACACAATTTGTGTCGGAGGCCGATGCAAATACCTCTAGTATTTTCCTCTTGGACGTGTCTACACAACGGCCGTGCGTAGGATGGTCGAGTTGAACGGCCGTCCCGAAAAGGCAAGTTTTTGTCCCCCTCAGACGAAAAAGGAAGGACCACCACGCACCGTCTCCCCCCGCTGGCCGTTGGTTTGTTGATTCAAACGGCCGGTCCCGTGCCAGCACGAGCGCAACCAGCTCCGTGCCAGCTAACAAAACGACATAGGAGAAAAAGCACCCCCCGATCCCGTGGACCCCCCCATGTGCATCTCGCCCCGACCATCTTTTGCCCGAGTTTTTCAGTTCCTTGCCTATTTCTAGCCCCCTCGTGTCCAAAGCAAAGACCCAGGTCTCTTCTCTTTCCCCTTCCTCACGCAGCCCTGATTCGAAAGGAGCTCCATTGCGTTTCTAGCCATGGCTTTTTCTCCAGGTTCTGGGAACTCCATGAACAAGCATGGAGCTCCATTGTACTACCCAGATCAGGTACCCCCCTCTTTCCCCACTCCTTTTTCTCCCTGGCTAGTTGTTTTGTTTGCCTATCAATGAACCCAGCAAGAAGAGCAGATCTGGCAGTTGTTTTTGTGGTTTGTGTTGGTAGATAACTCGTGGAAGGCAAGTTTGTGTGTGTAGAAGTGAGCAAATTGTGTTCGTGTCTATGGATGGGATCCTATAGCATGTAATTCTTGGGGGAAAGAACAGCACCTATCTTAGGCAACTTAGTTGCAGGAACATTGCACATCCAAAAGTTGCCCAGCACCTATCTTAACTACTAGGTAACTAACTACTGCTTCAGAGGGTAAACCTCGGCAACAGAAGCTGTACCCCCACGTTTTGTTGGCAAGAAACATCTAGACACCCCAAGTAAAACTTTAGGCAATTTTACTGAAAAGAAACATCTATCGTGTTTGCAATTGTAGGCAAATATGGAACAGAATTTAGGCAATTTTACTGAAAAGAACACAGGGGTGTGAAAAGAACACAGGGGTGTGAAACTACCACAATTTTACTGAATTTAGGCAAACTTTGGTCTACAATACTGAAGCTTGTCAAAGTTCACCTAGGCAATTCTTCTTGAAGTACTGGGCAACTTTTAGTACTGCTAGTTGGAAAAATGTAAAACAACATGCTTGGCCACTTTAAATACTGATGGCAGCTGTAAATCTGGGCAATGTAGACGCATATTGTAGGGCGAAAAAACACAGGGGTGTGAAACGGTAGACATGAAAAACAGCTATGAGTTCTATGAACCTTCCATTCAAGTCTTGCTACGATCAGTGGGCAACTAGAAAGGTACTTTGATGCAAAACTATGCAAAAGGTACTTTAAAAAATGCTAGGAAACCTAAGAACTCAGTCTGAGTAATGTAGCCAGAATGGTTCATAGAACGTACAAAAGACCATTAATAAAGGACTTTGCTCTATATTGATCCTTCTTTTTTATGCGTTGAACATTTGTAGTCCTTTTTGTAGTATCATGCGCAACCAAGGGGTGTATGTATTCTTCTTGTTTGTCTGGTTCCCACCCCCTCCACCTGTAGAAAAAACAGACAGAAAAAGTGAGAAAACTTTGAGCTCAACAAGCAACTAAAACCAAGCAAACATGTAGTGACAGCAGTAAAGAAACAAAGAGAGTGCCTTTAGTAACTAAAATGTTGTTTTCTGTTAGCGTTTTAGTTGCTTTGTTGCAGGCTATGATCTTGCCCTTCTCTTTTGAATTGTACAGGTTCCTCCTGGTGCACTACATCTGAATGATGTGCCTTTTGATCTAAATGAAGAGGCTGGTGTCCTACCACATAACTATTTTATGGGGCTCATGGATGAGGTTATTGGCGAGTCACCGCATCCTGCAAATGCTACCAATGTACCTGTGCCTAATGTTGAGGCAACAGCAACCACAGACACTGGCACATTTGTGCATGCTACAGCCTCAGGTTCTGCGGCGATGGACATTGATGATGATGAAGCATCATCCCAGCCCCTTGACCCGCACGTTGGTATGCGATTTGACACCCTGGCTGAAGCTAAGGAGCACTACAACCAGTATGCTTTGAGGAAAGGGTTTTCAATCAAACAAAATACTTCTCGGAGGTCTACAAGAACTGGTGTTTTGGATAAACAACAATTTTCGTGCAACAAAGACAGGAAGCCAGTGGTAGATGATGGTGGTGCAGAAATACAGTTTAAGGTGGGTCCTATCCCAGATCCAGTTGAACTTGATGAGGTTGACATCGAGGCAGCTGAGATTGCATCCGTGATAGCAGATATTAGTGTTGGTGGTCCGAAGAAAAAGGCAAAAAAGAAGAGGGAAAAAGAAACTATTATCCAGACTGCTTGTAAAGCAAAAATGTTGGTGAAGCTGAAAGATGGGAGATGGGAGGTGACTCAATTCATTGCTGAACACAATCACGAGCTAACATGGAAGCCATCTCTGTCAAAGTACTTGAGGTCACACCAAGGGATACCTCCAGAGCAGAAAGAGTTTGTGAGAAATCTGTACAACACCAACCTGACTGCAGGTACCTTCATCTTTGCCCCCTTAGCACTATGTAATGGTGCCTTTGAACATTTGTTTGCCTACTACTACTATGAATGTTGCCCAAAAAACCTTGTAGTTTTGCCCACTACCACTTTTTTTTTGCCCAAAAAAAGCAAATCTGTTTGTTGCCTGTAGTGTGCACTACCAAGTTTCTGTTGGTTCAGAGAAAATGATATGGTGTTTTTCATCATTTTTCTAGCCCCCCTACTATTAATGTGGTGTTGCCCAGAAAAACTTGTAGTTTTTCCTAGATTGAAAAAACAAGTTGCTAAAAAGAAATCTTATATGTGCAGGGGCAATGATAAACATCATGTCAGAGTTTTACGGGTCAGAGTTGTTTGTTCCGTACACAGCAAAGCACATTACCAACTATTGTGCAACACTGGCACCAAAGGCAGCTGAGGGTGACATGTTTGCAGTTCTGAACTATTTGAAGAACAGAAAGAAGAGGATCCAGACTTCTTTTATAAGGTTAAAAAAGATGATGAAGACAGGGCAGAGAACATTTTCTGGGTAGATGGCCCTGCACGGAGGGCTTATGTGGAAGCATACCATGATTGTATCTCATTCGACAACACCTACTTGACAAATAAGTATAACATGCCCTTTGCTCCCTCTATTGGCATCCACAGACATGGGTCATCAATCATGCTGGGTTGTGGTTTTGTCAGGCAGGAGTTGGCTAGCAGCTATGATTGGTTGTTTGAGAGTTTTCTAGAAGCAATGGGAGGAATAGCACCGGACAACATCATCACAGATCAGGACATTGCGATGAAGGCATCGATAGATAAGATGTTCCCAACCTCTGTACATCGCTGGTGCCGCTGGCATATAATGAAGAAGGCACAAACCAAGGTTGGCACTGTGCTTGGCAGGAACCCCGGGTTGTCGGAAGATTTTAATGACTGCGTAGATTTCAGTTTCTCCCCGCAAGAATTTGAGCAAAGTGGGGTGGGTTTTTGGGCAAGTGGCCTGATGCAGCTGGGCACCCGCATTTTCGGCTACTGTATGAAAATCGTGCTGGCTGGATACCGTGCTACTTCAAGCACCGGTTTTCCCCCTTCTTGCAGTCCACGCAGAGGAGCGAAGGATTCAATGCTGTCCTAAAACGGTACATCAACCCGAAAAAGGCTCTGTTGAACTTTGCCAGGCAGTACAAGAAGGTCCAGACACATGTCCTAGTGAAAGAAGGGGGGAATGACTACATAACAGATGGCCTGGAGCTCCGAACTTGGTCCTCTTTCCCCATCGAGCAGCAAGCTCTTGAACGGTATACCAAGGACATATACCTTCGGTTCCGCAACGAGTTTGAGCTGATTGGTAGGTACAATGTTCTCCTTTTGGTGGCAACTTTTATAGGCTTGAGCCAAACATGGGATGGTGTGCGAAGTATGGGACTAGGACCTACTTGGTGACTGCAAACAAGGAAGAAGGCATGTATGCTTGTGACTGTTCCAAGATGGACAGGGATGGTATGTTGTGCTGCCACATCCTCAAGATCGTCACCTATCTAGGGGTTGATGTAATACCGGAACGCTACATACTAAGACGATGGACGATGGCAGCACTTTCAATAGGTGCAGCAACAGGAGCTCAACCACCACCAGATGAGATTCCACCAGAATCGCTGCAGCAGTTGCGCCACGCCAACTTGAACATGAATTTTGCAAAAGTTGCCACCCTGGCTTCTAGAACAGACCAAGCTGCTGCTATTCTAAATAGGCATGTGCGTGCAGCGGCTACAGAAATCTCTCAGTTGAACAAGTCGCGGAAAAAAAAAAGACAGAAGCTGGACCGTCTATAAGCGCACCTGCAGACCCTCGAGACCCCCCAATATCGACAATAAAAGGTCGCACAAAGGAGCACAGGACTGTATCTGCCCTTGAGTTGCACCCAAAACAGGCAGTCCAGTGCGGTATTTGTGGTTCATTTGATCACAATGCAGCTACATGTGAGCTGAGGCTAGTACACTAGAGAGTCAGCCAAAACTTCTCGCCCCTGGTTAGGCAGTTGAATTCGTATCGTTGGTCAAAATTATATGTAATTTGGGTTAAGCCCTCCAAGCGTACTAGTTTTCTTCAGTGGATAGACTCTGTTTAAACTTTTAAATTTTGTTATTCTTTTACTTGGGTTGATCCTCTCAACCTTGTATCTTGTAATGGCGTGACTCTGTAACTGAACCTGCCTTTTTGGTGGGTGTCAGCTGTGCTTGTTTAATAGAAAACAGAAAATTACCGTGGGGGTCTCCCCTACGGTTTGGCCGGTCAAAAAAAAGTTTCATGTGAACCTGTTGTAAAAAGGGGGATACATGTTTGCTTTTTTAACTAGGCAACTTTGATGTATTACTGGGCAAGTTATGGATGATGTTTAGGCAACTTATTGTGTAATGCTGGGCAACTTAGTTTGTAGTTTTCAAGCATGGAGATTGATATAGCCGAAACTTTGTTTTGTAGTTTACCTAGGCAACTTTTACCTAGTACTGTGCAACTCTTGGTAGTTGTTTAGGTAACAAAAAATAGAGGAACTTTTTCGTTCATACATGGAGATTGATATAGTCAACATGTTTGCACGTTACAGAATGGAGTAACTTTACATTAAAAAAACAAAATGGGCCTAAGAAATTGCTGGTTAGGAATTAAAAACTTACCACCCCTAATTAAAGTGCACAACATCTCTCCATTCAGCTTTATTGTGTACAGATGTTAACCAGCCATGAGTCATGAGTTTCCGCATGTTCGGGACCTCTTTGCCCGTGTAGCCTGGTACTTGCCTACCTTCCCAGCTCTGAGCATTAGCAAGAGTGCAGACCCCGCAGTCATGGCTTAAAAAAATGAAAAATGAACAACTTTGCATCAGATGTTGTGTCCCAAAAAAACACACAAAAAAATGGCATTCGAAGGTACAAGTTTTTGGGGGTACACATGTACTAAGTGTGAAACAAACCAAGTACGATTTTGTGCTTACTTTGTGGGTTGCCTCGGTACTTGTATTTCTTGGAGGCCAAAAGGCTCAAGTGATATTTTTGATTTCTTGTAGTTTTTTCCCATAAGGCGCGGACTTGAGAAATGATCTTGAGTGCGCAATTCTTGAGGCTCCTGTCCTTTAATGTCCTCCATGAGTCAAGGACTTGATATTTCCTGTCTCTGATATTTATGTTGAATAGGAAGTAATGATTGATTGGCTCGGTCTCGATTGACTTTGTATCTAAAGGCTGGATGACGGGTAGCATGATCTGTGACCAAAAATGCATTTCCAGGGCAAATGTTAGCTACAGAATATGCAATACGTGTTGGATTTTTAGGCAACAAAATCCATTTTTGTCAGGCAACAAAGAAAAAATGGCTGCCTT
This sequence comes from Poa pratensis, assembly GCA_947311845.1. NCBI lineage: Eukaryota > Viridiplantae > Streptophyta > Magnoliopsida > Poales > Poaceae > Poa > Poa pratensis. Next base: position 2,712,988 of record CAMZMU010000033.1, on the reverse strand, counting down.
GATATTAGGCAACTAAAAAAATGTCATATGTTTTCCGAATAGAAAAAAGGCACCTAAAAAAGCCTTTCAATGACCAAAAAAAAAGATGGCTATGTGATGCAGATTTCGATGGATATTGTGCAACTTAAATAAAGTATTGCACAAAAAAAGCATGTTGAAAAGGAACTAACCATATCTTTTTTGTCCAGACGATTGTCTTTACTGAACAATTTACTAATTTCAGCTCCCTCGTGCACTCCCTGCTGGAGGCGTGTCTGCATACATTGTTCCTTGTTGGTAACAAAACTGATAAAAAAAGGAAAAACGGAAGGGTGGGGCGGGGGAACGAATAAATTTGACTCACTGCTATCCTTAAAGGCATTATAACCTTCTTCGAGGTAGCTGGCAAGCTGTTGTTGATTGCCTGTATTCCAATTTCCATGACAGACGTGTGTAGCCAACCCCCTGGTTTCACTGACTCTGATAATTCCTTGAGGGTGACGGGAAAATCGTTGAAGTTTACAACAGGCGGGCTACCAAAAAAAGAAGAAAAACACACGGCGAGAAAAGCATGTTAGCCAACCACTCCCACTAGGGAAAAATTGTAAAAAGCAACTTCCGCATACCTTTTGGCTATAAAAAGAATAGAACAGCAATGTAGACAAAAAAAAGTTTATTTTGAAGCAACTAAAACTGTGGCAGTAGGCAACTAAAAAACTGTGCTAATACGAAACAAACCAATGCTGTTACTAGGCAACAAATGCTGTGCTACTAGGCAACAAATACTGTTCTACTAGGCAATTAGAAACTGTGCTACTAGGTAACAAAAAAGAGAAGCTACTTCGAAATTTAGTACCTCTCATCTTCGATTTGTCCGCGCCTTGTGTACTTTCTGCCATGCAACAAAACTAGAGCATATAGCCTGTTGACTTCAGTGCTACAAGCAAACTGCTTCTTGTTTCCCACATCCACGTAGGACTGCATGTGTGCGGGCGGGTTTATTACTCTCCTAACCTGCTGTGGAGGCCCGCTCGAACTGCCGGTGCCATCTGAGTTTGGACCTCCAGTCTCTACGTCTGTTTGCTTAACCGGTGTCTCGAAAGTAGATGGTGAGTGCGCAGACTTTCCCACAGAGATTTGTTGCGCTTTGAGTCTCGATTGTTCCTCTGCCTCAAGGCATAATTTTTCTAGCTCCTCAGAATACAGTGAATCAAGAAGAATGTCCCCGATGCCTGCAGTGGCTGCAGGTTTTGCTTCTGTGTCGGTTTCTGGTGGCGTGTCAAAATCAGGACCGAGGCTGAAACTAGGGGCATCGGGGGCATCGCGGTAGCCATCTCTGATGCGGCTGGATGGGGTACTGCTTGGTATATTCTGCTCTGGTGCTGACTTGCTCTTCTCTGAATATCCATGCATGTTGCTTGGTTTCCCTAATTTTTGCAGTATGTTTGCGAGATCTTCTGCTGTCACCACACATCTCTTTGCTTCAGCCGGAGGCGGTGGAGGGCAAGTCTGCCTTGTAGCTTGGCTGAATTTAGCTTTGATAGTTCCACTGCCAGAAGGCGTAGTGTGTGTCGATGTGGGAAAAATGTTTTCCTTCTGTGTTACCACTTCACTTGTCAGGTATGAGCCTGTTGTTGCATGCGTAGTGGAAGTTGTTGCCTGCATCATTGATGGCGATGCCTGCATCCTAGCTGTTGTTGCCTGTAAGTTGCATGATGTCGCCTGGGGTGGACGTACGATTGACTGACGTGGTACCGTCAAATTCGACCTCATCACCCTTGATGGGACTGGAACTGGTCGCTCTGGAATATAAGAAGCTGTCACTGGCAGTGTGCTTTGTTGGATTTTGTAACTTGAACTGTCTTGAGGCATTTGGACCACCTGAACCTCATCAAGCACATCCTTCTGTCTGTATGGTGCCTTAAATGCCTCAATGCATACTGCAGTTGCCTTTTCTGCTGTTGGAATTGCTTTTCCTGAAGGTGTATTTCCCTTCTCTGCTAGAAGGGTTGCCTCAGTAATCATCAAGTTAGACGACAGCTTCGGGCTTTCATCCCATATAATTGCCCTTCCTGTTTGTGGAGTTGCCTCATCTGCACCTGAAGTTGCCCTCTCTGCTAATGAAGTTGCCTTGATGCTCTGCAGTGTACACAACTCTGCTGGGCTTTCATCCCATATAACTGCCTTCTGTGCTGTTGGAGTTGCATCATATGCAGGTAAAGTTGCCCTTCCGACAGTTGGAGTTGCCTTCTCTGGAGGATATGCATTAGGGTGCTGCTGGACTTGTCCATGATCAGGAGTGTCAGCCCCCCTTGCGCCTTGTCTCGCTGCTTAGCCTTGGCCCTCCTAGCACTTATCTCTTTGATAACCGTGGCTGCTGTTTTTCTTGTTGAACAGTGTGTGCTGGTTCTTTCATTACTCCAAGCGATTCTTCAAACCACTCGTTGTATGTTCCCTGGGAGTAGGCACCGTGCAGCACTGGGTCATCTAGCTCGTATCCAACACTGGTTTGTTTCATGTCAAACATGTGTCGGAGGTTGTTCAAGTCATGTGGGCAATCTTCATCCCAAACAACTGCCTCTTCTAGTAGTGGTATGTCAGGGGTTTTACTTCTCATGTCCATCTTGCACATGTCCAGCAAGGAGTACTCGCGCTCTTCTTCACTAGGTCTGTTGGTGGTGACAGCCTTTCCCTTTGTGTTCTGCTGTGCATTGCCTTTACTCCTTAATCCATAAACTTTCCTAGTACCAACGTCAGCCGGGGTGGTGGCATTGTTGTCTGCCCCTTCATCTGCAGCTTCCCCTGATCCAGTACCACCATTGTTTCCTCCAGTGTCACCATCATCATCGTTCTTGCTACTGGGACCTCCCCCCACAACATCATGAACTTCATCATCCTTGTCTTCATCCTTGTCGCTGTCACTGTCGTCTGATTTGTCAGGCTGCGGTGCATCATTTCCTCCCAGGTTGACTGTGCAGTCTTCATCTTCTTCACCGTCAGTGCGTTGACTTATTCTGTTTGTAAGAGAAAATCCAACACAAAAATGAGTGGGACAGTCAGTCAAACAAAAACTGCTAAGTGAATGTAGCACAAAAAAAATTTGGAAAAAAGAAAAATGTGTGCTCATTTTATTGGGCAACTATGCTACCATGTGCTGGCAAAAATGATTGCATCTGCTAGTAAATTTCCTTTCATAACTGGGCAACAAAAAAACATAGGAAAAAAGTGAATGCAAAAGTGAGCAACTAAACTGTCAGGTTATGAGCAACTATCTTCTTTTAATGAGCAACTACGAGTGCAATAGTGAGCAACTAAAAAAACAACTTGAAGAACCCCTATTTAGTGAACAAACCTTGCATCATCTTCGCTTTCTGTGTCATTTAGTTCGACATGAACGCTTTCCTCTTCATCTGATTCTGCAGTCTCTGCATCTTCTATAATCACAGTCTTCTCTGCTGTCTTTGTTTTGGGTTGCCTCTTCAGAGGCCTTTGTTCAGCTTCAACATCCCTTTCATTGGTATTCTTCGGTTGCGCTGTTGTACGTTTCTTCTTGGAGAACCTCTGCTCAACACCTTCAGTAGGTCTGCTCCCAGAGCTTTGACATTCCTCCAACTTACCAACACCTTGCACAAACTTAGCGAGTGATTCTTCAAATTCTGAGCACAAGCCGTGAAGCAAAGCACCGAATTTCCTCTTTTTCTGCATGATATTATGCATTAGCTTTCAAAAAAATGGATTTGATATGGATCATATGTCAGTGTAAAAAAACAGGGGAGTGTCTTCTGATTTATGGGCAACTAGGCAACAAAATGTAGTGGTACTGGGCAACAAAAATACTGTTGTGCTAGGCAACAAAATGTAGTGGTACTGGGCAACAAATAATGTGCTGCTAGGCAACAAATAATGTGCTGCTAGGCAACAAAATACTATGCTGCTAGGCAATTAGAAACTGTGCAACTAGGTAACAAAAAAGCTACTACTGGTCGTAGGGAACTCACTCTCTGGTCGTAGTTAGCAGGGAGATTGGCACAGACAAATTGTTCAGCTTTTAACAAGCCGCCAAACAGCCCTGTTTGGACGCTATCTCTGAATTTCTCTTTCAACTGTTTTGAGACAAAAAAAAGCCATAAAAAAGGAAATGAGCAACAAAAAAGGTTAAAAAATCACAAGCAGTGAAAAGTATAAGAAAAAATTGTGTTCTGCTTATATAGAAAAGGGCAACATTAAGAAACTTACTTGCAATTTCCCAAAAACTCCCTTTGAGATTTTATCCTTATTCATTACTTTCTTGACTAAAATTGCGTCCCATGCATTTATGCGTGGCACGCAATCACTGATAACCTCATCGACCTCCAACGCATCAAGATACCGCATCTATGGAAGTTGTGGGACATGAAAAAATATTAATAAGGAAACGATAGTAACGTTTAAAAATGAGCATGCATGTCACTGTGAGAAAAAAAACATGTGCTGACAAATCTGAACGCTAACATGTGGGAAGAATGTGCTTGTAACCATGGTCACATATGCTACCAACTGCCTATCCCAACAAATCTGAGAACAACGTTGAAAAAAGTGTTCTGAAAAAAAAGAGCAACTACCTATCTAATAATAACCAACTATGATGAACTATGATTGATCTAATAAGCAACTGGAAGGACATTATTGAGCAACTAAACGAATATAGATACTGTAAACGTAGAACCGAGAAAAGATGGTACAAGGGGAGTGACAGATGCTTACGACAAGATTGTAAACGCAGCAGGACACGGATTTCTTGTTCACCAGATCTAGGAAGGCAAATCTTGTCTGATCAACAACAAACTGACAGATGTTCGAGTTCGACAGGAGGTCAAGATCAGAAACTGCTAAATAGCAGCGAGGGCTAACTTTTAGCCCGGTAGTTGGTGCGAGGAAGCAGTCGAAGGCTAGAACAGCCCATGCACGCTCAAACTTTTCGTCGTGTGCTCCGTTCATTTTCTTTATCATTTCACACCATGCATTCAACGATGGAGCAACGTTGCCCGGTTTGAACTCATACTCCTCATTGAAAGCTTTGGTGACTTCTGCATTGCACTCCCAGCAGACCTTCAAACCAGAGTTGGGGAGGCCCCACATCAAGTGTACACTATCTGCATCCACAGGTATCCTCCCCCTGTTGGGGATCACTAACTCTGACTTCAACGGGTCATAACACTTCATTACCCATTGACTGAGGTCAGCTGGCATTGTGGTAGCTCCGATTGAAAGCAACCCCCCAAGACCCCTTTTGATGATGGCAATTTTTTGGTCAGTTGATAAATCTTTGTTGAGCGTAACCAGCCTTGATGGAGATGCCCTATTTCTTAGGATGTCCTGCATAAAAAAGGGATGAAGGTGAAAAGCAACTATCAGAAGTCTGGAAAAAAAAGGTGATGCCCTGCATCTACTACTAAAACAAAACTAGCAAAAATAAGTAACTAAACCCACATTTTGAACATCTGATGTCTTGTTCTTTTCTTCTTCATTAGCTTTTGAGCTCTCCGGCTTTTCTATCACAATATCTGTCTTCCTTCTTTTAGGAGGTGCACCACGCATAGCTGCGGCCTTATGTTTCCGCGTAGGGGTAGCAACCTTCGAAACCTGAAAAAACATACAGGCTTGGGGGTTAAAAAAGCACCCCAAAAAAAAGCCTATACTGGTCTCACAAAAAAAAGATATGGGATGTGAGACCTACCTCCCCTTTGCCCTTGACGGGCTCGGGATCCCCACCAGCTGCTGGATCTCCGCTACCAGCCATACTCGAAAACCTGTAGCATGAAGGTGAAAAAAAGTGATTCAAAGTGTCTGCAGCATCTTCATCCATTTTAAAAAAACACATGAGGAAAAAAGATGGGCAACTGAATCAGCTGCTATTGGCAAAAAAACCTATCTCATATACATTTCCTGATGGTCTGGACATCATCCCCCTAATGGTGTGGGCAACATCTCCTGATAGTTTGGGCATCCTTCCCTGGATGGTATGGCAACATCCCTGATGATATGGGCAAAACCTACTACATGTGTGGGCAGCTCCTACTGGACGTCTGGGCAACTACTACTGGACGACTGGGCAAATCGAACTATCCGTCTGCACAACTCCTGCTACGCGTCTGAGCAACTCTCATATGGTAACTCACTAACTAGCCATGCAACTAGCAGATATCAAAAACACCCTGCGAACGAAGAATACAGACTTCATAGATACATCTCCTCCATCCCTGACAACCCTAGATCTACCGAGAAACAGAGCACAAAACAATCATCCGCCTCAGTCACGGGAGAAATAGATCAGGGACTCTAAAAATGGTGAAAGCTAACAGATCGAGAGCGCTCTAACTCCGACTACCGCGAAAAGCATGTCGAGGAGCGCGTACGAGCTGGCGATGCACTCACCTGCGGGAGACCCTCTCGTCGGAGCTGACCCTCCTCCGCCTGTTGTCGCAGCTCCACGCAGCGCTTGTCGCCGAACCTCCCCACGCCCGCCGCACAGCCGCCGGTCGCCGAACCTCTCGCCACCCCTCGTCTATCGCCGCTCCTCCGCAGCACCGCCTAAAACAGCCGAATCCTCCGGAGCACCGCCCACCGCTGCCGCTCTCCGCACCACCTAAACCTCGCCGCTGCTTCGATCTCAGCTTCCCCCGCCGCAAATCTCGCCGCCCCGTGGTGATTCCCTCCTTCCCCGCGAAAATCAGGAGGAATGCGGGGGGGGGGGGGGGGGGGGGAGCGCGCGAGGTGGGCGGAGAGGAACTGCCCGAGAGCGGCGCGTGCGAGACGGAAATGGTGATGCTACGTGCACGCACGCGAACTGACCATGGGTACGGGACGGATTCGGACGAAAAAATTGCTAGGTGCACGCACGCGGGACCGCTCCGACCAGGTGGACCCTGGCGCACGAATCGCGACGGGGGAGCAGGATCGGACGACTCACGAGTGGCCGTTCCGTCTGTCCGTATAACGCACGTGTGTAAGGAAGCTTTTAGGTTTCCTCTTTGATTCTATTCAAGTTTTCCGGCCATACGCAATTTATAGAACTCAGGACGTATTGAGCAGGTGCTAGAAATTTGGGTCCGAATATGATAGTGATACGTTCAAAATAAACTATGGAATTGATTAGTAGACATACATGAAAAAATATGGAGAATGGTGTTTTGGCTCCGATTTCATATTCATTTGCTCATGGACGCAGAGTTTTGGATCTCGGGCACCAGTGCTCCTAGTGCCCCAATTTTTTTTTAAATTGTTGTTACACATAAAATTCTGAAAAAAATCAATCATATATATTTGAATGTTCATTACCATAGGAAAAAGTTACAAAAAAATGTTAATATTTGCAGGCTGTGTGAAAATAACAAATATCAGCAGTCAACAAAGCAAATTCAAAAACGTGCAAACATGCCCAGATTTCTTATTTTTGCACAGGTCAAATTATTTCGAATTTTTTTTGCAAATTTATGAGTTAAGCACACATGTAGACTACTACCTGTGTGATTTTTTTTGTGATTTTTTGGCAAAAGAATAAAGTTTTTAAAAAAATTGGGCACCAGGAGCACTGGTGCCCGAGATCCAAAACGTATTTCCGTATGCTCATGTGTTATATTAAACAAAATTAAAAATAGTAAAACATTTAAACAAGTCTGATATTTTTTATAAGAACACATACAAATTTAATGCATGCGAGCCAAGTTTTGTGATAGAAAGATATGTATCGAGCAAAACTATGTATTCTACCATGATGGGACAGAAGACTCCAAACGACATCAACTTTTTTTTTTTCCAAAATCTATTTCTTGGCCACACACCGTTCTCTCCTGAAACGGTGCTCGCGGCACTGGTGCGTATGATACGCTTCCTGAGAGGTTGTCATGGAGGTAGCAAAAATACAAAACCATAACTATTTGGACCCTTACAAGTTTATGAGTTCATCTCGATGAGACTCGTCCAACAAATTTACAGTCAAATCCCTCAACTCTCAACATACATTGTTTTAGAACCCCTAATAATTTGCAAAATAAACACCAAAGTGAGATTATGTATTAACAAAAAAAAGAATTATGTATTAACAAAAAAATTGGATTATACATTAACTAAAATTCGAATTATGCATTGACAACGCATTAATAAATAATTGGGAGCATGCGTTCACAATTTTGTTTGAATGACGCATTAACCAAATATTCGGATCACACGTTTGACAAAAAAAAGTTCAGATTATGCATTAACCGTCATAAAAAATACAATACCGTTGGATATGAATTGAATTGTATAGATCAAATGTGCGGGTCCAACTAGGTTTGGAAAAAACGCATTGTGGAGGTGGTCTCGTGTGGTGGGAAGTTCTTGAGAATCCTTCACTAACAGAAGCATCGGAGCTAGAGTACGTCAATTCACTTGTTCCAGAAGCCACGATGGCGAATGGACGACTCTCGGTGCATTGACACTTGAAACTCTGCGGGAATACCTTGGAGCTTTGACCACGGAGTTCCCAAATGGCAGTGCTAGCTTCCCTCGAGCCCTCTTTTCCGCCTGGTCCTAAGGTTTCAATTGGTGCGGGCCGTCCTGCAGTGCCACGACGTCGCCCCGCAACTTGAGCCCGCGAATAATCAAGATAAATTTATTAAGATACCCTAGATAGGTTTCAAAATAATATAGAGAAACACACAATATATATTTGGGTAAATTTGAAGAGAAATCAATTTAATTCACAAAAAAACACATGAGTTGGTTAAATTTGAAGAGAAATCAATTTAATTGTTCACAGAAAAAATTCATTGACTGTTCCTGTGCTACTGGGGATTCAGGAGGCCTGATTCCATTAAATGGCTTGTCTTTCCCATTCTACCAAATCTTTTGAGGCCTGATTCAGGAGGATTTATGCGTTGACTAAATCTTGAATCCTCATGTCCAAATATGGCTTGTTAATAATTCCACACTAGCTTCACCTAAAAGCTAGTGTGGATGTATTCCTTGTTATAAAAGTTTTGCAAGTATTTTATTCATATGGCTTCATTCTGCTTTCTAAAATCCATTATACCATGGCCCCCACTCGTTTTGGGTTTGCAAGTTCTTTCCCCAAAGGCAACGTATTATTATTCTAATAATAGGATTAACAATCCCATGTGGTATAGAAAAAGAACAAATAAATAGGCACTGACTGCAAATTCAACTTGAAGTTAACTTTCTCTCGATCTTGACCCTGATATGGGTGAGGTCTTGAATTCTTGGTTTGGTATTGCCCATTGGAAAGACTAAACATGTAAATAGAAAAGTTCCAACCTGGCACCCAAATCCAGCAGGCAGAGCATTAATTTATTCATCATCCACATTTATTGGAAGCACACAAGAGGCAAGACTTGTGATAATTGACATCTAGACCATTGGAATCACTGGACAACTGAAGGAGGTGTTTAAAAAAGCCGGCACCATCCTGAAGTATATATACTACTACTATATATAAAAGCTTGAAGAGCCGCGGCACTGTAGCGTGTACAGTAGCTACAGTAGATAAAGTGCCTTCGCTACTGTAGCCACTTTTTTTTTGCATATTTTTTTTTCGCATTCTCCGAAAATTATATACATGAAATATATGCGCGCCGACGAGTAGGTTCCATTCCTGTGATCGGTTTTAAGTTTGATCGAGTCTAGCTCCTTAATTTCGGATCCAAATTCGCACAAACATTTGACAAATTTTGTCAAATTCGCTGCACTCGGTCATCCGTTTGAATTTTCATTTCACAAGTAGATGTATATCACCCTACACAAATCGACCCTCGAAATAAAACTTTCTGCAAAAAAGACCCCGCTTGCCACTTTTTGCCCACTCGCCACTTTTTCGCAGAAAAGGATTTGCGTTTTCCTAAAAATTATAAATCGGCCTCATGGCCAAAAATATAAATTGGCCCTCCGGAATAAAACTTTTTGGAAAAAAAGCCCCGCTCGTCACTTTTTGCAGAAAAGCCCCACAGTGGGACGTTTCAACACAAAAATTCAAATTTTAATCTTTTAAAATTTTAAAATTCTTACAAGTCTCACCATTTCATAAACGTAAAAACAATTCAAATCTTAATACCTTTCCCAACAATTTTCCGAAATCTATACATTTTTCAAATACAAATTTTTTACACTCCCGCCAATTTTCAATTTTAAATAATTTTTGAATGTGGACATTCCCAAATTTGAATTACAACCATATTAGAGCATTCTAACCCAAATTTCAAATTTGAATCCTCCACCATTTTACAATTCCCACCATTTTAAGATTCTTTCAAGATTTATACCATTTTAAAAACGCGAAGAAAAAAATTAAATCTTAATAACCTCCCAAATTAAACAAAATTTTGAAATCTTAACATTCCAAGAACATATTTTTTTTTTTGAATTACAACAATTTCCAAATTTAAATAATTTTTAGATATGTATATTTCCAAATTTGAATTACACCCATAAAAAACCATGTCAACTCAAAAAAATCAATTACAAGTATTTCAAAATATTAAAAAAAAACTTCCAAATCTAATCATTTTACAAACGTGGAAAAAGTTCAAATCTTAATAACTTCCCAATTTAAACAATTTTTTTAAAAAAACTAAACATCTTTATAACGTAAACTTTTCTAAAATTTCAACAACTTCCAAACTTGCAAACAAATTAAAATGTGTATATTTTCAAATTTGAATTTTACCACACGTCCGCGGCGTATGCCGCGCCAAGAAACCTAGTAAGAAGTTTATCATCTGCATACTGGACAATTGGGAAATCATGTCCCTAGTTTGGATAGGCAAGGATGGACTGAACAATAAGAAAGTCTAGGATGCTCGGATCTTCCTCTACATCGAGAGCATCGAGACGATGAGTGCTTACAATCTTGATGACTAACCTTATGTCTGCGAGTTTGATATCTTTAATCTTACAACGACACCACGAAGATATGGCATCAACAAGGGCTGAGATTCATGCACCAATTTACTATCACACAATGTGTTTTGTCTTTTCAATAAAATGATAGACGTAAATATGGTATACGTAAACGCCATGCAAAATTCTATGCATGAATTTTGCAAGCTTTACCTGTAGATCATCAGCCGGAGCTAAATTCGCCATTGCAGTCAACATTTATCTTAACCAATTGGAACGAATTTATATCGGAGCTGAGCTGAATGTTAACTCTGAAGCTTTTTGGGGCGCATAACTGTGCTCAAGGCCCACTGCGCTTGAGTTGGGCCATAGTCTTCATCCCTAAACAGAAACACCAGACGCACCAGACCTTCACGACTTCACGAGTCTCCCTCTGCTTCCCTCGCCGCCGGCGCCACCGCCACCACGCCGTCGCCTGCACCATGCTCCGCCTCCAAAGCCGCATCCTCGCCCGTCTCCTCTCTTCCCCGTCCGCCTCCCCCATCTCCCCACTCCACCGCCTCCTCTCCGCGGCCGCGCCCGCCATTTCCCCAAACCCTAGCTTCGCGGCGGAGGAGTACCTCGTCGACACCTGCGGCCTCACGCGAGCCCAGGCACTCAAGGCCTCCACCAAGCTCTCGCACCTCAAGTCCCCTTCCAATCCTGACGCCGTCCTCGCCTTCCTCGCCGGCCTCGATCTGTCTAGCGCCCACGTCGCCGCCGCCGTCGCCAAGGACCCCAAGCTACTCTGCGCGAGCGTCGAGAGAACCCTGGCCCCCACCCTCGTCGGGCTCACTCGCCTCGGCCTGTCGCATTCCGAGATCGCCTGCCTCGTCTCGCTCCACCCCGCCAGCATCCGGCAGAAATCCGTCGTCTCCAATCTACAGTACTACATGTCCCTCTTCAGCTCCTACGAGAACCTGCTCCCGGTGCTCAGGAAAAACTCCAATATCCTCACAAGAAGCCTCGAGAAGGTGGTCAAGCCCAATGTTGCGTTTCTAAGGAAGTGCGGGCTAGATGCTTGCCATATTGCCGAGTTGTGCATGTCATACCCATGGTTGCTCACCGCCAGTTTGGAAGGTGTCAAGGCAATGGTGGCATGTGACGAAGGTTCACATGTACCCTGTCGGTCTGGGATGTTCAGGCATGTGGTGCTCACCACCAATCTGGACCGCGTCTGGCAGATGGTGGCCTGCGCCGAAGATCTTGGTGTCCCCCGTGGGTCTGTAATGTTTAGGCATGCGCTGCGCGTTGTTGTGTTCCTCGGCGAGGAGAAGATAGCCGCCAAAGTGGAGCACTTGAAGAACACATTCATGTGGTCGGATGCTGAAGTGGGCATAGCTGTTTCTAAGTTTCCACAGGTGCTGATGAGATCTATGGAAAGTCTGCAGAGTAGGTCAAAATTCCTTATCTCTGAGGTGGGGTTGGAACCAGCCTATATTGCTAAGCGGCCGTCAATACTCTCTTATAGCTTGGAGGGCCGGCTCAGGCCAAGGTACTATGTATTTAAGTTTCTTAAGGCAACAGGATTGCTGCATCAAGACCGAGACTACTATTCCACAGTCACGGTGACCGAGAAGGTATTCATGGAGAAGTACATACACCCTTACAAGGAAGCTGCACCACACCTTGTTGATGACTATGCAGAAGCCTGCAGAGGGGAAATGCCTACTAGATTCAGATTTACATAAACCAAGAATGGGCAGGAAAACGAGTAACTGTGTATGGCACACCATTTTTTCACTCTTCGTATTAGGCTACCAAGACCTGACTTGGTGTTCTTGTCCTAACTAAGTGCTGGATGTATGCTGTAGTATGTATGTTAGTTACATGTTGATTTGGTGTTGGTAATCTGGGATGAAACTGATAATCTGATTTGTGATTTCTGGTATGTTCTTTACATCATTCGGTTAATAAGAAAGCATCACACTGCTATCTTGTCCATCATCATGTCATAAGTCATATTGACACACATACTGGAAGAGAGTGACATCATAGACCAGGGGCATTCTGCAGTTGCTTTCAAGTACTAGTGAGTAGTATAAATGTCCATTGCAGTTTTCAGTGCAAACCTCAATATATCTTTCCATGAAAGAAGGCTCTCACTTTGGCATGTGATATGAAGTCTCAAATATTACCTCTGGATGAAAATTTTGGGTTTATTTTTCTGTGGGGAATTAATTTAGATTTGTTGATGACCACAATGTGCTGATCCCTACCAAGGATGCAGTTTTGGTCTAGTATGTTGGTTGCTTGCTCTGGTTCCTGTGAGCTGAAAATCTCCTTTCTTCCTGCAATATTTCTATTTACAAGACATTAGCTGTTGCGAAAGCTGGTCACTCTTTTACTAGTTGTTTGTACCAGTTTTTTCGTTTATTTTCTCTTGTGTTTTTGGATCGCCCTAGCTGATACTCTTTGTAGGGGACCTGATCTCAAAACTGAATAGTGCAATGGTAGGCTAGTAGCATTTATGTTTATGGCCTATCTGTGATTCTGTGTACAACTACGTAACGGATAGACATCTCGAGTGTCCTTGTATTTGCATCGGAGGGCAAATAATGCTTGTATGGCGTGGTGCTGAAAAGCAAGGTGTGTCTTATGTACCATCCTCTCTTTTATACTTTGTTTCTTAGATGATCTTTTATAATTGCTTTAGCTGTGCTGGTTATAATCTCTTCTAAAGATTTGTACACTTGTTTGAAATGAAAGCCAGTTCTGTGTCGCTTCTCTGGTGCTTGTGGAATTACAGAAGCGACATAATGTAATGCAGGCAAGGGGAATGATCGATTGATGAATGAAGTGACTTTACCAGGTGAGAGATTGGAGCATACTGACGGGTTTACTGAATGTTGATTTCTGTCCATCTGGAGTCAGACCTGAAGGATCGTTAGTCTAGTCGATGATGCATTGGCCTGAAACTTCCTTCCGTAACAAGTATGCATGATCTGATGCCGGCTAGAGTTTTTGTTCAGATAAGCTCCTACTATTTCCTGATGATGTTTTGGCCGGAAGCTTCCTTCGGTAGCAAGTATGCATGACTGACACTGGGCAGAAGATTTATTCAGAGAAGGTCCTACAAATTCTGTTTGAATTTTGCAAGCTATGTATTGTGCTATAGATTGCATGTAGTTAGACAGCACACGCCCAATTAAGGCAGCCTGAACAAATAAGAGGTAAAAGTAATTTGCACGTTCAACTCCAATTAATTTGAGAGTAAAATGCGCCATTAGCGAACGACAACTGCTGCTGTAGAGTTTGGGCAGGGGTTTCGGGGTAGGGTTTCCTGTTATAATTGATTTATTTGATTTTATGCATCTTGCACTGTTTGGCTGTGGACTGGCGAGGTATAGTTTCTTCCAGTACATCTCTTGGGACTGAATGCTGCGGCAACAAATTGATTTTGTCCTAGCCTGAAGCTTTCCTTGTGTCACAAGCTGAGGCTGCCTGAACAAATAAAAAATCGAGTAAAAGCAGCAGGATCTCTTTCAGCATGTATGTGGACAAGCCTACTACGAGCTCTCTGCTCAGTCCAGTAAAGAACAGATGGGATCTTTCAGGTGTAAATTTGGGTTAACTCTGCAGCAGGTGCAAATTTGGGTGAACTCTGAAGCAGCTGGGTCAGTTGGAAGCAAGGTTTGACTGTTGGACTGATCGGATAGAGTTCCAGCCATCCAATATATATTATCTCTAGTTTTCTCGAAAAAATATATATTATCTCTGCTGCTCTGCTTTGCGTTTGTGACAAATTAACGGTCCAGTGCAATGAAATTTTACTGTATTCCAAAACTGTTTCTATCCTAGAACAAATGTGGCGAGGCTTGTATTTATCTGCTTATTTTTACCAATGTGTGATCAGGAAGCATGATGGATGCTTGTTTTCTTTAGATAAATGGGCAAGTTGTAACTAGAAGGACCTGCAAGTTTATGAACCCGCTTGTGCATTTTCTGCAGCTTACACTATTCGGAAATGTTATATAGCTTATATATTCATGCTTGCAAGCTCCACCCGTTGTCCACCAGGGAGAATATATCCCTTATATCCCTGGGCTTGCGATGACACGGATCTTGGTTGAAAATTTCGGTTTTCTGATTTTTTTTAAAAATAACAAAAAACTCCGTTAAATTTTGGAAATTTAAAACACAGCTTGAGAAACAGATATCGTGATGTTGTACTGAAGGTGATATTCGACCAGATTCGTAGTAAAATTTAAATTCAGTCTATTTGTAGAGAGATTTCTTTCCGTTTTATTTGGCGAGCAGTATTTTTAAATTTTGATTTGAATTCGTGTTGCTCGATGGTGATTTAGATGTTAGCTTGTAAACATATTTTTCAAGCATGTTCTAAAAAAGATAATGAGGTTTGGGTGCATCAGTTCATGCCTCATAGTCAAATACATCGGCATCTTTGGTTTTGTGTGCTGATCTCTGCTTCTCATCACGCGCTCATTTTGGAATAGCCAACCCACACTCCATGCTAACCATATTGGCGGCTAAGCGGCTACAACGTTAAGTATGATGGAATGGTGTTATTAAGATACACATATAGGAACTACGAAATTTGGTTGGGAATAAACTAGGATAATCTAGTTAAAATCCTATAATACACCAGGTAAAAAGTATTTAGCTATATACCTCATTTGTTGCAAAATAGTAAAACACATCCGAGACAGGGTAAGTACAAGTAAGAGCTGGCACGCTGATTAGGAAGATGTAACTGTTTTAGTTCTCAATCGGCAAACCTGAGATTAAAAATGTTGAGTAAAAACTAAAAGTTTCGTAATCTAATGGGAGAATAGGTAAACAAAAATATAATTCAATTATTAAGAAAGAATAAATACTATACAAGATTTCTGTTCTAAGTACAAACCATGGAAGGAAAGCATGATGCACACAAATATTGTCAAATATGCAGATAGATTAAGCGATCTGTTTCTCAGGATTGAAAAAACAAGATAGCTGATAATTCTGTCATCAAGTATCACATCCAGCATTAATAGGTTTTGGAGAGGGCAGTAGTACAAGATCGACACAGTTGTGAAGATATGTAGTTACAACACTGAAATAGATATGCCAGCTAGGGGGAGCAACCTTGCATCCGTTAACTCCTAACTTGATGACCATTGTTGATTCAATAAAAAATTGTACACATTAAGATGAACGAACAAAATTCGCCAGTTACATACTCCTGCTGGCATTTGGGGTTCTTTCTCAAATTAAAACTGAAAGCGTAGCTTGCTGCCGAACTCAACAGTTCATTGGAGTGTATGAGATTTGTTGTCCAAAGCTTTTGGTAAGCAATTCTGCAACAATTCTCCTAGTAGCACTGAGTAAAGTGAAGACTGCTTCAAAATATCAGAAAGGTTCCCAGTGTACAAAAAAAGGGCCAGAGAATGAGTTTTGATTGCCTAATCAGTGTGAAAAAATAAAATTTTCTGCAGTGTGAAAGTAAGTTGTCAACTTGTCATGCAAGTATCAGGTTCAGTGTTGGCACTTGTAGCAGAAACTAACATCGTTTAAGCTTTTTGAACAAATCTCTAAATGTTCCCTGTTCTGTATTTGACTCGATATGAGAAACCCTATTTGCTGGTTACAGCCCTGATTTGGCTGCAATTAACATAACTGTGTAGGTCAACCAACAACATGGTTTGGATTTGCAATTACTTTTGAATCATGCAGAATTTATCTCCTACAACAGAAAGTGCTTTGGAGGTATGTGGGCACAGACTTACGATCCCTATAAAGGGCAAAATTCATTGTCCACTTTATATTAGTAAGAAAATGAGTACCTAGTGAGAGGTGAATACTTGCCATGAGGAATTGCAAAAATCCTGCCGATTAAAAGAATGCTAATATAGCAAGTAGGAAGCAGGCTGGGAGTGATCTTGCAAGACAACCAGTGGCATGTGACAGGAGATGTGTTGATATTTCAACTACTGCTACAACATTCTCATTGGCCTTGCTGACCGAATATATAAGACCGGAGCTTCTACGGTCTTTCCTTACACCACTGAATCTACAACCATGAGGTGGCGATGTGGATGCCCCGTGCGCATCCTTCACCAACCACTTTGAATTACGACGGCAAAAATTACTAAATGATATCTCAACAGAGCAACTTCATGATTACCTATTGAATCAATGGACCTAAAGTTCACGGGAATTATAGTGGATAAATCGACTAACATATAGGAAGACACTGGATTTTGCAGAAAGTATTGACTTGTGAAGCATATTCATGCCTTGATGAAAACATGAGTTACGAAACCTACAAAACATGGAATCAAAGCATGATGTACACAAAATTAGTTAAATATGCAGATAGATTCAGCAATTTGTTCTTGGGACAGTAAAATCTAGATAGCTGATAATTCAAGTCATCTAGCATCACATCTTGCATTAATAAGTTTGGGTACAACGTCAGAAGAACAAGCTAGATATAGTTGTGAGGACATACTTTTACAACACTAAAAAATCAATAGGTGCAATCTAGTCAAAGCCAGCTTGCATATGTTAATGCTCCACTCTGGTTTGCATAAGGTTCAAAGTGTTCTTGTCTGACTTGATATCTCAGTCACACAGGTCACGCCTAAGCCATAGGCACAAGCCAATATCCCCTGGAATGCATTAAAAAATAATGCATTGCAGAATGGCCTGTTCTAACACTTTCTTAGTTCCAAGTGATAAATAACATGGCATGAGGATGAGCAAGTTCGTAAGCAAGCCATGGTTTCTTCTCTACTAAATGATAGCATTACATATTAGGATTCATGAATTAAAATATCAGTTTCACCAGAGGTTATCTAGACCAGACCAGCATCAAACATAGTGGACAACCAACATCCAGTTAGGTAAAGAACACTGAAATAGGAACTACCAGCTTACTACGTAGAGTCAGTCAACACTTTGGTGCGCCATACAGAGTTTACCAATTCTCATACCCCATCCTTGGTTCATATACATCTGAAATTAGTTGGCAATTCCCCTCTGCAAGAAGCCGCATAGTCTTCACTGAGGTGTGGCGCAACATCCTTGTTAGGGGATATGAACTTCTCCACAAGTACCTTCTCGGTGACCTTGGCAACTGTATAGTAGCTTGGATCACGCTTGAGCAATCCTTTTTCCTTGAGAAACTTTGCAGCATAGTAGCGGGGTTTGAGCCGGCCCTCCAAGCTATAACAGAGCAATGCCTGCCGATGTGCAATGTAGGCCGGTTCCAAGCCTACCTGAGAGAAGAGGAACTCGGACCTCTGCTGCAGCATTTCCTTTGACTTCAACAGCAAGGACGGAAGCTTAGAAACATCAATGCCAACCTGGGCATCCGACCACCTGGACGTGTACTTCAAGTACTCCAGTTGGGCGGCGATCATCTCTTTGCTGAGGAATGAAACAGCGTGCAGGGCGTGCCTGAACATTGGAGCGCCACGGGGCACACCCAAACCTTCGGCACAAGCCACAATCACTCGGAAACGCTCGAGGTTGTTGGTGAGCAGCCTCGGCACAGCTATGCATAGCTTGACAATATCACAGTCACCTAGACCGCACTCCCGTAGGACCGCGACGTTGGGCTTCACAATCCTCTCAAGGTTGCATGCGAGGAGGGTAGCATTGCACTTCACTACTCAAAGGAGCCGAAGATGGACAGGTAAGCGAGACGAGGCGCGATATCTGAGAATGTGACAGGCCGAGGCCAGCGAGCCGGTGACGGGCGCCAGGGTTTTCTCCACGGTGGAGCAGAGTAACTTGGGGTCCTTGGCGGATACGGCAGTGACGTCGGCAGTGCAGAGACCGAGGCCGGCGAGGAAGGCGAGGACGGCGTCGGGGTTGGTGGGGGACTTGAGACGGGAGAGCTTCGCGGAGGCCTTGAGGGCCTGGGATGGCGTGAGGCCGCAGGTGTCGACGAGGTAGTTCTCCACGGCGAAGCTAGGGTTTGGGGAAATGCGGGGGGCGGCGGCGGCGGAGAGGAGACGGTGGAATTGGAAGACGGGAGAGGCGGAGGAAGAAGGGATGAGCTGGGTGAGGACGCCGCGTCCGAGCCGGAGCATGGCGGCGCCGGCAGTGAGGGGACGGGGAACGCGGCGGCGGCGGGGGTTGGTGCGAGACTCCTGAAGCTTTGCGTGGCTCCCACACGTCATTCTCAGGAGTCATGATTGACTGCCCCGTTTCTAAATAAAAAACAAAATTGCCCCGTTTAGGAGTGTCTCTCGTTAACATATTTGTGCCATATGATATTTTTGTTCAACTCAGTTAGTCTAAAGTAACACATTTAGTCATGTTAAAAAAAAAAAAAAAACGCTGTTTGTCAGCCGGCTGTAGCTACAGCCGGTTCGTGCTGACGCGCGGAGCGCTCACCCTTTCCTTCCTTTTTCCGCGCAGGTCGTCGCGAGGGCACGCCTTTTCCGTCCTTTCCGGGCGGGTCACCACCCATGTTTGGCAGAACGTGCTGTGCTGTGGGTCCCACCTATACTACAAGGCATAGCAGCACCAATTTGTACAACACTGTGCACTGCACAACATTCGCTCGCCTAGTAGTACTGCACAACACTGTGCACACAGTAGCACTACACTGTCCACACACGTTAGCACACCACTTTGCACACACAGTGCACAATAATATTTCAGAGGCATGAGAGAGACGATGGAGGTCACTTTTTCTGGGAATTTTTTTATGTTGCAAAAAGTTACTTCAAATTGCTTCAAACTACTATCATTTTTTGAGTGTGGTTGGGGAGCGTCGCAGACGGAGATCGATAATTTGACCTTAACGGAGATCGATAATTTATGTAGATGAGATCGCGCCATCGTGCGTCTAGTACAGGAAGTACATCAATCCATTGATGGATTCCATTTTCCCTAAATGTTGCAAAATAATTTCGCATTTTGTTACATATATTGTTAGTTTTTGCTACATGGTCATGTTCAAAATGCTACATTTGATTTTTGGCTTGTCGCAAGTTTTTTACATATTTCTAGAAAAATGTTGCAAAATAATTTCGCATTTTGTTACATATATTGTTAGTTTTTGCTACATGGTCATGTCCAAAATGCTACATTTGATTATTGGCACGTCGCAAGTTTTTTTACATATTTTCTAGAAAAATGTTGCAAAATAATTTTGCATTTTGTTACATATATTGTTAGTTTTTGCTACATAGTCATGTCAAAAATGCTACATTTGATTTTTGGCACGTCGCAAGTTTTTTACATATTTCTAGAAAAATGTTGCAAAATAATTTCGCATTTTGTTACATATATTGTTAGTTTTTGCTACATGGTCATGTCCAAAATGCTACATTTGATTTTTGGCACGTCGCAAGTTTTTTACATATTTTCTAGGCAAATGTTGCAAAATAATTTCGCATTTGTTACATATATTGTTAGTTTTTTCTACATGGTCATGTCCAAAATGCTACATTTGATTTTTGGCACGTCGCAAGTTTTTTACATATTTTCTAGAAAAATGTTGCAAAATAATTTCGCATTTTGTTACATATATTGTTAGTTTTTGCTACATGTTCATGTCCAAAATGCTACATTTGATTTTTGGCACGTCGCAAGTTTTCACATTTTTCTAGAAAAATGTTGCAAAATAATTTCGCATTTTGTTACATATATTGTTAGTTTTTGCTACATGGTCATGTCCAAAATGCTACATTTGATTTTTGACACGTCGCAAGTTTTTACATTTTTTTAAAAAATGTTGCAAAATAATTTCGTATTTTGTTACATATATTGTTAGTTTTTGCTACATGGTCATGTCCAAAATGCTACATTTGATTTTTGGCACGTCGCAAGTTTTTACATTTTTCTAGAAAAATGTTGCAAAAAAATTTCGCATTTTGTTACATATATAATCTAAATACTAATTTCATAGATGAACTATCTAACAAAAATCATACGTAGCACAAGAGAGTAACACATATCATTTTTTCACTTAAAAAAGACGGAGTAAGTATGTGTGTACGTAGCTGATATTTTGATGCATAATATAGTAGTACACCGGTCGTGGCTGCATGCATAGGGTGCAAAAAGATAAGCCAGTTCATGGGGTCCAGCATGTGGAACAGCAGCCCAGGGAAGGAAGCGAGGCGTGCAGCTGGAAAGCGACGTTTCGGTCAGCTGAAAGCGACATCCGAAATCGATGATCGTGATCATTTAAATCGGACGGAGGGAAAGGCGACTGATGCTACGCGTCGCTACAACCGACTGACGCGTAGCGCGCCTAAAAAAAAGTAAGTCATTTGGGGAACATTAATTATTACGTAGAAAAGAAAGGTTGAAAAGCAAGGTGTTTTATGTTGCATATTTAGTATCATTATGGAATTGCATATTTTAAAATAGAAGAAAATCTGAAATAAAATTTGGGGTGTACCCTCAAATATTTTATGTTGACACACAAAGT
Organism: Poa pratensis; assembly: GCA_947311845.1. Lineage (NCBI taxonomy): Eukaryota > Viridiplantae > Streptophyta > Magnoliopsida > Poales > Poaceae > Poa > Poa pratensis. The sequence goes on along the minus strand of CAMZMU010000033.1, from coordinate 2,691,699 downwards.
TTCATGAAAAAATAATGTTTTTTATGCTCTATATAAAAAAGAGAAACTCGGTGCTCAAAAATTAGTTTGTACTGGACATTTTATTTGTCTTTTTTACACAAGACACGAAAAATGTCTTTTTATTGACAAAAATTTGTGTTTCTACATAAGATGTCTATATGTACATACTAATTTGTTTTCCAATTTTTTTGACATTGCAAAATATGATTTTCAATAATAGGAGCATCTAGTCCTACTACCCGAAATGGATTTTCGTTGAAAGGACCCATTTTCGGAGTGCAGCTATTTGGCACCCGGTCTTTATGGAGCCTGGTATTAAAAAAAAATGATATTTAGAGGTATAAGAAAATTGTTTTCGTGAAAGGTGGGGTCATACTAATATAATCTACATATCTGCAAAGTTTTGATCAAAAATACTAGTATGTCGTATTTTAGGCTACACAAAAGTCACAAATTTGTGGATCTGTAAGAAGGAAAAAACACCATTTTGATCCCCACATTTTTCTTTTGTGTGGATCATGGATCATACTATATTTTGATGAAAATTGGTTCATATATGTCACCTGTATATTCATAAGATTTCAAATTATGATTTTCCATTTTGAAAAAAAGGCTTGAGTAAGCACGGACACCAAAAGGACTTTTCGCCTTTTTTGGACTATTACAAGAAATTATACCTTCTTGGTTGGTGTTAGAAACTTTCTATCCCCTTTTTCTTCTCGTGCTTGTCGGCTAGCGAGTGTGTTGCTTTTCACATGTTGTTTGTCAAGAACTTCGAAGACGAATGAGTAAATTTTTGATCTCGCATCTGGTGCGTAAATAGATACAGGGTAGGGTTTGTCTGTTGAGTTGCCAGGTGGAGGAGATAGCAATATGAACAATAAGGCTTTTGTCACCGAGAATTGCCAACTTGGGAAGGGCTTCAATGGAGCCGTGATGGAGCATACCGTCGGATGACTTCAATTGGTTTGGGAATATGGCGAGGTAGGTGTTATGATGGCTGACGACCGAAACACGGATATGTGATGATATTTTATCTTCCTAGGAGGATTGTTCATCATCAGTGGTTGTTGTAACGTCGCTGTTAGCCTGTTACCACCTTTGTCATTTAGGGCTTGTGATTGGAGATGGTGGAGCCGGTCTTGTCCTGCTGGGGACGGACTTCAAAGCCGACAAGTGCTTGGTTCTCCTTGTTATAAACGATAGGAAGAAAACGATGAAGTAGCGGAAAGATCAACCAACGGGACACGAAATTTTAACGTGGAAAACCTCTCCAACAATGGAGGAGAAAAAATCACGGGCGCCAGCCAGCAATACTTCACTATATCGGGTGAGGTTACAAACGCCGTGGGTTTACAATGTATGGCTTACCCCAAACGGCGGCTTACAAGATGTATTTATAGTAGTGCAAAACCCTAAGTTGGCTGCAGTCCAACTCGGTTAAGATCCAACAAAACAAACCAGGTCGGTAACGCTCCAAAGGCTTGGATCCATCCACTCTTGGAATTCGGGGCGCAGCCCTTCGTGTGGGCCTCCGTGTGGCCATCCATGTCCCGATCTATCCACTCATGGGATTCAATGTAATGACTCCTAGTGTGGCCCTCTGTGTGGCCTAGAATTTGGAACACAATAAAACAACACTCCACCTTGAGACAAATTCCATCTTGTATCATGAACGAGAACCTTCACCCTGAAACAACAAAGAAAACACCTTCGGCGCCAAATAGCCTCTTGGGCTAGACAGTGATACCAACTAAGCCTGAGCAAAGCTCAAACTTAGCAACATGAACTGGCTTTGTTATCATATCAGCAGGATTATCATGAGTGCTTATCTTGCATACCTTCAACTTACCTTGTGCAACAACATCGCGCACATAATGGTATTTGACGTCAATGTGCTTTATTCTCTCATGTAACATCTGATCGTTAGTAAGGTAAATAGCACTCTGACTATCACAAAACAGGTTAATGCAAGTATCATCTTCACAAAGCTCAGCAAACAAACTTTTCAGCCAAACCGATTCTTTACATGCTTTAGCAATAGCCATGTACTTTGCTTCAGTAGTAGACTGGGCAACAACGGATTGCAACGTTGCCCTCCAACTCACGGCACAACCACCAAGTGTGAACACATAACCTGTGAGAGATCTCCTCTTATCCAAATCGGCAGCAAAATCTGAATCCACATAGCCTACGAGTCCCTCATCAGTCTTGCCGAACTTGAGGCAAGCATTGGATGTGCCACGAAGGTACCTGAAAATCCACTGAACAGCCTTCCAATGTTCTTTACCAGGATTAGCCATGTATCTACTAACCAAACTCATAGCATATGATAAATCTGGACGTGAGAAAACCATGGCATACATTAAGGAACCAACAGCACTAGAATATGGAACTCTAGACATGTACTCAAAATCCTCATCCGTACTAGGATATTGTTCAGCTGACAATTTAAAGTGAGGATCAATAGGAGTACTAACAGACTTTGCATCATGCATGTTAAAATGATGAAGAACTTTCTTAATGTAATTTTGCTGACTAAGAAAAATTTCTGTCACGGGTAATCTCCATACCTAGAATTTTCTTAGCAGCACCAAGATCCTTCATCTCAAACTCTCTACTCAACTGTGACTTGAGAGCAGCGATATCTTTCTTGCTCTTGGCAGCAATCACATATCATCAACATATAATAGCAGTACATAGGTGATCCAGTAACAAACTTAATGTACACACAGCTATCAAATTCAGACCTCTTAAATCCATGTGACAACATAAAAGAATCAAACCTTTTATACCAGTGACGAGGAGATTGTTTCAAACCGTATAAGGACCTTTTCAATTTACACACAAGATCCTCCTTTCCAGGCACTATGAACCCTTCTGGCTGGTCCATGTATATCTCCTCCTCCAATTCTCTATGCAGAAATGCAGTCTTAACATCTAACTGCTCAAGCTCAAAATCACGCATAGCAGCAATACCAAAAAATGTATGAATTGAACTATGCTTTACAACTGGAGAGAAAATATCATTATAATTAATACGTGCATTTTATATCATCATTTATATAACTTTTAGTATCATACTAGAATGTTATTTGCATGATTATATGATTGTTTCTACATGTTTTAGATGATTTTGGGGACTTTCATACAAAGTCCCTATTTTTGGTATTTAATTTCTGGGAGGCAGAAAACCTCCTTTTTCTTGTCTTTAATGTTTCAGGAGCTACATGAACTCAAATAATAAAAGGAAAAATACTGCGTCAGTTTTTCATCGGTAGAAAGGCAGAGGGAAGAAGACCGAAGAGAGGAGAGCCATGAGGGCCAAATGGGGTGGCCCACGCGGCCCATGTACCTGTCCGCGTGGGACCCACCAAAAGGTGCCTCGGGCACCTCCTCGCCTAGGGCTTTTTATCGACGCCTTCGTCTCACCCGAAAAATAACGCCCTAATTTTTCCAAGTCCATCCGAGGTCGCGGCGGTAGCGAAACTCCTGATCCCTTCCGAGGGGGGTCAGATCCTGCTGCTCCGGAACTCCGGAGAAGGGGGAAATCATCGTCATCGTCATCACCTCTCCTCCTTGGCGTGGGAGGAGGCCTCTACATCATCACCCCATCAAGACCAGCACCATCACCATCATCATCACCGTGATCCACTCTGTTCCCCTCGCAGTTTGAGAGTTGCTATACCCTAGATACTTATCTTGTGCTACTATTCATGTTTGTGATTGAGTACTTGTCATTATTTGGTGGTGAAGTTATAATTTCAGATTGTGTTTGACGAGGGGTAGATCATCAAGACCCATGGTTAAGGTCCCTAGGTTATGAATATGGGGGAGAGAACGTGGTAGAGCTGGAAGTATCGTCGGCTGACAAGCAGGGCAAAGATTTTACCCAGGTTCAGGGCCCTCGTGTGGAGGTAACACCCCTACGTCCTGCCTGTCTGTTATTGATTTGTGAATATGATGGTTACAAGGATCCCGGCGAGATGTCGATCTCGCTAGGGTTTGTGGCTCTGGTGGTTCGTTGTCTGGTTCGATGGCCCTCCCAGTCCTTAAATAATAGGCTGGGTCCCGGGTGTTCGTAACCGACTCGATTTACAAGTAAGGAAACTCTAAACCGACTATTGCTTCGCCAAACTTGAAGGATACTTCATCTTCGTGGGCCTCCCTTCATGGGCTTCATGTAGGCTCTGATAGTTGGGCCTAGTCGATACGTGCACCAGGTACCCTCATGGTAGGGTACCCGATAGGCATACCCATGTCAGTAGCCCCCGAGTACTTGTCTGATTCGAAGAGTCGGGCATGGACTCATACATCATGCACGTTATATATACTTTTTACATCTGTATTTAGAATTCTTATGAAATAACACATGTTAGCAATGCCGAGTGTTTTCATCGACTATGAGTTTTTGCTTATGATAATCAAGGGATATTAGCTTAGCAGGCCCGGCACACACGACGGATCGGGGCCGGTTAACTACCATTTGTGGCAAAACCATACTAGCTTTCAATCAAACTCGAGTCCCCGGACTCGAATCTGGAACAAACTGGACAGACTCGAAACGGCCGTTGAGGTCTTACTGAATCGAACTGCAGTATAATTTTGAATCTACCCAACGCGTCCGTCGGGGATTTTCATCATGTCTGCTGACATGGAACATTTAAGGATAACGCTGCTGGAGCGGTCCTTAGCCCAGCTCGACTGATCGGCGGGTCTTACCTTTGCACTTATGCATGCAGCATCCAAGGATCGTCGGATCAACTCGGGAATATTTTGAGTGTGATTTTGCTTATGAACTTAGTCGAATGTTCCGTCGACTGTACTTTTGCCATTATTCTATCGGGTGCGCGACAGCGCTCCCGATGGGAGTAGCCCCCGAGATTGTGCTTTATTGCTTGCAATGGAGGATAATCTCAAATTCTTTTACCCTGCACATTTTAGTCAAAGAAATTTTTTGATACGCTCCCGATGGGAGTATGATGCTGCAGTCGAAAGAATTTCGACTGGCCTCTATGACTTTTGCTAAAAAACCAACCGAAACTTATGCGAGAGACCACCCGAAGATATCATCGAGTGACTTTTATGCCAGTTGTGAAAGAGAGAACAACGTCAGCAATGACGCATTTTGCGACTGCTATCTCTGACAAACGATGGCGTGCCTGGAGAGGCTTTGATAAGACGTGACCCTGTTCTGTGGGCCCGTTTTTGCAGAGCTGACCAGGGATAACGCCGCGTGGACTTGATTTGACCGTTCAGGCCTATTTTCACGGGGCGTGATGATGGCTTCCTGGATTCTCGTGCGTAGTGGGCGGAGTGGCCGGCGACGGTTGCTCTCCGTGGCCGCCACGTGTATGGCCAGATTTCGCGCGGAGCGTATGGATTTGTTTTAACGGCTACGATCGTTTTTGCGCTCTGTGGTAAATAGGGGGGACGGCGCTGGCAATTTTTTACTTGCCATTTGCCCCCTGCGCCGCCCCTCGTCTCCTTCCTCGCGCTGCCCCTCCATTGCTCTGCGCCCAAGTTCTTTGCCCCACACCTCCTCCACTTTAGCAATGGCGAAAGGTGGAGGTGCGAAGCGTGGTGCTGCTGCCGCCGCCGCGACCGATGCGACCAAGGGCAAGAAGGCCGCGGCGGGTACATCTGCATCCGCCGCGCTGAAGAAGGGCAGCGGGGACTGGGCGAAGTCCACCGTCAAGGACGCCCATCTGCTCAAGCTCCGCGAGCAGGGATATCTGCCTCCCGCGGAGCAACTCGCCGTCCGCGCTCCCTCGCCCAAGGAGGTATGCCCCGAACCACGCGCCAACGAGCGCGTTTGCTTTGCGGAGTTTGTATCCTAGGGGCTTCTCGCTTCCCCTCCACGACTTTGTTCGTGGCCTCCTTTATGCCTACGGGGTGCAGATCCACGATCTCACCCCGAACGGTATTATGCATATTGCGTGCTTTATCACGCTATGCGAGTGTTTCCTTGGCGTCGCACCCAGCTGGGCGCTATGGAAGACCATATTCATGGTGCGACCCAACAGAGGAGGTGGTCGCACCTACCCCGTGGGCGGCTGCGGCATCCAGGTGCGCAGCGACACCCGCTATTTCCGCCTGAAGACCGTCGACTCCGCGCAAGGCTGGAGGAAAGGGTGGTTTTATGCGAGTGTCGAGCAAGAAGGAGTCGCCACCTTCTCGACTGCAGCTTACGTCAGGACCAAGGCGTGGGATCACCAGCTCTCAGCCGAAGAAATGGAGGAAGCACGCCCTTTGCTGACTCGAATCGACGGACTGCTGGACAAGGTCACAGGCATTCATTTGATCGCCACCTTTGTGAAGAGGCGGGTGTGGCCCATCCGTGCCCGAGCGCACCCCATGTGGGAGTATGAAGGCGCGGGTGACATCACCCGAATGAACGCAGAGGAGCTTTCAAGGAGTGAGCTGCTGACGCATGTGCGTCACATCACCAATTTGACGACAGGCGACACTTGCAACGTCGACTGCCCTGTTGCACCATATGGGTTGGAGAACCCTTTGCTTGAGGTATGTATGTGTTATAGCCTGCTTGCAATGAAGAGTTTGCCACCGCATGTTTTGTGATACGCGATTTTTGATTCTGACTTTGCAATTTGTGATGTGTGCTATGCAGGGTCACTCGACTGCTGCCTCCCTTCCTCCTCTGCCTGAAAATGGCGAGACTGAAGAAACACAGGCACAGGTGGTGGACCCGAAAGGGGATCAGTCGCCCATCCCTTCCGCCACCACTTCACGTGTGGAGGATGCCGAGGAAGAAGCAGCAGAAGAAGTCCAATCTGAAGACAAGGCTCCTTCTGACCAAGAAGTCGATACCGCGCAGCCAAAGCGGCGTCGACTGGCCAAGAAGGCGCCTTCTGCTGCCAGTTCGCCCGCGAAGGAGCAAGTCTTGGAGGATGACGAGGAATCAGATTCACCTCCTGTTTTCCAAGCCGCTCCTTTGCGTGCGTGCTCAACAAGCTCGACTCTTCCGCTTCAGTCGAGTGGTGCCCCAGCCTTTGGAGGACCAATTTTTGGCGACTCCGAAGACGAGGAAGATGAGGAGCACAGGTATGTATGTTTTTGAGTATGATATGAAAATGTTTGTGCTGTCATTTTTTGTGCTGACCATCCTTTGTTTTGTTGTGTTGCTCACAGTGCTGAAAACAACCAGCCTGGGACTCCTCCAGTCGAGAATGTTCCAGCCGTGGAGCACTCGAAGTCTGCACCGACTGGAAACGAGGCTGCCCAGCCCATGGCCACTGACGCTGTGTTGAAACAGCCAAGGCGGCAACTCCAGATGTCGGGACATCGGTCGCGGCTCCCGAGCCGTGGATGAACCACGTGAGTAACTTTTTTGCTTGACCCGTTTAGTTGTAGGTCTGTGAGAATTTTTCGATTTTTGCTGAATCCGTGTGCTCGCAGCCCTTCTACCACACCTTGGCAGATTCTGCCAAGGCTTATGTCCAGGTGGAGCAGGAGAGGGACACCATGCGCGCCGAGCTCGAGCGGCTCAGTCGTGAGTTCTCCTTTTTGCTTTTGTTTTGCCCAACTTCTTTTCGCAATGCCTGATTTTGTCGAGTATTGAATACACGTAATTTTTGCTGGGCCAGGCGAGAAGAAGGAGCTGGAAGACGCACTCGCCGCGCAGCGCGAAGAATCGAAGAAAGAGCTGACTGCCGCCACCAACTCAGCTGCGCACGCGAGCGAGAATATGCTGACCAGCTCGCGGCACTCGCGCAGGCCATGGGAGGTGAGTAATCTTTTCTCCTTTTGATATGACTATATACTTGTCGAGTGTCGTACTTATGCCTGTTTTGAATTGTGCAGAAGCTGTTGGCGCACCGGCCTCTGCAGACGTGGCGAGTGACGATCTTTCGCTGGAACAGGCTGTGGGCGGCTTAGGCGCTCTGTGCAACCAGGCGAAAGAAGCACTCGCCAAATCAACGAGCACACTTGGTGCTGTATACCAAGTGGTGTTCCCTACTGGCGTGGTGCCGTCGACGGTGGATGACTTCGCCAACGTGTTTGGCCCCGGGACGTCCACCATGGCGGGTTTTGCTCGCGCCAACACGGTACGCGGATCCGAGTCCACCATCAAGCTTCTTATGGGACATGGGATAGATTGCGACTATGAGGCAGCACTGTCTGCGTTCCCTCAGAAGCCAGACGGGAAGCCCATTTCGCTGAAGGGGGTGAGCGGAGCGCCGCGCGACTGGCTGAAGTTTTCATGAACACCATGGAGCGCCGGGCACTCGAGACTGCCAATCGTCTGCTTAGGAAATCGAAATCTTAGGCTTAGGGTAGCTGTACCCTTTTGCTTTTTTATGCCTTGTAATGATACCTTCTGAACTGCGCGAGTCTGCGCTTTGTTTTTGCTACCTTGTTTATGCAAACTGTCTTTTGCCAATGTCTTTCATTTGGAGAGTTGTATGCTTATGACGCGAGTCTTACAAACTTTGTGTTTGTGATTATGCTCTTTGAACAGTCACGAGAACCTGCTACGCGACTAGTTCCTCGCAGGCTCCAACCACCACCCGATCCCAGGGTCAGGTGGCAAATGATGCCAAGGTGATGGAGTATATGAAGGCTAAATATGTGAGAATGGAGCAAGATCTGAAGGACGCCCAGGCTGAGCTGAGTCGATTGAGGGCCAGACCCGCGTTGGCCACCCAACGCGAGGATTATGTTCTCGGGGAGATGGAGCTTGTGAACAGGCAACTCGAGTGTAAGTTCGAATCTTGCTTTGTTTTACAAGCTTTTTGTGTAGCTTTTGTCCTTTTGATCTAACTGGTGCGCCCGTATTTGTAGGCTTTGTCGACAACTTCCAGGCTGAACAGATTCGCGTGGAAGGACGCCTGGATAGCGTGGTTGACGACCCTACAACTGGGCGTCAACACTTTTGGCTTGATAGGTACCATGCCCGCATACTTGCCACCCTGAAGGATCGCGTCTGGCGAAGTGCTGAGCTGCTGGAGTTATGCCGGGCATCGTTTATTCGTCTGAACGAGACTCTTTTTCCTTCGGGGCCACAACCACAAGGGATTCGTGCTGTGTTGAACATCTTCCGCCAAACAAATCCCATTCGAGAGTTGCTGTCTCAAAGACTTGTAATTGGAGCCAACGCTGCAATGGCGTATATGCGTAGTCGAAAACCAAGGTTGGTGTTGCGGACACCTGCAGCCGGAGAGGTTCTCGAACAAAAAGACTTGGATGACACGATCCAAGCTGCGGAGACACTGATCGAGTGCACTCGCGAACACTTTGCGGCCCCGAGCTGCCCGTAAAAGACGAGCCTGAGGATTAGAATGGTTTGCGAGTGCAATTTTTGTATAGGGGGCAGCCCCCGAGTGTAATTTTTGACTCTTTGTATATTGTATAGTTTGTATACTTTGATTTTTTGCCGAGCCCCCGAGTCAATCGAGCGGGGTTTGTGAAATATGTGTTGGTTATGAACCGATGACTGTGCAGCCCCCGAGTATTCGAGTGCGGCTGCAAAGTTTTTATGTTCTTTGTTCGGATCCTTGTTACGCAGCCCCCGAGGGTCTCGGGTGCGGTTAAGGTATGAATTATGCAGGTGGTAGCCACAAAGGAGTCGAAGGAACATTGATTTTATTCCTCTTTTGAATGTTAGGCTGCAGGCCGCCTCATTAAAAACCTTCCAGTCCCCTTAGGTACCCTGGTAAGGAAAAGAGCGCGTCTGAAACCTGCAGCCATCCGACATATAGCCTATTACATTGTATGACTGTGAGCACTTTATGCGTAGAAACGGCGCAGATGCGCAACGTTCCACGGATTGTGAGAGGGTTCGCCTGTCTTCGCGTGCTTCAGTCGATATGCACCTCCACCAAGGACCTCCGTGATGATGAAGGGCCCTCCCATGGGGAAGCGAGCTTGTGCACCTTCTTTTGCTTCAGTCGAAGAACCAGGTCGCCAACGACGAAGGACCTGGTGCGCAGTCGACGGCTGTGGTAGTTGCGAAGGTCCTGCTGGTAAACAGCTGTGCGGGCTAAGGCCGTGTCGCGCGCCTCATCAAGCAAGTCGACTGCGTCTTCGAGTGCCTCTTCTGCGTCTTCTTCATTGTATGCTTCAACTCGTGGTGCGTTGAACCTTACGTCTGATGGCAGAATCGCCTCTGCACCGTAGACCATGAAGAATGGGGTGAACTGCGTAGAAGTGTTGGGAGTTGTGCGTAGGCTCCATAGCACAGACGGTAGTTCTTCGACCCAAGCACCTGCAGCTCTTTTGAGTGGCACCAGGAGGCGCTTCTTGATCCCACTCGTCACAAGCCCATTGGCCTTTTCGACTTGGCCATTGGATTGCGGATGCGCCACGGATGCGTAGTTGAGCGTAATGTCCTGCTCTTTGCAAAAGGTTTTGAACTCCTCAGCCGTGAAGTTTGTGCCGTTATCAGTGATGATACTGTTTGGGACACCGAAGCGATAGATGATGCTCTTTATGAAGTTGACTGCCGTAGTAGCAGTCGAATTTGTGATGGGGACCGCCTCGATCCACTTTGTGAACTTGTCGACTGCCACCAGTAGGTGAGTATGCCCGCCATGCGATGATTTTTTGAGTGGCCCAACCATATCGAGCCCCCATTGGGCGAAAGGCCAGGCCAGCGGTATAGTCTTCAACGCCGATGCGGGTGCGTGCGGCCTTGTTGCGAATTTCTGGCAGCCGACGCACCTTTTGACTATGTCCTCCGCGTCTTTGAGTGCTGTAGGCCAGTAAAACCCTGCGCGAAAGGCTTTGGCTACGAGTGATCGACTGCTGGCGTGATGCCCACAGGTACCTGCATGAATGTCTCGAAGTATGGCTTGGCCATCTTCGAGTGCGATGCATCTTTGGAACATACCTGATATGCTGCGCTTGTATAACTCGCCGTTGATAACGGTGTATGCTTTTGATCTTCGAGTCACGCGTCGGGACTCGGTTATGTCATCTGGTAGCTCGCTACGGAGTATGTAAGCCAGAAAAGGTTGAGTCCAGGTTGGCTCAATGAGAAATACCTCGACAGGGGGGTCCTCTGTGCTAGGCATTTTGCTTTTGGGTGGCGTAGTCGACGGAGGAGGCTCTCGTTTCTCCTTGATGGATCTGTGTTCAATACGCTCGAGGAAGACACCAGGTGGAATTTGTGCGCCAGTTGAGCCAAGATTGGCTAGCATGTCTGCTTCTTCGTTGCTTTCCCTTCCTATGTGCCTCAACTCGCAGCCCTCGAAGCTGCCTTCTAGTGTGTTGTACAGATCGCGATAAGCGATCATGTTGTCCGCGATTGCGTCGCAGGCCTTCATTGTTTGCTGCACCACGAGGTTGGAGTCGCCGTAGATCATCAGTCGAGTGCACCCGAGTGCCTTTGCCATCCGCATGCCATGGATCAGAGCCTCGTATTCAGCCTCGTTATTGGAGGGTAGCTTGAATCCCATCTGCAAAACATAACGTAGCTTGTCCCCTTTTGGTGATATGAGGACGACGCCTGCGCCTGCGCCTTCATGTTTCTTGGACCCATCGAAGTACATGGTCCAGGAATTGGCCACGTCTGGTGCTCCAGGTAATTGGGCTTCTATCCACTCGGTTGTGAAGTCGGGTAGGACTTGTGCTTTGATAGCCTTCGGGTGCTCGTACTTGATATCTCTTGGAGCCAGCTCGATGAGCCATTTTGCCACTCGACCCGTTGCATTGGGGTTTGTGAGTATATCACCGATTGCTGAGTTGCTTACCACGGTAATCGGATGCTCGGTGAAGTAGTGTGTCAGCTTCCTTGAGGACATGAATACAGCGTATGCCAGCTTTTGATAGTGCGGGTACCGCTGTTTTGATATGGAGAGAACCTCGCTCAGGTAGTAGACTGGACGTTGTATGCTTTGGATGTGCCCCTCCTCCACGCGTTCGACTACCAGTACGGTGCTCACCACCCTGTTTGTAGCCGAGACATACAGGTAGAGTGGTTCCCGTTCCTTAGGTGCGACGAGGATTGGAGGGCTTGTGAGGATCCGCTTGAGATCTGTGAAGGCTGCTTCAGCTTCTGGCGTCCACTCGAACTTGTCCGCCTTCTTCATCAGTCGATAGAATGGTAGAGCCTTTTCACCCAGTTTGCTGATGAATCGACTGAGCGCCGCTACTCGTCCTGCTAGTTTCTGCACATCATGAAGCTTTGAAGGCCTTTGCATGGTGAGGATGGCCTGTATTTTCTCTGGGTCTGCTTCGATTCCACGAGCAGAGACTAGGTACCCTAAGAGCTGCCCGGCTGGAACGCCGAACGTACACTTCTTAGGATTGAGCTTGATATGGAAGCGTTTGAGGTTTGCGAACGTCTCCCTCAAATCGTCGAGTAGTGTGCGTTCTTCCCTTGTGGTAATGACAATGTCATCAACGTAGACCTGGACGTTGCGTCCAATTTGCTTTTTGAGGCAGTCCTGCATCATGCGCTGGTATGTTGCACCCGCGTTTTTTAGCCCGAAGGGCATAGTTGTGTAGCAGTAGACCCCGAGTGGGGTTATGAACGCCGTTTTTTCTTCGTCTTCTTGCTTCATCCTTATCTGGTGATAACCTGAGTAAGCATCCAGAAAGGAGAGTCGTGCGCATCCGGCGGTGGAGTCAACGATCTGATCGATCCGGGGTAGCGGGAAGTGATCCTTCGGACAGCACTTGTTCAGCGCTGTGAAATCCACGCACATCCGAAGGATGTCTGTATGCTTCTTTTCTACGAGTACAGGGTTGGCCACCCATTGTGATTTCTTGATTTCCCTAATGAATCCTGCTGCGAGTAACCGGTCGACTTCGGATTCGACTGCGGTTCGCTTTGGACCGGAGATTCGACGCATCGTTTGCTTGACTGGCTTTGCATCTGGAAACAATTGGAGAGAGTGCTCGGCGAATTCCCTGGGAATACCTGGCATGTCGGCTGGACACCACGCAAATATTTCCCAGTTCTCACGGAGGAATTCGACGAGCGCGCCTTCCTATGCGATAGGCAGGCTCGAAGATATGTTGACTGTCTTGGTCGGATCGGTCGGGTGCACCTGATGCGACCTTGTGTCATTTGTAGCATTGAAGGATCTGTCGACTGCCAACTTCTTATGCTCTGGAAGGAGTGTGCGGTCGTTGGTAATCGCTAAGTCAGCGAGTGATTCCTCCACCCCGAACATCTCGGAGATTTTGCTGAACTCGCGGTCGCAAGCATCGGACCTTTGAAAGTTTCCACGGACAGTGATGACTCCCTTTGGTCCTGGCATCTTCAGCGTGAGGTACGCATAGTGTGGCACCGCCATGAATCGAGCAAACGTCGGGCGACCAAGAATAGCATGGTATTGTGATTTCCAGTCGACGACCTCGAACTCAATCGACTCTGTCCTGAAGTGGCTTACGTCCCCGAACGTAACGTCGAGTTGTACGGTGCCTTCTGGGCTAATTGCTTTGCCAGGAACGATACCGTGGAAGGTATTTGAAGATTTTGGGAGGTTTTCGACTGACCTGTTCATTTTGCGGAGTGTGTCCGCGAAGATGATGTTTATGCCGCTGCCTCCATCCATGAAGACCTTGGTCATGGCGTAGCCTCCTATTTGCGCGTCGAGTACCAGAGCCGCATGCCCTGGTCGAGCTACAGCTGGGGGATGATCCTCTCGACTAAAGCTTATGATCATGTTCGCACGCTGTGAGTAGTTCCCGTATGTTCCTGAGGGCATAGGATGAATTGGCATTGATTTATATATGACATGTGTTGGTATTTTGTCAAGAGTTTATCTTTTATGTGATTCTATGATGGTGTTGTGCGAACGTCGACTGCACAACACTTCACCTTTATGGGCTCATAGGAGAACACCGTAGTGTAATGAATTGATGGAGACTTGGGAGGACACGTAAACCTGAGACCGAGTCATGAAGTTATATTATGAGGGTATTAGTATCGGGGACCTTAGAGTGTAATGCTATGGTGGGACTTTAGGTCTTAATAATTCTTGTGCAGTCATTTGCTTGGCCACATGATCCATCATAAGGGGTTGTAGTTTATTTATTTAGCTATACCTAATTATGGCTCCGTCCAAAGAGGATTAAAACTTGACAAGATATTCAACGTGTTGTTTAATAAATCTCTATGCCTAGCATCATCCATGCCGCCCTCGGGAACGTTTGCCACATATAAGTTACACATCACTTGAGCTTGTCCTTTGCCACATAAGAGGATTGGGCTTTCTCTCTTTGAGAGCTTTCACTTGCTACTATCTGTTATCTGCTTGCAATTATACAACTGAAAATACCAAAAACACTGCATCTTTTATTGTTTTATTTATCAATCTTACTAACCAATACCTTCAGCTCCTCGTGGGTTCGACAACCTTTTCTAATTGAAAGGTACTACAATTGATCTCCTGCACTTGGGAGCCATCAAGATACTTTTCTGGCGCCGTTGCCGGGGAGCGTAGCGCTATTGGTAAGAAGTTTGGTAAGGAAACTTGAAAGCTTTTATCTCATTGTTACTATGGCATTTATGAATCGTGCCTCGCTGCATCTTGCTCTATATGAAAGTGCTTATGCCACTACTGCAAAGGTGGTTGAAACTGCTGTGCCTGAGATACCTAAAGTGGGATATAAAATTCCCATGGGTCATGTTAAAAGAGTTATGAAAAATCCATTTACAGGAGATGGAACTAAGTCGGCACGCGAGCACATGGAAATAATTGAGGACATATGTGGCTTATTCAGACTACCTGGTATTTCAGAGGATCAGGTAAAAAGGAAGCTATTGTATTTGTCTTTATCTGGTAATGCTCGTGATTGGTACAGGTCTTTGGATGAAGAGGTCCAGAATGAATGGAGTATCTTGAGGAAGGTTTTCTTTCTTAAATATTTTACTCCTAAAGAAGCTTATGATAACCGCTGCTATATATTCAATTTCTGGCCACATCTGGGAGAGAGTATTACTCAAGCTTGGGGGAGGTTAAAGGAACTCCTTCGCAAGAATCCATGTCATGATCTTACAAGGAAACTTATATTGATAAACTTTTATGTGAGACTACCTATGAAGCACAAGGAGATTCTGGATAATTCATCTGGTGGAAGTTTTACTAATAACACTGAAGAAGAAGCATGGAATTTATTGGAGACTATTTCTGAAAATACTAGCCACTGGGATCTTGATAAAGGTAATGAGCCATATTTTGATTATGAATATTCATGTGTAGAGAATTTCTCTACTTCTATTCTGTTTAAAAATCTGAGTGATACTTTTGGTCTTGATCCTTATGTTATAATTGAAATAGCTAAAGGTTTTGCTGATCATATCTGTGTTCCAAAAAGTGGATTTGAAGTTTATGTTGAACCTGTTAAACAATCTATTGTTGTTCCTAAAGTTATTAAACAGGTTGAACCAATGTCATCTGTGACAATTGAGGAGTATGTTGAACCACCTCCATTTCCAAACCAAGTTAAGGAGAATTTACTTAAAGCTGTTACTAACAAGAGTAACAAAAGATGTTCTCAGCCTTATGAACAGGTGGAAGTCAACACTCAAATTTCTGTTATCAAGCAACTAAATGAAGAAGACCCAGTGGATGTTTATCTATGTGAAGATGCTACCAAAGTCATCAAAGGTAATTCGGCCAAAGTTGGGAAACCTGTTATATCATGCTCTATTGGGACTTCAAGTTATCATGGTCTATGTGATATTGGAGCAAGTATTAGTGTCATTCCATATTCTCTTTATCTTGAGATCAAGCCTGATATTGATCCCATTGTTATGGAAGAGACAGGTATGACAATTCAACTTGCTAATAAAGATTATATTAGTCCATTTGGAATTGTTAGAGATGTTGAAGTATTGATTGGCAAAATAAAATACCCTGCTGATTTTATTGTGCTTGGTTGTCCTCAAGATTCATTTTGTCCTATCATTTTTGGTAGACCTTTCTTACATACTGTTGGTGCTGAAATTAATTTGCCTAAAGAGAAAGTGTTTATTAAATGTGCTGGTGAGAAACTTGAATTTAACTTTTCCAAATTTGCTGATAAACATGTTGAGAAAGAGCCAATTCCTAATAATTTAATTGAAACTCTTGCTCATATAGCTGTAGCTTCAACTGATGTTGTAGAACGTTATATGCTTAATCAAGATGAACCATTTAATGATGAGGAAAAAGAGGCTTTGGAACAAATATTATGGCAACAACCACCACAATTACAATTGCATATCCCACCTGATAATTTAGGAGTGCTACCACCACCTAAAGGGGATCCTAGTTTTGAATTGAAACCTTTGCCTGCAAATCTGAAATATGCATATTTGGATGAGAAGAGCATATATCCTGTCATTATTAGTGCTAACCTTTCAGCTGAAGAGGAAGAGAAATTACTTGATGTGCTAAAAGCTCACCGACCAGCCATTGGATACTCTCTTGATGATCTTAAAGGTATAAGCCCCGCTCTATGTATGCATAAAATTAATCTGGAGGAAGATGCAAAACCTGTTGTTGATTTTCAACGCCGCCTCCATCCAAAAATGAAAGAAGTGGTAAGAAAGAGGTAATAAGACTTATTGAAGCTGGTATCATTTATCCTATAGCTGACAGTAAGTGGGTTAGTCCTGTTCATTGTGTTCCTAAAAAGGGTGGAATGACTGTTGTTCCAAATGAAAAGGATGAACTTGTGGCTCAACGTACTGTAGTTGGTTATAGGATGGTTATTGATTTCAGAAAATTGAATAAAGCAACTCGAAAAGATCATTATCCATTGCCATTTATTGATCAAATGCTAGAAAGGTTGTCTAAACACTCTCACTTTTGCTATCTAGATGGTTATTCAGGTTTCTCGCAAATTCCTGTCCATAAGGATGATCAAGAAAAGACCACTTTTACTTGCCCATATGGTACTTTTGCTTACAGGAGAATGCCATTCGGTTTATGTAATGCTCCTGCTACTTTTCAAAGATGCATGAATGCTATATTTGCTGA